>CANJKZ010001158.1:0-625000 GCA_947471745.1 Closterium sp. Naga37s-1
CAAGGGGCACACTCACCCCCGACGGACGGAGGACAGACAGACTCAGACTCAACGACAAGACTAGCAGCGTAGTCCAGACGACAGCGAGCAGCAAAGTCGACGAGCTCAGCAACTAGGGCAGACGCAGCAGTGGACTCAAAGGAAGGGTCAGTGACGACAGTAGCAAGGAGACGCGTGACAGTAGGACTGGCAGCACGAAGAGAGTCCGACTCCGGGTCGGGAAGAGCAGGAAGAGAGGACTCAGGAGGAGAAGGCAAAGGGGCACGCAGAGGAGCAGTGGACGGACGCAGAGACATCCGGTGCGTGCCGGGGACAGGAGGAGGACGCTGACGCGAACCACGACCACTAGTGCGAGCAAGACGGACAGGCGACGCAGGGCGAGACGCAGGCTCACGACGCTCAGCCAGACCTCCAGTAGGACCAGTGTAGGGAGAAGGAGCGGGCAGTGGGGAGGCCGGCTGTAACTGTAACTGTGACGGGACAGGCTGTGGACACTCTAAGGGAGGAGGAGGACCAGTAGAAGGCGGGAGACCAAGAACCTGTTGAAGGAGCGGAACGAAGTACGGCCGAGGCCGCGCGGCGACTCCAGACACAGCAGGGACAGCACCAGTACCCCCAGCGGCAGCACCAGCGCCAGCAGCACCTCCAGCTCCAGTACCTCCAGCAGCACCAGTAGCACCCCCAGCAGGACCGCCTCCAGGACCGACAGCAGTAGCCTCAGCGCCAACACCCTCAGCAGCTCCAGCTCCAGTCGTACCCGCAGGCCCAGCAGCTCCAGTACTCCCAGTACGAGCACCTCCGGGACCCGCGGCACCAGCACCCTCAGCAGCCGAAGAACCTCCAGCTCCAGCAGCACGCCTCCAGCGCCGGGCAAACCACTCTCGCAGCTCCTGTGGAGAGAGTGGCTCCCGCCGAGATGAAGCACCCGGAGAACCTCCAGGCTCAGCACCGCCAGACGCCACACGAGCAGGCCCAGCTCCCTCAGGCTCCGCACCCCCAGGCTCAGCACCTCCAGGCGTAGCACCCCCAGGCTCAGCACCCCCAGGCTCAGCACCCCCAGGCTCAGCACCCCAAGGCTCAGCACCCCCAGGCTCAGCACCCCGAGGAGGAGCACCCTCAGGCTCAGCACCCCCAGGCGTAGCACCCACACGCTCAGCACCCCCAGAGTCAGCACCCCCAGGCTCAGCACCCTCAGCAGCACCAGAGTCACCAGTAACCTCGACAGGCTCGACGGCGTCTACCTGGGACACACCTGAAGGGGCAGGACCCTGAGGGGGGAGGGGGTCTACCGGGGGGGGGCCTGGCACAAGGAAGAGCGGTGGCGGGGGGAGGGACGGAGTGCGGTAGGGGAAGAGGCGGTAGTAGGGGACCGACTCGTCAAACGTGACGTCCTGGGAGGACGGAACACGGCGAGAGGTGGGGTGGTAGAACTGCCACCCTGGCGCGTCAGGGGGGAAGCCAAGGAAGACGCAAGGAGCAGCACGAGGGGACAGCTTGTCCGCAGACAAGTCGCGGACAAACGCCCGAGATCCCCAGACACGGAACGCAGACGCATCGCCAACCTTCCCCGTCCACAGCAAATCTGGGGAGGTCTTCGGCATGGAGACCCTGGGGTGAAGGTTGATCTGATGCGCCGCATACCGAACCGCAAACGGCCACAGAAAATGGGGGGCAGCCGCATGCATCATGGACGTACGGGCGACGTCCATGACCATGCCAATGCGGCGCTCAGCAATCCCATTTTGCTGTGGAGAGTCCGGAAGCGTGAAGGTCTGGCGGATGCCTCGTGCACGACAGTAGGCTCGCAGAAGGCCAGAGGAGAACTCTCCACCTCTGTCAGAGTGCAGACGCAGAACAGGAAAGTCCGAGCCGAAGCTCTGCCTGAGCTGGAGACGAGCTGCGCGGATCCAGTCGATCAACACCGCAGTGACATCACCCTTGCTGCGCAAGGGGAAGACTGTGGTGTAACGCGAGTAGTCGTCAACCACCAGCAGGAAGTAGCGCTCGTGACCCTGTCCACGGACGCGGGCCGGGCCCCACACGTCCATGTGAAGCGTCTGCAGCGGGGCCTCTGTCGGAGGAAACTGGGAGGAGTGAGGGGCAGCCCGCTGCCGCCCCTCGACACAAGGGACGCAGGTAGGGCCGGGCCCCGGAGGAAGGGGAGAGAGGGACCGGGGAAGACCAGAGACAAGGACACGGGAGGCCATGCCTCGGAGACGAAGCAGGGAGGGGTGACCAAGGCGGTGGTGCCAGAGGAGAGTCTCGTGCGACAGGAGGCGACACGAACAGGGGGCAGACTCAGGACCAGACCTGGACACTGCAGCAAACACCTGACCCGACGCAGCTACCTGACCAGACGCAGTGACTGGAGGAGACGCAGTGGTCAGTGTGTACAGGCTCGACCCCGGCCGACGTGTAAACGTGGCCATGTGTCGGCCTGTCCGAGCGTCCGTGCAGTGGGTCACCCGCTGACTCGCAGGAGTGAACTGGTGAACCCCCGCATCCTGTAGGTCAGCACCACTCACCAAGTTCGTAGAGAACGAGGGGAGGTAAAGACCAGACAGGGTGCCAGAGGGGGCCGCCGGACACGGGAGGACAGTGGAGAAGTGAGCAAGGACAGGACCCCCAGAGGGGTCTGCCAGAGAGACTGCAACTGGCCGGCCAAGCGGCGTGAGTGTGGTGCGGTCTCGAAAGAAGGAGCGAGAAGCCCCCGAGTCAAGGGTGAAGGTGTGGGAGGCCGAAGCCGACGCAGTACCTGAGAGAGCAGACTCACCAGCACCTGAGGGAGCAGACGCGCGAGCACCTAGAGCAGCAGCCTCGCTAGCACCTAGAGCAGCAGCCTCACCAGTACCTAGAGCAGCAGTCTCAATGCCCGGGTCGGGCGGAAAACACCGGTAACAGTCACCCTCATCACTAATAGTCACAGCATACATGGCAGCAAGAATAGCATCAAAGTCAAGGTCAAAGACAGCTACACCCGCCCTAGACAGCTCGCCCCAGCGGGGGATCTCAGTGGCCTCAGGGAACTGGTGACACCAAGCGTCCGTCAGGCGGCCAAAGCAGCGCTGGGTGGAGTGCGCACCCCCGCACTGCTCACCCGCGCGGTCGCCGGTGCGTAGGACGTAGGTGCACGGACCAGTACCCCCACCCCGCTGGCGTGCAGCGTACCACTCACGGAGCTGCTGAGGGGGGGGGGATGTCACGAGTGCGCTGCTGCCGCTGCTGCTGCTGCTGCTGGCGCTGACCACCACCGGAGCCAACCCTCTGCCCAGCGCCACCCCGACCAGCTCCACCTCCTCCGCCGCCGCCTCCTCCACCGCCGCCACCTCCGCCACCTCCGCTCCCACCGCCACCGCCGCCGCCGCCTCCGCCTCCACTGCCGCCACCGACACCTCCACCCCCGCCACCACTCCCACCACCACCCCCACCCCCTCCACTGCCGCCACCGCCACCTCCGCCACCCCCGCCAGCCCCTCCAGCGCCCTTGCCCCCCTTGCCCTTGCCGGTGCGGCGTCTCCCGCTCGGGGCAGACGCAGCGCCGACCGACTCGAGACCAACGAGGTCGGCCGCAGCAGTAGAGGCAACAGAGGGCAAAAGGGGGGAGGGGGAACACCCCTCAAAGACGGGGGTGCGAGGGTCACCACGAGAGGCTCCTACAGCGACTATGCTCTTCTCTGCTGCTAGGAGGGCCTTCTCGAGGAGGTCAACGGTGAGAGTGGTGGGGCAAACTGAGAGGAAGTGGTCCCTGACTACGCGAAGGGAGTCAGGGAGCCGGGTGACTATGTAGTAGAGGGTGATGTACATGGGGGGGGGGGTTTTGGCGCAGAACTCAGCAGGAAGCGCAGCGCGGTAGCGAGTGTCACTAGTGCGGAGGTGCGTAATGAGGTCAGCGACTGTGGGAAAGGCAGCAAGGTCAGGGAAGAGGTACGGTAGCATGAGGCGGCTCAGTGCAGCAGTGGCAGGGGAGGAGTAGCGCGCAACTACAGCGTCGTACAAGGTGTGAGCACTCTTGTACTGGCTAAAGTGCGAACGCTCAGAGGTAGGCAGGTGGCGACGCACAGCTAGACGTGCAGCAGCATCGCGTGTGGCCTACTGTGAGCGAACAGTGGCGTCGGCATCAGCAGCAGGGGCAGGAGAGGCACCAGAGGTGAGGTCAAAGAGGGAGAGACCGTCTGCCCTATCGCACTGTAAGAAAAGCTGCAGGTCATCTACCCAGACGTCAAAGTCAATGGCCCGACCCTCAGCGTCAAAGGCGAGGACACTAGGGGTAGCCATGACAGCAGTAGACTAGCAGTGCGAACAGTAGGGTAAGGGCAGTGCAGTGATAGAGGCGCTGCTCTTACCGGACAGGGCGGCTCGGGCGGCTCGGCGGCTCAGCAGGACGGCGGGTCGGCGACTCGGCGGCTCGGGCGGCTCGGCGGCTCGGGCGGCTCGGGCGACTCGGCGGCTCGGGCGGCTCGAGCGGCTCGGCGACTCGGCGGCCCGGGCGGCTCGGCGGTCGGCTGCTGGGCGGCTCGGCGGCTCGGCAGGACGGCGGGTCGGCGACTCGGCGGCTCGGGCGGCTCGGCGGCTCGGGCGGCTCGGGCGACTCGGCGGCTCGGGCGGCTCGAGCGGCTCGGCGACTCGGCGGCCCGGGCGGCTCGGCGGTCGGCTGCTGGGCGGCTCGGCGGCTCGGCGGCTCGGCTGCTCGGCTGCAGGGCGGCTCGGCGGCTCGGGTGCTCGGCTGCTGGGCGGCTCGGCGGCTCGGGTGCTCGGCTGCTGGGCGGCTCGGCGGCCGGTCGCGGCAGCAGTCGCAGAAGCTGTGGCGACTGCTGCTGCAGAGACGGCTGCGGCTGCTGCCTCAGGGACGGCGGCTGCCGGCCGCTAGGGGCCGCAAAGAGCGGCGGAGAGGCCGTGAAGGGCGCCACGAGGGGCCGTCGAGGGCGGCGACGGGCCGTGAGGAGGCCGCGGAAGGCGGCTCGAGGGGCCGCGAGGGGGCCGTAAGGGGGGCCGACTGGCGGCGGGAGGGGCCGAAGGGGCCGCGGGAGGGCCCGTAAGGGTAGCGTGAGGGGCCGTAAGGGGCCGTAAGGGGCCGTAAGGGCGGCGCGAGGGGCCGTAAGGGTGGCACGAGGGGCCGTAAGGGCGGCACGAGGGGCCGTGAGGGCGGCGCGACGGGCGCGACGGGCCGTAAGGGCGGCGCGACGGGCCGTAAGGGCGGCGCGACGAGCCGTAAGGGCGGCGCTAGGGAGCCGTGAGAGGGCCGCTAAGGGCGACGCGACGGGGCCGTGAGGGGCCTAGCGAGGGCGCAACGGTAGGGAGAGCACACAGGGCGCGACTCGGGCCGGAGCGAAGCGCGCTCCGGGCAGGAAAAAAAATTTCGTGGTGGTGGGCCCTAGGAATCGTTCCCACTAGGAAACCTGCTCGATACCATGAGAAGAAACGAAGAATGAATTGACTAAGGGAAAGTTGGGTACAAATGTGAACCCTAGAAAACTGTACCCCATATGTGCTACCCCACTATAGCCTACAGTAGCTATGTCATATAAATCTGACATTACCTTCAAAAAAAGTTTGATGCATCAGTGTTCCCTTTTTGCAAAGGCTGATTTGATATTGAAGGTCTTTAATAAGATAATGTTAAACAGAAAGAGTAGGGCCTAGGCTTAGTAGCCTAGGCCAAGGGGAGTCGAGGTGGTTTGTGCCAAGGAGGGAGAAACGAGAATGAATTGACTTCACTATAGGTTTGCAAGAACATATAGCAAAGGAACAAAGAAGGTGCACCACCAAACAAAGTTTATAATAACTACACTAACTACAGCTACAGGCAGTTACAGATATATTCTAACATTCCCCCATAACTGCCTGCAGCAGGAGTCTGTGCAGCGACACATCCTGGATGGGTACACCACGAACTGAGAGAACAGCAACAGCAGGCAAGGTAACAAAGCAGGTACAGCAGTAAAGGGGCAGGCACTCCTGCCACCCCTTTACTCTCCTCCCCCCCCCCCCCCCCCCCCCCCACCTCAGAGGGACGGGGGCTGGATGTCTCACACCCGCCACCCCAATGCCACTCCCCTGGCTCCCCCACACCCTCACACCCTCCCCCCAGTGGCAGCTGCAGCAGTGGGAACGAAAGGAGGAGGAGGGGAAGGGAAACATACCACCCATCACCCCCATACCCGCCACCTCCATACCCTCCCCCCCATGGCTGCACGCGCAGCAGGGAGAAGAAGGAGGAGGGGGGGGGGTGGCGGGGAAGAAGCCGCCCCACGGCCTCAGAGGGGTGGCGCACAGGGAAGGGCAGGGGCGGCTGCACCGAGTGCAGGCGCATGTGAGGCAGGGGCGGCTGCTCCGAGGGCAGGCGCGGGTGAGGCAGAGGCGCCGTCGCGGGCGCCAGGGGCAGGTCCGCAGCTGACAGGGCACCGTCGCGGGCGCCAGGGGCGGGTCCGCGGCGGCTCAGGGCACCGTCGCGGGCGCCAGGGGCGGGTCCGCGGCGGCTCAGGCCACCGTCACGGGCGCCAGGGGCGGGTCCGCGGCGGCTCAAGGCACCGTCGCGGGCGCCAGGGGCGGGTCCGCGGCGGCTCAGGGCACCGTCGTGCGCCACGGGGCGCACGACGGGCAGGCAGACGCCGCGCGCCCGGGGCGCACGGCGGGCAGAAAACCGCCGTGCGCCCCGAGCACACGGCGGGCAGAAAATCGCCGCGCGCCGACATGCAGCGGAAGCAAACTGGTGGGCCCGTTAAGGAAGGCAGCAGGAAGGTGCCTGCTCTGATACCATGTTAAACAGAAAGAGTAGGGCCTAGGCTTAGTAGCCTAGGCCAAGGGGAGTCGAGGTGGTTTGTGCCAAGGAGGGAGAAACGAGAATGAATTGACTTCACTATAGGTTTGCAAGAACATATAGCAAAGGAACAAAGAAGGTGCACCACCAAACAAAGTTTATAATAACTACACTAACTACAGCTACAGGCAGTTACAGATATATTATAACAGATAACACTGGCTACTAGCAAGAAAGCAAGCAAGTTAGCTAGCATCAGCAGCAACAGAGGGTTCATTTAATCATCATCATCACTGCTGTTAGCCTCTGGTTCTTCCAACTCCTCCTCCGCCTCCTCATCTGTCTCCCTTCCCTTGCCATTGCCATTGCCCTCCCCCTCTCTTGCTGGAGTTGTTGCCACATTGCCAAATGGGCGGTGCTTCTTGTAGCTGCGCCGGATCTCCACCACCTCATCGTAGTCGGGCTCATACTCGAGGAGAGACATCGTGAGCAGGTCTTCAAGGCGGGCGTCTTTGAGGCTCCCCCGCTGCCACGATTTGATAACATTATGGCGTGAGAAGCCGCGCTCACACTCCACTGTGCTCAGCGGCAGCATGGCGACAGCCAACCAGAGATGCACCCGGTTGGGGTAGCTCGTCGTCCAGTCACTTGTCTTCAGTATTGCTGTTAGCCCGGCGTGGAAGTTGCGATTGTTCTTCGGGGCACCTGCGAGGATGGGGCAGAAGGTGCGCAGTTCTTTGATTTCCCGCCGCTTGTCGATCCCTGCCAGATAAGACAGAAGGGAGAGAGAGAGAGGGGATTAGATAGCATGGCATGCCCGTTCACAATACAGCTTTAACATGCAAACAAGCACCTCATGGAGAGCATCAATGTATGCAACAGGAATACCTGGAATGATGTAGTCCGTCTCCTGTGCCCTGAACAGCGTCACGAGTGACATGAGCCACTCGAGACACTGCTTGTGGCGCTCCGCTCTCCCAAGCTCCCACTCGTCTGGCCTGAAGAGCCTCACTCCCACCGCTTGCTGAGGTTTCGCACGAGCGTCTCGGCGAACGTGGTGCAGAGATTGACGCAGGCGTCGTGAGTGCCGAGGGTTGGGTAACCTTCGCTTGGGTTCTCGTGCAGCTGGAAGGTGTGTGTAGTCGGCCGACCGTCCGAGTCCACTCCCTGCACCTTCACCTCGGGGCGGCCCCCCTCAAGCCCGTGCTTCTTGATGAACGGGGAGAGGCACGCGCTCATTCCGCCTCCGAAGTCGCCACCACAGTCAACATAGCGGGACTGGAGGAACGACAAGGATCTCCTGATCTACGCATGGACACCTGCAATGTCAAGCTATTAGAGGCCGATAGGCAAAAGACAGAGGGTGAAAGGAAGGCAAAATCAGTGCAATGCAGCAGATGTTGAGCTCTACATTAAACCATTAACAAACACAAACAGAAGTGAAGCACACAATACAGGGACATCTTGGGAGGTGCAGCAGACGCTGTACAAAGAGATGCTAGTAACCCGGCTCACCTCTCGCTGCTGGAATGCCCTGTTAAACACGTTGAGCTGCTCGAGCACGTCTGCAAGGAAGTACAACAGGAAGTGAAATCTGTAGCTGGAGGCGAGCTCGTGCAGTGTACTGTCCCACTCATACAGCATAACGATGAGCGCGGGGAAGACCTCTACCGCGCGCAGAATGGCGTCACCCCTGGAGAGCCATCGGACTTGGTGAATCCCTTGGAGCTCCAGGTTCGTGGCTGTGAACACTTCCTGGAGCGACATGAACCGTTGGCGCCAAGGGCCAGAACGCCCCAGATGCTCAGCCACCTGGCGGAGCAGCAAGTCCACCATCTCGAACTTGAGGAGTGCTTTAGTTGCATCCTTTGCTACGAGCGCTTCCCTGAGTTCACAACAAAACACCGCAGCAAAACAGTGCATGAGCACAAGCTGCTACAGGTACACCAGAGAAGCACAAACACAACCGTTGCAGACATGCGAGAACACAACCGCAAACACAAGCGCAAATACAATTGCAAAAACAACCGCAAACAAAAGAGCAAACATAAGCGCAAACACAACGTACCTGTGGGCGATGCAGTGGCTTGAGACAAGATGCGGGATGCGGAGGCGAAGTCGAGCGACAACACCGTTGTTTTTGCCCATCATCACACTCGCTCCTTCAGTGCTCATGCCGGAAATCCTCGCAAGATCAATGCCGAGGGCCTGCAGGTGGGACAGGAATACTGAGAGGAGAGAGGCGGCATCGCCCTTCTCCACTGTCAGCAGCGCAAGGAACTCAGTGACGACACGGTTCTCACGGATGAACGTTGCAAAAATAATCATGTGCTTTCCCCGACATCTGTCCGTGCTCTCGTCGCATGTGACGCCGAGAAATGGGCTTGAAAGGATGTGCTGCAGTTGCGTTGTGTGCAACCACGTGGCCATCGACTGTGTTAGCTGCCCGAATCCGTATCTGCAGCGCATGTCAAACAAGACAATGATTCAGAATAAGTTGCGAAACACAACCACGGCTTAAGTGCTTGGAAAAGGTTACTCACGTCGTGTAGTAGGTTCCATAGCCTTTCGCAGGGAAACCAGGAACCTTAAGAGACGTGAGGTAGCGAACAAGATTCACCCATAACTCTATGGGTGCATCTTGCTTGGTGACAAAGATGAGGGAGTCCAGCAGCTTGATGACACGTTCCTTCTCGGTGTTGCGAGCAAGATTGTCGCCGTTTATCCGTGGCTGCCTGGCAGCTTCCGAGAGAAGTTTTTCCTGGTGCTTGAACGCCTCCTTGTGCTTGGTTGTTGCAGCATGCCTTTTGAATGCCTACGTCTGAACATCTGTGGCGCCCTTTCTGCCTCTCCCGCACGGTCCAGCGTAGCCTGCGTGCTCCGTACAGATGCTGCACTTGAAAGCAGGGAGACCGTCAAAAGATTTTAGCAGAATGAGCCAAGAAAACCTATCTAGCCACTCGCTTTTGTACTTATACAGAGCCTCCGCGTAAATCGCGTCAGGGCCTGCCGGTTTAGAAGGCCCTGGAACTGATGGCGACACCTGCGTGCCTGCGGTCGCGGGTGTCGACCGTTGGTCGGCTGGTGAAGGCGGAGTAGCTCTAGCGTTACCACCCATCTTGCACCATGGCAGCGTTGACTGGGTGTATTTGGCGTTCTTCTTAGCCACCAGAACCGCCGCAGTTTCTTCAACAGAAGGCGAAGAGTTGTCTTGCTCTAACACAGGCGCTGTAGGTGACGCACAAAACCCCTCATCTATGGGTTCGAAAGGAATGAATTCGGGCGGCGCGACTGCAGGTGCCTTTTCATGGTTTTCGACTTCCGCGAAGCTGGAGAAAAGCATATCCAGGCCGGTAACAGCGGCGGAAACATCTACTGGCGAACGATGATGCGCATCATCGCTTTGGTCGCCAGAGCTGTCTTGCTCGTCCTGGGGGTCCGCCATAGCTTGAAGTGCTACTAAGCAGCATCTAACGAAAGGTACGTTCTAGCCAAGCTAGAAAGAGGATAGCCATGGAAACCACACGGCTGACTGCCTCTTGGTACACCAGTCACGAACGCGATGAAACCCCAAGCGGATGGAAGGAAAGCATGGAGCAGAAGATGGGAGCCTCGATGGTAGGTAGCACGGCTGGGCGGCGTAGATGCATCAGTGCTTGCCAGCACGACCTAGACAAAACGGGCCACAGGACCACAGGTGCAAGCAATGGGCCAGAAACCCTCGCATCACTGCCTGCCAGCATTGCTCTGTTGCAACCTTGTCATTGGTCAACCCACATAATGCTGCAAAAGTGGCCTATGATCGCCCCAAGCGCGCCAACAAAGCAGCCCTCAAAGTGAAAAACACGGGGCAAATTTGTCTGATAGTCACCGCCAGGCGGTGCTGACACCGCGGGAATCTGAGATTCCGGGCAACTACACTCGGAACGTGAAGGAATCGCATTTAGTGTCAGTTTCGTTACAACGTAGTGCAATCAGTGTCCCTTAAAAAAAAAACCTGAAAGTTCGGAGTCATCTAAAGGCTGGAAAATCAGTCCCCCAAAAAGCTGAACACTGGAAAATCAGGGTAGGTACAAAAAAATCCCTGTAAATCAGGAATTTCAGGGAAAAAATCCTGATATCGTAGGGCCTGGTAAGGAGTGCACAGTGATGCTTCAATAATTACTAAGCGCAACATGGGAGACCCTGTTCACAAAAAATAGACATGCAAACACCTGCACCTACCCAGACCTGACATTCAAATTCACATTTGATTCCTTCACACAAAAAGAACTCTTGCTAAAATTTCCTCACACTAACTGCTTGCTACCCTACGTCCATCCATAATCTCTATAGCTTATACATTTCCTAGAATATTCCCTTCCAATGCATCCATTCACGCACCATCGCACGTCATCACCTCGAAGTCAAACAAGAAAGGTGAATCGAATCGCTACACCTCCCGGTGATACACCGCCATGCAATCCCGCTCCCACTCCCCCGACACACCGAGCACATAAACGACGGGTGCCGCAGCAGCCGCACCCGGTGGTTCGGCCGCCTCGGATCAAACGACTCAACCCCTGCCACCACCATCTCTAAGCTCCGAATCTCAGCTAAAAGCCGCTCTGATTGGTCCCTCAGCTCGTCGTTTGCGGATTGTAGCTCTTGCGCGCGCAGCTGGGACAGCTCGTAGGTTTTTAGGGTTTCCTGTAGCTGCTGCGCGTGCTCCTTGTGCTTCCTCTCCTGCTCCTTGCAGCTTTCCAGCTGTGCCAGCACGGATTGCATATCCCCCTCTGATGACTCCGATGCCATGGCCAGCTGTGGGTGTGGAAAGAAGGTGGGGTGGGGTGTGGTGGAGGAGGATAGTTACTGAGGCATCTCCGGATTGCATATCCCCCTCTGATGACTCTGATACCATGGTCAGCTGTGGGTGTGAAAAACACGACAAGAAGGGGGCGGTGAGGTTTGTGCGTGGTGGGGAAAGAGAGGAGGGGGCAGGGAGGGGAGGAGGAACGAGGGGAGCACATGAGAACAACAGACAAGGGAGGTGATGGCGAGGAGGTGTGAGGATCGGATGGTAATCTAAAGTATTTGCTAGTCAAACTCACTTATCGGTTCTGGTGCGTGCGGGAGCCAGCTCTCAAACACATGCTACTAGGTGTGTACCATGAGTGAACCGAAAACCCTCAACCCTGCTACTGACCTTATGAGACTTCCCATCCACTGTAGCCTCCAGCTCTGCCACTCTCCTCTGCAATGCTTCCACCTCCTCACTGCTCTGCCCTGCACTGCTTGCCACTGCCGGCTCTGCCGCCCCCTGCACATGCGAGGGATGTGGGAGTAGGTTGGGGTTGAGAGAATGAGTGGAGGGGAGGGTACGGGGGGGGGGAGGGAGAGGAGGGGAGGGGCGGGTTGGGAATGGGTGCGGACGCGCAAGTGACACTAAGGGAGGTAAGTGGGCAAGGCTTGACTGGGAAAGAAAGGAATGTGCTGCAAGTGAATCATTCTGAAAATGCATGGTGTTTGGCACATGGGTGGGTGGGAGTGATACCATGGTTGCCTTGGCATGCTCCATGTCCCTCTCATGGCTCGCCTTCATTGCCTCCTGCTCAATCACCCATGCACATGCCACACATGCACATGACACACACACGCCACACATGCACATGCCACACACACGCCACCCATGCACATGACACACATGCACATGCCACACATGCACATGCCACACATGCACATGCCACACACACGCCACACATGCACATGCCACACATGCACATGCCACACATGTATATGCCATAAGGGAGGAGAAACTCTCAACCATGTGATCCAACAAACCATCCACCAAAGCGGGACAAGTGTGGCTTGCGGGTCCTGGCGTAACGGGCATGAAGGATGCGACATGCGACTAGGAGGGGAGAACAAGTAGTTGAGAACGAAGTTAGGAAAAAGGGTTGGAAACAGGGGAATGGACTTAACCAAGGGTTGTAACCCACCGACCATACGTAACCCACCGACAACATGAAATCAACCGACAATATGTAACCACCGACCACATGTAACACAGCGTCTACATGTAACCCACCGACAACATGTAACCCACCGACAACATGTAACCCACCGACAACATGTAACCCACCGACAACATGGAACCCACCGACCACATGTAACCCAGCAACGACATGTAACCCACCGACCAACCCACTGACCACATGTAACGCAGCGACGACCTGTGATTCACTAACCATTTCATCGAGCAGTTGACGGAGCTCTGCTTCATGTGCTGCCTTGGAGGACTCCAGCACGCACCAGCAGCCAACACATTCAATTAGGGTTTCCAGTTGAGGATTCGAATCGAGGTTTCAGATTGCGGGTTGGGGTTGAGTGTTGCAACATGCAGGTGAATTTCAGGGTTGCAACAAGAGGTCAAGGTTGCTCGGGTGTGCAACATGTATGTATGGACTGTCAAACACAAGAGGGGCATTGTGTCATGCGCATGGAGGGCATGGCACGTGGTCTCGTCTCACCAGCTGGTCTTTGAGCTGTTGCAGATCCGCGGCTTGGGATGCTGCTGCTGCTGCCTGCAGTGGCGGCCGCATGGGAGAAAATGGGCGCACCGAGGAGTGGACGAGGGGGAAGGAACACGGGGGGGGTGGGGAGGACAAGGCAACACAAGCTTGAACTGCTGCAGATCTGCCCGATGGGATGCTGGCTGCCTGCAGTGGTGGACGATTTTTTAGAATTCCCACAAATTGCGGATGGGGGAACAGGGGAGGGGAGGAGGAGAGGGGAAGAGGAGCAGTGGCAGGGTCAGGACAGAGCAATGCAAGTTAGACATGAGGCGAGAGGAGAGGAGTGAGGGGTAGGGTAACAACTGTTGAAACCTGGAAACAAACGTGTTGGGAATCAAAAGCTTCAACTATCAAGTCAAGTGGTTTTGTGTGAACCACAAACCAGAACGAACTTGAATGCTCTTGTCAAGAGCACACACATACTCGTCTCTTTGAACTGCCATTCCTACTTACCGTGTTGTCTTTGAGTTGCTGAAGCTCTGCTTCGTGTGCTGCCCTGGCTGCTGCCTGTTGTGCATTCATACAGGCACTCATGCACATACACCCATATACATGCGCACACACACACACAATCACACCCACATAGACATGCGCACGCACCGCCACGCCCAGTGAGAACAAAGGAGAAGTGAGAGGACTGACACAAGCATGCCTTCAGATGTGCCAGATCGTGGTAATGATATGGGCTGGCATTGGGGTTGAGGAGGTTCAGTTCAGTTCAGTTACGTTTAGTCGAGTAGATTTGCAGTGCATCTTGCGTCGCTTAAGCCAAACAAGTTATCTGGCATGCTTTGCTGAGTGTCAGATTTTCTAACCCGCTCACCATTGCTCTCTTGATCTGCTCCATCTCTCTCTCATGACCCGCCTTCAGGGCCTCCTGCAGTGGCGGACAGCAGAGCAACACGCACAGACACACACGAATTGGCACGCATGCATTTATACATGACACAAAACGAACACAGAGAGGGCAATCAGCCCGATAACAAAGCAGGTTGAAGGGCAAAGATCAGCTCGCTGTCAAGTCATGCCATGCCATGACATGGCGTACCATGGCGGCTGTTGACTGCTGCAGCTCTGCCTCTTGAGCCTTATTGCGCTCCCCCTGTCATGAGCACAGCACAGCGAGGCAACGAGGTCGGCGGGTACGGAGAGCATGTGGGGGAGAAAGGGAGATGGAGGAGGGGAGACGGGTGAGAAAGGGGTGGTGACGACATGAAGGGTTAGATGCAGAGATGGCTGAATCTTAAGAGTTTGGAGAACATCAGAACGGAGCAGGGAAGGCATGGTTTGGAAGCAGAGGCAGCAGGTCATTCAGAACGACACGGTCGCTATTGCAGCTTTTGGGATCAGCGTAAAGGGTGTGTTGTTGCTACAGGAAACTGTGCATTGTCGTTAGTTGCACTGACCATTCTTGCTGCCACGAGCCGAAACTCTTCTTCCCGTGCTGCCTGCTGCTCGTCCTGTATATGTTCATCCCCCCCCCCACGCACACACACACACACACACACGCACGCACACACACACACACACACACACACGCACACACACACACACACACACACACACACACACATACACACACCCACACACCATGTGCACACACACATGCATAGATATGCAAGGTGCAAGGTTAAGTAAGGAAATGCTGCGGTTGGGTAAGGATGAGACACGGGCCTCGCAGAGCAGAAGGCTCAGACCATTCCAGGTGACTTTTGAGTCGACTCAAAAGTCGCAGAGCAGAAGGCTCAGACTATACCCACCAATTGCAGATGCAAGGCAATTGAGTCGACTCAACAGTCATCTCGCTTCAAACCACACACACACACCTCCAGCCAGCCGGCATGCACCATTTGCAGGCGCAGCTGCTGCAGCTCGAGTTTGAGAGGCTCGAGCTGTGACCCGGCATCCTCAACACGTGCACCTTGGACTCAAACCACACACATACACACTCAGCCGGCCAGCACGCACCATTTGCAGGCGTAGCTGCTGCAGCTCTAGCTTGAGAGGCTCTAGCTGCGATCCTGCATCCTTGGCGCGAGCGTCTGAAAGAGCAAGCGCCGTCTTGAGCGACCGCAACGTCTCCTCCTTGTCCCGCACCGATGCCTGCAGCGCTGCCAGCATGTCCTGTAGACCCGACTCCTGGGAGGTTAAGAGGGGGTTGAGAAGGGTTGAGAAGGGTGGGTGGGTTGGGTGGTTGTGTGGCAGGTTGTAAGTGACTTGGGACTTTCGGCGACCGCAACGTTTCCTCCTTGTCCCGCACCGACGCCTGCAGCGCTGCTAGCATGTCCTTCAAATCTGATTTCTGCACGTGGTGAGAGGAGTTGAATAAAGGGTTGAAAGAGCCCAACCGAGAGGGTGAAAAGGGTGATAGAGTGAGTGAAAGGGGTTGGAAGGAGTTGATAGAGGGATTGAGGGTGAGGAGAACGAGAGAGAAGAGAGGCCTGAATCCCAAGGGGAAGGGGGGGAGGAACGAGGGGTTCGAAGAGAGGAGAGCAGCTGCAGCAAACCTAAGCGTCGCCGCCTCAACATACGAATCCTCCCACCAAGCATATTGCGTGGTACCATATGCAGATTCTCCCAGCCAGACAACCAACATAATCATTTCACCTCCTCCTGCATCTCAATCCGCTCCAGTCTGTCCTGCAGCGCACGGATCCGCTCCTCCTTCTCCCCCACCTCCTCCCTCGCCCCCTGCACCGCCTGCCTCAACTCCTCCCCCTCCTGCCCAACCCTCTGTGCCTCCTCCTTCAACCCCTCAATCTCCTCCCTTAGCTGCCCAATCTCCTGCCTGAGGCCCTCGATCTCGTTCCGTAAGGCCTCGTTCTCTTGCCGCAATGAGTGGCACTCCTGCTCTGCCTGCTGCTGCTGCTGCTGCTGCTGCTGCTGTGCCCGCCCCTGCTCCTCGCCTCCCTGGGTGGGGCATGGGGATGGGTATGGCCGAGGGAGGGCGGAGGGGTGGAGTGGGGGTAAGGAGGGTTGCGAGGGGCGTGGGGATGGAGGGATGGAGGGAGGGGAGATGGAGAGGAGGGAGAGGGAATGGTTGGGGGAACGAGTTGAAGGGAGAACGGAGGCTTGGACGTTGATGGGGGAAGTGGCGGGAAGGAGGGACAGGACACACAGCATACCAGCAATCCAGCCAAGCCCTCTCCCACTCCACATTTTGTGAACATATTTCGTGTGCTTGTCTAATCATCCACCCTTTTGCAACTCACCAGACATTCTTCCGATCCACCCCTTTTTTCTCCTATCCACCACCCCCAACCCCTTCACCCCCTGCTTCTCCATGCGTCCCACTTGCTCCAGCAAAACTCCAATCTCCTCCTTTTCTCGAGTCCAGTAATAAACGACCCACCTCCTGAGGCTCCATGCTTCTGACTTTATCCACCAACACTTGTATCTCATCCTCCTTCTCCTCCACCTCCTCTCTCGCCGCCCTCACGGCCTGCTGCAGCTTCTGCTGCTGGGATGCTGCGCTCATCTGGAGTGAAGCAGGAGAGAGGTGACGAGGAGGAGGGGAAGGAAGAGGCGGAGGGAAGGGAAGAGGTGGGAGGGAAGGGGGCGACGGGTGGGGAAGAGGGGGGGAGGGATGGAAGGGAGAGAAAAGGCAAACATGGCGCTGTATAAGGAGAAGGGTGAGCTACTCTGTCCTTCTCTCGCGCGTCCCTCAAAGAAAGGGGTTGTTCGTTCCACTTGAATCACCTCCTCTCTCGCAACCCTCTCAGCCTGCTCTCTTTTGAATCGACTCAAAAGTCAGAGGGGGTGCTTGCTTCACGTGAATCGCCTCCTCTCTCGCAACCCTCTCAGCCTGCTGTAGCGTCTGCTGCTGAGACGCCACACTCATCGGGAGTGAGACGAACGAGGTGGGCTTGCTTCTCTGCTGTCTTACTTTGTCGTGTCCTCTGGCCCTGGAAGCAAGTCCACCGGTGTGGGAGCGACAGACGGAACTAAACAGGGAAGAAGAGAGGAAGCCATATGAGTGTTACTTCTGAGAATTCTCAAAAGGGAAGGAGAGAGGAAAAGGGACGACTTGAAAGAGATGGGAGGGCGGAGAGTGGGAGGACCAGGGTGTGGGGGGGGGGACCGGTGGGGGGGAGGAGGAGGTGAGAGGGTGGGCGGAGGGATACAAGAACACACGCGCAAGAGAAATTCCAGCAGCTGCAGCTTCTTTGAGTTGGCTCGGAAAGATTTCAGCAGCTAAAACTCACTCTGCACAAAGTGCTGCAGCACCAACACACCTCGCGGTGCTGCAGCTGCTCCACCAGCTCCCAAATACGCAGCCCTTCCCAGCTCCATGTACATCCTCCCTCATGATTGAACAAGTGTTTTGAGACGTCTCAAAACACCTCAACCAGCTGCTACATCCGCAGGCCTTGAGCGCCTGCCTGCCTGCCTGCATTGTTGCTCGGAGTCGATCCAAAACACCAACACTCCTCAAACTGCAGCATCAGCAACGCACCTCACAGCGCCGAACCAGCAACGCACCTCGCAGTGCTGCAGCTGCTTCACGAGCTCCCGGATGCGCACGTCCTTCTCAGCCACATCCTCCCTGGCCGCCTTGAGCGCCTGCCTGTGTTGCTCTGAGTGGAGCCACAGAACCAACGCACCTCAAACTGCTCAACAACCAACCAGCGCACCTCACAGTGCTGCAGCTGCTTCACGAGCTCCCGGATGCGCACGTCCTTCTCAGCCACATCCTCCCTGGCCGCCTTGAGCGCCTGCCTGAGCCCCTCCATGTCCTGCCTCCCTGCCTGCACCTGCTGCGCTAGCTGCTCCACCCGCTGCTGCAGAATGCGCTGCTGCGCCCGCTCCCTCTCGACATCCACGTGCTGCCATGGGGGGAGAAGGGCGGCGGATGGGAGAGGGAGAGGGAGGGGACGAGAGGGTGTAAGGGCTCAGGAGGAGAACACGACTTGCGCTGCTGCACCCGCTCCCTCTTGACACCCATGTGCTGGCATCTGGTGTGGGGTGGGGGGGTTGAAGGGGAGGGGGGGGGGGGAGGGGGGAGGAAGGAGCAGGACGGATGGTGGGGAGGAGCGGGAAAGGAAGGGTGGTGGGAACACGACGCTCAGCCACAGGGCACAGGGCACAGGGCACAGGGCAGAGAGGTGGAGGTGTGTGTGGAAGGGAACAGACCTGGTGGGAGCGAGACGGCGAGGAGGAGGAGAGGCTGTCAATGAGCTGGCGATACGTTGCCAGCTGTGTGGTCGCCTGGCGTAGCAATCAGGAAGAGGGAGAGGGGACGGGGAGAGGAAGGGTGAGGGGAAGGGAGGGGAGAGGAGGAAGGGAGGAGGATAGGGGGGGAAGGGAGAAACGGGGGGAACGGGGTGGGCGGGGAAGGGGAGGGGAAAGGGGAAAGTGGGGAGGGGAGGGTGAGGGGAGGGGAAGGGGAAGGGGGAGGGGAAGGGGGGAGGAGCCGGTCGGCAGAGGAAGCGAGGAGAAAATGTGAGAAAAGAAAGTAGGCAGATTATCATGGTGGGGCACGAATTGGTCAATGGAGGTAAGAAAGAGTTGCAGGCGAAAGAACCGGACTGAGAATAGACCCTCTCCCTCCTTACCCTCCTCTTTCTATTCACCAGATTTTAAAGCAGACACCTGAAATCCTATTCACCCCTATGCACATCCTAACCCTCCCCTTAGCGCAGCCTGAATCTCCTCTCTTGCTCTCCTTGCTCTTCCACCCTCACCTCCTCGTTGGCGTATCTGACCTCCTGCGCGTCCCTCTCAACACTTGTCTCAGCACTTTTCGCACACTCCCTTTCGCTTCGAGTGAGCATCTGAGCCCCTAAATCTTCCTGCACAGCCCATCCATCCATCACCTCCTTTCCTCGTGTTGCGTATCTGAGCTCCTGTGCGAATCCCTCTCCACGCGCCTCGCACACACACACACACACACACACTCCCTTTTGTTCTTCGTGAGCATCCAAGATTCTAGCTATTACTGCACAGCACAGCCCGCCCGCCCGCCGCTCACCTCCTCGTTGGCGTATCGGAGCTCCTGCGCGTCCCTCTCAACGCGCCTGACCACCTCGTCCCGGTCGCGAACCGCTATGCGCAGCTGCTGCCTCTCCGCCTCCATTGCTGCCATCGACTCCATCAGCCGCGCCGCCTGGGGGACTCAAGACGAGGGAGGGGGATTGCGGGGAGGAGGGGTTGAATTGGGGACGACGCATGGGGCAGACATGATGGTTGCTCTCCGCTCCGCCTCCATTGCTGCCATCGACTCCATCCGCCACGCTGCCTGGGGGACTCAAGCGGAAGCGGAGGGGGGGGGGGGAGAGGGGGGAGGGAGAGGGGGAGGGGGAGGGGGAGGGAAAGGGAAAGGGAGAGGGGGTGGGAAAGGGGGAGGGAAAGGGAGAGGGGGTGGAGGAGGCATGGAAGTGAACAGATGACCTGGCAGTGATGGGGGCACTGAGGCAGCAACTGTTTTTGTCCTGTCGGTCCTGGATTTTCATCTCCGTGTTTTAGCCACCAACCAGTCAAACTGACTTGACTCAATCAAATAACGCGTCTGAGTCCAATCAAATAACGATTCGAATTAGCAAACAGCCACACAGTGTCAAGTGAGCATGGGGACGAAGGTGGGCACAGAACGGAGATGGTGTTGAGTGATGAGCTGACAATACAACCCAAGGAGACGTGGCAAGGAGGTAAGGTGTGGAGGCAAGGTGAGGAGGCAAGGCAAGGACACAAGGTGAGAGTGTGAGCTGACCTCGAATCTCAGCATAGCAGCCTCCTCTGCATCATGGCTCCTGGACGGTCCAATCCCCACGTTATTCCCCCTCCCACACCTCTCACACACCCCTCCTGCTGCTACTGCTCCTCCTGCTGCTGCTGCCGTTGCCTCGCCTCCATTCCTAAAACCGCCAGCATGTCCATCCCGTTCTGCCCTCCCACCCTCCACGCTTCCTGCACCAGACACTGCCCTATCCTCCCTCCCAACCCCCTCCCCTCGCTCCCTGTCTGCCTCTCCCACCCCTTCATGCTCACGTCTCCCTGAACCTCCTACCCCTGCTCCTACACCCCCTCCTACGCCTGCTCCTTTTTCCAAATCCCCCTCTCTCCATTCGCCACCGTCTCCGCCCCTGTCCCCACCGCCATCGCCCGCCTCCCCCAACCCACTTTCCATGACATGGCTGCTACTAGTAGAAGCACCTGGGAAGCTCGTTGATCCATCCGCACAGACAGTCCCTGCTGAAGAAGCTACCTGTGTCTCTGCCCATCCCTGTCCCGCCTCTCCCTGCGTTCCCGCTTCCCCATGGTTGTCTCCATTGCTTCCCCCTGCTGCCCCTGCTGTCGTGGATCCTACTTCTCGCCCGGTGTCAAGTGGTTGACCTTGGGTTTCCGCAAGCCCTGCTTCACCAGCAGTCGCTGCTGCTGATTCTGGTGTGGCTGCCGCCGCTGCTGCCGCTCCCGCTGCTGCTGCGCTAGGTGATGATACTCCTGATTTCGCCCGCTCCTGTTACACAGACAGGCACGAGCGCGCGCGCGCGCGCTCGCACGCACACGCAAACAACCAGCCGGGGTGGAAACATGGAAAGCCAGCAATGAGAAGGAGACGGCGGCACTAAGAAAGAACCTACACAAAGACTCCAACTCCACCAGCTCCCACCTCCTAACCACCTGCATCAGCGTGCGGAGGCGAGTGACCTCTCCTCCTCTGTGAAAGCCTACCTTGCTCGCTTTTCATTCTAAGTTGCACTCAGAAAAGCATCTACAGAACAGACAGGTCCAGCAGCTCTCCTCCGCCACAGCCCACCTGCAGCAGCAGCATGCGGAGGCGGGTGACCTCGCCCCCTGAGAAAGCTTTACTCATCTTCTTTATCTTATGTCGTTGCTGGGTAAGAGAAAACATCCTCAGACCCCAACGGCTCCCCTGACCCAACCCACCTGCAGCAGCAGCATGCGAAGGCGGGTGACCTCGCCCCTGAGGAAACCTGCCTCGCATTTTTTCATGTTTGAATCATCACAAACACATGACTCAAACAAACCTCTACAGACCAAAACGGACCCTTCCAACCCACCTGCAGCAGCGTGCGCAGGCGGGAGACCTCGCCCCTGAGGAAACCTGCCTCGCTGCGGCGCTGCTGCAGCTCCTCCTGCACCATTGTGCACCGCTGCTGCCATGCCACCGCCTGCTGCCGCCCCTCCTCGCCCTCCCTCGCCGCCTGCGGATGGAGCAAGGGCGCGGACGGGAGGGAGAGTGTGGAGAGGGAAAAGATGTAGAGAGGGGAGGGACAAGTGAGAGGGATGGGAAAGGGTTTGAGACGTCTTGAGACCATCTCGAGTTGCCGCTGCCCTTCTGGTTACGTCGCGGCCGAAGAATGCAAGCTGTTTTTCACTCGTTCGCTCCACTCCCTAACCTCCTCTCATTCACTCTCTGGTGCCCAGCTTTTTCTCAAGTCCTAAGCCTAGATTTTCTGTTACGTTCTTCTTCCTACGGTAACATCTCTTCTCAACACCCATGCACAGCCCACACACAAGCTCACACACGAGATTATGTTCAGTATGTGTGCAAACACACTCACACATGCACACATGCGCGCGCACGCACGCGCTCACACATACACACACCTGCTGCCATCGGACCAGGTCTGTCTGTAGCTGGCTCATCTCCTCCTGCAACTGCCTCAGCCGCCGCTCCCCTGCTGCTGCCCTCGCACGCTCGCCCTCCAACAACGCCAATAGCTGAAACAGTTAGAAACGCACACGCGCAGATGCGAAGGAGGAGGGGGGGGGGGGGGGAGGGTGGGGGAGAGGGGGAAGGACAGTAAGGCACATCATGAGGGTAATAGGCTTTTGAGAATGTGTTTCCAGAGATGCAAACAGCTAGGCGACCACGCACACACACACAGCTGGGAAGAGAGGGCAGTGGGGGGTAGATGCAGGGGTGTAAGCGGAGTAAGAGAGGAAAGGGATGCATCGGACCGGGACAGCTTCAGTCTCAGACACGCTCCAATTCATTCATGCAACGCACACACACACACATGCATGCAACCTTTGAGATGTGTCAAGTCAAATAGGGATGCAGCAGGGCACGCCTCAGAGACACTCTCCTATGCATGCATGCATGCACCCACATACCCATGCAACTCTCCTTCGCCCAAGCCCCCCCCCCCCCCATCAATATACACACACACGCACACACATGTACACATATACACATGCAAAAAACGCATTTTACCGAGTTCAGAAAAAGGTCAGGCCAAAGGGCAACAAAACCAAGCGCATCCCATACCTCTTTGCTGCTTGCACCGCCTTCCGCAATCTCCCCGTCCGCTCCCACCATCTCCTCCAGTCCCCGCTCCCCTCTCCTCCCCCCTCCCCTCTCACTCCCCTCCTCCACACTCTCCACTGATCGCGTCTCAAACATCTCATCCCGGTCGCCTTGGCTCGACTCGTCCACACTCCCCAGCCCCTCCCGGCCCTCTAGATCCTGGCTGCTGCGGCTAGAGGAGCGTGTGAAGGACTTACGACCCTCCCTGTCGGGTGTGTCTGCTGATGAGAGAGACGCAGATGAGGGAAAGCTGGGGCGGCTAGGGACGTGGGGGGAGAGCTGGAGAGGCGGAGAGTGGTCAAGAAATGGGAGGGGGGATTTGGGGAAGGGATGGGAGGAGGGGAGACGGGAGGGGGGCGGCCAAGGGATGGAAGGGGCGAGGGGGAAGGGAGGCAAAGGGAGGTGACAATGCGGAAACAGATCATCAGTCAGAGGAGTTGGGGAGTGTGGGAGGGGGAATGAAAGGGGGAAGTGTGGCAACGATAGAATTTGGAGAGTGCAATGGGGCACGAGAATGAGAACATCACAACAGCAAAATGCAATGCATGTGCTTCTCCTGGACGAACGCGGCTTTTGAGTCGACTCAAAAGTCACCTCTTTTGAGTCGATTCAAAAGTCACCTCTTTTGAGTCGACTCAAAAATGAACATCACAACAGCAAAATGCAATGCACGTGCTTCTCCTGGACAAACGCGGCTCTCCTTGACAACAAATGCAGCAACGTGATTCGCTAAAGCAGACTGGCAGTGTTTTCACAGCCCTCACAGATGGGAAAGGACAGGCGGGGGGGGGGAGGGGGGGGTGGGGGTGGGGGGGGAAGAGGGGGAAGGGGGGTGGGGTGGAAACGGAGAGGGGGGAATGGGGGTTGGGAAGGAGAGGTTCGGACGCACCTGGGAGGAGAGGCGGCGGCGGGGGGGTTCGGGCCTGTCTGGGGAGGAGAGGTGGCCGCCTGCTGCTTTGAGGGCGTCCTTGAGACGAGCTATCTCGTGCTCCAACTCCACCTTCTCCGCACGCACACTGCGCACCTGCCAGGTGAAAAGGGGGAACGGGGGGGGGGGGGGAAGGGAGGGGTAAGAAGGGGTAGGAGAGCAGGGGACACCCACGGGGCGTCCTTGAGACGAGCTATCTCGTGCTCCAACTCCACCTTCTCCGCCCTCACACTGCGCACCTGCCAAAGGGGGGGGGGGGGGGGGGGAGAGGGGCGGGCGGAAGAGGGGCGGTGGGAAGAGGGGGAAGGGCTAAGAAAGGCCGGGGTTGGAGGGGACACCCACCGGGCGTCCTTGAGACGAGCTATCTCGTGCTCCAACTCCACCTTCTCCGCCCTCCTTCCCTCACACTGCACACCTGCCAAAGGGGAAGAGAGGGGTGGAGAAGCGTGCGTGTGTCGACAGGGGTTGGGGTGGTTTGAGGGGAGGGGTTCGGGGGGGAAGGGGGGAACGAGGAGAGGGAGAAGAGTGGAAGGGTGGGTTGCAGGGGACACACTCATGCCGTGCTTGAGTTTGAAAGCCAGATGTTTCGGCGAGAACATTGTTTATAGCACATGGGTGTTAAGATGTAGAGTGATGCGTGAGGCTTGGTAGACGAGGGCAGGAAGTGAGGGAAGGGGCGGGGTGATTTCGACAGGAAGGGAGAGGAAAGTGAAGAACAGGAAGAGAACGAGTGGAGGGAGGGGAGAAGTGCGTCAAAGAGAGACAACGTGGGGTGGGCTGACCTGTTGGGAGCGCTCCCTGTCTGCCTTAAGCTTCTCAATCTCCATCACTCTCTGCTCATACACACGACACAAGGACCACAATGCATGTAGAGCAGCAGAGACTGAAAGGCATTGGACATGCCCTCTCCACTCCATGTCCAATGCAGTATGAGCGAGTGAACACGCGAATGCAAGCGCTGCTGGCATGTCAAGTCAGCATACATTCCACTCAACTCCACTCCACCTCCATCCCTCTACCTCCCCCCCTCTCCCCCAACCCCCTCCATCCTGCCTTCCCCTGTTTCCTTCACTGTCCAGGCTAACTCATGTAAATCCATCCCCACAATCCACCCCTCCCCTCCCTTCCCCTTTCCTCCTCGTCCTCTCGAGTCGCGCCCCTCCACCTACCAGGGTGCGAGTGAGGGAGTCGGCCTGCTGCTGGGCAGCGAGGATGGCAGTGCGGCTGCGCTCGCACTCGCCCTCCAGCATGCGGCACTTGCCCTCCAACGACGCCTCCCTCTCCCTCGCTTCCTCCAGTGCCGCCTTCTGCCAGGGGGGAGAGGGAAAGGGGCCAGGGGCGAGATGCGAGGGGCGACAGGCACCGAGCGAGGGGCACCGAGCGAGGGGCAGAGTCCAGGCAAGGGACAAGGGGTGGGAGAGGCAGGGGACGGATGGAAAGAGGGGGAAGGAGAGAGGAGAGTAGAAGAATGAGTATCAGGTTTAAGAAACAATAGAGGGAGTCAAGCGAATAGAGGAGAATTAAGAGCGTAAAAACGGGTGTGAAAGCAGCGCATGAATGGAAGGGAGGGAGGGAGGGAGGGAGGGGGGGGGGGGGGCGGGAGGAGGGGAGGGGGAGGGGGGGTGGAGAAAGGGGGGGGTAATGGAACAGGATCAGAAAAAGAAAGAGACTAAAGGGATTATCTTCCTATGGAACAGGACAGAGCGCATAGGAGCTGCTGGATCATGCTACAGCTGAAGCCCATTGCACGCTATATCCACTCCGCAGGACGATAAAGCAGACCTCTGTGCAAATACTACACACAGGACTAAGACCAAAAGGCGGTTCCCCGGCTCATGTAACTCACCATTCTATCGGGCGTCATAGCCTGAAGAACACAAAGATCAAGCAAGGAACACAACGAGAAGGGAAGGAAAGAAGCGCAAGAGAGGAGAAATGGAGAGAGTGAGAAAGTGAGCAGGAAGGAACACAACAACGTTCTTTCTAGTATTGAGACGTTTCTTGAGTGGCTCAGCCTGACAAGGGTGGGTCTGATGAGAAAGGTGAAGGAACAACCCCAATACCAAGCGAGCTAACCAAAAGAGCATCAACAGCTACATGTTATGTTTCGTTCTGAGACGTCCCAAAGCGCACACACTCACCAGAGCGGTTTGTAGCTCGTTCACCTTTTTCTCAGCCTGCTCCATTGGACGTGCATTGCAAGATGGCAGAAGGAAGGAGAGACAGACAGACAGACAGACAGGGGAGGGGAAGAAGGAGCAGTCAAGAGAAGAACAACAGAAGTGCTAATACTGCTGGAAAGCAGTGGTAGTAGCTGCATTGAAGCCACCTCCTCCTGCATTCCAAAAGACATCACAAGATCCAAGGTCCACAATCTCGTCACCAGCAAGCCGTCAGCATCAACTTCCCATTCCCACCCCATCCCCACCCCGTCTCCACACACCATGAGCAGCCGCTGCTTGAGCTCACACACGTGCACCTCATATACTCCTCCCATCCCAGGTCGTCCTCCCTCGTTTTGAGTTCAGGCCCCAGAAACCCCCACTCCACCCACATCCAACCCCACCCTCTCCTTTTCCTTCCCAACCCAACCCACCAAGAGCAGCCGCTGCTTGAGCTCGCACACGTGCACCTCATACCCCTCCAACTCCTCCTCTCCCAGAATCACCCCCACTCCCAACCCCCCTCTCCCTGAGTTCCTCCACCCCCGCTTTCTCCCTCGCAACGCACCATGAGCAGCCGCTGCTTGAGCTCGCACACATGCACCTCATACTCCTCCAGCTCGTCCTCCCGTGCTTTCAGCTTCGGCCCCAGCGCTGCCAGCACCTCCCTGAGTGCACGGATCGTGTCGTCACGCTCCATGAGCTTCTCCTGGCTCTCCTTCAGCGTCTGCTTCATCGCCTCGTATACCTCCGCCTTTTGAGGGAGAGCAGAAGGGGGCGGGGATGGGGGGGGGTGGGAGGGAGGCAGAAGGGAGAAGATGAGAGGAGGGATACAGAGGGGCAAGAGAGGGCCATCAGCTTTCTCCTGGCTCTCCTTGAGCGTCTGCTTCATCGCCTCGTATACCTCCGCCTTGAGAAAGTGGGGAGGGTGGGGAAAGAGGGGCCGGCGAAGAGGGGGAAGGGGGCGGAAGAAGGAGGGGGGAGAAGATGATTGGAGTGAGAAAAGACGGGCCATTAGCTTCTGCTGGCTCTCCTTCAGCGTGTGCTTTATCACCTCATACACCTCCACCTTGAGAAAAGAGAGGAACGAGAGGAGGAAAAGAGGGGGCGGGGGAAGGGGAAGAGGAGGAAGGGACGTTCCCAGTTCCAAGTTCGAGATGAGATACCTGCAAATGAACAGGGACCAACGGGAGCTGAATGACAGCCTCACGTATCTGCTCTGCACATATCCTCCCTCTCCTCTTCCCACCGCCTTCTCTCCCTCTCCTTCTCCCGTTTGCGTATGCACACAGCACCCTTGTCTCTCACCTGTGCGCGATCATCAGCAGAGAAGGCGCCAGGCAGACCCAAGGCACGCATGTGACCCGACTGCGACTGCTGGGAGGGCGTGGGGGCGACCGGGGGGGGAAAGGAGTGGGGAAGGGTGGGGAAGTGGAAGTGGGAGGGAAGGGAATCGAGAAACGGGAAGGGGCGATGGGGAGGGAGGGGTTACAGATAGTGTGGAACTGAAGGGAAGGGTTGGAAGCGGAATAAGTTTGCCCCCGAACAGAGGAAAAACCAAATTGGTCTCCCGTTTTTTTGCCTGTGTCTTTGCAGGTGGCATTTAGGTTTCTTTGCCTGTTCTTTGCTTGTAACGGATGGTAACTTCTTTATCTGTTAGGTACAACATTGCTGAAGCGACCATCCGTTACATAGGGGGAGGGCATGCAGGTCGAACTGAGATATCGCTCTTACTCCTGTTAAACCTAGCTTCGGCTCGACATATTGTAAACCGTTTACAGTCAGGTGAGATGTGTGCAGCACTGTTTCATGTTGCTGCGGCTTCCTTAGGCGGCTCAGCAAAGGCGGGTGGGATGTGAGTGAGGTGTGCGTGGGGTGTGAGTGAGGTGTGTGTGGGGTGCGACAATCTCACGCTACTGAAAAGTGCAGGCATAGAGTTGCCTCCTGGCCGTTCGTTGAAGGCCACTTGCAGCTGGCGACGGCCTATGGGCACCACATCGCGACCTAGCTCCACCTGTGGCGCAGGGAGAGAGAAGGGGCGTGGAGAGAGGGAGAAAAGGGGGACCGTGGGAGGGGAGGGGAGAAGGGGAGGGGGTGTAGGTCGAGGGGGGAGGGAGGGGAGAACGAGGGGAAAGTGAGAGGTTGAGACAGGGAGAGAGAGAATAAGGAAGAGATAGGATTAGAAGTGAAGAACAGATCAGGAAGACGAAGAGGAGGGGGGCGAACAGATGCAAGCGACGAAGTACAGAGAGGAGTAAGGATTGCAGTCGAGTAGCAGAGCAGTAGGAAGAGGGGGATGGGGGGGAAGGGAGGGAAGAGAGGGGACGGGGAACGGGATTAGGTTGGAGTGGGGGAGAAGAGGCTGGAGTGAGGGAGGAGAAGAGGCTGGAGTGAGGGAGGAGAAGAGGTGGAGTGATGGAGGTGCTGGGATGGAGGGGGGGGACGAGAAGGATGAACGTGAGCTTCTTGACTGTATTAAGGTCGAGGGGGGACGAGGGGGAGGGAAAAAGGGTCGAAAACGGACCTCTTGAATGGAGTTAGCAAGGAAGCATTCGAGAGTGAAGAAGTCTGCAGGGAACCAGAACGGCTTCTTGTCAAACGCTGCACACAGCACTGGCAGCACGACGAAATAGCAACGCACAAGGGGCACACGGAGAGGGGAGGCGGCGGAGTGAGGCGGTCGGGGGATGGGGAGAAACAGGTGAGGGAAGAGGGACACGAGTAGACGAGATGCATCTGTAGGCTGGAGCTATTCAGGCTCTTGCTTGAGCAGGATAGCCTACGTAGCCGCGCTCCACGCCCTTGTTTATCATTTGTCAGGCATTTGTCATGTTGAATCTGGCAAGGCTACGATACAGCACACCACTCATGCCATAGTCCGACCCCACTTTGCACTCCTGCGCACTGTCCTTCCTCCCACAATCCCCCTCACACTTCCTCCTCTTCCTCCTTCTCACTATCTCCCCCTTCTCCACTCGGTTCCCTCCTTCACTGCCCTCTCTTTCCCCCAGTAATCCCCATTTCCTCCCCCCCCCCCTATCCACTCCGCGCATTCACTCTCTGGCCGCCCCCTACCTGACTTCTCTTCCAGGCTGTTGGGCGGGAGCAGCAGCATGCCGCCATCCACGATGGTGTACGCGCGAGCAGTGCCCGGGGTGAGCTGCCAGCCATGGCGAGGATAAAAGGCGAAGCGGGGTAAGATTAATTCAGAGGCGACTCAAAAGGCACTATGGCGGTGTACGCGCGAGAAGTGCCCGGGGTGAGCTGCCAGCCACCTTGACTAGACTTCTGCGGTGGCTGTGGTGCATTGACCCTAACGAGCGGCGTAGGATCACCCTGACGACCAGCGTTGACTCACTCTGACGGCCAGCGTTGACTCACCCTGAGGACCAGCGTTGACTCACCATGCCGACGAGCGTTGACTCACCCTACCGAACAACTTGACTCAACCTAACAACCGGCCCTAACTCACCCAGACGATCCGCATTGACTTACCCTACCTAGCGACCTTACTCACTCTAATGACCAGCGTTTGGTCGCTGAAGTTGGTGAAGCGAAGGGTACTGCGAAGCTCCTGACCCACGTCGACTGCGCACCTCCCAAGTGAAGGGGAGGTGGAAGGGGAAGGGGAAGGGGAAGGGGAAGGGAAAGGGGAGGTCGAGGGGAACGGAATGGGGGTTGGAGGAGGAAAATCGGAAAATGGGAAAGATAGGAGACAGCTGCGTATTAACATGGTTCACCACACCACACTGTCTATGACACTGCATCCCAATCGTGCAATCATGAGGATTTACAGTACATTAAGAGCACGGAGCTTTGGCTGACACAGCAGGAAGAAGAGTTACAGCATGGCGAGAGAAGCGATGCTAGCCGGCGCACCTGCAGTAGTTCTAGCAGAAGCAGCTGCACACATAGTATTAACCGCTAAGGAACAATCGCTATCGAGCAATAGAGGACGTTAACCCACGCTCGCACTTAGGAGTTATTAGCATTATGTTACTGCCGCGTGAATGTGCAGTTTTCCCGTTAACTCTTTCGCTTTTCCAGCGTATGTCGCAGAAAGATTGTCGCCGTAGTTCCTTCAAATTTAAACATGCAGGGTAGGGTAGACAAAAATCGCTTACACTGGAAGCGAATACTGCCGGGGTCGACCTTCAAATGCTCCAGAAGAGCCATGTGGCTCTTCTGGTCGGCGTAGGAGAAGTTGCAACGCTGCCTAGATACTACCGCGATTTCAGGTAAGAAAGGCTGGAACGCTTTTCACACGTGTGATGTCGTTATTTGTATACCCATTTTGTAGTCTGGTTTCTTTGAGTGGAGACGGATTAAGGTTTAAACCGAGGCGCGTATTGAGGAGTAACCATGTAACGGTTGTGTAAGCAAGAGGTGTGAGGAGACCCGGGAAGTATTAATAATAGCCTGCTCGAACTACGTCATGACTGAGACTGGAAGTCTACCTAATGAAGAGTCTCTTAGAACATAAACGCACGCGCACTCAATAGATGTTCTATGAAATAATCCCCCACTTGTGCGCCGTGGACTAACATAAAGTCGTCAATCTCTTTCAGCAGCAGAATGAATGGATGGAAAACACAAAGCAGCTTTCTTTTGAGGGTTGAAAATTGAAATCCCCAGCATGGATGGAGAGAGGAGAGGCAGAGTTCCAGCACCACCACACCAACTTAGCCAAGTGCAGTTCCACAGCAACACCGCCAGTTAGGCTAGGTTAGGGCGCCAGCTGTAGGTGCGGCACGGGAGAACGTTTGGTTCGAAATACAGACTAGAACCTAGGTTTGGCTGGAACGAACCAGCCGGAGCTTTTCACAAGAATCCGAGCCAAGCGTCTTCGAGCCTAAGGACGCGTTACAATTCCCGGCGCACTGCGTCGGCTCGGCTCGAGTTGGCACGAGCCAGGTCGTGCCAGACTCGAGCCTCAGGAACCTCGAAAATTCGTTATGACATTCGTGATGTTACTGTGCAATTTCCTGATACGAATCACCAGCAGCATTTTCAGGCCTAGAAAGGAACCGCAAGAACTGCAGAAACGATCATCGTAATACTCTTGTTGAGTGAGAGGGAGGGAGTGCAGTTGGCGAAAGGGTAGGTGTCGATATGAGTGCTGTAACCAGAGATACTGGCGACAACTAAAGATTGGCGAGGGCAGAGTGGCGGTTTGGCGTCGGGGGTCAATTTGATGGCCGTGCCAGGTCGTGCTGGCTCGAGCCATAGCGATGCAGTGCACTGACTCGGCTCGAGCCATGCCGTGCCAAGTCAGTGCACCGCATTGGCTCGGTCTCCCGGTTGCCTGGCCCCTTCCTGAACCCGTGCTCCGAGCCGAGCCGATACAGTGCACAGGGAATTGCAACACGTCCTAACCTGGGGTGGCTTTGAAAAATACCGAGACAGAAACAACCAGACCAGCAAGTTCTTCCGGGCCAAAGCAGAGGCAGACCTCGAAATCGGTACATTCCGTGCAGCAGCGACGCCCCCCGCACCTAGGGAACGCAGAATTCCGCTGGCTCGGACATACAGTATCTGAAGTCGTTCAAACGAGGTCCAGATGCGGTTGCCCAGTCAATGGCGACGTGCCTTCTGTTTGATTTTGGGCAGTAAGGCGTATTCCTTCATAGATTCTAACCTTCCATGTTACATCTTGCGAGTTTCAGAGCCACCCCGCCTACGGGTCTTTGATCTCTGACAGTTGCGGAGCCAACACCTCCTACAGCCATCTTGGACGTCCAACTACAGAAACAGGTGCCATCCGCGAATACGCCTTCCGCATCCCCAGTAAACAATATTGTGCAATATTCTCTATAACATAATGCTTCAACTGATATCATCCTTGTATAACAGCGATGTATACTTCATGTATCACCCACCCACCTGACATCAACTATCATGCGCGCACACACACCCATCCAGTCCGTCTCCAAATGCACCGTCCCGCACCCGCGCTCATATTTCTGCTCGAATAACTACCCAAACGTTCTACAATGGTTAACAGCCACTTTGAAACAGAGAGAACCTGACCGCACCGCATCAAGGGAACTCACGTGGCACGCCTCAGCTAAACTCTACACCAGTACAGTTGAGATGGGATGAGAACTCGCAACGCTTGTGTCGCTATCTCATCACCGCGCAAGAATAGTACCGTTCATTCTCGCGAGCTCGTGTGAGCTTCCGCTTCAATGCGATCGCGCAGGCGATTATCCCAACACTCGCCCGCTACACTCACCAGACTCGCCGTACTAATTAATTTATCCATAAATGCTAACGGTGCGGCACAATAGTCTGTGTCCCTCTGTCCATGCATCGGCGGCGGTCGGCGTTTACCTGTGAAAGCAGAATCGACATAGTCTGACCGCCCGAGCAAGATCGAATCGAGCTCAGAAGTTGGCGTCCGATTTTCTCGTTTCCGATCCGCGATTCCCCATCGGCTCCCAGTTTGGGGACTCTCTGTCGAAATATCCTTCCGCGATCCGGATCACAAGATCGTTACGACTAGGGGGTGGTCCTCTTGCGCTCCCACCTCCGCTCCGCCATCCGCGCGTCTCTCCTCCTCGCGCTCCTCCCCTCGCGCGTTTCTTCCTCGCGCGTTTCACCGCGCTCGCCTCCCTTCGCGTGCCCGCAACGGGCGCGCCCCGCAGGTCCCCCATGGACCCGCGGTGGTGCGGCGCGTGGCGCGCGCGCGTTCTCTCCGCGCTGCCGCTTGTGGTTGGCCTAGTAATGCTGCTACGGGAGGATGCGCTGCTTGTTATAGCCACCACCAATACTCCCACGCTCCATGGTAACTTGCATGATTGTAACAAATTTGAATTCCTAGAGCAATGCAATACTTTCTTCCCCGCATGCGAGCTACTTACTGCTATTCCCCTTCCTTCCCCCCCCCCCCCTTCTCCCCCCCCACCCTTATTATTCTCCCGCCATATCTCCCTCGACCCCTCCTCTCCCTTTCCCTCCCCTCCCCTCCCTTCGCCTTCCCTCCCCGCCCCCCGCCCCTTCTTCCACAGAATGCGACCCTGCCATTCTCTCCGCCTCCTCCTCTCCCTCCCCCGCGACACCCCTCTCCCCTTCCCGCTACCAGCGCGCGGAGGGCGCGTGCTGGAGCCGCGCGGAGCTACCCTGCTACGCGGGCGCGCGGGGGACGCCCGAGCGCTCCCCCGCGCTCAAGCGCAAAATCCACGCGTACCACGAGTACCTCCGCGCGTGCAGCAGCCGCGAAACCGTCGAAACCGTCAAGGCTAAGCTGCTAGCCGGCAACGCGACGGACTGCCGTTATCTCTTCTGGCACATGAAACTAGGCGACGGCCAAGGCAACCAATACATCTCCTTCGTCTCCTCCTTCGTCTACGCGCTCCTAACAAACCGGATTTTCCTTCTATACACGGACATGGGGCCGGGGAAGGTCATGTGTCCACCGTTTGAGGGCATGGGCGAGCGGTGGCATTTGTTCAATGGGAGTATGCAGTCTGTGGACCTTTACCTTTCGTCCGTGGTGGCGCGCAAAGGGATGCAGTTCTTTCCAGAGAGGTTGGATGTGCTGGTAAATGGTACCAGTGGCACGAATGGCACCATGCCCGCCCCGACCATGTAAGTCTGAATGGTGGTAGTTTTCTGATGGGAGTGGCAGTGGGAGTGGCAGTGGGAGTGGCAGTGGGAGTGGCAGTGGCAGTGGCAGTGGCAGGGGTCAGTCTCTGCTTTTTTCAGGGTCAAACCTCTTCCTATGGTCATTCAACCAACACCATAACATTCCCACTCTTATTCCGTCAACCTTCTTCCTACCAGTGCGAAGCATCAACACCATAACGTACCCTTTCTTTTGCCTTCAGCATGCTCCCCACCATTCCAAACCCTTCTCCAACTCCCATCCAACCCCCAAACCCTCTCCCCGCCCGCCCCCTCCCCGTCTTCCAGAGCCAACATCCCCATATACCACAACACGCCAAACACTTCCCTCTTCTTCTGTGAGTCCGAGCAAGCCTTCCTCTCCACCATCCCCTCGCTCATCCTCCTCTCCAACCAATACTTCCTCCCCGCGCTCCTCCACGTGCCCTCCTTCCGCCGCCACCTCCACGACCTCTTCCCCTCCGGCCGCATCTTCCAAACCGTCTCCCAGCTCATCATGTTCCCGAAGAATTCAATCTGGGCGGCAGTGACGGAGAATATCCGAGCCCGCGCGCTCTTGGCGGCGGCGCGCATCGGGCTGCAGTTCCGGCATGCTTCGGAGCTAGCCATGCGCCATGCGGTCATGTGTATCACCCGCCTGCAACAGCACCCCGTGCTTGTGGAGGCTCGGGCGAAGAATGGAGCGGCGGGAGGTGCAGGGGGTGCGGGGGAGGTGGCTGCTGGTGATGGTGGTGCTTCTGGGGGGGTTGAGAGTGGGGGGGATGCTGCTGGGGGAGGGGGGGCTGGGGGAGGTGGGGCTGTTGGGGTGGTAACTGGGGGAGCTGGGGTGGAAGCAGGTGGTTCGGGGAACGGAGGAGAAGGAAGGGAGTTGATGGACGGCCTGGGGGGGTTATCTGGTGTGACTGTTGTGGGTGGGGCCGGCAGCAGTGCAGGCAGCAGTGCAGGCAGCAACAGCACGGATGTTGATGCAGCAAGGGGCACAACGGTTGTATTGATTGCGAGTCTGAATCAATATGCACCGTTCAATCTTTCCCAGGTGCTCTTTCCCAACGTCACCTCAGCAGACCTCTCTTACAGTAAAGCTACAGTCACAGGTGGTGTTAGCATTAGCAACAGCAGCAGCAGCAACAGCAGCAGCAACAGCAGCAGTGGCGGTATGGCAACAACTCCAGGCAGTGAAAACAGTACCGAGACAGCCAATCCAATGCTCACTGCCACCAATTTGTTTTCCTCTCACAACAACAACACCACTCTTGACAGCAACAGCACCGCTCTCAACACCACTACCAGCAGCACCATGGCCACCAGCAGCACCGCGACCACCATGACCAGTTTAGTTACTCCTCTAGCCACCAGTTTCTCGCCCATCGATCCCACAAGCAGCACCGCCGACATCACTGAAAGCAATATCATCCGCAACGCAACCCTCGCTTTGGATCGAATCACTACTGAGGTTTCGCAATCGGGTCTGGATGCCGAGTTAGAGCATGCACTAGTGGATATTTACTCCCTTGCCTTAGGCTCGGATATCATTCTCACCTCCCCTGCCTCCACCTTCGGTTATCTCCTCTCTTCTCTCTTTGGCCGCCCGTCTTTCTTTGTCGCGGCTAGCTGCCAACAGATGCCACTCGAGCCGTGCTTCCAGCACCCTCCGCATGGGTTCAAGTGTCCTAGTGGGGAGGTTATTGGGGATGCAGAGTCTTATAACAGATCGGATCCAAATTTACCATTTGAGCGATGTCCCGATAATGTTAATGGGTTGTCCCTTGTTGTGGGGCATTAAACTAGAGAATAATTTTCCTGCAGGTCATGCTTTGGGTCCACATTGGTGGTGAGGGTGGGAGGCATTCAAAAGTTATGAATCTGAACAAATGTGCACTTGCCACACCTGCTGCACAATCAGACAAATTTAGGCCATGCAGGTAACTTCGCATAAGCATGCATGCATTGTGCTGTGGTATTCACCATTTGCACACCACAAGGTACACTCGGGCAGGAGGAATACTCATAACATAATTTCACCTTCACGAGACGTACTCACTAGTACACACGGTCCTCGTCAATTTCAATACCACCAATTTCACACCCCTGAGCAATCCTTTCTGGTTTCCCCGAAATCGAGGGTCATTCGGAAAGGTTTGGCTTGAAGTAGAAAAATGTTCGAGACTACCCACACGAGTCAGGAGGAAAACAAAAAACATGGTCGCAGCGGAAGATCTAGTACCGTATTCCCCCGGATAAAAGACCCCCCCCATAATAATGTTCCCCGGTCTTTAATCCGGGGGGGGGGGTATATTCTTCAAGACTGTTTTCCTTATACCCCCCAATTGGGGTGAAATCATTATAAGACCCCCCCCCCCAACCTCAAAAGTGTTTTTTAGAGGTTAATTCATGTCAATTAAGCAAGCAGTGGCACATGGTAGGCCACAGGAGTCACAAAATACAATCAAGGCAACCTCTCAACACTCAGCTAGCTCCACTCTTCACCCACCACCTTGGAATCCGCCCCCGCCTTGCTACTCATCTTCGTCACCCGCCACCCACTCCTCTACCTCAGCCCCCTCATAGCGACCAGGGGCCCACCATTCATCCCCTTCGTCGCTCCACTCGGACTGTGGGACACGGCTGCTATGAGAAGTGTCAAAATACAATTCTACTTGTAGGCTATAGTGGGTTACTCAGTATGGGGTACAACCCCAATTAAGGTTAGCCTATACAAACCTGTACTGCCCTACTTTCTACTCATTCCTGCACCATTCTCTCAATATGGTTTCAGAGCAGTTCCATCTGTAGGACCACTCGTTTATGGCCCACCGTTAGTTCCGTTCTGCCCATTTTCCTACCCGAATCGCGCCCCTAGGCAGGCCGTTTTTCCTCCCCGAATCGCGCCCCTAGGCAGGCCGTTTTTCCTGCCCGAATCGCGCCCCTAAGCAGGCCGTTTTTCCTGCCCGAATCGCACCCCTATGCAGGCCGTTTTTCTGCCCCGAATCGCGCCCCTAGGCTGGCCGTTTTTCCTGTCCGAATCGCGCCCCTAGGCAGGCCGTTTTTCCTACCCGAATTGCGCCCCTAGGCAGGCCGTTTTTCCTACCCGAATCGCGCCCCTAAGCAGGCTGTTTTTCCTGCCCAAATCGCGCCTCTAGGCAGGCCGTTTTTCCTGCCCAAATCGCGCCCTTAGGCTGGCCGTTTTTCCTGCCCGAATCGCGCCCCTAGGCTGGCCGTATTTCCTGCCCAAATCGCGCCCCTAGGAAGGCCGTTTTTCCTGCCCAAATCGCGCCCCTAGGCTGGCCGTTTTTACTGCCTAAATCGCGCCCATAGGCAGGCCGTTTTTCCTGCCCAAATCGCGCCCCTAGGCTGGCCGTTTTTACTGCCTAAATCGCGCCCCTAGGCAGGCCGTTTTTCCTGCCCAAATCGCACCCCTAGGCTGGCCGTTTTTACTGCCTAAATCGCGCCCCTAGGCAGGCCGTTTTTCCTACTGGCGCGACTACAGCCCTTGTTACTGCAGCTACAGCCCTGCTAGTGCAGCTACAGCCCTTGCTGCTGCAGATACAGCCCTTGCTGCAGCTGCTACAGACCTTGCTGCTGCTGCTACAGCCCTTGCTGCTCCAGTCCCAGCCTCTCCTACTGCAGCTAAAGCCCTGCTGCTGCAGCTACAGCCCTTGCTGCTGCCGCTACAGCCCTTGCTGCTGCCGCTACAGCCCTTGCTGCTGCCGCCCCAGCCCCTTCTACTGCAGCTACAACCCCGCTGCTGCAGCTACAGCCCTTGCTACTGCTGCTACAGCCCTTGCTGCTGCCGCTACAGCCCCTGCTGCTGCCGCCCCAGCCCCTGCTGCTGCAGCTACAGCCCTTGCTGCTGTTGCTACAGCCCTTGCTGCTGCTGCTACAGCCCTTGCTGCTGCCGCTACAGCCCTTACTGCTGCTGCTACAGCCCTTGCTGCTGCCGCCCCAGCCCTTGCTGCTACTTATTGCAGCTGCCATTCCTTACTGCTGCTGCTCCTTGCTGCTGCTGCTACTTACTGCTGCTGCTCCTTCCTGGACCTACTATTGACCATCACTGCCTGTCATGGCCTCTATCACGGAAGTTGCAACAGCTAGGGGTGGACAGCGGCGGTCACTGCCTCTCCCGGACGACCCCACCCCTTGGCAGCTTCGCGAGTGGGTTCTTCAGCGAGCCCATCCCGGTGGTGGGGGCTTTGGTTTTCTATGTACTGCGCGGAGGCGGCAGCAGAGTCAGCAAGAGACCTTCTCCCCGCAGGTGCTTAGTGAGTTGTTTCCTCAGTGATATGTCACTAGTTCTGTCGAGGCTGCTGCACTAGGTTCTAGTGAGTCTGTTGCCGCACTAGGTGCTCGTGAGTCTGCTGCAGCTTTAGGTGCTCATGCGTCTCCCGCCACAGGTCCTTCCTCAGCTGAGGCCTTGCACACTTTCACACTTGACTCAGGCGCGTCACGTTGCTTCTTTCGTGACTGCACCTCACTCACACCACTTGCTGCACCGGTACCGGTCTCACTGGCTGACCTCACTGGGGACCCAGTAGTCGCGAGAGCCTCCACTGTCCTCCCGTGTCCAGCATTCCCATCCGGTTCTTTGTTAGGTCTCCACCTCCCCACGTTCTCGACGAACTTGGTGAGCAACGCTGCCATTCAGGATGTCTGGGTTGATACATTTATTCCTGGAGGGCAGCGTGTGGCGATCTGTACATGCTCCCGAACTGGCCGTCACCTGGCTACGTTCACTCGACGGCCTGGGTCTAGTCTGTACACACTGACCACTGCGTCTGCACAGGTGGCTACGGCAGGTCAGGTGGCTGCGTCGAGTCAGGTGTCTGCATCTGGTCAGCTTGCAGCGTCTTGCTCGTGTCGGGTACTCTCCCACCAGACTCTCCTCTGGCACCACCGCCTCGGTCACCCCTCCCTACCGCGTCTCCGTGGTATGCACTCCCGTCTCCTTGTCTCTGGCCTTCCCAGGTCCCTGCCCTCCCTCCCGCGCTCGCCTGCCCCGCCGTGCCTTCCCTGCGTCGAGGGGCGGCAGCGCGCCGCTCCTCACTCCTCCTCGTTTCCTCCGACCACTGCTCCTCTGCAGACTCTCCACACGGACGTTTGGGGCCCAGCCCCCGTCGGTGGAACGGACCAGGAGCGCTACTTCCTGCTGGTTGTTGACGACTACACACGTTACACCACTGTCTTCCCCTTGCGGCGCAAGGCGGACGTCAACGGTGTTTTGATCCCCTGGATCCGTACTACTCGCCGACAGCTGCACGAGCAGTTTAGTCAGGACTTCCCAGTCCTGTATCTGCACTCTGACAGGGGAGGTGAGTTCTCTTCTGACCTCCTTGCGGAGTTCTGTCAAGACGAGGGCATCGTCCAGTCGTTCACACTTCCGACCTCTCCTCAGCAAAATGGGATTGCTGAGCATCGCATTGGCTTGATCATGGAGGTTGCTCGTACCTCCATGGTCCATGCGGCTGCTCCCAATTTTCTGTGGCCGTTTGCGGTCCGATACGCTGCGCATCAGCTCAACCTCCGGCCCCGGGTCTCTGAGCCAGAGACCTCGCCCACACTCCGGTGGACGGGGAAGGTTGGCGATGCGTCGGTGTTTTGGGTCTGGGGCGCGCTCTCCCTTGTTCGCGATCCCACAGCGAACAAGCTCTCCTCTCGCACTCTCCGCTGCGTCTTCCTTGGCTTCCCCACCAAAGCCCCGGTGTGGCAGTTTTACCACCCGCGCTCGCGTCGAGTCTTCTCCTCCCAGGACGTCACCTTTGACGAGTCTGTCTGTTAGTACAGGCTACACCCGCACGCGTCCCACCCGGTCCCCCTAGCGCCTCTTTTCTTGGTACCAGTCCCCCTCCCGGTAGACCCCCTCCCCCCACAGGGTCTTTCTCCCTCAGGTGTGTCTCAGGTAGACCCACCCCCCTTGGTTGAGCCTTTGGAGGTCTCTTCTGACTCCTCTGGCCCAGCTGAGGGGGGTGACCCCGCCGCTGACGACACGGTGGCCACTCGCCGCTCTCCACGCTTGGAGACCCCCTTGGTTTTCCGCCTCAGCCGTCTTCGCCGCCTCCGCAGATTGCTGCTGTGGAATCTGGAGCTGAGACTGCTGGCGCTGGGTCTGGGGGTGCTGAGCCAGAGGGTGAGGGTTCTGGGGGTGCTACGACTGTGGGTGCTGGTTCTTGGGGTGCTACGACTGGGGGTGCTGACTCTGGGGGTCCTGTGAGTCCTAGTGGCGGTGGAGCTGTGGGTGACCCTGCTGGAGGTCCTGGAGCTGGACAGCCACCCCAGCCCGACCTACTTGAGACGCTCTCGCCGCAGGCGGTTCGTGAGTGGATCGTTCGGCGAGGTTGTCCTGGTGGTGGAGGGTACGATCCTGCTGGTGCTGGAGCTGCTAGTCCTGGAGGTACTGCTGGTGCTGGAGGTACTAGAGGTACTGCTAGTGCTGGAGGTGCCGGAGCTACTAGTACTTGAGGTGCGACTGGTGCTGCAGGTGCTGGACCTAGTAGTCCTGGAGGTATAGCTAGTGCTGGAGGTGCTGAAGGTACTGCTGGTGCTAGAGGTGCTAGAGCTGCTGGTCCTGGAGGTGCTCGTCGTGGAGTTGCTGGAGCTGCCTAAGCTGGTGGTGCTGTTCGAGCTGGAGATCCTACTGGAGCTGCTGGCAGTGGAGGTACTGGAGGTGGTGCTGGTGCTGGAGCTGCTGGAGCAGGTGCTACTGCTGGTGCTGGAGGTGCTGGAGGTACTACTGGAGCTACTGGCACTGGAGGTGCTGGAGGTACTACTAGTGCTAGAGGTCCTCGCACTGCCGTCGCTAGTGGTGCTGCTGGTGCTGGAGGAGCTGGAGCTGCTGGTACTGCCCTGCGCAGACCTTTTTTCTACCCGCAGCCGCAGTCGTCCCTGCCGCCGCCTGACTCGGTCCTTCGCCAGGTTCTTAGTCTCCCGTCTTCCACTGGCCTCCCTCTACCCCTCCTGTGTCCACCAACACACCAGTCTCCGCCACAGCTACTGCCTGGATCCCCGCTACATGCGCCTGGTCCTCACACTGAGGTGACTGAGTCCCTGACTGAGCGTCGTGAGCCTGAGACTCGTGCTTCCACACCTGTTTGTGCTCGTCGTATCGCCCGTCCTCGTCCTCCTACTGTCCCAGGCACTCACGGTATGGCACTTCGTCCTTCCTCTGTTCCACAGCGTGTTGTCCTGCCTGAGCCTCCCGCGTCCTCTCTTCCGCACGTTTTTTACCCTGAGTCTGACCTTGCACGTGCTGCCAGTCCTACTATCACTCGTTTTCTCGCTACTGTCGTCACTGACCCTAACCTTGATTCTACTGCTGCGTTTGTCCTGGTCACTGAGCTAGTCGACTTTGCAGCTAGGAGTCGTCTCGACTACGTCGCGAGTCTTGTCACTGAGTCTGAGTCTGTCTGTCCTCCGTCCGTTGGGGGTGAGCTTGCCCTTGGCAGTGATGCACTTGAGGACAGACAGTTTGAGCTTGAGTGTCTTGCGGCCACTTTAACGCCTTTCGCATCCATGCTGCTTTGCCCTGAGGGAGACCCGGATGCACTTGACATCCCTACCCCGCGCTCTTACGTTGAGGCGATCGTGGGTGAGTACTCCTCTCAGTGGCAGACAGCCATGGACGCAGAGATGGCTTCCTGGAAGTCCACAGGCACCTACGTCGACGAGGTTCCTCCTCTTGGGGCGAACAAAGTCGATGGCATGTGGATTATCAGAGTGAAGAGGCCGCCGGGTTCCCCGCCTGCCTTCAAGGCGCGTTACGTTGCTCGAGGCTTGAGTCAGCGACAGGGGGTCGACTTCTTCCAGACCTTCTCCCCCACCCCGAAGATGACTACTCTTCGGGTGCTGCTGCACGTTGCAGCACAGCGTGACTACGAGCTGCACTCCCTCGACTTCTCCACAGCTTTCCTGCAGGGCAACCTTCACGAGGAGATCTGGCTGCGCCGCCCACCAGGCTTCACTGGGTCGTTTCCTGCGGGTACCCAGCGGAGCCTCTGGCGGCCAGTCTACAGTCTCCGCCAGGCGCCCCGAGAGTGGCACGACACACTGAGGACTACACTTGCGGCTCTTGGGTTTGCTCCTTCCTCTGCTAACCCGTCGCTGTTTCTACGCACCGACACTACCCTGCCGCAGTTCTACGTTCTAATGTACGTCGACGACTTGGTTTTTGCTACTGCTGACACTGAGGCGCTAGCCCTAGTGAAGGCGAGGAGCTGCAGGAGAGACACACCTGCACTGACCTGGGTGAGTTGCGTAGTTATCTTGGCTTGCAGATCACCCGGGACAGAGCACGGCGCACCATCACCCTGACTCAGTCACACATGGTGCACCAGGTCCTTCAGCGCTTCGCCTTCCAGTTCTCCTCGCCACAGCCCACTCCTCTTTCTACCGGCCACTCGCTCTCAGCTCCACCTTCGGACGAGTCCGTAGAGCCGAGTGGTCCGTACCCAGAGCTTGTGGGTTGCCTCATGTACCTGATGACGTGCACACGACCTGACCTCGCGTACCCTCTCAGCCTCCTGGCTCCCGGTAGACACCGAAAGGTGCACTGGGATGCTGCGAAGAGGGTACTGCGTTACTTGTGCAGTACATCGGTCATGGGTCTAGTGCTTGGAGGACAGGGTTCAGTGGTACTCACCGGACACTCCGACGCTTCTTGGGCCAACGTCCAGGCAACTCAGCGTTCGTCACAGGGTTACACCTTCAGTCTTGGCTCTGGTTCTGTCTCGTGGAGGTCCACTTGTTCTTCTGTGCTTAGTTCCAGCTGTGAGGCCGAGATCTACGCAGGGGCCATGGCTGCACAGGAGCTACGCTGGCTGACCTACCTGCTGACTGACTTGGGTGAGAGGCCTCGTTCTCCTCCAGTTCTGTACGTCGACAACAAGGCAATGCTTGCCTTGTGTCACGAGCAGAGACTGGAGCACAGAACGAAGCACATTGATCTTCGCTACTTCCTTGCGCGTGAGCTGCAGCAGCGTCGTCAGCTCCGCCTTTCCTACGTGGCCTCGCGGTCCAACACTGCTGATGTGTTCACCAAGGCCCTTGGGTCTGGTGATCATCAGCGTTTCTGCACTGCTCTTGGGCTTGTGCCCACTCTGCCTCACCTGCTGGTTGCTTGACTTGCTCTTGTTGTACACTGATATATATCTTTATACCTGCTTGTTTACTCTTGCTAGGCTGTGATCAGTGTACTGCGTTGCTATTATAACTCTGCATGTGAACTGGCCTTGTGGCCGCTTGCTTGTGCTCGGATTGTGTGGTGTCCTTGAGATCCACCATGAGCTTTGCTTTGCTTTGCTTTGCTATGTTGTCTTGCTTGACTGGTCTTGTGACCGTCTTGTTGTCCCCCACTTAGCCTATGGGGGTGTGTCAAAATACAATTCTACTTGTAGGCTATAGTGGGTTACTCAGTATGGGGTACAACCCCAATTAGGGTTAGCCTACACAAACCTGTACTGCCCTGCTTTCTACTCATTCCTGCACCATTCTCTCAATCAGAAGTCTCACTCTAAGACGGTATTGGTGTGGGCAGCACAGGACGCGGCGTACTCCTAACACGAGCAGGTTGACAGACGGTTGTTGCACGAGGGCGACGGGATTCTGACATGCCTGAATCGGGCGTTGACACCATGCTGACACCCTTTTTCTGCCTAATGCTATGGCTGGCATTCTTCGCGCTCTGAATTTAATATGCCGTGCTAGTCCCGCTATTCTAGACTCTGCCGAGCTGCGCTCCCCATTGCACAGAGGTGGGTCCGTTCCCTGGCGATGTCAAATTCGTTTGTGCACGAGACGTGAAAGAGATATCGCGACTCTGTGCTGAGAGCCTCACCTGCCATGGAAGGGATGAGACATCCGAGGCGGTCTGACACAAAGCATTGGACGTGGTACACGTTGGTCGGCCCCCAATCTGTAATGCTGGTTACCATTGAATATGGGCCAATGAGCATGAAGCATTCAGAGGCTTCATGGATTGTGCCCGGTTTCTCGGCTCAGGACATTCGTGGGGTGTTTCCTCGTTTTAAAAACGCAAATCTGCATTACAACACCCTTGCATTTCATTATATTTGAAAAAACATAGCACTTATCATTTACAGGTTATATATGTTTTTTACAACTTAATAAGACCCCCCACATTTTTTTTGTGAAATCAATAACAGACCCTAGGGTCTTTTATCCGGGGGAATACGGTACTTGAGCGAGATTTTCACGCGATCAACACTAAATAATGTCACGAATAGCCATTTGTTCCTGAATGTTTGGTCCCTAAACTAAAAAACAGTCAAGGTTAATTTCTGAAAAATCTCAGGGAGCGTGAAATGTCAAAACTGTTTTAGTACTTACTTTGTATAGGCTATAGTGGGGTAGCCCATAAGGAGTACAACCCAACTAGGGTTAGTACTTGTTCCCAACTTCTGTTCAATGCATTCATCCTCGTTCTGTAGTTCAACATGAAATTGGCGAGGACTCGGTGTAGCCCAAATCGAGCGCATCCCCACAGATTTTCAGTGCGAAAACAAACCCCCACCACCACCCCGCGGTCGCCACGCAACATTTTTTTGGTTTTGGGGATGTCGATACATTCGGCCGTGAACGATTTAGCACGTTCAGAAACCTCTTGTAGGTTGTTTTAACGTTTCAATGCGGTTCTTCAAGGTCATGCACTTCGCTCCGGAAAACCCTGCTGGACCGATACTATGGTGTGTAGTGTCGAGTCCACCCACCCTTGTGCCGGTGCTCCAGTACTGCAGGCGTGTCGTATGGAAAAGTCGCATGGAAGGGTCGCATGAATTGTCGCAAACATACTCCCCATGCTGTGTGCTCTTGTAAGGAAAATTCCTTTTCCTTACTTCGCGCTCCTGCTTACCGCGTACAAGACCATTCCTGCCATTGGCACCCAACAGTGAAACGTTACCCGCTCGCGACACTCGCTGTGAAATTACAATCTTACTTGTAGGCTATAGTGGGGCACTCCTTATGGAGTACAATACTTCTAGGGCTAGTACTTGTACCCCAACTCTTGCTAATCCACGTCATAATGTTATAGTGCTTACATTTGTGTAGGCTATAGTGGGGTAGCCCATAAGGGGTACAACCCAATTAGGGTTAGTACTTGTACCCAACTCTTTCATAGTTCATTCATTCTCGTTCATTCTCTTTCAGAGCAGGTCCTCCGCTAGGACTGGTTTTTTTTTTCCTTGGGCCCACCACTGCACTGCTCCTAGCGACCCTCGTGTCGCCCCTTGGCCAGTCGCCCCTAGGCCCGTTGCTCCTAGGCCGGCCCGTAGGCCCTAGTCAGAGCGCCCCTAGGCCCGTCGTCCCGGCCCCTTGCCCCTAGCCCGCGCTTCGGCCCGTCGACCCCTAGCCAGCGCTTCGGCCCGTCGACCCTAGCCCGCGCGCCCGGCCCGTCGACCCCTAGCCCTAGCACCCGGCCCCGTCGACCCCTAGCCCGTGCCCCGGCCCGTCGACCCCTAGCCCTAGCGCCCGGCTCCGTCGACCCCTAGCCCGCGCCCCGGCCCGTCGACCCCTAGCCCGCGCGCCCAGCATGTCGACCCCTAGCCCGCGCGCCCGGCCCCGTCGACCCCTAGCCTGCGCGCCAGGCCCCGTCGACCCCTAGCCAGCGCCCCGGCCCCGTCGACCCCTAGCCCGCGCCCCGGCCCCGTCGACCCCTAGCCCGTGCCCCGGCCCTGTCGACCCCTAGCCCGCGCGCCAGGCCCCGTCGACCCCTCGCCCGCGCCCGGCCCCGTCGACCCCTAGCTCGCACCAGGCCCCGTCGACCCCTAGCCCGCGCCCCGGCCCCGTCGACCCCTAGCTCGCTTGCCCGGCCCCGTCGACCCCTAGCCCGCGCCCCGGCCCGTCGACCCCTAGCCCGCGCCCCGGCCCCGTCGACCCTAGCCGCAGCGCCCCGGCCCCGTCGACTCCAGCCCGCGCGAACCGGCCCAGTCGCCCCTAGCCCGCGCGCCCCGGCCCGTCGCCCTTAGGCCCCCGGCCCCTCACTCTCGGCCCCGCGGCCCATTGCTCCAGACCCCACGGCCCGTCGCTCCTTGGCCCCACAGCCCAACGCCCCTAGGCCTCCGGCCCTTGGCCATTCTTTCTTGCTGCCCCCCCCCCCCCCCCCCCCCCCCCCCCCCCTCTCTCTGCTGCTCCTGCATGCTGCTCCTGCGTGCTGCTACTGCTACTGCTACTGCTGCCTGCTGCCTGCCCTGCTTCTCCCCGCTCTGCATGCTCCGCCGCTATGGCTTCACTTCGAGTTCTCGCATTCAAACATGAGGGCAGACCGGTTCAGTTTGACACGTGGCTCGACGACCTGCAGCTGTACCTACTGAGCGATTCTAAGGACAGTTTTTCGCTGTTTGACCTCGCGTCAGGCGCTACTGCCCCTCCCACCACAGCTGACAGTGCGACTCGCTCACAGTGGCTTACTCGCGACACTGCTGCCCGCTTAGCCATTCGCAACCACCTGCCGTTAGCCGAATGCGCTCACTTCGGACAGCACAGGACAGCACAGGCCCTGTACGACGCTGTAGTCGCTCGCTACTCCTCGCCTACCACTGCTGCTCTAGGCCGACTGCTACTGCCCTACCTGTTCCCCGAGCTGTCCGCCTTTGCCACAGTAGAGGACCTTGTTTCCCACCTGCGCACTAGCGACGCTCGCTACCGCGCTACCGTCCCTGCTGTGTTCCTTGACAAGAACCATCCCCCGATGTTCATCACCCTCTAGTCCATAGTCACTCGCCTCCCTGACTCTTTTCGCTCTGTCAAGGACCACTTTCTCTCACTTGGCCCCACCTCCCTTATTGTTGACCTACTCGAGCAGCACCTCCTTGCAGCTGAGAAAAGTGCAGTTGCTGTAGGTGCTGCTCGTGGCACTCCGCACCCGCCCTTTTTTGAGGGGTGCTCCCCCTCCCCCCTTGCCCCCACCTACGCCTCTCCTGCTGCTGCAGACGTCCCTGTTGCTGAGGACGTCGGGGCTGCTTCTGCTAGCGCGAAGCGCCGCAGCAGCAAGGGCAAGGGTGGCAGGGGCGGTGGAGGTGGCAGCGGTGGTGGTGGAGGTGGCAGTGGGAGTGGTGGTGAGGGCAGCGGTGGAGGTGGTGGAGGCGGTGGAGGTGGTGGCAGCGGTGGGAGTGGTGGCGGGAGTGGGGGCTCTGGTGGCGGCGGTGGAGGCAGCGGTGGGAGTGGTGGCGGTCGGACTGGAGCTCGGCGAGGAGATTCCGGAGGTGGACAACTGTAGCAACAGCAGCAGCGTCAGAGCGAGACCCAGTCGCCCCAGCAGCTTCGTGAGTGGTTGTTTCAGCGTGGGACGTCTGGGGGTAGTGATAGTTGCCCATATGTCATTCGCACGGGTGACCGTGCTGGTCAGACATGCAGGAAGCCTCACACTCAGCACCGCTGCTTATCCCGCCTAGACGACGCTTGGCGCGCAGAGTTTGGTGACGAGGCTGAGCGCCCCCGCTGGGCAGAGCTGCTTAGGTATGGAGTTGATATCTTTGCTCTTGACTATGATGCTATCCTTGCTGCTATGTATGCCTTGTCTGTTAGTGGTGAGGGTGACTGTTACCGGTGTGTGCAACCTGACCCAGGTATAGCGGCTGCTGCTCTAGGTGCTAGTGAGTCTGGTACTCTCCCTGGTACTGCGCCTGCTGAGGCCTTGCACACCTTCACGTTGGACTCAGGTGCCTCGCGCTGTTTCTTTCGTGACAACACCACTCTCACTCCTCTCCCTGCACCTGTGCCGGTCCGACTGGCTGACCCCTCTGGGGGCCCGGTCGTTGCCCGTTCCTCTACAAACTTGGAGAGTACCGCTGCCCTCCAGGATGCGATGGTCACTACCACTACTCCTGGGGGTCAACGTGTGTCGAACTGCACGTGTACCCGGACGGGTCGTCACCTGGCCACGTTCACTCGTCGGCCAGGGTCGAGTCTGTAGACACTCGCTACCGAGCCTCCTCAGGTAGCTGCGTCTGCTCAGGTGTCTGCGTCAGGTCAGGTAGCACCCCCTTGCTTGTGTCGCCTCTTGTCGCACCAGACTCTTCTCTGGCACCACCGCCTTGGTCACCCCTCCTTGCCACGCCTGCGTGGCATGCACTCCCGTCTCCTTGTCTCTGGTCTTCCCAGGTCTCTGCCTCCCCTCTCGCCCTCGCCTGCTCCGCCCCGCCTTCCGTTCGTCGAGGGGCGGCAGCGCGCTGCTCCTCACTCCTCCTCGTTTCCCCCGACGACTGCTCCTGTGCAGACTCTCCACATGGACGTGTGGGGCCCAGCCCGCGTCAGTGGACAGTGCCGCGAGCGTTAATTTCTGTTAGTTGTTGACGACTACACACGGTACACCACGGTCTTCCCCTTATGCAGCAAGGATTTGGTCGTTGATGTCTTGATCCCTTGGATCGGCACAGTCCGTCTCCAGCTACGCGAGCGGTTCCGCCAGGACCTTCCTGTCCTGCGTCTACACTCTGACAGAGGTGGTGAGTTCTCCTCTGACCTCCTGCGGATGGGGGGCATTCTCCAGTCGTTCACGCTTCCGGACTCCCCTCAGCAAAATGGGATTGCTGAGTGCCGCATTGGCTTAGTCATGGAGGTTGCTCGTACCTCCATGATCCATGCGGCTGCTCCTCATTTTCTGTGGCTGTTTGCGGTCCGGTATGCTGCGCATCAGCTCAACCTCTGGCCCCGTGTCTCCTTGCCGGAGACCTCGCCCACACTGCGTTGGACGGGGAAGGTTGGCGATGCGTCGGTGTTCCGGGTCTGGGGTTCTCGTGCCTTTGTTCGCGATACTTCCGCGGACAAGCTCTCCGCCTGCGCCATTCCCTGCGTCTTCCTTAGCTTTGTCCTTGACGTGCCTAGATGGCAGTTTTACCACCCTACCTCGCGCCGTGTCCTCCCCTCTCAGGACGTCACGTTTGACGAGTCGGTTCCCTTTTACCGTCTCTTCCCCTACCGCTCTGCCCCTCTCCCTCCCCCGCCGCTCTTCCTTGCTCCAGGTCCCCCTTCGGTAGATCCCCTCCCTCCTCAGGGTCCTGCTCCCTCAGGTGTCTCTCAGGTAGACCCACCCCCTGGTGCTGTGCCTGGTGGGGTAGCTATAGACTCAGGTGCTGCTAGAGGTACTGCGTCTGGGGGTGCTGAGCGTGGGGGTGCTGCGCCTGAGACTGGGGGTGCTGAGCCTGGGGGTGCTGAGACTGGGGGTGCTGAGACTGGGGGTGCTGAGCCTGGGGGTGCTGAGCCTCAGGGTGTTGAGCCTGAGGGTGCTGAGTCGGAGGGTGCGGAGTCTGGAGGTGCTGAACCTCAGGGTGCTAAGCCTCAGGGTGCTGCTTCGTCTGGAGGTTCTGCTGGTACTTCGCCGAGACTGTCTCCGCAGCAGCTGCGTGTGTGGCTTGTTCGGTGCGCACGCCTTCGGAGTGGAGCTCCCACAGCTGGAAGTGCTGGAGTTACTGCTGGAGCTGATGCTCCTGGAGGTACTGCGGCTACTGGTCCTGGTGGTGCTGGTACCCGGGGTACAAGAGCTGCCGGGACTGGTGGTGCTGGGGGCGCTGGAGCTTGAGACCCTACCGAGTCTGGAGCTGTTGGAGCTGGAGGCTCTGGTGCTGGTAGCGCTGGAGATGGAGGAGCTGGAGTTGGAGCAATGGCGCTGGTGGTGCTGGAGTAGGAGGCCCTGGCGTGGGAGGCGCTGGAGCTGGAGGTGCTGGAGCTGTTGCCCCTTGAGGCACTGTGCGGCCGCGACCGTACTTTGTTCCCCTGCTTCAGCAGGTTCTTGGTGTCCCGTCTTCTGCTAGCCTTACTCCTCCCTTACTGTGTCCACCGCCTGACCAGTCACAACCGTCGTTACAGCCAGCCTCCCCACTACCTGCTCCCTCTCCTTACACTGAGCAGACTGGAGGTCTTACAGAGCGTCGTGAGCCTGTGTCTCGTCCTGCCTCCCCTGTTCGCACTGGTCGTCGCGTTTCTCGTCCGCGTCCTCCTCCTCTCCCCGGCACACACGCTATGACACTTCGTCCTTCCTCTGTTCCACTGCGTGTTCCTTTGCCTGCTCCTCCTGAGTCCTCTCTTCCTGCCGTCCCTGACCCTGAGTCTGACCTAGCTCGTGCTGCCAGTCCCACTGTCTCTCGTCTCCTCGCCACTGCTGTCACTGACCCTTCCTTTGAGTCTGCTGCTGCATCTGCCCTCGTTGCTGAGCTGCTTGACTTTGCTGCTCCCTGTCGTCTAGACTACGCCATTGGTCTTGTTGCTGACTCTGCGTCTGCCAGTCCTCCGTCCGTTGGGGGTGAGTGTGCTCTTGGCACGGACGTCCTTGAGGACAGGCAGGAGGACTTTGAGTGTCTTGCAGCTGCTGTACCTCGTTTCGCTTCCATGCTGCTTGCCCCTGAGGGAGACCCGGATGCACCAGACATCTCGACCCCGCGCTCTTACGCAGAGGCGATTACGGGTCCTTACTCCTCTTAGTGGCAGGCAGCCATGGATACCGAGATGGCATCCTGGAAGTCCACAGGCACCTATGTCGACGAGGTTCCCCCACTTGGGGCGAACATAGTTGATGGCATGTGGATTTTCAGGGTGAAGCGTCCGCCGGGTTCTCCGCCTGCCTTCAAGGCGCGTTACGTTGCTCGAGGCTTCAGTCAGCGACAGGGGGTTGACTACTTCCAGACCTTCTCCCCCACCCCGAAAATGACTACTCTTAGGGTGTTGCTGCACGTCGCTACTCAGCGTGACTACGAGTTGCACTCTCTGGACTTCAGCACAGCTTTCCTGCAGGGCAGCCTGCACGAGGAGATCTGGCTGGGCCGCCCACCTGGCTTCACTGGGTCGTTTCCTGCAATTACCCATTGGAGCCTTCGGCGGCCAGTCTACGGTCTCTGCCAGGCGCCTCATGAGTGTCACGACACACTGAGCCGTCGCTGTTTCTACGCACTGACACCTCGCTGCCGCCGTTCTACGTCCTCGTGTACGTCGATGACCTGGTCTTTGCCACTGCTCACATAGAGGCACTGACCCTTGTGAAGTCGGAGCTACAGAAGAGACACACCTGCACTGACCTAGGTGAACTGCGCAGCTATCTTGGCTTGCAGATCACCCGGGACAGAGCACGGCGCACCATCACACTGACTCAGTCACACATGGTGCACCAGGTCCTTCAGCGCTTCGGCTTCCAGTTCTCCTCGCCACAGCCCACTCCTCTGTCTACCGGCCACTCGCTCTCAGCTCCACCTTCGGACGAGTCCGTAGAGCCGAGTGGTCCGTACCCAGAGCTTGTGGGTTGCCTCATGTACCTGATGACGTGCACACGACCTGACCTCGCGTACCCTCTTAGCCTCTTGGCTCGCTACGTGGCTCCCGGTAGGCACCAAACGGTGCATTGGGATGCTGCAAAGAGGGTACTGCGTTACTTGTTTAGTACGTCGGGCATGGGGCTCGTGCCCTGAGGACGGGGTCCAGTTGTCCTCACCGGTCACGTAGACGCTTCTTGGGTTGACGACTCAACAACGCAGCGGTCATTACAGGGTTACACCTTCAGCCTTGGCTCTTGCTCTGTTTCCTGGCGGTCTACCCGCTCGTCTTCGGTTCTGAGCTCCAGTTGTGAGGCTGAGATCTACATAGGGGCCATGGCTGCACAGGAGCTACGCTGGCTCACCTACCTGCTTACTGACTTCGGAGAGCAGCCTCGTTCGCCTCCAGTTCTGTACGTAGACAACAAGGCCATGATTGCCTTGTGTCAGGAGCACAGACTGGAGCACAGAACGAAGCACAACGCTCTGCGATACTTCCTTGCTCGAGAGTTGCAGCAGCGTGGCCAGCTTCGTCTTGCGTACGTGGCCACTCGGGCCAACACTGCTGATATATTCACCAAGGCACTTCCGCCTGGTGATCATCAGCGCTTCTCTACTGTGTTAGGCCTTGTGCCTACTTTGCCTCACTCGCTCACTGCTTGAGTCTGCTTGTACTGTGATCTATATATATACCTGCATGTTTACACTTGCTAGGGTATGATCACTGTATTGTTTGTTCTCTTTTATATAACTATGACTGTGTGGTGACTTCGTGATCCACCCTGAGCTTGCTTTGCTTTTCTTGACTGGTCTTGTGGCCACTTGTTCTCCCCCACTTTGCCTATGGGGGTGTGTCAAAATGTTATAGTGCTTACATTTGTGTAGGCAATAGTGGGGTAGCCCATACGGGGTACAACCCAATTAGGGTTAGTGCTTGTACCCAGCTCTTTCATAGTTCATTCATTCTCGTTCATTCTCTTGATAATCCAATCATTCTTGCACTGTTGATTCTTACATGGTATTCAGAGCAGGAAACCTGTTAGGTTTTTAGGGCCCACCGATCATTCCGCTAGCTCCTGCCCGAAGCGCCCTTGCGATGTCCGGCCCTCTCGCACAGTATCACGCTGCTCTGCAGCTACTCGCACGGTCTGCCCTAGCGAGCTGCCCTACTGTCACGCGCGCCCCTGCTGCCCGCGAGCAGCCCCTGCCCCGCGCGCCCCTGCTGCCCGCGTGCAGCCCCTGCCCCGCGCGCCCCTGCTGCTTGCGAGCAGCCCCTGCCCCGAGCGCCACTGCTGCCTGCAAGCAGCCCCTGCCCTGCACGCCCCTTCTTCTCGCGAGCAGCTCCTGCGCCAGCGCGCCCCGCAGCCTAGCGCGCCAGCGCGCCCCGCGGCCCAGCGCGCCAGCGCGCCCTGCAGCCTAGCGCGCCAGCGCGCCCCGCAGCCCTAAGTGCGCCAGCGCGCCCCGCAGCCCAGCGCGCCAGCGCGCCCCGCTTCTAAGCGTGCCAGAGCGCCCCGGAACCCTAAAAGCGCCAGTGCGCCCTGCTGCCCAGCGCGCCGCTGCTGCATGAGCTGCTGCTGCTAAGCGCTGCTACTGCTGCTCCTACTACTACTGCTACGACTGCTGCTACCACTGCTGCTGCTGCTCGTGCTGCCGCTGCTGGCACTACTGCTGTTACTGCACTAGCCTGTGCCCTGCTGCCCACGCACTCTACTGGCCTCAACAGTCACTACAGCAGTCACTACTGCTGCCCTTGCGCCGCTGCTACTGACTGCCACTGCCTGTGATGGCCACTATCACAGTAGTCGCAACGGCTAGGGGGGTGGACAGCAGCAGCTACTACCTCTCCCGGACACGCAATCCCCGCAACAACTTCGCGAGTGAGTTATTAGCGAGCCCGTCCAGGTGGTGGAGGCTTTGGTTTTCTGCGTACTATAAAGCGGCGGCAGCAAAGTCAACAGGAGACCTTCTCCCCACGGCTGCTTAGTGAGTTGTTTTCTCAGCGATGTGTCCCTGGTTCTGAGTAGGTTGCCGCACTAGGTGCTAGTGAGCCTGCTGTCGCTCCAGGTGCTAGTGAGTCTGTTGCAGCTTTAGGTGCTCGTGTGTGTCCCACCATAGGTCCTGCATCAGCTGAGGCCTTGCACACTTTCACACTTGACTCAGGCACGTCACAATGCTTCTTTCGTGACTGCACCACACTCACACCACTTGCTGCACCAGTACCAGTCTCACTGGCTGACCCCGCTGGGGGCCCAGTAGTCGCACGAGCCTCCACTGTCCTCCCGTGTCCAGCAGTCCCCTCCGGTTCTCTGTCAGGTCTCCACCTCCCCACGTTCTCGACGAACTTGGTGAGCAACGCTGCCATTCAGGATGTCTGGGTTGATACATTTATTCCTAGAGGGCAGTGTATGGCGATCTGTACGTGCTCCCGGACTGGCCGTCACGTGGCTACGTTCACTCGACGGCCTGGGTCTAGTCTGTACACACTGACCACTGCGTCTGCACAGGTGGCTGAGGCAGGTCAGGTGGCTGCGTTGAGTCAGGTGTCTGCGTTTGGTCAGCTTGCAGCGTCTTACTCGTGTCGGGTACTCTCCCACCAGACTCTCCTCTGGCACCACCACCTCGGTCACCCCTCCCTGCCGCGTCTCCGCAGCATGCACTCTCGTCTCCTTGTCTTTGGCCTTCCCAGGTCCCTGCCCTCCCTCCCGCGCTCGCCTGCCCCGCCGTGCCTTCCTTGTGTCGAGGGGCGGCAGCGCGCCGCTCCTCACTCCTCCGAGTTTCCTCCGACCACTGCTCCTCTGCAGACTCTCCACATGGACGTTTGGGGCCCGGCCCCCCGTCGGTGGAACGGACCAGGAGCGCTACTTCCTGCTGGATGTTGACGACTACACACGCTACACCACTGTCTTCCCCTTGCGGCGCAAGGCGGACGTTAGCGGTGTTTTGATCCCCTTAATCCGTGCTACTCATCGCCAGCTGCATGAGCGGTTTCGTTGGAACTTCCCAGTCTTGCGTCTGCACTCTGACAGGGGCGGTGAGTTCTCTTCTGACCTCCTTGCGGAATCCTGTCGAGACAAGGGCATCCGCCAGACGTTCACGCTTCCGACCTCTCCTCAACAGAAAGGGATTGCTGAGCATCGCATTGGCTTGATCATGGAGGTTGCACATACCTCCATGGTCCATGCGGCTGCTCCCCATTTTCCGTGGCCGTTTGTAGTCCGATACGTTGCGCATCAGCTCAACCTCTGGTCCTGTGTCTTTCAGCTAGAGACTTCGCCCACACTTCGGTGGACGGGGAAGGTTGGCGATGCATTGGTGTTTTGGGTCTGGGGCGCGTTCTCCCTTGTTCGCGATGCCAAAGCAAGTAAGCTCTCCTCTCGCACTCTCCGCTGCGTCTTCCTTGGCTTCTCCACCGACGCCCCGCCTTGGAAGTTCTACCACCCGCGCTTGCGTCAAGTCTTCTCCTCTCAGGACGTCACCTTTGACAAATCTGTCTGTTTCTATAGGCTACACCCGCACGCGTCCCACCCGGCCCCCCTAGCGCCTCTTTTCTTGGTACCAGCCCCCCCCCCCCCCCCCCCGGTAGAACCCCTCCCCCCACAGGGTCCTGCTCCCTCAAGTGTGTCTCAGGTAGACCCACCCCCCTTGGTTGAGCCTTTGGAGATCTCTTCTGACTCCTCTAGCCCAGCTGAGGGGGGTGACCCCGCCGCTGACAACACGGCGGCCTCTCATCGCTCTCCACGCTTGGAGACCCCCCTTGTTTTCCGCCTCGGCCGTCTTCGCCGCCTCCGCTGCCTGCTGCTGTGGACTCAGGAGCTGAGACTGCAGGTGCTGAGCCTTGGGGTGCTGAGTCAGAGGGTGAGGGTTCGGGGGGTGCTGCGACTGGGGGTGCTGGTTCTGGGGGTGCTGCAACTGGGGGTGCTGACTCTGGGGGTGCTGAGTGTCCTAGTGGCGGTGGAGCTGTGGGTGACCCTGCTGGAGGTCCTGGAGTTGGACAGCCACCGCAGCCTGATCTACTTGAGACACTCTCGCCGCAGGCGATTCGTGCGTGGATCGTTCGGCGAGGCAGTCCTCGTGGTGGAGGGTACGGTTGGAGCTGCTAGTCCTGGATGTACTGCAGGTGCTGGAGGTGCTGGAGGTACTGCTGGAGCTGCTGGCACTAGAGGTGCTAGTGCTGGAGGTGCTGGAGGTACTGCTGGTGCTGGAGGCGCTGGAACTGGAGTTACAGGAGGTGCTGGAGCTGCTGGTCTTGGAGGTGCTCATACTGGAGGTACTGGAGCTGCCGAAGCTGGTGGTGCTGCTGGTGCTAGAGGTGCTGGTGCTGCAGGTGCTAGTGGTGCTACTGGGACTGGAGGCGCTGGAGGTGCTACTGGTGCTGGAGGTGCTGGAGCTGCTGGTCCTGGAGGTGCTCGTACTAGAGGCGCTGGAGCTGCCGGAGCAGGTGGTGCTGCTAGTGCTGGAGGTGCTGGAGGTGCTACTGGAGCTGCTGGCACTGGAGGTGCTGGAGGTACTGCTCGTTTTGGAGGCGCTGGAGCTGGAGTTATTGGAGGTACTGGAGGTGCTGGAGCTGCTGGTCCTAGAGGTGCTCCTACTAGAGGTGCTGGAGCTACCGAGTCAGGTGGTGGTGTTGGTGCTAGAGGTGCTGGAGTTGCTGCTGGAGCTGTTGGCAGTGGAGGTGCTGGAGGTACTGCTGGTGCTAGAGGTGTTGGCGCTGCCAGAGCTCGTGGTGCTGCTGGTTCTGGAGGTGCTGGAGGTGCTACTGGAGCTACTGGAGCTGGAGGTGCTGGTACTGGAGGAGCAGGAGCTGCTGGTACAGCCCCGCGCCGACCCCTTTTCTACCCGCAGCCGCAGTCGTCCCTGCCGCCGCCTAACTCGGTCCTTCGCCAGGTTCTTAGTCTCCCGTCTTCCACTGGCCTCACTCCACCTCTCCTGTGTCCACCGACACACCAGTCTCAGCCACAGCTACTGCCTGGCACCCCGCTGCCTGCTCTTGTTCCTCACACTAAGGTGACTGAGTCCCTGACTGAGCATCGTGAGCCTGAGTCTCGTGCTTCCACACCTGTTCGTGCTCGTCGCGTCGCCCGTCCTCGTCCTCCTTCTGTCCCAGGCACTCACAGTTGTCCTTCCTCTGTTCCACAGCGTGTTGTCCTACCTGAGCCTCCCGCGTCCTCTCTTTCGCACGTTTCTGACCCTGAGTCTGACCTTGCTCGTGCTGCCAGTCCTACTGTCACTCGTCTTCTCGCTACTGTCGTCACTGACCCTAACCTTGATTCTACTGCTGCGTTTGTCCTGGTCACTGAGCTAGTCGACTTTGCAGCTAGGAGTCGTCTCGACTATGTCGCGAGTCTTGTCACTGAGTCTGAGTCTGTCTGTCCTCCGTCCGTCGGGGGTGAGCTTGCCCTTGGCAGTGATGTACTTGAGGACAGACAGTTTGAGCTTGAGTGTCTTGCGGCCGCCTTACCTCGTTTCGCATCCATGCCGCTTTGCCCTGAGGGAGACCCGGATGCACTTGACATCCCTACCCCGCGCTCTTACGCTGAGGCGATCGTGGGTGAGTACTCCTCTCAGTGGCAGACAGCCATGGACGCAGAGATGGCTTCCTGGAAGTCCACAGGCACCTATGTCGACAAGGTTCCTCCTCATGGGGCGAACATAGTCGATGGCATGTGGATTATCAGAGTGAAGCGGCCGCCGGGTTCTCCGCCTGCCTTCAAGGCGCGTTACGTTGCTCGAGGCTTGAGTCAGCGACAGGGGGTCGACTTCTTCCAGACCTTCTCCCCCACCCCGAAGATGACTACTCTTCGGGTGTTGCTGCACGTTGCAGCACAGCGTGACTAGGAGCTGCACTCTCTCAACTTCTCCACAGCTTTCTTGCAGGGCAGCCTTCACAAGGAGATCTGGATGCGCCGCCCACCTGGCTTCACTAGGTTGTTTCCTGCGGGTACTCAGTGGAGCCTCCGGCGGCCTGTCTACGGTCTCCGCCAGGCGCCCCGAGAGTGGCACGACACACTGAGGACTACACTTGCGGCTCTTGGGTTTGCTCCTTCCTCTGCTGACCCGTCGCTGTTTCTACGCACCGACACTACCTTGCCACCGTTCCACGTTCTCGTGTACGTCGACGACTTGGTTTTTGCTACTGCTGACACTAAGGCGCTGGCCCTAGTGAAGGCGGAGCTGCAGGAGAGACACACCTGCACTGACCTGGGTGAGCTACGAGCTATCTTGGCTTGCAGATCACCCGGGACAGAGCACGGCGCACCATCACCCTGACTCAGTCACACATGGTGCACCAGGTCCTTCAGCGCTTCGACTTTCAGTTCTCCTCGCCACAGCCCACTCCTGTGTCTACCAGCCACTCGCTCTCAGCTCCACCTTCGGATGAGTCCGTAGAGCCGAGTGGTCCGTACCCAGAGCTCGTGGGTTGCCTCATGTACCTGATGATGTGCACACGACCTGACCTTGCGTACCCTCTCAGCCTCCTGGCTCGTTATGTGGCTCCCGCTAGACACCGAAAGGTGCACTTTGATGCTGCGAAGAGGGTATATCGTTACTTTTGCAGTACTTTGGGCATGGGGCTCGTGCTTGGAGGACAGGGTTCAGCGGTACTCACAGGACACTCCGACGCTTCTTGGGCCAACGAGCAGGTGACTCAGCGTTCGTCACAGGGTTACACCTTCAGTCTTGGCTCTGGTTCTATCTCGTGGAGGTTCACTCGTTCTTCTTCTGTGCTTGGTTCCAACTGTGAGGCCGAGATCTACGCTGGGGCCATGGCTACACAGGAGCTACGCTGGCTGACCTATCTACTGACTGACTTGGGGGAGCGGCCTCATTCTCCTCCAGTTCTGTACGTCGACAACAAGGCCATGCTTGCCTTGTGTCAGGAGTAGAGACTGGAGCACAGAACGAAGCACATTGCTCTTCGCTACTTTCTTGCTCGAGAGTTGCAGCAGCGTGGTCGGCTTCGTCTTTCTTACGTGGCGTCTCGGGCCAACACTGTTGTTGTCTTCACCAAGGCCCTTGGGTCTGGTGATCTTCAGCGTTTTTGCACTGCTCTTGGGCTTCTGCCCACTCTGCCTCACCTGCTGGTTGCTTGACTTGCTCTTGTTGTACACTGATATATATCTCTCAGCGAACAAGCACCGCCGCTCGAAGTGCTCTCTCGTAAGCACGCACGGCCACGACAGAGGCTCTCGCTGAGCTTGCCCGACACCCCCGCCATGGCCGAAATTAATCTCGCAACACTGACGCAGGAGCAGCTCGACTGTCTCGTGCGCCAACTCGAAGATTCGGCGCTCGCGAAGCCCGTCGGCACTTGGAGTTTACCGCAACGAGTGGCAATAACGACATCATGGCGCTGATGCCACTCAAGCCGCAGCGCCCGCCCTAATTCGATCCTAGCCAACGTGGAGGTCCGTTAGTTCAATCATGTGTTTTCACGATGAACGTTTTCTTCAATGCGAATTACGTCGAGTCGGACGCAGCGAAGATTCGCTACGCTAATTCGCTGCCGAGGGGCTTCACCATGGACTAGTGGTGAGTCATCGTGACGTCTCCACGCGCCTTTGAGCCACCATCGCAAGAGGGAGGGCCCACGGGTCCAGCCGTCACCTGGACTTCTTTCTGTGAAACCGGCCGGCATAGCACGTGGGATGCGTGGTGCACAGGGCTTCGGGCGCGCTTCGAGCAGATTGCGGCTTCTATTTCAGCGCGTCAGAGACTGCGTACTTGGCGACAACTCGGGTCGGTCCAAGACTACACGAGCGGTTTTCTCGCATTATGCGAGCAAGTCGGCTACATGCACGAAGCGGAGCGGGTGGACTGTTACGTCAGAGGGCTGAAGCCAGACATCTCGCACGAAATCATGCTACACGGACTCTCGAACTTCAATGAGATCCTCGCGCTCGCTGAGAAGATCGATATCCTAAGCCGACTGAGACCGGGGTTCTACTACGGACAACGTCTTTGGGGACCGGCCGAGCACGCCACTGTACACGACGTTGCAGCAAATGCAGCAGCCGCGCCATTTAAAGGGCGCTGATTTGCTTGCAATAGGCCGGGCCATCGCAAGAGCGAATGCCCAGAGGAGCTGAGGCACCGCAGAGCAGAGCAGGGAGGGACTCTCTGAGGCAAGGAAATGCCAGCAGTCAGTAGAAATCAGGCCAACTACTGACGAGACAGCCTGCTCGCCCGACCTCACCGACCTGTCAGAATCCCAACCACTAGACCATTGGGATAAAAGGGCTTGTTTAGTAGCGGGTCAATGCGCCCATAACCCCCCATGACAACGAGCCTGTAACCCTTCCCTAGGATCAATCGGGGATCACCAGTGGACCTCTGACACCCCCCCGCACTGGGATGTGTCAAACTTATATGCTATAGTCTATCTAGGCTGTAGTGGGGTAGTTCATATAGGGTACAACACTTTTAGGTTTCCTACTTGTACCCGCCTGCTTTCTAGTTCAATCATTCTTCCGTTCCTATTTTGATATGGTATTCTGAGCAGGTTCCCTAGTGGGAACGTTTTTTTAGGGCCCACCACGATTTTTTTTCCAGCCCTGCCCGAAGCGCGCCTCGCGCCTGCCTCACATGCGTCGTCGCACGCCCTACCCTAGTACGGCCCGTCGAGGCCCAGCCTTCGCTGGCCCGTTGCGGCCCTGCCTTTGCCGCCCGTCGCTGGCCCGTGCCAGCCCGTCCGGGCCCGTCGCCGCCCGTCGCTCGCCCGTCGCCACTTGTCGCGGCCCTGCCTTAGCCGCCCACTGCGGCCCTGCCCTGCCTTTCGCCGCCCGTCGCTGGCCAGTCCCGGCCCGTCCCGGCCCGTCGCTGGCCCGTCCAGGCCCGTTGCCGCCCATCGCCGACCCGTTGCCGCCCGTCGCTGGCCCGTCCCAGCTCGTCGCGGCCCTCCCTTCGCCGCCCGTAGCAGCCCTGCCTTGCAGTCGCCCTGTCGCGGCCCTGCCCTGCTACCGTCCCAGTCGCGGCCCTGCCTTCGCTGCCCGTTGCGGCCCTGCCATACTGCCGACCCAATCGCGGCTCTGCCCTGCTGCCGCCCCAGTCGCGGCCCTGCCCTGCAGCCGCCCTGTCGCGGCCCTGCCCTGCTGCCGCCCCAGTCGCGGCCCTGCCCTGCAGCCGCCCTGGTCGCGGCCCTGCCCTACTGCCGCCCCGGTCGCGGCCCTGGCCTAAACCGCAAGCTGCGGCCCTGCCCTGCACCCGCCCCTGGTAAGCACCCGCGCCGCCCTGCCGCGCCGCGCCGCCAGCTGCCGCGCCGCGCCGCCAGGAACCGAGCCGCGCCGCCCTACCGAGCCGCGCCGCCCAGCCGAGCCACGCCGCCCTGCCGAGCCGCGCCGCCCTGCCAAGCCGCGCCGCCCTACTGAGCCGCGCTGCCCTGCCTTAGCTACTGCTGCCACTGCTGCTACTGCTACTACTGCTGCCAGTGCTGCTATGGCTAGCCCTACTCTTCTCACCTTTGATGCTGAGGGGCGTGCAGTTGACTTTGATGTATGGGTTGACGACCTGCAGCTCTTTCTTCAGTGTAACTCTAGGGATGGGGTATCCCTGTTTGATCACACATCCGGTGTCTCTACTGCACCTGCTGCCACTGCTGACAGTACGGTTTGCTCGCAGTGGACCACTCGTGACGCTGTTGCTCGCCTTGCTGCTCGTAGTCACCTGCCGTCTGCTGAGCGTGCGCATTTTGGCCAGTACAAGACTGCTCAGTCTTTGTACGACGCTGTCGTAGCGCGCTACTCCTCCCCTGCCACTGCTGCCCTCAGCCGCCTCATGCTGCCGTACCTTTTCCCTGACCTTGCCGCCTTTGCCACAGTCGCTGACCTCATTACCCACCTCCGCACTAGTGACGCCCGCTACCGCGCTGTGCTTCCCACTGAGTTCTGTGCCAAGCACCCCCCCCCCCATGTACATCACCCTTTACTACCTAGTCACCCGCCTCCCTGACTCCCTTGCTTCAGTCAGGGACCACTTTCTCTCCCTTTGCCCCACCGAGCTCACTGTCGACCTGCTAGAGGAGCGCCTCACTGCGGCTGAGAAGAGTATCTTAGCTGTAGGTGCTTCTCGCAGCGACCCTCGCGCCCCTTTCTTTGAGGGGTGTTCCCCTGTCCCCCTTCTCCCCTCTGTTGCTTCTGCTGCTGCTGTCGACCTCGTTGGCACTGAGGAGGTCGGGGCTGCGTCTTCTCCTAGTAGGAGGCGCCGCACCACCAAGGGCAAGGGGGGCAAGGGTGGTGGAGGGGACGGTGGGGGAGGCGGTGGAGGAGGCGGAGGGGGTGGCGGTGGAGGTCGGGGTGGTGGTGGGAGTGGAGGCTTCGATGGTAGCGGTGGGGGTGGTGGAGGCAGCGGCAGCGGCAGTGGAGGCAGCGCCAGTGGTGGTGGAGGTGGCGGCGGCGGTGGTGCCGGTCGAGGTGCAGCCGTGCAGCGTGGAGGCTTTGGTGGTACCCAGCGCCAGCAGCAGCCGAGTTCCTGTGAGACCCCGTTGGCCCAGCAGCTTCGTGAGTGGTACGCTGGGCGTGGGAGGTCTGGGGGTGTTGGTCCCTGCACTTACATTCTTTGCACCGGCGGGCGCCGTGGGGAGACGTGCGGGCTGCCACACACTCCGCAGCGCTGCTTCGGTCGCCTCACTGACGCCTGGCGCACCCAGTTTCCTGACGCTATTGAGCTCCCTCGCTGGGGTGATCTTCTTAGGCAGAATGTTGCTTTCTTTGATCTTGATTTCGATGCTATCCTTGCTGCCATGTATGCTGTGACTGATAGTGCTGAGGGTGACGGCTACCTGTGTGTTCCCCCCGACCCGAGCATTGAGGCTGCTGCTCTAGGTGCTAGTGCGTCTGCTGCTCCAGGTACTGGTGAGTCTGCTGCTCCAGGTGCTGCTGAGTCTGCTCTCTCTGGTACTGCACCTACTGAGGCCTTGCACACTTTCACACTTGACTCTGGTGCTTCGCGCTCTTTCTTTCGCGACAGCACCACACTCACGCCACTCAGTCGGCCTGTCGCAGTCTCCCTGGCTGACCCCTCTGGGGGCCTAGTCCTTGCGCACTCTTCCACGGTTCTACCGTGTCCTGCGGCCCCGTCGGGCTTGCTGTCGGGACTCCACCTCCCCTCGTTCTCTACGAACTTGGTGAGTGGAGCTGACCTCCAGGACGCGTGGGTTGACCAGTTCACCCCTGGAGGTCAGCATGTGACCCACTGCACTTGCTCTCGGACGGGCCGCCACCTGGCCACGTTCACCCGTCGGCCTGGGTCGAGTCTGTACACACTGACTACTGCGTCTCCTCCGGTTACTGCGTCTGGTCATGTGTTTTCTGCCGCGTCCAGGTCTAGTCCAGTGTCTGCCCCCTGCTCGTGTCGTCCTCTGTCACACGAGACTCTCCTTTGGCACCACCGCCTTGGTCACCCCTCCCTACCTCGTCTTCGAGGTATGGCCTCCCGTACCCTTGTCTCTGGTCTCCCCCGGTCCCTCCCTCCCCTTCCTCCGGGGCCTGCCCCTACCTGTGTTCCTTGTGTCGAGGGCCGGCAGCACGCCGCTCCTCACTCCACCGAGTTCCCTCCGACAGAGGCTCCTCTGCAGACTCTTCACATGGACGTGTGGGGCCCAGCCCGCGTCCGTGGACAGGGTCACGAGCGTTACTTCCTGCTGGTCGTTGACGACTACTCGCGTTACACCACAGTCTTCCCCTTGCGCAGCAAGGGTGAGGTCACTGAGGTGTTGATCGACTGGATCCGCGGTACCCGTCGCCAGCTCAGCGAGAGTTTCGGCTCGGACCTTCCTATTCTGCGTCTGCACTCAGACAGAGGTGGTGAGTTTTCCTCCGACCTTTTGAGAGCCTTCTGTCGTGCGGAGGGCATCCGCCAGACGTTCACGCTTCCGGCCTCCCCACAGCAAAATGGGATTGCTGAGCGCCGCATTGGCGTGGTCATGGACGTCGCTCGTACGTCCATGATCCATGCGGCTGCTCCCCATTTTCTGCGGCCGTTCGCGGTTCAGTACGCTGCGCATCAGATCAACCTTCAGCCCCGTGTCTCCTTGCCGGAGACCACACCTACTCTGCGGTGGACGGGGAAGGTGTGCGATGCGTCTGTGTTCCGTGTCTGGGGATCTCGAGCTTTTGTCCGCGATACTACAGCGGACAAGCTGTCCCCCCGTGCAGTTCCCTGTGTCTTCCTTGGCTTCCCCCCTGATGCGCCTGGGTGGCAGTTCTACCACCCCACCTCGCGTCGTGTTCTGTCCTCTCGGTATCTTACTACCGTCTCTTTCCCTACCGCACTGCCTCTCTCCCCCCCCCGCCACTCTTCCTAGCACCAGGTGCTCCTCCGGTAGACCCCCTCCCCCCTCAGGGTCCTGCCCTCTCAGGTGTGTCCCAGGTAGACCCTGTCGAGCCTGTCGAGGTAGCTGTCGACTCAGGTGCTGCCAGGGGTGCTGAGCCTGCGGGTGCGGGGACTGGGGGTGTTGGGCCTGGGGTTGCTGTGTCTGAGGGTGCGGAGCCTGGGGGTGCAGAGCCTGAGCGTGTGGAGCCTGAGGGTGCTGTGTCTGGGGGTGCTGAGCCTGAGCGTGCTGGGTCTGGAGGTCCTCCGGGTGTCCCGTCACGGCGAGAGCCCCTCTCTCCGCAGCGGCTACGTGAGTGGTACGCTAGGCACTGTAGCTGTGCTGCTGGAGCTACGGGTCCTGCTGCTGGAGGTGCTTCTGGAGCTGGAGCTGCTGGAGGTGCTGCTGGTGCTAGAGCTGCTGGAGGTGCTTCTGGGGCTGGAGCTGCTGGAGGTGCTGCTGGTGCTGGAGCTGCTGGAGGTGCTGGTGCTGGAGGTACTGGCGCTGCTGGAGGTCCTGCTGGTGTTGGAGCTGCTGGAGGTGCTAGAGCAGCTGGTCCCGGAGGTGCTCGTACTGGAGGTACTGGAGCTGCTGGGGCTGGTGGTGCTGCAGATGTTGGAGCTGTCGGTGCTGGAGCTGTTGCTACTGGAGGTGCTGCAGGAGCCGGAGCTTTTGGAGGTACTAGAGCTGGTGGTGCTGCGGGAGTTGTAGTTGGAGACCCAGGAGCTGAGGGTACTGATGTTGTCTCTGCTATTTCTGGAGGCGCTGCGCGGCCGCGGCCGTACTACGTTCCGCTCCTTCAGCAGGTTCTTGGTCTCCCGCCTTCTCCTGGTCCTACTCCTCCTTTACTGAGTCCGCCGCCTGTCCAGTCACAGTCGCAGTTACAGCCAGCCTCTCCACTGCCTGGTCCTTCTCCTTACTCTGGACCGACTAGAGGTCTTACGGAGCGTCGTGAGCCTGAGTCTCGTCCTGTGTCGCCTGAGTCTCGTCCTGCGTCACCTGAGTCTCGTTCTGAGTCACCTGTCCGCGCTGTTCGCACTAGTCATCGTGTTCCGCGTCCGCGTCCTCCTCCTGTCCCCGGCACTCACTCTATGACTCTGCGTCCTTCCACTGCTCCACAGCGTGTCCCTCTGCCGTCTCCTTCTGCTTCCTCTCTTTTTGGCGGTCCGGACCCGGAGTCTGACTCCCTTCGTGCTGCTAGTCCCACTGTCACGCGTTTTCTGGCCACTGCTGTCACTGACCCTCTGTTTGAGTCCACTGCTGCGTCTGCTCTCGTTGCTGAGCTTGTTGACATTGCTGCCGCCTGTCGTCTACACTACGCCGCTAGTCTTGTTGCTGAGTTTGCGTCTGCGTCTATCTGTCCTCCGTCTGTCGGGGGTGAGTGTGCTCTTGGCACGGACGTTCTTGAGGACAGACAGGAGGAGTTTGAGTGCTTTTCCGCTGCTGTACCTCATCTCGTGTCCATGCTGCTTGCCCCTGAGGGAGACCCGGATGCACCAGACATCCCGACCCCGCGCTCTTACGCAGAGGCGATAGAGGGGCCCTACTCCTCTCAGTGGCAGGCAGCCATGGACGCCGAGATGGCTTCCTGGAAGTCCACAGGCACCTACGTTGACGAGGTTCCCCCGCCTGGGGCGAACATCGTTAGTGGCATGTGGATCTTCAGGGTGAAGCGGCCGCTGGGTTCTCCGCCTGTCTTCAAGGCGCGTTACGGTGAACGAGGCTTCAGTCAGCAACAGGGAGTTGACTTCTTCCAGACCTTCTCCCCTACCCCAAAGATGACCACTCTTCGGGTACTGCTGCACGTCGCCGCTCAGCGTGACTACGAGCTACACTCGCTTGACTTCAGAACAGCCTTCCTACAGGGCAGCCTGCACGAGGAGATCTGGCTGCGCCGCCCACCTGGCTTCACTGGGTCGTTTCCTGCTGGTACCCAGTGGAGCCTTCGGCGGCCAGTCTACGGTCTCCGCCAGGCACCCCGTGAGTGGCACGACACACTGAGGACGACTCTTGCTGCTCTTGGTTGTGCTCCTTCCACTGCTGACGCGTCGTTGTTTTTACGCACTGACACCACTCTGCCGCCGTTCTACTTTCTCGTATACGTAGACGACTTGGTCTTTGCTACTGTTGACATTGAGGCACTCGCCCACGTGAAGTCCGAGCTGCAAAAGAGACACACGTGCACAGACCTGGGTGAGCTGACAGGCTATCTTGGCTTGCGGATCACCCGGGACAGAGCACAGCGCACCATTACCTTGACTCAGTCACACATGGTGCAGCAGGTCCTTCAGCGCTTCGGCTTCACGTACTCCTCGCCACAGTCCACTCCTCTGCCTACCGGTCACTCGCTCTCAGCTCCACCTTCAGACGAGTCCGTAGAGCCGAGTGGCCCGTTTCCAGAGCTTGTGGGCTGCCTCATGTACCTGATGACTTGCACACGACCTGACCTCGCATACCCTCTCAGCCTTCTGGCTTGCTACGTGGCTCCCGGTGGGCACCGAAAGGTGCACTGGGATGCTGCGAAGAGGGTGTTGCTCTACTTGTGCAGTACGTCGGGCATGGGGCTTGTGCTTGGAGGACGGGCTCGAGTTGTCCTCACTGGTCACGCAGACGCTTCCTGGGTTGACGACTTGGCTACGCAGCGGTCGTCACAGGGTTACACCTTGAGCCTTGGCTCCGGTTCTGTCTCTTGGCGGTCTACCCGCTCGTCTTCTGTTCTCAGCTCCAGTTGTGAGGCTGAGATCTACGCTGGGGCCATGGCTGCATAGGAGTTACGCTGGCTCACCTACCTGCTGACCGACTTGGGAGAGGCGCCTCGTTCTCCTCCAGTTCTGTACGTCGACAACAAGGCCATGCTTGCCTTGAGTCAGGAGCACATACTGGAGCACAGAACGAAGCACATTGCTCTGCGCTACTTCCTTGCTCGAGAGTTGCAGCAGCGTGGTCAGCTTTGTCTTGCATACGTGGCCTCTCAGGCCAACACTGCTGATGTTTTCACCAAGGCACTTCAGCCTTGTGATCATCAGCGTTTCTGTACTGTTCTAGGCCTTTTACCTACTGTGCCTCACTTGCTTATTTCTTGACTCTGCTTGTACTGTGTTCTTTATACATATACGTGCATGCTTACACTTGTTAGGTTGTGTTCACTGTATTGTTTGTTCTCCTTTATATAACTCTGCATGTGAACTGGCCTTGTGGCCATTTGCTTGTGCTCAGACTGCGTGGTGACTTTGTGATCCACCCTGAGCTTGCTTTTCCTTTCGTGACTGGTCTTGTGACCTTTTGCTCTCCCCCACTTTGCCTATGGGGGTGTGTCAAACTTATATGCTATAGTCTATCTAGGTTGTAGTGGGGCAGTTCATATAAGGTACAAGACTTTTAGGTTTCCTACTTGTACCCACCTACTTTTTAGTTCAGTAATTCTTCCGTTCCTATTCTGATAGGATGCCCGAAGTGCACACACTGGGATTCGAACCCGAGACCTTCGCTCTGATACCATGTCAGAATCCCAACCACTAGACCATTGGGATAAAAGGGCTTGTTTAGTAGCGGGTCAGTGCGCCCATAACCCCCAAGGACAACGAGCCTGTAACCCTTCCCTAGGATCAATCGGGGATCACCAGTGGACCTCTGACACGACCCTCACCGAGTCACAGTACCGATTCACGCTATCGATCGGGCTCGGATGAATAAGGAGGGTAGATCGATTGATTTCCCACTACTAATTCACGGGAAAATACAGGGAGCACCAGTGAAGATTTTTATAGACCGAGGAGCAAGTCAGAGCTTAGTTAATACCACAACCGCACGGAAGCTGCAACTGACAAATAGTCGGTGTTTACCGGAGATAGATGCACGCTTAGTCGACAGCACGCCGCTGGCCATACGGGAGAAGGTGGAGAGAGTAAAAGTTCGCTGCGGGGGAAATTTCGGGTTTACACAGGAAATGCTCGCGACGACACTGGATGGGCACGATATTTTACTGGAGCGTGATTGGTTGCGATGGTACAACCCGCGAATCGACTGGACGACGGGTAGCTGCACTGTGCGAAGTAGGGGTAACTAGGTCGAGCTATCTTGTTGGCAGTCGCTCGAGTCTTCAACGGTCCACGTCAACGCCATCACGATGAAACGGGCTGTCGCCGCTGGAGCTGACGTGTACGCGGTTGACATAGCATTGGTAAGAGAAGTAGAGCAACCAAGTGGTTTTCAGATATTGCTGGCAGCGGTACCGCCCGCACTATAGGAACTGTTGAAATTGTACCCGGGGATTTTTCCGGACGATTTACCAGAAGGGCTGCCACCTCAGCGGGCACATGATCACCAAATAGAACTAGAACCAGGGGCACATCCAACTGTACAGCGATAGTTTCGACTGACACAGCCTGAGCTTGATGAACTGAGGAAGCAGTTAGATTACCTGTTGGAGAAAAAAATCATCCGACCGAGCTCATAACCGTTCGCCGCACCGATACTGTTCACACCGAAGAAAGACGGCAGGTTTCTCATGTGCATCGATTACAGAGCACTGAACAGGGTAACAGTCAAGTCGCGATATCCCATTCCCCGCGCCGGCGAACTGATAGATCAACTGCGAACAGCACGGGTCTTTTCGAAGATAGATTTGCGGGGAGGTTACCACCAGATTCGAGTCGAACCATCGGACTGCGCCAATACAGCATTTAGAACTAGGTACGGGTTCTTGGAGTACAGTGTGATGCCATTCGGGCTGACCAACGCACCGGCGACGTTTCAGATGACCATGAACAAGGCATTTAGGCATGATAAGTGTGTGATAGTTTACCTCGACGTCATCCTCGTCTACAGTCGCGATAAGCAGCAGCATTTGGCAGATCTAGAAGCAGTTTTAAAAGTTCTAGACGAGCACCGACTACTGACCAAGGGTTTCAAGTGCGAGTTTTTTCAGGACAAGCTAGAGTTTTTGGGCCACGTTATTTCGGAGGCTGGAGTTGAGATCGACCCAAAGAAGCTGAATACGGAGAACGCGTGGCTCCCCCCGACAAATATCACGGAGCTTCATATTTTTTTAGGGTTTGTTAATTATGTGCGTCGGTTCATCCCCGACATAACGCGGTTAACAGCCCCACTGACGGATCTGCTGCGGAAGGGGGTTGCTTTTACGTGGGGGGAGAAAGAGCATGCTGCCTTTGAGAAACTGAATGAGAATGAATTGACTAAGGGAAAGTTGGGTACAAATGTAAACCCTAGAAAACTGTACCCCATATGTGCTACCCCACTATAGCCTACAGTAGCTATGTCATATAAATCTGACACACCCCCATAGGCAAAGTGGGGGAGAACAAGGGGTCACAAGACCAGTCAAGCAAAGCAAAGCAAGCTCAGGGTGGATCACAAAGTCACCACACACCCCGAGCACAAGTTCAAGGCCACAAGGCCAGTTCACATGCAGGATTACATATATATATAAGGTTAGACAAGCAAGAGCAGGTGTATATACATATATGCAATAGTACAAACAAGGTCAAGGGGTGAGCAAGTGAGGCAAGGTAGGCACAAGACCCAGCTGAGTACAGAAGCGCTGATGATCACAAGGCGCAAGTGCCTTGGTGAAGATATCAGCAGTGTTGGCCTGACAGGCCACGTACGCAAGCCGCAGCTGACCACGCTGCTGTAGCTCACGAGCAAGGAAGTTGCGGAGAGCAATGTGCTTCGTTCTGTGCTCCAGTCTCTGCTCTCGACACAAGGCCAGCATGGCCTTGTTGTCTACGTACAGCACTGGAGGAGAACGAGGCGGCTCTCCGAGGTCAGTCAGCAGGTAGGTGAGCCAGCGAAGCTCCTGTGCAGCCATGGCCCCGGCGTAGATCTCAGCCTCACAACCGGAGCCGAGAACAGAAGACGAGCGGGTAGCCCGCCACGAAACAGAGCCGGAACCAAGGCTGAAGGTGTAACCCTGTGACGACCACTGCGTAGCCTGGTCGTCCGCCCAAGAAGCGTCTGCGTGCCCAGTGAGGACCACTGGACTCTGCCCTCCAAGCACAAGCCCCATGCCCGACGTACTGCACAAGTAACGCAACACCCTCTTCGCTGCAGCCATGTGCTCCGGTCTGTGTCTCCCAGGAGCAACATAGCGTGCGAGAATGCTAAGAGGGTATGCGAGGTCAGGTCGTGTGCAGGTCATCAGGTACATGAGGCAGCCAACAAGCTCTGGGTACGGGCCACTCGACTCTACGGACTCATCCGAAGGCAGAGCTGAGAGCGAGTGGCGAGTAGGCAGAGGAGTGGCCTGAGGCGAGGAGTACGTGAAGCCGAAGCGCTGAAGGACCTGCTGCACCATGTGTGACTGAGTCAGGGTGATGGTGCGCCGTGGTCTGTCCCGGGTGATCTGCAAGCCAAGGTAGCTGCGCAGTTCACCCAGGTCTGTGCACGTGTGTCTCTTCTGCAGCTCGGACTTCACGTGGGCGAGTCCAGCAGTGTCAGCTGTGGCAAAGACCAAGTCGTCGACGTACACGAGGATGTAGAACGGCGGCAAAGAAGTGTCGGTGCGCAGAAACAGCGACGGGTCGGCAGTAGAGGGAGCAAACCCAAGAGCCGCAAGTGTAGTCCTCAGTGTGTCGTGCCACTCACGCGGTGCCTGGTGGAGACCGTAGACTGGTCGCCGGAGGCTCCACTGGGTGCCAGGAGGAAAAGACCCAGTGAAGCCAGGTGGGCGACGCAGCCAGATCTCCTCGTGCAGGCTGCCCTGCAAGAAAGCAGTGCTGAAGTCAAGAGAGTGCAGCTCGTAGTCGCGGTGAGCAGCTATGTGCAGCAGTACCCGAAGAGTGGTCATCTTCGGGGTGGGAGAGAAGGTCTGAAAGTAGTCAACTCCCTGCCACTGACTGAAGCCACGAGCCACGTAACGCGCCTTGAAGACAGGCGGAGAACCCGGTGGTCGCTTCACCCTAAAAATCCACATGCCACTGACGATGTTCGCCCCAGGCGGGGGAACCTCGTCAACGTAGGTGCCTGTGGACTTCCAGGAAGCCATCTCTGTGTCCATAGCTGCCTGCCACTGAGAGGAGTAGGGACCCTCTATCGCCTCCGCGTAAGAGCGCGGAGTCGGGATGTCAAGTGCATCCGGGTCTCCCTCAGGGGTAAGCAGTACGGACACGAGATGAGGTGAAGCAACAGCCAAACACTGGAACTCCTCCTGCCTGTCCTCAAGGACGTCCGTGCCAAGGGCACACTCACCCCCGACGGACGGAGGACAGACAGACTCAGACTCAACGACAAGACTAGCAGCGTAGTCTAGACGACAGCGAGCAGCAAAGTCGACGAGCTCAGCAACTAGGGCAGACGCAGCAGTGGACTCAAAGGAAGGGTCAGTGACGACAGTAGCAAGGAGACGCGTGACAGTAGGACTGGCAGCACGAAGAGAGTCCGACTCCGGGTCGGGAAGAGCAGGAAGAGAGGACTCAGGAGGAGAAGGCAAAGGGGCACGCAGAGGAGCAGTGGACGGACGCAGAGACATCCGGTGCATGCCAGGGACAGGAGGAGGACGCTGACGCGAACCACGACCACTAGAGCGAGCAGGACGGACAGGCGACGCAGGGCGAGACGCAGGCTCACGACGCTCAGCCAGACCTCCAGTAGGACCAGTGTAGGGAGAAGGAGCGGGCAGTGGGGAGGCCGGCTGTAACTGTAACTGTGACGGGACAGGCTGTGGACACTCTAAGGGAGGAGGAGGACCAGTAGAAGGCGGGAGACCAAGAACCTGCTGAAGGAGCGGAACGAAGTACGGCCGAGGCCGCGCGGCGACTCCAGACACGGCAGGGACAGCACCAGTACCCCCAGCGGCAGCACCAGCGTCAGCAGCACCTCCAGCTCCAGTACCTCCAGCAGCACCAGTAGCACCCCCAGCAGGACCGCCTCCAGGACCGACAGCAGTAGCCTCAGCGTCAACACCCTCAGCAGCTCCAGCTCCAGTCGTACCCGCAGGCCCAGCAGCTCCAGTACTCCCAGTACGAGCACCTCCGGGACCCGCGGCACCAGCACCCTCAGCAGCCGAAGAACCTCCAGCTCCAGCAGCACGCCTCCAGCGCCGGGCAAACCACTCGCGCAGCTCCTGTGGAGAGAGTGGCTCCCGCCGAGACGAAGCACCCGGAGAACCGCCAGGCTCAGCACCGCCAGACGCCACACGAGCAGGCCCAGCTCCCTCAGGCTCCGCACCCCCAGGCTCAGCACCTCCAGGCGTAGCACCCCCAGGCTCAGCACCCCCAGGCTCAGCACCCCCAGGCTCAGCACCCCCAGTAGTAGCACCCTCAGGCTCAGCACCCCCAGGCGTAGCACCCACACGCTCAGCACCCCCAGAGTCAGCACCCCCAGGCTCAGCACCCTCAGCAGCACCAGAGTCACCAGTAACCTCGACAGGCTCGACGGCGTCTACCTGGGACACACCTGAAGGGGCAGGACCCTGAGGGGGGAGGGGGTCTACCGGGGGGGGACCTGGCACAAGGAAGAGCGGTGGCGGGGGGAGGGACGGAGTGCGGTAGGGGAAGAGGCGGTAGTAGGGGACCGACTCGTCAAACGTGACGTCCTGGGAGGACAGAACACGGCGAGAGGTGGGGTGGTAGAACTGCCACCCTGGCGCGTCAGGGGGGAAGCCAAGGAAGACGCAAGGAGCAGCACGAGGGGACAGCTTGTCCGCAGACAAGTCGCGGACAAACGCCCGAGATCCCCAGACACGGAACGCAGACGCATCGCCAACCTTCCCCGTCCACAGCAAAGCTGGGGAGGTCTCCGGCATGGAGACCCTGGGGTGAAGGTTGATCTGATGCGCCGCGTACCGAACCGCAAACGGCCACAGAAAATGGGGGGCAGCCGCATGCATCATGGACGTACGGGCGACGTCCATGACCATGCCAATGCGGCGCTCAGCAATCCCATATTGTAGGCTCGCAGAAGGCCAGAGGAGAACTCTCCACCTCTGTCAGAGTGCAGACGCAGAACAGGAAAGTCCGAGCCGAAGCTCTGCCTGAGCTGGAGACGAGCTGCGCGGATCCAGTCGATCAACACCTCAGTGACATCACCCTTGCTGCGCAAGGGGAAGACTGTGGTGTAACGCGAGTAGTCGTCAACCACCAGCAGGAAGTAGCGCTCGTGACCCTGTCCATGTGAAGCGTCTGCAGCGGGGCCTCTGTCGGAGGAAACTGGGAGGAGTGAGGGGCAGCCCGCTGCCGCCCCTCGACACAAGGGACGCAGGTAGGGCCTGGCCCCGGAGGAAGGGGAGGGAGGGATCGGGGAAGACCAGAGACAAGGACACAGGAGGCCATGCCTCGGAGACGAAGCAGGGAGGGGTGACCAAGGCGGTGGTGCCAGAGGAGAGTCTCGTGCGACAGGAGGCGACACGAACAGGGGGCAGACTCAGGACCAGACCTGGACACTGCAGCAAACACCTGACCCGACGCAGCTACCTGACCAGACGCAGTGACTGGAGGAGACGCAGTGGTCAGTGTGTACAGGCTCGACCCCGGCCGACGTGTAAACGTGGCCAGGTGTCGGCCTGTCCGAGCGTCCGTGCAGTGGGTCACCCGCTGACTCGCAGGAGTGAACTGGTGAACCCCCGCATCCTGTAGGTCAGCACCACTCACCAAGTTCGTAGAGAACGAGGGGAGGTAAAGACCAGACAGGGTGCCAGAGGGGGCCGCCGGACACGGGAGGACAGTGGAGAAGTGAGCAAGGACAGGACCCCCAGAGGGGTCTGCCAGAGAGACTGCAACTGGCCGGCCAAGCGGCGTGAGTGTGGTGCGGTCTCGAAAGAAGGAGCGAGAAGCCCCCGAGTCAAGGGTGAAGGTGTGGGAGGCCGAAGCCGACGCAGTACCTGAGAGAGCAGACTCACCAGCACCTGAGGGAGCAGACACACGAGCACCTAGAGCAGCAGCCTCGCTAGCACCTAGAGCAGCAGCCTCACCAGTACCTAGAGCAGCAGTCTCAATGCCCGGGTCGGGCGGAAAACACCGGTAACAGTCACCCTCATCACTAATAGTCACAGCATACATGGCAGCAAGAATAGCATCAAAGTCAAGGTCAAAGACAGCTACACCCGCCCTAGACAGCTCGCCCCAGCGGGGGATCTCAGTGGCCTCAGGGAACTGGTGACACCAAGCGTCCGTCAGGCGGCCAAAGCAGCGCTGGGTGGAGTGCGCACCCCCGCACTGCTCACCCGCGCGGTCGCCGGTGCGTAGGACGTAGGTGCACGGACCAGTACCCCCACCCCGCTGGCGTGCAGCGTACCACTCACGGAGCTGCTGAGGGGGGGGGGATGTCACGAGTGCGCTGCTGCCGCTGCTGCTGCTGCTGCTGGCGCTGACCACCACCGGAGCCGACCCTCTGCCCAGCGCCACCCCGACCAGCTCCACCTCCTCCGCCGCCGCCTCCTCCACCGCCGCCACCTCCGCCACCTCCGCTCCCACCGCCACCGCCGCCGCCGCCTCCGCCTCCACTGCCGCCACCGACACCTCCACCCCCGCCACCACTCCCACCACCACCCCCACCCCCTCCACTGCCTCCACCGCCACCTCCGCCACCCCCGCCAACCCCTCCAGCACCCTTGCCCCCCTTGCCCTTGCCGGTGCGGCGTCTCCCGCTCGGGGCAGACGCAGCGCCGACCGACTCGAAACCAACGAGGTCGGCCGCAGCAGCAGAGGCAACAGAGGGCAAAAGGGGGGAGGGGGAACACCCCTCAAAGACGGGGGTGCGAGGGTCACCACGAGAGGCTCCTACAGCGACTATGCTCTTCTCTGCTGCTAGGAGGGCCTTCTCGAGGAGGTCAACGGTGAGAGTGGTGGGGCAAACTGAGAGGAAGTGGTCCCTGACTACGCGAAGGGAGTCAGGGAGCCGGGTGACTATGTAGTAGAGGGTGATGTACATGGGGGGGGGGTTCTTGGCGCAGAATTCAGCAGGAAGCGCAGCGCGGTAGCGAGTGTCACTAGTGCGGAGGTGCGTAATGAGGTCAGCGACTGTGGGAAAGGCAGCAAGGTCAGGGAAGAGGTACGGTAGCATGAGGCGGCTCAGTGCAGCAGTGGCAGGGGAGGAGTAGCGTGCAACTACAGCGTCGTACAAGGTATGAGCACTCTTGTACTGGCTAAAGTGCGCACGCTCAGAGGTAGGCAGGTGGCGACGCACAGCAAGACGTGCAGCAGCATCGCGTGTGGCCCACTGTGAGCGAACAGTGGCGTCGGCATCAGCAGCAGGGGCAGGAGAGGCACCAGAGGTGAGGTCAAAGAGGGAGAGACCGTCTGCCCTATCGCACTGTAGGAAAAGCTGCAGGTCATCTACCCAGACGTCAAAGTCAATGGCCCGACCCTCAGCGTCAAAAGCGAGGACACTAGGGGTAGCCATGACAGCAGTAGACTAGCAGCGCGAACAGTAGGGTAAGGGCAGTGCAGTGACAGAGGCGTTGCTCTTACCGGACAGGGCGGCTCGGGCGGCTCGGCGGGTCGGCAACTCGGCGGCTCGGGCGGCTCGGGCGGCTCGGCGGTACGGCGGCTCGGCAGCAACTGCGGCTCGGCGACTCGGCGACTCGGGCGGCTCGGGCGGCTCGGCGGTACGGCGGTGCGGCAGCAACTGCAGCTCGGCGGCTCGGCGACCCGGCGGCTCGGGCGGCTCAGGTGGCGCGGCGGCTCGGGCGGCTCGGGTGGATCGGGCGGCTCGGCAGTAGCTCGGCGGCGCCGGTGGCTCGGTGGTGACGGCGGGGCCGCGTGGGGACGGCGGCGGGGCCGGGTGGAGCGGCGGCGAGGCCGGGTGGAGCGGCGTCGGGGCCGGGTGGAGCGGCGTCGGGGCCAGTAGAGGCGGCGCCGGGGCCGGGAAGGGCAGCTCCGGGGCCGCAGGGGTAGGCGACGGGGCCAGCAGAGGCGGCGCCGAGGCAGGGAAGGGCGGCGCCGGGGCCGCAGGGGTAGGCGACGGGGCCGCGAGGGCGGCTAGGAGGGGGGGGGTCGCGAGGGCGGCTTGAAGAGGCCGCGAGGGCGGCTAGAAAGGGCCGCGAGGGCGGCTAGAAAGGGCCGCGAGGGCGGCGTGAAAGGGCCGCGAGGGCGGCGCGACACGAAGGAGCCGCGAGGGCGGCGGATCGGGGCCGCGAGGGCGGCGCGACGCGGCCGCTAGGGCGGCGCGACGTGAAGGGGCCGCGAGGGCGACGCGACGGGGCCGCAAGCGCGACGCGACGGGGCCGCTAAGGCGGCGCGACAGGGTCGAGAGAGGGGAGCGCGACTCGGGCAGTGGAGAGCGCGCTCCGGGCAGGAAAAAAAATGTGGTGGGCCCTAGGAACAGTTCCCACAGGGGAACCTGCTCGATACCATGAGAAACTGAACGAGAATGAATTGACTAAGGGAAAGTTGGGTACAAATGTAAACCCTAGAAAACTGTACCCCATATGTGCTACCCCATTATAGCCTACAGTAGCTATGTCATATAAATCTGACAGCCTTCTCTGCCCTGAAAACTGTTCTCTGTTCACCGCCCGTACTGCGTATCGCCGACCCACACCGCCCTTTCGAGGTAGTTACAGGCGCAAGTGACATCGCCATTGGAGTCGTACTGCTACAGGATTTCGGCAACGGTTTACAACCCATCGCATACGAGTCACGAAAACTGCATCCGCCTGAGAAGAATTACCCGATACACGACCGCGAAATGCTCGCGATCGTGCGTGCGTTCAAAGTGTGGCACTGTTACATGACCGGCGCAGACGTGACCGTACGGACAGACCACAAATCACTACAGTACCTACGCGCACAGCCCCACCTCAACCCACGACAGATCCGCTGGCTCGATTTCCTCGAGTCTAACTTCCACTACACGGTCACCTACAAAAAAGGGGCATCGAACATTGCCGTCGCACTGACCCGCCCCACTGCCCAAATCCACGCCATACTACTCGCCCAGACCAGCCCGCTACTAACAGGACTATTTACCCATGGCTATCAAACCGAACCGTTCTTGACAGGTGGAAATTCGCAGCAGTTCACAACAGCAAAGGGGGTTTATTACGTAAAAGCCGGCACCGACCGCATCTGGGTACCGGGCTACACTTTACTAAGGGAGTTGTTACTACAGGAGGCACACGACGGGGTTACCTCAGGACATTTTGGAGTAGAGAAAACACGGCAGCAACTGCAGCGGTATTAATACTGACCCGAAATGCTGACCGACGTGCAACGACATGTGGCATCGTTGTTAGAGACTAACGACGGAGTCTATGAAGATTAAGGGCCGAAATATATCAAAATCGTCAACTATCATTTTGGACAGAAAAGTCGTCGTCACAAGAAACGTCGTCGACAAATAACGCTCTGTTAGAATACTCTCAAACTTGAGTATGTTGTAGCCCTTGACCGTGGCTATCTTTCTCAATTTGAAAAGTATCAAAATATGGATTATAGCTTGAGTTCTGAACTTCGGCGCACTAGGGGGTATGCTGCCATAGAAACTTAACTCAATCACAAAGTTGTCTCACAAGTTCACAGAAGAAAGTTGGAGTTGCAATTGAAACAGGTAGGAGGGGATGAGGAGGACGAGAGGGAAGGTCCCAAGGGAGTCCCCAACCAAGGAAACCCCATACCACACAATTCCCCTCTCTAAAGGCACCCCAACTTTGACATTTGTCAATTTCCCAACTCATGCCATCCACCTCACCCAACTTGACCACACTTGCCAACCTGGTTTGGCTTCTTCCAACCACTTGGCATCATCTACAGTGATGGTGACGAATTTACCAACCCCCAAAAGTCTGTACCCCATATTGAGTCAACCCACAAATTCCCATAGTCGCCGCATCTCAATCAAAACTTCGAACGATCATATCTTTCTCGTTCTTGCTCCGATCGCGGCGATTCTCGGTCCGTCGGAAAGCTCTCAAGCAGAGGAGTCACTTCAGATATCTGCTCAAGGCAAATAACACTCACACACACTCAGAAAATCCAAACAACACCAAACACAAATTCTTGCACACGCTCACACCACGCATGCAACACACGAGCATATGATGGGAGGCAGACAGACGTGAATGCAAATGATAGCATCACATAACAATCGTGTCCTACCTGCCAACTCATGAAGTCATCACGGAAGCGGCCGACAGGACAATTGCAGCCGATACCACCCCCAGAGCGTGCTTGGCAGCAGGTGATGATGGACTTCGTCACGTGGTTACCGGCTGGAGCAAGTGGGAATGACGCGATCCTGGTCGTCGTCGATCGGCTGACGAAAATGGCACATTTCGCAGCCTGCAAGAAAACGATCACAGCCAAAGAAACAGCCCGCCTCTTCATCTCCACCGTCGTTCGACTGCACGGGATACCAGCATCGATCATCAGCGACAGCGATACGAAATTCACCAGCAACTTCTGGCGGAAGTTGTGGCAGCAGTTCGGCACGCGACTACAGTTCAGTTCTTCGTACCACCCCGAGACCGACGGACAGACAGAACGGACAAATCAGACCATGGAATAGTTAATCCGGGCCACGTGCGACGACCCGACCACGTGGGAACAGCAACTGCCGCTCATCGAGTTCGCATACAACAATTCGCCATCCGCCACGACCCAACAGTCACCGTTTTACCTGAACTACGGACAAGACCCCACTATACCCATGACTCCGAATCCCGACAACACGGTGCCATGCGCGCAACAGTTCGCAGAGATTCTACAAGCAGCACTGACCCGAGCAGCATACGCAATAAAAAATCAAACATCATCGCTAAGCGTAATGCCGACCGCCACCGCCTACCCGTCATTTACCAGCCCGACGACCTCGTGCTACTTGTCAGAATCCCAGTCACTAGACCACTGGGATAAAAGGGCTTGTTAAGTAGCGGGTCAGCGCGCCCATAACCCCCCAGGCCAACATGCCTGTAAACCTTCCCTAGGATCAATCGGGGATCACCAATGGACCTCTGACAACCCCCTGCACTGGGATGCCCGAAGTGCACACACTGGGATTCGAACCCGAGACCTTCGCTTTGATACCATGTCAGAATCCCAACCACTAGACCACTGGGATAAAAGGGCTTGTTAAGTAGTGGGTCAGTGCGCCCATAACCCCCAAGGACAACGAGCCTGTAACCCTTCCCTGGGATCAATCGTGGATCACCAGTGGACCTCTGACACTACTCGACACTCAAAACCTCTGCCTGCCCATCACCCCAAAACTCTGCCCCCGACATTGCGGGCCATTTCGCATCAGCCACATGATCACATTCGTCACCGCCCACCTCCTCCTCCCTGCTGTCTGGTACGTCAGCCCGTCATTCCACGTCAGCCTGCTTCGCCCATACGTACCATCCACCAGCCAACTGCCTCGCAACCGCCCTGCCAGCATGACACAGCCACCGACATAACCAATCCTCACGCCTGAAAAAATACCGAGCCACCGAATACGTGACCCACAGGGAGCTTGCATGATCGAATTCCTGATCCGCTGGAAAGACCGCAGGCCCACCGAAGACATTGGGTTCCCCTGGATAGAATTGAGTGTTGGTGCAATCCTATGGTTTGCATTCGGCTTGTTGTCCGTGTGTGTGTATGCGTGTGTGCATGGAATGGTATGAGGGCATGAGATAATATATATATTTCATGCTTATAATAGCGTGTGAATGATGAGGCATGTTTTTGAATATGTGTGTCGAGTCAATAGCGAGTTATCGCAAGTCGCGTGTCACGTCGTTGTTTGCGTGTCGTGTGCGGTTTTCTATTTTGTCGTGTGTGGAACGTTCGGCGTGTCGCAGGTGTGCGCAGCAGAATTCCAAGAACTCATGGAAGAATATATGTTGAAGAACCAGAGCCTTGGTTTCAAGATTCAAGTGATTTCGAAGCTCTCCAAAAGGGTAAACTTTAAGATAGTGAGAATAGTTGCATTACTTTGTGTAGTGTAACATTTCTCTTGGTGTAGGCCCTTGTGGAGGGTAGTTTTGAGACCCTTCGTGGTTGGGGACAGTGTGGCACTGTTCCACATCACTGTACCTCGGCTCTTGGGGTTTGTAGGAGCTGGGAGTCATTCCCAACTCGTAACTCTTCCTAATTTATGTTCTAAGTCTATAGTGGCTGCCATAGTACCGTTCAATCAAACCGACGTTGCGTCATCAATTCTTAATGAAATCGTGCAATCTAAATTGCCAAGTGTAGGCGACGTCAAGACGCTCCAGATCCAATTCGAATCAAGTCATTTGCTGCTGTGAGCAGAACGCTATCATCGTTTTAAGCCGCTGTGCAGAAATCCGACTGTGCACTCTATCTTTCGTTTTAGGCACATTCAAGCCTATTGTACTATAAAAAGTGGTATCAGAGCCCCTTGGAGCAGTTTCGACAATGGCTGGACATGAAGAAAGGGGTGGCAGAGGTGCTGGTGGCAGTGGAGAAGTCCAAGCTCAAGGCCAACCCCGTGATTCAGCCATGGCGCCCATGCAACCAAGTCTTGGCCCACCTAGGGATGAGCCTAGGGTGTTTGGGCTTGACATGTTCAACGGTGACAACTTTGCTGAATGGTCCTTCAAGATGGAGAACATCTTTGACCACTATGACCTGCTAGAGGTGATGGAAGGAATGGAGAAGCGCCCTGAGAACGACCCGGAGAAGAGCCCGTGGGTGCGGAAGAGCGCACAAGGCTATCTCCTACTTGGGCAAGCGTTGGGGAGCAGCCAAATCCGTCACATCAAGCCATTCTAGCGTGATCCAGAAAAGGGACCAAAGGCATGGGCTGCTCTCAAGGGTGTACACGCTCCTGCAACAGCGGCGGTAGCGGTGGTGTTGGAACGGCAAATTGCGGCACTACGAATTGAAGAAGACGAAGCGGTTGAAGAAGGGGTGCAGAAATTCTTCGACTTATTGACGCGGCTTGAGGGAGCTGATTTGAACTACAGTGAGCTCCAAAAGAAGACCAAGTTGCTGGCCTTACTCCCAGAGTCATGGTCCTCGCTCATCATCAACCTCAATCGTGACTTGCCCCGCCTCTCGCTTGAAGACGTGAAGCGAGCGATCCTTCAAGAGGACTTCCGCCGCCGTGAGTTGGCGAGTGCGGATGGCGCCGAGGCAGCAAGCATCGGCCGAGGGTATGGCCGTGGAAGGGGCAGAGGACGAGGGGGAGGCAGATTTGGCAGCAACAACTTCAATGGAGGCCGCGGGAGTGGCGGATACAGCAGCGACAACAAGAGCTACGGACGCAGTCGCGACCGATTCGACAGCGAGTGCCACTATTGTCACAAGAGCGGACATATGTGGCGCGATTGCTACAAGCTCTCTGATGGATGGACTCCTACTCAAGGCCAAGAGGGTAGAGGAGCAGGGGGGGGGAGAGGAAGAGGACGTGGAGGCCATGGCGGTCACGGAGGTGGTGCTGCAAGTATGAAGAGTGCCGGCAACGAGAGCGAGTCGAGGGACGATCGCTATCCGGGTCAATTCTTCTTCGTGTCCACACAAGCACCGGCTGGTCCAGAGAAGGATGAAGGCTTTGAGGAGCCAGCAGCTGTGGGGAAGGTCACCCTACACTCCCTGGTCTATTGGGTGATCGATAGCGGCGCTACCTATAGCATGACACCTCGTGCGGACTTACTCACCGAACTTGAGCCGTCACCGGTGAAGCATGTGACATCGGCTTTGGGGCAGCGAGCAGAGGTGAAAGGCATGGGCAAGACCATGTTCAAGGGTGCTGATGGGAAGATGGTGGGCCTCAAGAACGTGCTTTGGGTGCCCAACCTTGCTGCCAACCTGATTTCCGTGCGGCGGTTGCAAAAGGCCGGCATGGACACGAGCTCGAAGGGAGCCAAGACCTATACCGCGAGGCTTGGTGAGAGGATTCTTTGGGACCTTTACGAGGATACGGATGTCTACAAAAAGATGTGGCAGATCCCTGTGGTCCCCATGCCTAAGGAGAGGCAAGTGGCAGCAAGCATCAGCACCAAGGGTGAAGCGGTTGGTAGCGGCGATGGCGCGAACGGTCGCGTTAAGGAGACTAAGTCCAAGAAGTGCAATCTTGGAGGGACTAGCAAGCTTGGTGAACACGATGAGAGTGGTGCAGCAGCCAAGAAGCAGCACAAGGATGAGGAGAACCCCAAGGCAGCAGCGGAGGAGGAGTACGGAGAGAACATGTGGGACAGTGTGGCACTGTTCCACATCACTGTACCTCGGCTCTTGGGGTTTGTAGGAGCTGGGAGTCATTCCCAACTCGTAACTCTTCCTAATTTGTGTTCTAAGTCTATAGTGGCTGCCGTAGTGCCGTTCAATCAAACCGACGTTGCGTCATCAATTCTTAATGAAATTGTGCGATCTAATTTGCCAAGTGTAGGCGACGTCAAGACGCTCCAGATCCAATTCGAATCAAGTCATTTGCTGCTGTGAGCAAAACGCTATCATCGTTTGAAGCCGCTCTGCAGAAATCCGACAGTGCACTCTATCTTTCGTTTTAGGCACATTCAAGCCTATTGTAACTATAACATTGAGAATCACCCTGTCCTCACTGAGTATCTGCACAACCAAAATTTTCGAGATGTACACACGCTCTCATAAGGAGGGCCTCCTTGGGGAGGGGGGGTAGTGTAAGGAAATTTCATTTTCCTTACTTTGCGCCCCTGCTTACCGCGTACAAGACCATTCCCGCCATCGGCACCCAACAGTGAAACGTTACCCGCTCGCGACACTCGCCTCGACTACGACTCCCGCCACTGTTCACGATACGACCCAACCTCACGGTTTGGTTGGTAACCCGCGCTCCGGACCTCCGCCTCGACATATCCCAACCTCGGCGCTAGGCCCGAAGCGCACCCCAATTTCTCGCGTTACCGTTACCACTCTAGTTCGCTATATATTCTTCTCTCATGCCTTCGCTCATTGTACTGTTTTGCTTCGATAGTAACTCGCTCGGTCAATTGTAGTTAGATAGCCCTTACTCTCTCTCGATATCCTCCCCCACGTTGTAGGCCGTGTCCAAGAGTTCGCCTAAAGCTCAAAACTTGTCGAAACTAGTCTAAATGCTGGTTGGACCGTTGCGCAACGTAAGACACCTCATTGAGTCCCATTCACACAAGCTTCTGGTCCGGGCACGCCCAACTCTGAAAATTGCCTACTATCCTAGAACCATCGCAGTGCTTCTTGCCGTGCTCTTCCGACTCCCCATCGTTCAGTCTGGAATGTCACAGCACCATAAAACCACCGTCTTCTTTTTCCTTTCTCCGAACCGAACCTTTCCCACAAATTCCTAACCTCGCCTGCCGGCTCGACAAGTGAGCTAGCTCGACCTGAGAGTAAGCCTGACGTGTTAGCTCATGTCCGTGGTTCGGGAATTTGCGACAGCGTGTTTCAGTAGGGTGGGAGGACTGGACTATCGCAGACGGCTTTAGGAAGGAACATCTGTCGCTCATTCGCGTTCGTGTCCTGGTCAGTTCGCATTCACGACGTAGTGCCGCGAAGCGCGCTCAAGCTGCGCAATTTCTGGCGCGCTCTCATGAGCTCGCGCCGTGATTCCCGCTCGAATGCAGTGAGCGTCCTTTAAAAAATCTGAGAAAACGGTTAATTTTAAGCGCAAACCTGAGCACTTTAGCACATCGACGCATTAATTAGCCCGGTTGCTAGACTAGTAACTACCAGTGCGACTGTCAAGTATCACCGCGATTATTTCCGCTGCTACTGCCACTACTACCGCCACCATCGCCATGCTTACCACAACAACCATCCACCGAGTGCTCTCGAACTCCTCCATTCCGCACTCTGCGGCCGCCAGTAGCGGCGACGAGTCCGACGCGCGCGATCACGAGCACGAGCGGCGCGATCGCGACCACGAGGAGGACCATCGGCACCACCACGAGCGCGACCACGCGGCGGCGGTTGGCGGCGTGCGCTGCTTGCGCGAGGAGCGCGGCGTCCCCGCCGGGGGCGCGCGGTCGCCGCCGCGAAATCGGTCATTCACGAATATAGTGATTGGTGCAGAGGGGGATGCAGGTTCGTGAATGGACGCAGCAGGTTCGGGGATGGTGGGTGTGGACCATGCATGAGCTTACAGCAAGATTGTCATTGCTGTCTCTCACCCGTTCAGTATCATCCCATTCCTTCTCATGCCATCCCATTCCACCCCATTCCATCCAATGCCATCCCCATACCAACCCATGCATGCCAAGCCATGCCAAGCCATGCCATGCCAAGCCACTCACTGCCATTCCATACCATCCATAGGCATGGCATGGGCGTGAAAATGTTGGTCTCATAAGGCGCTCTGTGTCACTCCGTGGTCCCTTCTTGATGGTGCTTGACACATGATGTCATGGCGTGTGACTTATGGCGCATGGTGGCACTTGGCGCATGGTGGCGCATGGTGGCGCATGGCGCATGGGGTGGCGCATGGCGCATGGGATGGCGCATGGCACATAGCAGCTCGCAAGCACAAGAGGCGTCGAGGCGGCTGCGCCTGCCCGCTCTACAGAATAGCCATTTTCTTCGGGGTTTTCTCCTTCATGGCATGGGTGAGCCACTCTTCGCCTTAACTGCATGCGAGAATATTTCAATGCACCTGGGATTAGAAAAGTTCTCAAGCATCTCAGATGAAAACCCACCTGAGTTACACATACTTATTCCGTATGGCATGAGTGTGGTTCCCCCGCTCCTTTATTGCAAGTTTTAGTCTCTACTTGCCGCATCTCGCTAATGTATTTTTTTTCTAATAGCGTTTTCTGTCTCCGCTTCGTGATGTTCATTGGTGTAGAAATACAATCTCACGCTCTTCTGGGTAGACTTTTCACCTTTCGTTCCTCGTTGCTCATTCCATCCTTCCTTGTTTCCTCCATGCTTTCTTCCTCCCTCCCTCCCCCCCTCTCTCCCTCCCTCTCTCCCTCCCTCCCTCGCTTTCTCCCGCCTCCCTCCCTCCATTCCTTCCTCTACCTTTCTTGCAATTCCAGATCACATACCTGTTTCTTACAAAGGACGAATAAAAAAAATTCTTGCCACCATGCCAGTCACAAGTTTAATGGGAAATTCCTGCTGCATACTAAGGGCACTTTGTTGTCTGCTGCTATCAAGCAGCATCGACTTTCAAGAAAAGGGTGTAAAAAGTGCTGTACAATGTGTTTCTTTGCTTAGTGCCCACAGGAGTCATAGTACCTGCTGTCAAAATGTTATAGTGCTTACATTTGTGTAGGTTGTAGTGGGTTAGCCCATAGGGAGTACAACCCAGTTAGGGTTAGTACTTGTACTCAACTTTTTGCTCAATGCATTCATTCTCGTTCAGTATTCTGACATGGTTTCAGAGCAGGTATTGTTCTAGGACCGATTTTTTTTAGGGCCCACCACAGAGCGCTGCCCTGCCCCGCCCTGCCCTGCCTGTCGCGCCGCCCTGCTGGCCGCCGCGCCGCCCTTAGCAGCCCGCGCACTGCCCTTTGCAGCCCGCCGCGCCGCCCTTTGTAGCCCGCGTGCCGCCATTTGCAGCCCGCGCGCCGCCCTTTGCAACCCACACGCTGCCCTGCTGCTGCTCGCCCTGCCTTACCCGCGCGCCCCCCTTCTGGCCGCCGCGCCGCCCTTTTGCAGCCCGCCGCGCCGCCCTTTGCAACCCGCTCACCACCCCTTGCAGCCCGCGCGCCGCCCTTCGCACCCGCACGCCGCCCTGCTGCTGCCCGCCCTGCTGGCGGGCGCCCTCCTGCCCGCACAGCCCCGCTGCGCGCCGCCCGGCTGCTGCCCGCCCTGCTGTGCGCCGCCCTGCTGGCCGACGCCTTGCTGGCCGCGCGCTGCCCTGCTGCCCGTGCGCCGCCCTGTTGGCAGTCGCACAGCCCTGCCCTTCCCTGCGCGCTCCTCTAGTAATCTAGTGCTCGCGCGCCGCCCTGCCTGCGGGCCGCCCTGCTAGCCGCGCGCCACCCTGCTCTGCCCGCTATGGCTTTTCTCAGTGTACTCACCTTCGATCATGAGGGCCGTCTGATTCAGTTCGATACGTGGATCGACGACTTACAGTTGTACCTACTGAGCGATTCTAGAGACAGCGTTTCGTTGTTTGACCACACGTCTGGAGCCTCTCTCGCCCCTACAGCCACAGCTGACAGTGCAACTCGCTCAAAGTGGCTTACCCGTGACGCAGCTGCTCGCTTCGCCGTTCGCAACCACCTGCCGTTAGCCGAACGCGCTCACTTTGGCCAGCATAAGACTGCTAAAGCACTGTACGACGCTGTAGTCGCTCATTACTCCTCCCCTGCCACTGCTGCTCTAGGCCGACTTATAATGCCCTACCTATTTCCTGAGCTATCCACCTTTGCCACAGTCGAGGACCTCGTTACCCATCTCCGCACTAGCAACGCTCGCTACAGCACTGCCCTTCCAGCAGAGTTCCTTGACAAGAACCCGCCCCCGATGTACATCACTCTCCACTTCATAGTCACCCGCCTCCCTGACTCTCTTCGCGCTGTCAGGGACCACTTTCTTGCACTTGACCCCACAGATCTCACTGTCGACCTGCTCGAGATGCACCTCCTTGCAGCTGAGACTAGCGTAGTCGCTGTAGGTGCTGCTCGTGGCACTCCGCGAACGCCCTTCTTTGAGGGGTGTTCACCCTCCCCCCTTGCCCCCTCCTACGCATCTGCTTCTGCTGTTGACATCCTTGGTGCTACGGATGTCGTGGCTGCTTCTGCTCTTAGTGGGAAGTGCCACAGCGGAAAGGGCAAGGGTGGCAGGAGTGGTGGCGGTGACAGCGGGGGTGGTAGTGGGGGCGGCAGTGGAGGTGGTGGAGGTAGCGGAGGTGGTAGCAGCGGTGGGAGTGGTGGCGGGAGTGGGGGCTTTGGTGGCGACGGTGGTGGCAGCGGTTGGGGTGGCGGTAGTGGCAGCAGTGGGAGTGGTGGCCGTAGAGTTGGAGCTGTTCCGAGGGGAGGTTCTGGCGGTGGCCAGAGGCAGCACCAGCAGCGACGGAGCGAGACCCCTACTCCCCAGCAGCTTCGTGAGTGGTTTGCTCAGCGTGGGGCGTCTGGGGGTAGTGTTCGCTGCCCTTATGTCATTCGCATGGGTGGCCGTGCGGGTCAGCCATGCGGGAAGCCTCACTCTCAGCACCGCTGCTTTTCCCGCCTAGACGGCGCTTGGCGAGCAGAGTTTGGTGACGAGGCTGAGTGCCCCCGGTGGGCAGAGCTGCTTAGGTCTGGAGTTGATAACTTTGCTCTTGACTATGATGCTATCCTTGCTGCCATGTATGCCTTATCTGTTAGTGCTGAGGGTGACTGTTACCAGTGTGTGCCGCCCGACCCATGTATAGAGGCTGCTGCTCTAGGTGCTAGTGAGTCTGCTCTCCCTAGTACTGCGCCTGCTGAGGCCTTGCACACCTTTATGCTTGACTCAGGTGCTTCCCGCTGTTTCTTTCGCGACAGTACCAACCTCACTCCACTCCCTGCACCTGTTCCGGTCCGACTGGCTGACCTCTCAAGGGGGCCAGTTCTTGCCCGTTCCTCCACTTTTCTCCCGTGTCCGGCGGTTTCGTCCGGCTCACTCTCAGGACTTCACCTCCCCTCGTTCTCTACAAACTTGGTGAGTACCACTGCCCTCCAGGATGTGATGGTCACTACCACCACTCCTGGGGGTCAGCGTGTGTCGATCTGCACGTGTACACGGATGGGCCGTCACCTGGCTACGTTCACCCGTCAGCATGGGTCGAGTCTGTACACTCTGACAACCGAGCCTCCTCAGGTAGCTCCGTTTGCTCAGGTGTCCGCGTCAGGTCCGGTAGCAGCCCCCTGCTCATGTCGCCTCCTGTCGCACCAGACTCTCCTGTGGCACCACCGACTTGGTCACCCCTCCCTGCTACGCCTTCGTGGCATGCACTCCCGCCTCCTTGTTTCTGGTCTTCCCAGGTCTCTGCCTCCCCTCCCGCCCTCGCTTGCCCCGCCCTGCCTTCCTTGCGTCGAGGAGCGGCAGCGCGCCGCTCCTCACTCCTCCTCGTTTCCGCAGACGACTGCTCCCCTGCAGCATCTCCACATGGACGTGTGGGGCCCAGCCCGCGTCAGTGGACAGGACCGCGAGCACTACTTTCTGCTGGTTGTTGACGACAACACGCGGTACACCACGGTCTTCCCCTTGCGCAGCAAGGGTGAGGTCCCTGATCTCTTGATCCCTTGGATCCGCGTAGTCCGTCTCCAGCTCCACGAGCGGTTTTGCGAGGACCTTCCTGTCCTATGTCTGCACTCTGACAGAGATGGTGAGTTCTCCTTCGACCTCTTGCGGGAATTTTGTCGTGGGGAGGGCATCCTCCAGTCGTTCACGCTTCCGGCCTCCCCGCAGAAAAATGGGGTTGTGGAGCGTCGCATTGGCTTAGTCATGGAGGTGGCTCGTACCTCCATGATCCATGCGGCTGCTCCCCATTTTCTGTGGCCGTTTGCGGTCCGGTACACTGCGCATCAGCTCAACCTCTGGCCCCGTGTCTCCTTGCCAGAGACCTCGCCCACACTGCGTTGGACGGGGATGCGTCGGTGTTCCTTGGCTTTCCCCCTGACGCGTCTGGAGGGCAGTTTTACCACCCCACCTCGCGCCGTGTCGTGCCCTCTCTGGACGTCAAGTTTGATGATTCGGTTCCCTTTTACCGTCTTTTCCCCTACCGCACTGCCCCTCTCCCCCCCCCGCTGCTCTTCCTTGCTTCAGGTCCCCCTCCGATAGACCCCCTCCCCCCTCAGGGTCCTGCTCCCTCAGGTGTGCCTCAGGTAGACCCACTCCCCGGGACCGTGCCCGTCGAGGTCGATGTAGACTCAGGTGCTGCTAGAGGTGTTGCGCCTGGGGGTGCTGGGCCTACGAGTGCGGAGCCTGGGGGTGCTTAGCCTGAGGGTGCGGAGTGTGGGGGTGCTGAGCCTGGGGGTGCGGAGCCTGGGGGTACTGAGTCTGAGGGTGTGGAGCCTGGGGATGCAGAGTCTGAGGGTGCGGAGTCTGGGAATGCTGAGCCTAGGGGTACTACGTCTGCTGGAGGTCCTGCGGGTGCCTCGCCACGATTGTCTCCCCAGCAGGAGCCTCTCTCACCGCAGCAGCTGCCCGAGTGGTTTGCTCAGCGCAGACGTCTTCGGAGTGGAGATGCAGGAGCTGGAGGCTCTGCCGCTGGAGGCATTGGAGCTGGAGGTGCTGGAGCTGTTAGTCTTGGAGGTGCTGGAGTTACTGCTAGAGCTGGAGGTACCGCAGGTGCTGGAGTTGCTGGTCATGGAGGTGCTCGTACTAGAGGTAATGAAGCTGTCGGAGCTGGTGGTGTTGGAAGCGCTGGAGCTGGAGACCCAGGAGCTGGAGGCACTGGCGCTGGACACGCTGGAGCTGGAGGAGCTGGAGCTGGAGACCCTTGCGCTGGAGGCGCTGGAGCTTGAGGCAGTGACACTGGAGGCGCTGGAGCTAGAGGCACTAGAGCTAGAGACTCTGGAGCTGGAGACACTGGCGCTTGAGATGCTGGAGCTTGAGGAGCTGGAGCTACAGACCCTAGAGCTGGAGGCAATGGAGCTGGAGGCGTTGGAGCTCGAGGCGCTGGAGCTGAAGGCAGTGGAGCTGGAGACCCTGAAGTTGGAGGTGCTGGCGCTGGGGGTGCAGGAGCTTGCGGTACTGGTGCTGGAGGCACAGTGCAGCGGCGACCGTTTTTCTTTCCGCCGCCACCGTCGTCTCTTCCGCCACCTGACTCGGTCCTTTGCCAGGTTCTTAGTCTCCCGTCTTCTACTGGCCCTCCTCCTAGCTCACTGAGTCCACCGCCTCACCAGTCGCAGCCTCAGTTACGGCCAGACTCCCCACTGCCTGCTCCTTCTCCTCACACTGAGCAGACAGACTCTTTTACAGAGCGTCGTGAGCCTGAGTCTCGTACTGCCTCGCCTGTTCGCGCTGTTCGCACTGGTCGTCGTGTTCCTCGTCTGCGTCCTCCTCCTGTCCCCGGCACTCACATTATGGCACTTCGTCCTTCCTCTGTTCCACTGCGAGTTCCCCTGCAGCCTCCTCCTGCGTCCTCTCATCATGTCGTTCCGTACCCTGAGTCGGACTTAGCTCGTGCTGCCAGTCCTACTGTCCCTCGTCTTCTAGCCACTGTTGTCACTGACCCTTCGTTTGAGTCCACTGATGCGTCTGCCCTGGTTGCTGAGCTTGTTGACTTTGCTGCCGTCTGTCGTCTCGACTACGCCATTAGTCTTGTTGTTGAGTCTGAGTTTGATTGTCCTCCGTCCGTCAAGGGTGAGTGTGCTCTTGGCGCTGACGTCATTGAGGACAGGCAGGACTTCGAGTGTTTTGCAGCTGCTGTACCTCATCTCGTGGCCATGCTGGTTGCACCTGAGGGAGACCCGGATGCACCAGACATCCCAACCTCGCGCTCTTACGCAGAGGCGATTACGGGTCCCTACTCCTCTCAGTGGCAGACAGCCATGGACGCAGAGATGGCATCTTGGAAGTCCACAGGCACTTACGTTGACGCAGTTCCCTCTTCTGGGGCGAACCTAGTCGATGGCATGTGGATTTTCAGGGTGAAGCGGCCGTCGGGTTCTCCACCTGTCTTCTAGGCTCGTTACGTTGCACTAGGCTTCAGTCATCGACAGGTAGTTGACTTCTTCCAGACTTTCTCTCCTACTCCGAAGATGACCACTCTCCGGGTTCTGTTGCACGTTGCTGCTCAGCGTGACTACGAGCTGCAATCTCTTGACTTCAGCACAACTTTCTTACAGGGTAGCCTGCACAAGGAGATCTGGCTGCGCCACCCACCTGGCTTCACTGGGTCGTTTCCTGCAGGTACCAAGTGGAGCCTCCAGCGGCCAGTCTACGGTCTCTGCCAGGCGCCTCGCGAGTGGCATGACACACTGAGGACGGCGCTTGCGGCTCTTGGGTTTGCTCCTTCGACTGCTGACTCGTCGTTGTTTCTGCGCACCGACACTTCGCTGCCGCCGTTCTACGTCCTCGTATACGTCGACGACTTGGTCTTTGCCACTTCTGACACTAAGGTACTGGCCCTTGTGAAGTCGGAGCTGCATAAGAGACACACTTGCATTGACCTGGGTGAGCTACGCAGCTATCTTGGCTTGCAGATCACCCAGGACAGAGAACGGGGCACCATAACCCTGACTTAGTCACACATGGTGCACCAGGTCCTTCAGCGCTTCGGCTTCCGGTACTGTCAGAATCCCAACCACTAGACCATTGGGATAAAAGGGCTTGTTAAGTAGCGGGTCAGTGCGCCCATAACCCCCCAGGCCAACATGCCTGTAACCCTTCCCTAGGATCAATCGGGGATCTCCAGTGGACCTCTGACACCCCCCCGCACTGGGATGCCCGAAGTGCACACACTGGGATTCGAACCCGAGACCTTCCCTCTGACACCATGTCAGAATCCCAACCACTAGACCATTGGGATAAAAGGGTTTGTTAAGTAGCGGGTCAGTGCGCCCATAACCCCCCAGGCCAACATGCCTGTAACCCTTCCGTAGGATCAATCGGGGATCTCCAGTGGACCTCTGACAAAGGTCATTTGGCCTTCACCCACGTTTTTCATTTAGAACTTTCAAGTTCAAGTTTCCCGCCCTCCCACCCTAGCATAAGATGCACAATGCTATTCTGTTGTATAATGCTTGGACGATAAAATCTTGTACTTGCCAGTTGAAATGAGACGTTGCATTTGCAAGGCAAATCGCAAGCTTTCACAATACACCACTTATAAGTAAACATATCGTAACCTGATCTCCAAAGGTTCTTGTCAGTTTGGATCCATTTTAATTATCCATTTTACAGGTGCACTTGTCTTATCATTTGCATTACCATCACAGCCCCTCTTTATTATTCACAAGTGTGAACATTTCTATAAGATGACAACTTTGGTTCAGTGACTCTGTGTCCACCAACTGTGTCGCCAAATGTAAGAACACCTCACACAGCCAATCATGCTCATCCAGATGGTTTTCTACCAACCTCTGTTCTGTGAACGTTGTGCAATGGAGGACGGACAGAAAACATATGTTTGCAAGCAAGCCAAACAGCACCTTGGCTTTCCCAGTGGAAAGTTTCGTAGTCAGCGTTTAGCGCTCTGAACTACCGCCTTCACTGTATGTTCTGGAACTTACCTAAACCCTAAGCGTGGCTCGTTTTACGGAAGCCAAGTTGTCTGCCCGCATAAATGCCACGGGGAATTCCTCACTACAAACCTACCAGCCAAGCCAACACCTCCGTCAAGTCAACCACAGACCACCTCCTTCCATTCTAGGCCTGCATTTGTCTCTATAATCTTAGAGCTGTAAGTATAAAGAAGACACCGCCATTCCGCTTTCTGTTTACGCACTTTTTGGCTTCCTTTCAAAAGTTCGATCCCGTTCGTTCACCCAGCTCCCGAATTGCCAGGAATCATGAAGCGACGCATTCTAGTGCCGCTCATCTGCTTGTTCGTAGCATCTCTCGCGGTCGTTACCGCGCGCCGCCGTAGCTGCCCGAAGAGCATGCAGTGTAGCGCGTCCACGAGCGGTTATTTCTTAGATGGTCCTAACGGTCACCTAGCTATTCAATACACGGGTCGTGGGCCGTCCAAGCCACAGTCTTGCAGCCATTTGTGCAAAACTACGGAGAATTGCACGTGGTGGATGTACAACATGCTTAGGGCTGACGGTAAGCAAATCGCTTATGTCTGGTGCTAAGTAACGTGTTTAGGATGTACTGCCATGCGCCTTCTGTTTATACCTAATCGTCTCATTGGTATTCTCATGGTTGAGAGGCCTGCGGTGAACCCCATGTTGAAGCAAGTGCCGGCCCTTGCACGTTTCTGTAAACTTTTGGATGGATGCAAAACTCTGCGGCTTCCTTTTAACGGTTTTAATAGTCGGTATCAGGATCCCCACACCCCCCCTCCTTTCTTATCTTGATGTTGTCTATCTCTTCCTCTTCCGCCATAATTGATTTCCTTCATGCCCTCCTGCTGCCTTTCCGTGCTGGTCCACGTTGAGGCGATTGCATGCGAGTGCAGGTGATTCCATGCGATAGCATGCGATGCGAATGCAGGGGTTGGCATGCGAGTGCAAGTCCTGGAGGCAGAACCAGAGAATTCCTAAAGCAACTTCTGAATCGACTCAATAGCTCCCCGTTTCTCTCCTCCCCACTCCCCGCCTCCCGTCCCACCCAATCATTTCCACCATACCCGCCTGCTTCCTTGCCATGCTACGTCAACGTCACGCGCGTGGTGAGAGCAGGCGAGTGCAAGATGTGGAGTCAGGATCAGAGCCCGTGCATTCCCGAAGATACATCCGATCCCGAAACGGCTCGCTTTGACAACACTCCCATTGGCTGGACTGTCGTGGGAGGCCCTTGCCAATCGGCCTCCATGAATATGACTCAGAGTACGCTCTTCTTCCTCCTCTGCTCCTGTCCCGCCCCCGCTCCCCGTCTTCCTCCCCTCCTTCTTCCTCTCTGCTTGCTCTGCTGCCTTTATCAATGGTCCGTGTGTTCTGCTCGTTTCCCCTCTACTGCGTTGTCCACTTCATTCCACCTGATCCGCCTGGACCCTCTTCCCTCTCTCCCTTTCCATACATCTCCAACCAGCTCTACTGGTCCCTGGACCCCCTCTTTGCCCCCCCCTCCCCTCCCCCCCCCTTCTCTCTCTCTCTCTCTCTCTCTCTCTCTCTCTCTCTCTCTCTCTCTCTCTCTCTCTCTCTCTCTCTCTCTGCCGTTTCTTTCTGACAATAATAAATCCTTATTCATCCCCTCCTATTGATGTGCTCCTGCTTATATATACTCCCAATCCTCCTACCCCCACGCCCCTGTCTTCCTCACTCTCCCTTCACTGGTCACTTCACTTCCTCACTCCAAAACGCCCCCTCCCCTGCCCTGTTCTCTCCAGAGTTCCGCCGCGGCAAGTGCCCTCAGCTGAGCTGCAACTCCCCGTCGCGAGGGTTCCTATGGGACCACCCTCACCTGGGGCACCTCTACTCGTTTGCCACAGGCAGGAGAAAGCGCCCCCACTCGTGCTTCCTTGCATGCATGGAAACCCCGGGATGCGCGTACTGGATGTACGACCTGCACTCGAATAGTGGCGACTGTGTGCTCTGGTCCGATGAGCAGAACCCGTGCCTGCCCGAGCCGGGCGGAGGGGAGGATTCGGCGCATTTTGACCCGCTGCCCACGCACAGTGTGTTTGTGGTGGGGGGCGGCTGCAACAGGGAAGTGCCTAATCAAGTTTGAGACTGGTTGATTGGTTGGTTGGTTGGTGACTGGTTGATTGTTGATTGGGTTGGTGGGTGGGGTTGATAGGTGGATTGACTGTGGGGGTGGTAGGCTGGTTCTGTGGAAGGGAGACAGAGTGGCTGCTGTGGTGGAGAGGAGTGCAATGGGTTGCAGAGCAGACTCTTTAAGAGAGTCAGTGTGCCTGTGTTGTAGTGTACCGTTGAGTGGTTTTGGGCCACTAGAGGGCAAAATTGTACTTAATGCTTTGTCTTGTAATGCATGCCATGGATTCGCTTGATCAAGAGGTACCATGCAGTGAAGTAACATACCATGACATATGTTGTGTATCCACATGCGCGGTGTATGTGTGGAATGGAAACTGTCAGAGGTCCACTGGTGATCCTCGATTGATCTTAGAGAAGGGTTACATGCTTGTTGGCCCGAGGGGTTATGGGCGCACTGACCCGCTACTTAACAAGTCCTTTTACGGTATCCCAGCGGTCTAGTGACTGGGATTCTGACATGATATCAGAGCGAATATCTCCTCCAGCTCCAGCGTCATCAGCGCCAGTGTCTCCAGCTCCAGCAGCTCCAGGCTCCGTAGGGTCTCCAGCTCCAGCGCCCCCAACACCACCAGTCCCGGCAGCTCCAGTACCCAGCACCTCCAGGACCAGTAGCCGCAGTACCTCCAGTACCACCAGCTCCAGCAGTAACTCCAGCACCTCCAGCTCCAGCGTCTCCACCGCCTCCAGCTCCTGTAGCTCCACTTCGAAGGCGTGCGCGCCGAACAAACCACTCACGCAGCTGCTGCGGAGACAGTCACGGCGAAGCACCAGCAGGACCTCCAGACGAAGCAGCACCCCGAGGCTCAGCACCCCCAGACTCCGCACCCTCCGACTCAGCACCCCCAGGCTCAACACCCCCAGTCTCCACACCCGCAGGCTTAGCACCCCCAGGCTCCTCACCCCCAGGCCCAGCACCCCCAGACCCAGCACCCTCAGACTCCGCACCCCCAGGCTCCTCACCCCCAGACGCAGCACCCCCAGACGCAGCACCTGGAGCAGCACCTGAGCCGATAGCTACCTGAACAGGCGCACTACCAGGGAGAGGGTCTACCTGAGACACATCCGAGGGAGCACGACCCTGGGGCGGGAGGGGGTCTACCGGAGGAGAACCGGGAGCAAGGAAGAGCGGCGGGGGCGGGGGAGGGGCAGAGCGGTAGGGGGAGAAACGGTAGAAGGGAACCAACTCGTCAAACGTGACGTTCTGAGAAGGGAAGACACGGCGCGAGGTGGGGTGGTAAAACTGCCAGCTAGGCGCGTCAGGGGGAAAGCCAAGGAGGACGCAGGGGATGGCACGGGGGGAGAGCTTGTCCGCGGACGTATCGCGAACAAAGGCACGAGAACCCCAGACCCGGAACACCGACGCATCGCCAACCTCCCCCGTCCAACGCAGTGTGGGCGAGGTCTCCGGCAAGGAGACACGGGGCCAGAGGTTGAGCTGATGCGCAGAGTACCGGACCGCAAACGGCCACACAAAATGGGGAGCAGCCGCATGGATCATGGAGGTACGAGCGACCTCCATGACTCAGCCAATGCGGCGCTCAGCAATCCCATTTTGCTGAGGGGATTCCGGAAGTGTGAACGACTAGAGAATGCCCTCCCCACGACAAAAGTCCCGCAAGAGGTCAGAGGAGATCTCACCACCTCTGTTAAAGTGCAGACGCAGGACAGGAAGGTCCTCGCCGAACCGCTCGCAGAGCTGAAGACGAACTGTGCGGATCCAAGGGATCAAGACATCAGAGACCTCACTCTGCTGTGCAAGGGGAAGACCGTGGTGTACCGCGTGTAGTCGTCAACTACCAGCAGAAAGTAGCGCTCGCGGCCCTGTCCACTGACACGGGCTGGGCCCCACACGTCCATGTGGAGAGTCTGCAAGGGAGCAGTCGTCGGGGGAAACGAGGAGGAGTGAGGAGCGGCGCGCTGCCGCCCCTCGACGCAAGGAAGGCAGGGCGCGGCAGGCGAGGGCGGGAGGGGAGGCAGAGACTCCGGTAGACAAGAAGACGAGAGTGCATGCCATGAAGGCGTGGCAGGGAGGGGTGACCCAGGCGGTGGTGCCACAGAAGAGTCTGGTGCGACAGGAGGCGACACGAGCAAGAGGCGGCTACCTGACCTGACGCGGACACCTGAGCAGACGTAGGTACCTGAGGAGGCTCAGTAGCTAGTGTGTACAGACTCGACCTTGGCCGACGAGTGAACGTGGCCAGGTGACGCCGCGTCCGTGTGCACGTGCAGATCGACACACGCTGACCCCCTGGAGTGGTGGTAGTGACCATCGCATCCTGGAGGGCAGCGGTACTCACCAAGTTCGTAGAGAACGAGGGGAGGTGAAGACCTGACAGTGAGCCGGACGGAACCGCCGGACACGGGAGGATAGTGGAGGAACGGGCAACGACCGGGCCCCCAGAGGGGTCAGCCAGTCTGACCGGGACAGGTGCAGGGAGAGGAGTGAGAGTGGTGCTGTCACGAAAGAAACATCGCGAGGCGCCTGAGTCCAACATGAAGGTGTGCAAGGCCTCAGCAGGCGCAGTACCAGGGAGAACCCCACACTCACTAGCACCTAGAGCAGGAGCAGCTATACCTGGGTCAGGCGGCACACACCGGTAACAGTCACCCTCAGCACTATCAGACAAAGCATACATAGCAGAAAGAATAGCATCAAATTCTAGGTCAAAGATATCAATCCTAGACCTAAGCAGATCTGCCCAGCGAGGGAGCTTGGCGTCATCACCAAACTCAGCACGTTAAGCGTGGTCGAGGCGGGAGAAGCAGCGGTGCTGAGTGCGGAGCCGCCCACAAGTCTGACCAGCACGGTCATCCGAGCGAATGACATATGGGCAGCTACCACTACCCCTTGACGCCCCACGCTGCAAAAACCACTCACGAAGCTGCTAGGGAGACTGGGTCTCGCTGCGACGCTGCTGCTGCTGACGCTGGCCACCTCCAGAACCAACACGCCGAGCGCCAGTCCCACCGCCACCAGTCCCACCACCGCCAGTGCCGCCACTCCCACCGCTGCCTCCAGCGCCGCCACCAGAACCCCCACTCCCTCCACCAGTCCCACCGCCACAACCACCCCCACTGCTGCCCCCACCACTACTCCCGCTGCCACCTCCTCCACCACCGCTGCCACCTCCACCACCCCTGCCACCCTTGCCCTTGCTGCTGCGGTGCTTTGCACTAGCAGAAGCAGCCCCGACGTCCCCAGCATCAGAGACGTCTGCAGCAGCAGCAGAGGCGTAGGAGGGGGCAAGGGGGGAGGGGGAGCACCCCTCAAAGAAGGGCGGGCGCGGAGTGCCACGAGCAGCACCTACAACAACCGCACTAGTCTCAGCGGCGAGGAGATGCTGCTCGAGGAGGTCAACAGTGAGGGAGGTGGGGTCAAGAGAGAGAAAGTGGTCCTTGTCAGAGCGAAGAGAGTCAGGGAGGCGAGTGACTATGAAGTAGAGGGTGTTGAACATCAGGGGCTAGTTCTTGTCAAGGAACTCAGCAGGGGCGGCAGCGCGGCAGCGACCATCGCTAGCGCAAAGGTGGGAAACCAGGTCCTCGACTGTTGGCAAAGGCGCACAGCTCGGGGAACAGGTAGGGCAGAAGCAGGCGGCCTAGAGCAGTAGTGGCAGGGGAGGAGTAGCGAGTAACTACAGAGTCGTACAATGCCTGTGCGGTCCTGTTCTGTCCGAAGTGAGCGCATTCGGCTAACAGCAGGTGGTTGCGAGTGGCTAAGCGGGTAGCAGCGTCGCCAGTAAGCCACAGTGAGCGGGTCGCACTGTCAGCTGTGGGGGGAGGGGCAGTAGCGGCGCCTGACGCTAGGTCAAACAGCGAGACACTGTCCTTAGAATCGCTCAGTAGGTACAGCTGCAGGTCATCGAGCGAAGTGTCAAACTGAACCGGTCTACCCTCATGACCGAACGCGAGAACTCGAAGCGAGGCCATAGTGGCACAGTATGCAGGAGCAGCAGTAGCAGTAGCAGCAGTAGCAGCAGTAGTAGTAGCAGCAGTAGCAGCAGTAGCAGTAGCAGCAGTAGAAGTAGCAGGGGCCGAGGGGCCGGGGGCCTAGGGACGCCGGGCCGCGGGGCAAGGTACAAAGAGGGCTGAGGGGCCGTGTAGCCTAGGGGCCAAGGGTTCGAGGGGAAGAGGGGCCGAGGGGCCTAGGGGCCGAGGGGTCAAACACGAAGGGGGGGGGGGGGGGGCGGGGGGGGGCGCCGAGGGGCCGAGGGGCCGAGGGGCCTAGGGGCCGAGGGGCCAAACGCGAAGTGGGGGCCGAGGGGCCTAGGGGCCGAGGGGCCAAACGCGAAGTGGGGGCCGAGGGGCCAAACGCGAAGGGGGGGGCCGAGGGGCGACGTGTCGCGAGAGTGGCCGCGGGGCCGAGGCTAGGGGCGACGGGGCCGCGACTAGGGGCGAGGGGGCGACGGGTCGCGAGGGGCCGCGGCTAGGGGTGACGGGGCCGACGGGACGACTGGTGGCGAGGGGCCGCGGCTAGGGGCGACGGGGCTGAGGGGCCGTACCTAGGGGCGACGGGGCGACAGGTCGCGAGGGGCCGCGGCTAGGGGGCGACGGGGCGACGGGGCGACGGGGCGACGTGTTGCGAGGGGCCACGAGGCCAAGGCTAGGGGCGACGGGTCGCGGTTAGGGGCGACGGGCCGACGAGGGCCGAGGGGTCGCGGGTCGCTAGGGGCCGAGGCTAGGGCGACGGGGCGACGGGGCGAAGGGGCCAAGGGGCCACAGGTCGCGAGGGGCCTAGGCTAGGGCGACGGGGCGACGGGGCCACAGGTCGCTACAAGCCGAGGCTAGGGCGACAGGGCGACGGGGCCAAGGGGCCGCGGCTAGGGGCGACGGGGCCAAGGGGCCGTTGCTAGGGGCGATGGGGCCAAGGGGCCGAGCTAGAGGCGATGGGGCCAAGGGGCCGAGTCAAGGGGCGACGGGGCCAAGGGGCCGGGCTAGGGGCGACGGGCCGGGGCCTACGGGTCGCGAGGGTGGCTAGCAGGGCAGCAGGTGGTGGGCCCAAAAAACGGTCCTAGAAGGGACCTGCTCTGAAACCATTTCAGGAAGAACGAACGAGAATGGATGAACTAGCAGAGAGTTGGGTACAATTACTAACCCTAATTGGGTTGTACCCCTTATGAGATACCCCACTACAGCCTACACAAATGTAAGCTATATATAAGTTTGACAGGTAGTGGGGGCGGCAGTGGAGGTGGTGGAAGTAATGGAGGTGGTAGCACCAGTGGGAGTGGTGGCGGGGGTGGGGGCTTTGGTGGCGGCGGTGGTGGCAGCGGTTGGGGTGGCGGTAGTGGCAGCAGTGGGTGTGGTGGTCGTAGGGTTGGAGCTGTTCCGAGGGGAGGTTCTGGCGGTGGCCAGAGGCAGCAGCAGCAGCGTCGGAGCAAGACCCCTTCTCCCCAGCAGCTTCGTGAGTGGTTTGCTCAGCGTGGGGCGTCTGAGGGTAGTGTTCGCTGCCCTTATGTCATTCGCATGGGTGACCGTGCGGGTCAGCCATGCGGGAAGCCTCACTCTCAGCACCGCTGCTTTTCCCGCCTAGAAGATGCTTGGCGCGCAGAGTTTGGTGACGAGGCTGAGTGCCCCTGTTGGGCAGAGCTGCTTAGGCCTGAAGTTGATATCTTTGCTCTTGACTATGATGCTATCCTTGCTGCCATGTATGCCTTGTCTGTTAGTGCTGAGGGTGACTGTTACCAGTGTGTGCCGCCCGACCCTGGTATAGAGGTTGCTATTCTAGGTGCTAGTGAGTCTGCTCTCCTTGGTACTGCGCCTGCTGAGGCCTTGCACACCTTTACGCTTATCTCAAGTGCTTCTCGCTGTTTCTTTTGCGACCGTGCTACCCTCACTCCACTCCATGCACTTGTTCCGGTTAGACTGGCTGACCCCTGAGGGGGCCCAGATCTTGCCCGTTCCTCCACTGTTCTCCCGTGTCCGGCGGTTCTGCCCGGCTCACTGTCAGGTCTTCACCTCCCCTCGTTCTCTACGAACTTGGTGAGTACCCCCGCTCTCCAGGATGCGATGGTCACTACCACCACTCCTGGGGGTCAGCTTGTGTCGATCTGCACGTGTACACGGACGGGCCGTTGCCTGGCCACGTTCACCCGTCGGCTTGGGTCGAGCCTGTACTCACTGACTACCGAGCCTCCTCAGGTAGCTGCGTCAGCCCAGGTGTCCACGTCAGGTCCGGTAGCACCCCCCTGCTCGTATCGCCTCCTTTCGCACCAGAATCTCTTGTGGCACCACCGCCTTGGTGAGTTCTCCTCCAACCTCTTGCGGGACTTTTGTCGTGGGGAGGGCATTCTCCAGTCGTTCACGCTTCTAGCCTCCCCGCAAAAAAATGGGATTGCTAAGCGCCGCATTGGCTTAGTCATGGAGGTCGCTCGTACCTGCATGATCCATGCGGCTGCTCCCCATTTTCTGTGGCCGTTTGCGGTCCGGTACGCTGCGCACCAGCTCAACCTCTGGCCCCCTGTCTCCTTGCCGGAGACCTCGCCTACACTGCGTTGGACGGGGAAGGTTGGCGATGTGTCGGTGTTCCGGGTCTGGGGCTCTCGTGCCTTTGTTTGCGATACTTCCGCGGACAAGCTCTCCTCCCGCGCTATTCCCCGCGTCTTCCTTGGCTTTCCCCGTGACGCGCCTGGCTGGCAGTTTTACCACCCCACCTCGCGCCATGTCCTCTCCTCTCAGGACGTCACGTTTGACGAGTCGGTTCCCTTTTACCGACTCTTCCCCTATTGCACTGCCCCTCTCCCCCCCCCGCAGCTCTTCCTCGCTCCAGGTCCCCCTCCGGTAGACCCCCACCCCCCTCAGGGTCCTGCTCCCTCAGGTGTGTCTCAGGTAGACCCACTCCCCCTGGCTGTGCCTGTCGAGGTCGCTGTAGACTCAGGTGCTGCTCGAGGTTCTGCGTCTGGGGGTGCTGTGTCTGGGGGTGCTGAGCATGTGCGTGCGGAGCCTAGAGGTGCAGAGCTTGCGAGTGCGGAGCCTAGGGGTGCTGAGTCTGAGGGTGCGGATTGTGGGGGTGCTGAGCCTGGGGGTGCGGAGCCTGGGGGTACTGAGCCTGAGGGTGCGGCGCCTGGGGGTGCTGGGTCTGAGGATGCGGAGTCTGGGGGTGCTGAGCCTCGGGGTACTGCGTCTGCTGGAGGTGCTGGTCCTGGAGGTGCTCGTACTCGGGGTACTGGAGCTGCCGGGGCTGGTGGTGTTGGAGGAGCTGGAGCTGGAGACCCTGGCGCTGGAGGCGCTGGAGCTGGAGGCACTGGAGCTGGAGGCACTGGAGGTGGAGGCACTAGAGCTGGAGGCGCTGGAGCTGGAGGAGCTGGAGCTGGAGGCACTAGAACTGGAGGCGCAAAAGCAGGAGGCACTGGAGCTGGAGGAGCTGGAGCTGGCGCCACTGGAGCTGGAGGCACTGGCGCTGGCGGCGCTGGAGCTGGAGGAGCTGGAGCTGGAGGCACTGGAGCTGGAGGCGCTGGCGCTGGAGGCACTGGCGCTAGCGCTGGAGGCACTGGCTCTGGCGGCGCTGGATCTTGAGGTGCTGGCGCAGGAGGTGCTGCGTCTGGCGGTACTGGTGCTGGAGGCACTGTGCAGCGGCGCCCGTTTTCGTTCCGCCGCCAACGTCGTCTCTGCCGCCACTTGACTATTTCCTTCGCCAGGTTCTTAGTCTCCCGTCTTCTACTAGCCTTCCTCCTAGATTACTGAGTCCACCGCCTTGCTAGTCACAACCACAGTTACAACCAGACTCCCCACTACCTGCTCCATCTTACGCTGAGTAGACAGACTCATTTACAGAGCGTCTTAAGCCTGAGTCTCGTCCTGCCTCGCCTGTTCGCGCTGCTCGCACTGGTCGTCAGGTTCCTCGTCCGCGTCCTCCTCCTATCCCCGGCACTCACATTATGGCACTTCCTCCTTCCTTTGTTCCACTGCGAGTGCCTTTACCCGCCTCCTCCCGAGTCCTCTCTTCCTGCCATTCCAGACCCTGAGTCTGACTTAGCTCGTGCTGCGAGTCCTACTGTCTCTCGTCTTCTAGCCACTGTTGTCACCGACCCGTCGTTTGAGTCCACTGCTGCGTCTGCCCTAGTTGCTGAGCTTGTTGACTTTGTTGCTGCCAGTCGTCTCGACTACGCCACTAGTCTTGTTGCTGAGTCTGAGTCTGACCGTCCTCCGTCCGTCGGGGGTGAGTTTGCTCTTGGCACGGACGTCCTTGAGGACAGGCAGGAGGACTTTGAGTGTCTTGCAGCTGCTGTACCTCATCTCGTGGCCATGCTGCTTGCCCCTGAGGGAGACCCGGATGCTCCAGACATCCCGACCCCGCGCTCTTACGCAGAGGCGATTACGGGTCCCTACTCCTCTCAGTGGCAGATAGCCATGGACGCAGAGATGGCATCCTAGAAGTCCACAAGCACCTACGTCGACGTAGTTCCCCCTTCTGGGGCGGACATAGTCGATGGCATGTGGATTTTCAGGGTGATGCGGCCGCCGGGTTCTCCGCCTGTTTTCAAGGCTCGTTACGTTGCACGAGGCTTCAGTCAGCGACAGGGAGTTGACTTCTTCCAGACCTTCTCCTCTACACCGAAGATGACCACTCTTCGTGTTCTGCTGCACGTCGCCGCTCAGCGTGACTACGAGCTGCACTCTCTTGACTTCAGCACAGCTTTCTTGCAGGGCAGCCTGCATGAGGAGATCTGGCTGCGCTGCCCACCTGGCTTCACTGGGTCGTTTCCTGCAGGTACCTAGTGGAGCCTCCGGCAGCCAGTCTATGGTCTCCGTCAGGGGCCTCGCGAGTGGCACGACACACGGAGGATGACATTTGTGGCTCTTGGGTTTGCTCCTTCGACTGCTGACCCGTCGTTGTTTCTACGCACCGACACTTCGTTGCCGCCGTTTTACGTTCTCGTGTACGTCGACAACTTGGTCTTTGCCACAGCTGACACTGAGGCACTGGCCATTGTGGAGTCAGAGCTGTAGAAGAGACACACTTGCACTGACCTGGGTGAGCTGCGCAGCTATCTTGGCTTGCAGATCACCCGGGACAGTGCACGGCGCACCATCACACTGACTCAGTCACACATGGTGCACCAGGTCCTTCAGCGCTTCGGCTTCCGGTACTCCTCGCCACAGTCCACTCCTCTGCCTACCGGTCACTCGGTCTCAGCCCCACCTTCACACGAGTCCGTAGAGCCGAGTGGCTCGTATCCAGAGCTTGTGGGCTGCCTCATGTACCTGATGACCTGCACTCGACCTGACCTTGCCTACCCTCTTAGCATCCTGGCACGCTATGTTGCGCCCAGGAGACACCGACCAGAGCACTAGGAGGCCGCTAAGAGGGTGTTGCGCTCTTGTGCAGTACTTCGGGCATGGGGCTCGTGCTTGGAGGACGGGGTCCAGTTGGCCTCATAGGACACGTAGACGCTTCTGGGGTTGACGACTTGGCTACGCAGTGGTCGTCACTGGGTTACACTTTCAGCCTTGGCTCCGACTCTGTTTCTTGGCGGTCTACCCACTCGTCTTCTGTTCTCAGTTCCATTTGTGAGGCTGAGATCTACGCAGGGGCCATGGCTGCACAGGAGTTACGCTGGCTCACCTACCTGCTGACTGACTTGGGAGAGCGGCCTCGTTCTTCTCCAGTGCTGTACGTAGACAACAAGGCCATGATTGCCTTGTGTTAGGAGCACAGAATGGAGCACAGAACGAAGCACATCGCTCTGCGTTACTTCCTTGCTCGAGAGTTGCAGCAGCGTGGTCAGCTTCGTCTTGCTTACGTGGCCACTAGGGCCAAGACTGCTGATATATTCACCAAGGCACTTCAGTCTGGTGATCATCAGTGTTTCTATAATGTTTTAGGCGTTGTGCCTACTTTGCCTCACTTGCTCACTGCGTGACTTTGCTTGTACTGTGATCTATATATATACCTGCATGTTTACACTTGCTAGGGTATGATCACTGTACTGTTTGTTCTCTTTTATGTAACTCTGCATGTGAACTGGCCTTGTGGCCATTTGCTTGTGCTTGGAATGTGTGGTGACTTCGTGATCCACCCCGAGGTTGCTTTGTTTCTTCTTGACTGGTCTTGTGACCACTTTTCTCCCCCACTTTGCCTATGGGGGTGTTTCAAAATGTTATAAAGTTTACTTTGTGTAAGCTATAGTGGGGTATCCCATAATGGGTACAACCCAATTAGGGTTAGTACTTGTACCCAACTCTTTCATAGTCCATTAATTCTCGTTCTAGATTCTAACAGTCTGTGCACTTCGGGCATCGCAGAAGTTGTCCTAGGTCCACTAGTGATCCCCGATCGATCCTAGGGAAGGGTTACAGGCTTGTTGTCCTGGGGGGTTATGGGCGCACTGACCCGCTACTTAACAAGCCCTTTTATCCCAGTGGTCTAGTGATCGGGATTCTGACAGAACCTACCTACTTGGTATCTAAAGAACATACTGTCAGGACAGCACAAAGAATATATCTATCTGCACATGCTACTACTGTACATTTCACCTACATCAGCCCTTCAAACGTGAAAATTGCAACCTTAGTGTCATGCAGCAAATATCTGTGCTACGGTACTGCTGGTTCTTGGATAGGGATCTCTGGGGGAGACTTGAGCTAGCACAAGGATGGTCCTTTGTAAGTATGATAATGCACAATATATTGACTTGCAATGTCAAGAATGAATGTGTTGGCTTGACTAAGGTTGGTTGGGGTTGTCAGAGGTCCACTGGTGATCCCCGATTGATCCTAGGGAAGGGTTACAGGCACGTTGGCCTGGGGGGTTATGGGCGCACTGACCCGCTACTTAACAAGCCCTTTTATCCCAATGGTCTAGTGGTTGGGATTCTGACATGGTACCAGAGCGAAGGTCTCGGGTTCGAATCCCGGTGTATGCACTTCGGGCATCCCAGTGCGGGGGGGTGTCAGAGGTCCACTGGTGATCCCCGATTGATCCTAGGGAAGGGTTACAGGCACGTTGGCCTGGGGGGTTATGGGCGCACTGACCCGCTACTTAACAAGCCCTTTTATCCCAATGGTCTAGTGGTTGGGATTCTGACAGGGGTACTTAAACCTAACCTTAACTGTTGTACCCCCTATAACACACATCACTAAGACTACAACATTTGAAACACCCCCATAGTCTAAGTGAGGGGTGCCAAGCAAAACCAAAAGTGTACGGTCACAAAGAAACAAAGCTCAGGGTGGATCACAACTGCCAAACTGTATGTTTGTGTTCTCTCTAGGCTATAGTGGGTTAGCCCAGGGCCTGTGCTAGGATTTTGGGCATCCTGAGCCTTCACGGCAACTTTTGAAAAATCTCAAGAATGCCCTGATTTTTCAGGGCAAAATTTGATGGCCATCCTGAAATTTTAGGGCACCAACAGGAGTTCATCCTGATCTCTCAGGGCAAAAAAATCACAAGACATGAGAGAGGTGGAGGGGAAGGCACGATATGAGTGGGAAGCCCGTTGCGTGCATAGTACGGTACAACGAGGAAGCGGCAAAATCCTCGGGAGGAGGCAAACCCAGTACACATACCCCCCCCCCCCCCTTCCCCCCTCTTCCCCATCCCCCCCACACCCCTTCCTCTTCAGCATATGCGTCAGGGCAGTCCTCGACCTTCGTCCTGATGCTTCAGGGCAAAATCTCACGGACTTCCTGCAATTTCAGGGCTCAACACGAAATTTTTCCTGAAGTCACAGGGTAAAATATACCATCATCCTAAAATTGCAGGGAAAACTCCTAACACTATCCTGAAATCAGGGTAATCAGGATGTTTTACCTTGATATCGTGGGGCCTGGGTTAGCCTACAAGGGGTACAACACTTTAGGGTTAGTACTTGCACCCAACTCATTCATAGTTCATTCATTCCTACATAGTTATTCTGACATGGTATTCAGAGCAAGAAACCTGTTAAGTTTTTAGGGCCCACCGATCGTTTTGCTAGTTCCTGCCCGAAGCGCCCTTGCGTTGTCCAACCCTCTCGCACAGTGTCACGCTGCCCTGCAGCTACTCGCACTGCCTGCCCTAGCGCGTTGCCCTACTGTCACGCGCACCCCTGCTGCCCGAGAGCAGCCCCTGCCCCGCGCGCCCCTGCTGCCCACGTGCAGCCCCTGCCCCGCGCGCCCCTGCTGCTTGCAAGTAGCCCCTGCCCCGCGCACCACTGCTGCCTGTGAGCAACCCCTGCCCCGAGCGCCCCTGCTGCCCGCGAGCAGCCCCTGCCCTGCGCGCCCCTTCTGCCCGCGAGCAGCTCATGCCCCAGCGCGCCCCGTCTGCAGGGTTGCGTCTACAGGGTTCGCACCCTACTGCCCTGCGCGTCGTGCCCTGCTGCAGCCCGCAAGTCGCGCCCTGCTGCCCTGTGTGTCGCGCCCTGCTGCAGCCCGCGCGTCGCGCTCTGCTGCTCCGCGCGTCGCGCCCTACTGCAGCCCGCGCGTCGCGCTCTGCTGCCCCACGCGTCGCGCCCTGCTGCAGCCCGCGCGTCGCGCTCTGCTGCTCCGCGCGTAGCGCCCTGCTGCAGCCCGCAAGTCGCGCCCTGCTGCAGCCCGCAAGTCGCGCCCTGCTGCCCTGCGTGTCGCGCCCTGCTGCAGCCCGCGCGTCGCGCTCTGCTGCTCCACGCATCGCGCCCTACTGCAGCCCGCGCGTCACGCTCTGCTGCCCCGCGCGTCGTGCCCTGCTGCAGCCCGCGCGTCGCACCCTGCTGCCCTGCACAGCGCGCGCCCTGCTGCCCGTGCCGCCCAGGCCGAGCCGCGCCACCCAGCCCGAGCCGCCCCCCTGCTACTACTGCTGCTGCTGCTGCTCGTGCTACTGCTGCTGCTGGTGGAGGTGCTGCTGGGTGTGCTGGAGGTGCCGCCGCACAGCCCCACCGAGCCGCCCTGCTGCTACTGCTGCTCGAGCTACTGCTGCTGCTGGTGGAGGTGCTGTTGGGAGTGCTGGAGGTGCTGCTGGTGCTGGAGGTGCTGGAGGTGCTGCTGGGAGTACTGGAGGTGCTGCTGGTGCTGGAGGTGCTGGACCTACTACTGACCGTCACTGCCTATCATGGCCACTATCACGGCAGTTGCAGTGGCTAGGGATGGACAGCAGCGGTCACTGCCTCTCCCGGACGACCCCACCCCTCAGCAGCTTCGTGAGTGGGTTATTCAGCGAGGCAGTCCCGGTGGTGGAGGTTTTGGTTTTATGTGGCCTCAGCGACCTCGTGACTGTGCTTCTCAGCGATGCGTCCCTGGTCATGTAGAGGCTGCTTATCTCGGTTCTAGTGAGTCTGCTGCCGCTCCAGGTGCTAGTGAGTCTGCTGCAGCTCTAGGTGCTCGTGAGTCTGCTGACGCTCTAGGTGCTAGTGCGTCTACTGCCACAGGTCCTGCCTAAGCTGAGGCCTTGCACACTTTCCCTCTTGACTCAGGCGCGTCACGTTGCTTCTTTCGTGATTGCACCATAGTCACACCACACGCAGTTCTCCAGGATGAATGGGTTGATACCTTCATTCCTGGAGGACAGCGTGTGGCGATCTGTAAGTGCTCACGGACTGGCCGTCACCTTGCTACGTTCACTCGTCAGCTTGGGTCCGGTCTGTACACCCTAACCACTGCGTCTGCATAGGTGGCTAAGTCAGGTCAGGTGGCTGCGTCGAGTCGGTTGTCTGCGTCTGGTCAGCTTGCAGCGTCTTGCTCGTGTCGGGTACTCTCTCACCAGACTCTCCTCTGGCACCACCGCGTAGGTCACCCCTCGCTACCTTGTCTCCGCAGCATGCACTCCCGTCTCCTTGTCTCTGGCCTTCCCAGGTCCCTGCCCTCCCTCCTGCGCTCGCCTGCCCTGCTGTGCCTTCCCTGCCTCACTCCTCCGAGTTTCCTCCGACCACTGCTCCTCTTCAGACTCTCCACATGGACGTTTGGGGCCCGGCCCCCATCGGTGGGACGAACCAGGAGCTATACTTCCTGCTAGTTGTTGATGACTAAACACGCTACACCACTGTCTTCCCCTTGCGGCGCAAGGCGGACCTTAGCGGTGTTTTGATCCCTTAGATCCATGCTACTCATCGCCAGCTACGCAAGCGGTTTCGTCGGGACTTCCCAGTCCTGCGTCTGCACTCTGACAGGGGCGGTGAGTTCTCTTTTGACCTCCTTGCGGAGTTCTGTCAAGACGAGGGCATCCTCCAGTCCTTCACACTTCCGGCCTCTCCTCAGCAAAATGGGATTGCTGAGCGTCGCATTGGCTTGATCATGGAGGTTGCTCGTACCTCCATGATCCATGCGGCTGCTCCCCATTTTCCGTGGCTGTTTGCGATCCAATACGCTGCGCATCACCTCAACCTCTGGCCCCGTGTCACCTTGACGAGTCTGTCTGTTTCTACAGGCTACACCCGCACGCGTCCCACCCGGTCCCCCTAGCGCCTCATTTATTGGTACCAGTTCCCCCCCCGGTAGACCCCCTCTCCCTACAGGGTCCTGCTCCCTCAGGTGTGTCTTAGGTAGACCCACCCCCCTTAGTTGAGCCTTCTGAGATCTCTTCTGACTCCTCTGGCCCAGCTGACGGGGGTGACCCCGCTGCTGACGACACGGGGGCCACTCGGCGCTCTCCACGTTTGGAGACCCACCCTGGTTTTCCGCCTAGGCCGTCTTCGCCGCCTCCGCAGCCTGCTGCTGTAGACTCTGGAGCTAAGACTGCTGGTGCTGAGCCTGGGGGTGCTGAGACAGAGGGTGAGGTTTCTGGGGGTGCTGCAACTGGGGGTGCTGCGACTGGGGGTGCTGGTTCTGGGAGTGCTGTGACTGGGGGTGCTGACTCTGGGGGTGCTGAGAGTCCTAGTGGCGGTGGAGCTGTGGGTGACCCTACTGGAGGTCCTAGAGCTGAACAGCCACCGCAACCTGATCTACTTGAGACGCTCTCACCGCAGGCGATTCGTGCGTGGATCGTTCGGCGAGGCAAACCTGGTGATGGAGGGTACGGTCCTGCTGGTGTTGGAGCTGCTAGTCCTGGAGGTACTGCTGGTGCTCGAGGTACTGGAGGTACTGCTGGAGGTGCAGGAGGTGCTGCTAGTGCTGGAGGTACTAGAAGTGCTGCTGGTGCTGGAGGTGCCGGAGCTACTAGTCCTAGAGGCGCTACTGGTGCTGGAGGTGCTGGACCAACTAGTCCTGGAGGTACAGCTGGTGCTGGAGGTGCTGGAGGTGCTGCTCGTGCTGGAGGCGCTGGAGCTGGAGGTACAAGAGGTGCTGGAGCTGCTGGTCCTGGAGGTGCTCGTACTAGAGGTGCTGGAGCTGCCGGAGCAGGTGCTGCTGCTGGTGCTGGAGGTGCTAGAGGTGCTACTGGAGCTGCTGGCACTGGAGGTGCTAGAGGTACTGCTGGTGCTAGAGGTGCTGGCGCTGCCGGAGCTCGTGGTGCTGCTGGTGCTGGAGGTTCTGCTGGAGCTGCTGGTGCTGCTGCTGCTGGAGGAGCTGAGTTGCTGGTACTGTCCCGTGCCGACTGTTTTTCTACCCGCAGCCGCACTCGTCCTTGCCGCCGCCTAACTCGGTCCTTCGCCAGGTTCTTTGTCTCCCGTCTTCCACTGGCCTCACTCCACCTCTCCCGTGTCCACCGACATACCAATCTCAGCCACAGCTTCTGCCTGGCTCCCCGCTGCCTGCTCTTGCTCCTCACACTGAGGTGACTGAGTCTCTGACTGAGCGTCGTGAGCCTGGGACTCGTGCTTTCACACCTGTTTGTGCTCGTCGTGTCGCCCGTCCTCGTCCTCCTGCTGTCCTTGGCACTCACGGTATGGCACTTGGTCCTTCCTCTGTTCCACAGCGTGTTGTCCTGCCTGAGCCTCCCGCGTCCTCTCTTCTGCACGTTCTTGACCCAGAGTCCGACCTTGCTTGTACTGCCAGTCCTATTGTCACTCATCTCCTCGCTACTGACGTCACTGACCCTGACTTTGAGTCTACTACTGCGTTTGCCCTAGTCACTGAGCTAGTCGACTTTGCAGCTAGGAGTCGCCTCGACTACGTTGCGAATCTTGTTATTGAGTCTACGTCTGTCTGTCCTCCGTCCGTCGGGGGTGAGCTTGCCCTTAGCAATGACGTCCTAGAGGACAGATAGTTTGAGATTGAGTGTCTTGCGGCCGCTTTACCTCGTTTCGCATCCATGCTGCTTTGCCCTGAGGGAGACCCGGATGCACTTTGACATCCCTACCCCGCGCTCTTACGCAAAGGCGATCGCGGGTGAGTACTTCTCTCGTTGGCAGATAGCCATGGACGCAGAGATGGCTTCCTGGAAGTCCACAGGCACCTACATCGACGAGGTTCCTCCTCATGGGGCAAACATAGTCGATGGCATGTGGATTTTCAGAGTGAAGCGGCTGCCGGGTTCTCCGCCTGCCTTGAAGGCGCGTTACGTTGCTCGAGGCTTGAGTCAGCAACAGGGGGTCGACTTCTTCCATACCTTCTCCCCCACCCCGAAGATGACTACTCTTCGGGTGTTGCTGCACGTTGCAGCACAGCGTGACTACGAGCTGCACTCACTTGACTTCTCCACAGCTTTCTTGCAGGGCAGCCTTTACGAGGAGATCTGGCTGCGCCGCCCACCTGGCTTCACTGGATCGTTTCTTACGGGTACCCAGTGGAGCCTCCGGCGGCCAGTCTACGGTCTCCGCCAGGCGCCCCGAGAGTGGCACGACACACTGAGGACTACACTTGCGGCTCTTGGGTTTGCTCCTTCCTCTGCTGACCCGTCGCTGTTTCTACGCACCGACACTTCGTTGCCGCCATTCTACGTTCTCGTGTACATCGACGACTTGGTTTTTGCTACTGCTGACACTGAGGCGATGGCCCTAGTGAAGGCGGAGCTGCAGGAGAGACACATCTGCACTGACCTGGGTGAGCTGCGTAGCTATCTTGGCTTGCAGATCACCCGGGACAGAGCACGGCGCACCATCACCCTGACTCAGTCACACATGGTGCACCAGGTCCTTCAGCGCTTCGGCTTCCAGTTCTCCTCGACACATCCCACTCCTCTGTCTACCGGCCACTTGCTCCCAACTCCACCTTTGGACAAGTTTGTAGAGCCGAGTGGTCCATACCCAGAGCTTGTGGGTTGCCTCATGTACTTGATGACGTGCACACGACCTGACTTCTCATACCCTCTCAGCCTCCTGGCTTGCTACGTGGCTCCCGGTAGACACCGTAAGGTGCACTGGGATAACCGAAGAGGGTACTGCGTTACTTGTGCAGTACATCGGGCATGGGGCTCGTGCTTGGATCACAGGGTTCAGTGGTACTCACAGGACACTCCGACGCTTCTTGGGCCGATGACCAGGCAGCTCAGCATTCGTCACAGGGTTACACCTTCAGTCTTGGCTCTGGTTCTATCTCGTAGAGGTCCACTCGTTCTTCTTCTGTGCTTGGTTCTAGCTGTGAGGCCGAGATCTATGCTGGGGCCATAGCCGCACAGGAGCTACGCTGGCTGACCTACCTGCTGACCGACTTGGGGGAGCGGCCTCGTTCTCCTTCAGTTCTGTACGTCGACAACAAGGCCATGCTTGCCTTGTGTCACGAGCAGAGAGTGGAGCACAGAACGAAGCACATTGCTCTTTGCTACTTTCTTGCTCGAGAGCTGCAGCAGCGTGGTCAGCTTCGCCTTTCCTACGTGGCCTCTTGGGCCAACAGTGCTGATGTCTTCACCAAGGCCCTCGGGTCTGGTGATCATCAACGTTTTTGCACTGCTCTTGGGCTTCTACCCACTCTACCTCACCTTGTCTCTTGATCTTGCACTTGTTGTACACTGATATCTATATTTATACCTGCATGTTTACTCTTGCTAGGTTGTGATCAGTGTACTGCCTTGCTATTATAACTCTGCATGTGAACTGGCCTTGTGGCCGCTTGCTTGTGCTCAGATTGTGCGGTGTCCTTGAGATCCACCATGAGCTTTGCTTTGCTTGTTCTCTTGCTTGACTGGTCTTGTGACCGTCCGTTGTATTTGTTCTCTCCCACTTAGCCTATGGGGGTGTGTCAAACTGTATGTTTGTGTTCTCTCTAGGCTATAATGGGTTAGCCTACAAGGGTTACAATACTTTAGGGTTAGTACTTGTACCAAACTCATTCATAGTTCATTCATTCCTGCACAGTTATTCAGACAACAACGTCACCTCACACTCCGAGCACAAGCAAAAGAGCCACAAGGCTAGTTCAAGAGTTCATAGAGGTATATGTAAGGTGTACAAACAAAGCAAGCAGGGAACTTAAGACTATGCAAGGCGAGAACCTGTGTCAACAAGATCTAACTGTACACAACACCTCTAGTGGTCACAAGGCGGCAGGGCCTTGGTGAAGATGTCTGTAGTGTTGGCCTCGCACTCAACAAAGTCGAAGCGAGCCTGTCCACGCCTCTGCAACTCTCGCAGAAGAAAGTACAAGACGTTAATGTGCTTCACTCTGCTCTCTAGTCGCGGCTCTCGACAGAGGGGAATCGTCGCCTTGTTATTAGTGAACAAGGTCGGCGCAGAGCTCGGCCGCTCACCAAGGTCAGTGAGAAAGAACGCCAGCCAGCGCAACTCTTGTGTAGCCATAGCTCCAGCGTGGATCTCGGCCTCTGCAGTAGAGGTTGAGACCGAGGAGGAACGTGTGGACCTCCACGAAACAGCTCCAGAGCCCAGGCTGTAACAGTTTCCCTGAGTAGACCTGTGCGTCTCAGCGTCATCAGTGTAAGAAGAGTCACAGTGACCAGTAAGCACGACGTCCTGTCTCCCTCCAAGAACCAGCCCCATGCCTGATGTCGTTGCTAGGTAGTTCGCCACCCTCACATCAGCTGTCTAGTGAACTGGACGGTGTCTCCCTTGCGCAACAAAGCGAGCAAAGATGCTGATAGGGAACGCAAGGTCCGGGCGAGTACAAGTCATCAGGTACATAAGGTAGCCCACAAGCTCTGCGTAGGGACCACTAGGCTCAAACGTCTCGTCAGGAAAGGGTCCGGTGAGTCTGTGGTCAACGGCAAGAGGTGTGCGTTGTACAGTAGAGTGCTGAAGCTTGAACCGCTGAAGGACCTGCTGCACCATGTGTGACTGTAAAACTGTAATGGTGCGAGCGGCTATGTCCCTGGTGATCTGCAGGCCAAGGTAGTGGCACAACTCACCAAGGTCCGTGCGACGCGGACGGGACGGGACAGGATGGACGGCACGACGCGGCAAGACAACAGGGGCGACGCAACGGCAGGGGCGACGAGACAGGAGAGCAGAGGCGACGGGACGGGATGGGACAACAGGGGCGACGCGACGGCAGGGGCGACGGGACAAGACAGCAGGGGCGACGGGACGGGACAAGACAACAGGGGCGACGCATCGACAGGAGCAACGAGATGGGTCAGCAGGGGCGCCGGGACAGCAGAGGCGACGGGACGGGACGGGACATCAGTGGCGACACGACGGCAGGTGCAGCGGGCGCTAGGGCACGAGAGAGACGAGCGTGATAGGCACTAAGGGGCAGTACGGGCATAACGGGCACTAGGGTACAAGTCGGGCTCAGGCGCTACGGACGTGAACAAGAGGAACGGGATCCCACAGGATCCTAACCTAGGTGATATTATGTCAAGAATGAAAGTGTTGGTTTGACTAAGGTTGGTTGGGGTACATAAACCTAACCCTAACAGTTGTACCCCCTATAACACACATCACTAAGACTACAACATTTGACATGCAGGTGTCAGAATACTAAACGAGAATGAATGCATTGAGCAGAAAGTTTGGTGCAAGTACTAACCCTAATTGGGCTGTACCCCTTATGGGCTACCCCATTACAGCCTATACAAATGTAAGCACTATAACATTTTGACACACCCCCATAGGCAAAGTGGGGGAGAACAAGTGGTCACAAGACCAGTCAAGAAAAGCAAAGCAAGCTTAGGGTGGATCACGAAGTCACCACACATTCTGAGCACAAGCAAATGGCCACAAGGCCAGTTCACATGCAGAGTTATATAAAAGAGAACAATCAATACAGTGATCATACCCTAGCAAGTGTAAGCATGCAGGTATATATATAGATCACAGTACAAGCAAAGTCATGCAGTGAGCAAGTGAGGCAAAGTAGGCACAAGGCCTAAAACAGTGCAGAAACGCTGATGATCACCAGACTGAAGTGCCTTCGTGAATATATCAGCAATGTTGGCCTGAGTGGCCACGTCAGCAAGACGAAGCTGACCACGCTGCTGCAGCTCTCGACCAAGGAAAAAACGCAGAGGGATGTGCTTCGTTCTGTGCTCCAGTCTGTGCTCCTGTCACAAGGCAATCATGGGCTTGTTGTCTACGTACAGAACTGGAGAAGAACGAGGCCACTCTCCCAAGTCGGTTAGCAGGTAGGTGAGCCAGCGTAACTCTTGTGCAGCCATGGCCCCTGCGTAGATCTCAGCCTCACAACTGGAACTGAGAACAAAAGACGAGCGGGTAGACCGCCAAGAAACAGAGTCGGAGCCAAGGCTGAAAGTGTAACCCAGTGACGACCACTGCGTAGCCAAGTCGTCAACCCAAGAAGCGTCTACGTGTCCTATGAGGCCAACTGGACCCCGTCCTCCAAGCACGAGCCCCATGCCCGAAGTACTGCACAAGTAGCGCAACACCCTCTTAACGGCCTCCCAGTGCTCTGGTCGGTGTCTCTTGGGCGCAATGTAGCGTGCCAGGATGCTAAGAGGGTAGGCAAGGTCAGGTCGAGTGCAGGTCATCAGGTACATGAGGCAGCCCACAAGCTCTGGATACGGGCCACTCGGCACTACGGGCTCGTCCGAAGGTGGAGCTGAGAGTGAGTGACCGGTAGGCAGAGGAGTGGACTATGGCGAGGAGTACCTGTTGTGTGGGAGTCTGGGGTTTAGGGTTTAAGGGGGTGCTGTGGGTGTAGGGCTAGGGTTTGAGCTGGGGCGGCTGCTCCAGGGGCTGCTGCTGCTGGGGCTGCTCCTGCTGGGGCGGCTGCTGCTGGGGCGGCTGCTCCAGGGGCTGCTGCTGCTGGGGCGGCTGCTCCAGGGGCTGCTGCTGTTGGGGCGGCTGCTCCAGGGGCTGCTCCGATTGGCAAGGGCCTCCCACGACAGTCCAGCCAATGGGAGTGTTGTCAAAGCGAGCCGTTTCGGGATCGGATGTATCTTCGGGAATGCACGGGCTCTGATCCTGACTCCACATCTTGCACTCGCCTGCTCTCACCACGCGCGTGACGTTGACGTAGCATGGCAAGGAAGCAGGCGGGTATGGTGGAAATGATTGGGTGGGACGGGAGGCGGGGAGTGGGGAGGAGAGAAACGGGGAGCTATTGAGTCGATTCAGAAGTTGCTTTAGGAATTCTCTGGTTCTGCCTCCAGGACTTGCACTCGCATGCCAACCCCTGCATTCGCATCGCATGCTATCGCATGGAATCACCTGCACTCGCATGCAATCGCCTCAACGTGGACCAGCACGGAAAGGCAGCAGGAGGGCATGAAGGAAATCAATTATGGCGGAAGAGGAAGAGATAGACAACATCAAGATAAGAAAGGAGGGGGGGTGTGGGGATCCTGATACCGACTATTAAAACCGTTAAAAGGAAGCCGCAGAGTTTTGCATCCATCCAAAAGTTTACAGAAACGTGCAAGGGCCGGCACTTGCTTCAACATGGGGTTCACCGCAGGCCTCTCAACCATGAGAATACCAATGAGACGATTAGGTATAAACAGAAGGCGCATGGCAGTACATCCTAAACACGTTACTTAGCACCAGACATAAGCGATTTGCTTACCGTCAGCCCTAAGCATGTTGTACATCCACCACGTGCAATTCTCCGTAGTTTTGCACAAATGGCTGCAAGACTGTGGCTTGGACGGCCCACGACCCGTGTATTGAATAGCTAGGTGACCGTTAGGACCATCTAAGAAATAACCGCTCGTGGACACGCTACACTGCATGCTCTTCGGGCAGCTACGGCGGCGCGCGGTAACGACCGCGAGAGATGCTACGAACAAGCAGATGAGCGGCACTAGAATGCGTCGCTTCATGATTCCTGGCAATTCGGGAGCTGGGTGAACGAACGGGATCGAACTTTTGAAAGGAAGCCAAAAAGTGCGTAAACAGAAAGCGGAATGGCGGTGTCTTCTTTATACTTACAGCTCTAAGATTATAGAGACAAATGCAGGCCTAGAATGGAAGGAGGTGGTCTGTGGTTGACTTGACGGAGGTGTTGGCTTGGCTGGTAGGTTTGTAGTGAGGAATTCCCCGTGGCATTTATGCGGGCAGACAACTTGGCTTCCGTAAAACGAGCCACGCTTAGGGTTTAGGTAAGTTCCAGAACATACAGTGAAGGCGGTAGTTCAGAGCGCTAAACGCTGACTACGAAACTTTCCACTGGGAAAGCCAAGGTGCTGTTTGGCTTGCTTGCAAACATATGTTTTCTGTCCGTCCTCCATTGCACAACGTTCACAGAACAGAGGTTGGTAGAAAACCATCTGGATGAGCATGATTGGCTGTGTGAGGTGTCCTTACATTTGGCGAAACAGTTGGTGGACACAGAGTCACTGAACCAAAGTTGTCATCTTATAGAAATGTTCACACTTGTGAATAATAAAGAGGGGCTGTGATGGTAATGCAAATGATAAGACAAGTGCACCTGTAAAATGGATAATTAAAATGGATCCAAACTGACAAGAACCTTTGGAGATCAGGTTACGATATGTTTACTTATAAGTGGTGTATTGTGAAAGCTTGCGATTTGCCTTGCAAATGCAACGTCTCATTTCAACTGGCAAGTACAAGATTTTATCGTCCAAGCATTATACAACAGAATAGCATTGTGCATCTTATGCTAGGGTGGGAGGGCGGGAAACTTGAACTTGAAAGTTCTAAATGAAAAACGTGGGTGAAGGCCAAATGACCTTCGCCCCCTCTTTTGTACCAAAAAGAGGGGAAGTAGCGGTTCGCCGAAGCCTTTGCTTCGGTACAATTCGCTTCGCTATTCACAATACACAATTTTAGAAAGTGTTTCAATTTCAAAAATTTACATATTGTAATATCGTATGCTGCAGAAATCTGCGCCGGGCCATTGATTTACAAAGCCCTTTCAATCCAGCCCATTAAAGAAATTATATCCTAGTAAATAAAACATACGCACACAAACAGTGTAAGTGCATGTGGTGATATCGTTCCTTTTCCGAAAGACGTTTCCAACAATAGCCATTTGAAAAATCATCAGTAATATGGCATGGTGTCACCCAGGGCTGACGTTTCATTTTAACATTCCCTGATTCCGGGGAAATTTTTCCCCCTCTATTATGGGTGCACATTTTCCAGAAAAGCAGTACCCTGATTGCTCAGGGTTGTAAAGTAGTTAACACTGATTGTTCAGGGTCGAGAACTGAACATCAGAGTAGTAACGCGCGCTTTGTTACCGGGGAAAATATCCCCACTCTCCATAAAGTCTCGAAGTTTCGATCAGATCGAAGTTTCGAAGAAACTTCGTCTCGATAAAGCGGGAAGGGGGGGGGATTACGCACATGTGGGGGGATCACTGCGATCAATCCAAGGCGGGGTCATCGGAAGAAAACTTCCGAGAAACTTCATTTCGATAAGTCGGGGAAAATATCCCCACTCTCCATAAAGTCTCGAAGTTTCGATCAGAACAAAGTTTCGAAGAAACTTCGTCTCGATAAAGCGGGAAGGGGGGGGATTACGCACATGTGGGGGGATCACTGCGATCAATCCAAGGCGGGGTCATCGGAAGAAAACTTCCGAGAAACTTCCTCTCGATAAGTCAGGGTTTACACAGTCGATACTCTGTTAAGTCAGGGTCCACTAACAGCCTAGTCTGTTACACTGTACTCAAAATCAGGGATAGCTAAACTATTACTCTGATTGGATCAGGGCTGGAAATTCAATAACTCTGAAATTTCAGTCTCCACGAAGTGGAAAGCCTGAAATCACCCTGAAATCAGGGTAATTACCCTGATAAAATCAGCCCTGGTGTCACCCATAACCTTGTACATGAAATGAAAGCAGATTTGCTGATCCTTGTCCTATTCATCCTGGTTGACGATGTTTGGATATGTTAGCTCATGCGTGTACTGTAAGTGATGCTTGAAACGAGTCAGTGACCCTCCACTCCACGATTTCGGGTTTAGTAATTCCTGAAATTTCTATTTGGGACGCTCCGGAACGTGAATTAACGTATTGAACCGCATTCGAGTAGTCTACGGAAACACGTGGCACACCCAAGCAACAAATTTGTCCGCGTCGCGAAGCAGGTGGTGTCAGAAAGGTGTCTTTGCAGGAGCCAATCCCAGGACCCAGAGCCCAGAGGAAAAATGAGGGAAAATGTTTCCATTCTCGAGGGAAAAAATACGGCAAACTATATCATCTGTCTTATCACATATCAGTGAGCAGCGAGGTGAGCACCTCGCATCGCATCGCATCCCAAAGCGACAGAACCCCTAGCCTGGAAATCCCCTCGCATCTCTCATCTTCTGGATGTTTCTCTTTCGTGGCTCATGCATCTTGTCGTTCGCGTCCTTCAGCCTTCCATGTTCACTGCCTCTCTCTCCGCGAGAGTTAACACACCAAGGGCAGCCACCTAATAGAATGGCGTTTCGCGGGTCGACTGCGCGGCTGCTCGTTGCTTTGCGTCTCGTTCTCACGTTCGCTTCTCTGAGTACAACCCAGCGTGTCGCGATGAGTGAGTACGATCAGGAAGCGCAATCGCTCCATGAGCACCAGAGCTGCAAGTCTAGGGCCGCCTTAGGGGCTGCGAATACCTGCAACCACAGACTCTAGACATCCCTCCCTCCCTCCCTCCCTTCCGCCCTCCTTCTCCCTTCCTCTCATGCGTTCGCTTGTTTCGTTTTTCGTGTGTGTTGTGTTGTTCGCTTTCATGCCCACATTCACCTGCAGCTGCGACAAGGGGATACGCGGACAAGTTATGCAGACGGGTCGCGCTTTCTGAACTTCAATTTCTCCGAAGCCGAGGGATCATGCGGGGCATGGGCTAGCGACTACGCCGCATTGCACAGTCGAATAGTGGGACGCGCCTTCGAAGCGTATTTAGCACGGCAACGGGCGGAGACGGCACCGTCCCGGCACGACCCGTCCATTCGCTTCCTCACGTTCGAGTGGCTGGACGGCTGTGGCGGCTTCGCGGACGTTTTCGCGGGGCTGTTAACCGCCTTCGTCGTGGCTATACTCGACAATCGCGCGCTTATAGTCCGAAACCGCTGCCTCCCCAACGCCTTCGAACCGAACATGATCAACTGGACACCCGGCCCGTTCGTGCCCTTGGAACCTGCGCGGAAGCTCACGTTGCTGGATTATAGCGTCCTCCCAGGGAGGACGGTCCCGGCGGAGCGCGCGCGCGACGGGGAGGTGGTGCTGGTGTGGCTGCGGAATAAGTTCGTGAGGATCGAGCCATTTTTTAAGGAGCTTGAAGGCGCAGTGAACATTCGCATGACGAGCAACCGCGGCGTGCTGACGTGGCTGCAGACGAAGGAAAAGGGGGAGTGGGCGGAGAGGTTCAAGGCGATGGGTGTTATAGTCACAATAGGCTTGAATGTGCCTAAAATGAAAGATAGAGAGCACAGACGGATTTCTGCACAGCGGCTTCAAACGTTGATAGCGTTCTGCTCACAGCTGCAAATGACTTGATTCAAATTGGATCTGGAGCGTCTTCACGTCGTCTACAATTAGCAATTTAGATTGCACGATTTGATAAAGAATCGACGACACAGCGTCGGTTTGAACGAACGGTACTATGGCAGTCGCTATAGTCTTAGAACACAAGATAGGAAGAGTTACGAGTTGGGAATGACTCCCAGCTCCTACAAACCCCAAGAGCCGAGGTACAGTGATGTGGAACAGTGCCACACTGTCCCCAACCACGAAGGGTCTCGAAACTACCCTTCACTAGGGCCTACACCAAGTGATTTGTTACACTACACAAAGTAATGTAACTATCTTCAATATCTTGAGGTGTACCCTTTTGGCAAGCTTCGAAATCACTTGAGGCTTGACACCAAGGCTCGGGCTCTTCATCACAAACTCATCCTTGAGTTCTTGATGGGTCTGCTGCACACACCTGCGACACGCCGAACGTTCGACACAGGACAAAATAGAAACCGCGCACGACAAAATAGAAACCGCGCGCGAGACACAAACGACCGCGTAACACGCGTCTAGCGATAACTCGCTATTGACTCGACACACACACTCGACATCATGACTCAATATTCACACACAATTATAAGCATGAAATATATATTATCCCATGCCCTCATACCATTCCATACACACACATATTCACGCACACGGACAACAAGCCGAGTGCAAACCGTAGGGTTGCACCAACAATGGGCATGCAACAGCCGTACGCGCTCGGGTGCTTGCTCCGGTTCCTCATGCGGTAAGGAGGAAGGGGGGAGAGGGGGGACGGAGAGGGCGGAAGATGGAGGAGAAAGGGGAGGTGGGTGGGAAGGGGGAATGAAATAAGTTCCCTTTCTTCCCTCTCCCACCTTTCCACCCACTTTATTTTGCATTCTGTTCTCACTCTTCCTAGTTTTCCCCCTTCCCCTTTCACCCCTCATCCCTCCCCCGTCATCCCGTACCCTCTCCAACTCCTTCTTCCTCTTCCACCCTCCCACCACCTCCCTGCACACACTCTCCGCAGGCCCAAGCCACAGGTGCAAGCGCTCTACCACAGCATCGAGCAACGCCTGCGGAGGCCGTGGGCAGGGAGGGGAGGGGCGGGGAGGCCCCGTGGCACTGGTGGGGATTCACATTCGCGTGGGTGACGATGTGGTGTGGGCGGGCGACAGGGGCAAGCCCAAGGAGCTCACTGCGAAGCAGGTGGACTGGCTTGTTGCTCACGCCAGGAAATGGATTCATTGCGCTCGGGTAAGTGAAGAGGGGGGAAGAGCGGGGAAGTGGGAGTGGGGAGGTTCGGAAGGGTAGGGTTGTGAGTTTCGGCTTTGGGGTGGGTCGTCTGACGCGATCGATGTGCGAGTTGGTTACCCTGTTTACCTACATGTAACCCAGCTACAGTGATTATTCTAGATATCACCTACATTCAGACGGGACTACTGATCGTCGATTTGTGGTGATCGATCGCGACAATGTAAATGCGGACAAACCGAGCATAATAGTGACGATATCCACGTGCTTGAGAAGTGACATGGTTTCGCTACGCGGGTGAATGGAGTCGCACAGTTTCATACATTTCACAGGGCTATCGATTCGCCAGCCTGGTTGCCCTGTGAGTTTCGCATTTCTCATTCGTGTTCGTATTTTTTCATACCGTTACAACGACGGGTGTGGATTGTCTCACCGATCGATCCTCTAACGCGATTGTGAGAATCGATATAGAATCATGATCCTCCGAAATAGACACTTTTACTGCGTCCTTAGGTGAAAGGTCGGTTTCATTGTTTTGTGTGTGTGTGTGTGTGTGTGTGTGTGTGCGTGCGTGCGTGCGTGCATGCGTGCGTGCGTGGGTGTGTGTGTGTGTGTGTTTGCATTTGTCTATTTTGTTACTAAACCTACCAACCTACAGCACGACGACCCTTTCAACTACCCATCGTCCTTGGTACGCACCCTCTCACTACGTTGTTCACCCATTCCTTCATTCCCCAAATCCATTCCCGAACCCCTCATGCCCCAACCCCGAGCGTGTGGAACCCCAACCGTAAGCGCTTTGGCTCCCAACGCCCTAACAACCCTCACTTTTCTTCACCTCTCCCAACATCCTTCTTTCCAACCGTCCTGAGATCTTCCTCGCCCTGTTTCCCGGTTCCACCAGCGGGTGGAGGAGTTCTGGTTCCCGTCGTCCGTTGCGGTGCGCTGGATGCTCATCACCAACTCAGCGCAGCTCAAGGCTGCCATCAATCCAGGTTTCCCTCCAAGGTGTGTGCGTGTGAGAGGGTGGGTGGTTTCGTGTGTGTGTGAGTGTGTGTGTGTGTGTGTGTGTGTGTGTATGCGCGCGCGTGCGCCTGGGGGGGAGAGATGGGTGCAGTTGGCAGGGGGGGAGGACGGGGGGAGAAGGCGAGATTGGAGGGGGGGGGGGGGGGAGAAACTTACGAGGTCATGGTCAGGACGAATGGTGCCTTTCTCTCTGAACACCTGATGCTTGAGCCGTGCTATTCCGCAAGCCTGCTCTCCTTTCTTTCTTGAGTTGTTTTTCTCCTCCTCTCTCTATTTTCGTTCTGCCCCTGCCAGGTCATCACCACCGATTTTATACCCCGACATTCAAATAGTCTGACCTCTGGCTCTGCTGGCAGCATTGGACGTGGCTCCTCCCCTCTACGCCTACGAAAGCTTGCAAGGCAGCGGCAGGAAGAGCAGAATAGATTGTTCCAAGAGCTGGTAACAGAATGGTTCCTGCTGGCCTCTTGCGATGCGTATGTTATTTCCCTATCTGGGTATTCAAGCACAGCCGTGTATTATGCTAATAGACCCATGGCTGCTTACTTGACAGGTAGTTGTGACCCTAAGATTGTCAAAATGTTATAATGCGTATATTGTGTAGGCTGTAGTGGGGTAGCCATAAGGAGTACAACCCAATTAGGGTTAGTACTTGTACCAACTTTTTGTTCAATGAAATCATTCTCGTTCAGTATTCTGACATGGTTTCAGAGCAAGTCCTGTTCCAGGACCTTTTTTTTAGGGCCCACCACATAGCGCTGCCCCACTAGTCGCGTCGCCCTGCCCTGCCTGTCGCGTCGCCTTGCCCTGCCTGTCGCGTCGCCCTGCTGGTCGTCGTGGCGCCCTGCCCTGCCTGTCGCGTCGCCCTGCCCTGCCCGCGCGCCGCATTGCTGGCAGCCGCGCCGCCCTGCCCTGCCCGCGCTGAACCGCCTTGCTGCCCGCACCACCCTACTGCGCGCCGCCCTGCTGCTCGCGCCGCCCTACTGCTGCCCGCCCTGCTGGCCGGCGCCCTGCTGCCCGCACGCCGCCCTGCTGGCAGCCGCACCGCTGCCCGCACCACCCTGCCCGCGCCGCCCTGCTGCTGCCCGCCCTGTTGCGCGCCGCCCTTCTGGCCGACGCCCTGCTGCCCGCGCGCCGCCCTGCTGGCAGCCGCACCACCCTGCCCTGCCCACGCGCCGCCCTGCTGGCCGCCGCCCTGCCCTGCCATTGCACTGCCCTGACCTAGCCGTGCACCGCCTCGCCCTGCCCTGCGCGCTTCCCTAGTGCTCGCGCGCCGCCCTGCCTGCGTGCTGCCCTGCTGGTCGCGCGCCACCCTGCTCTGCCCGCTATGGCTTCTCTTAGTGTTCTCACCTTCGATCATGAGGGCCGTCCGATCCAGTTCGATAAATGACTCGGCGACTTACAGCTGTACCTACTGAGCGATTCTAGAGACCGCGTTTCGTTGTTTGACATCACGTCTGGAGCCTCTCTCGCCCCTCCCACCACAGCTGACAGTGCGACTCGCTCACAATGGCTTACCCGTGACGCTGCTGCTCGCTTAGCCGTTCGTGTTGGAAACAACTGATTTAAGCGCCTCTGTCATGTCGAAACACCAAGACAGAAGCGAAGCAGATCGTATCGAAACATCGGTGAGTCAACCCTCGGAGGTTGAACAACTGCTGGAGGTTACGCGAAAGTCAAAGGCCAGCGACCTTTGACCTGACAAATGCAGCGCGACAGCAAGGACAAACAACTGTCTCGATACTGAGCAGTTGCCCGAGTCGACACTGTATCGAACCGCAACAGCAACAGTAAAACAGTTGTTAACTGTATCTCTTCATATTCCTTTGTAATCATATAAAAGCTTGTATCTTTTTGTTATTATCAACTTACTTTGTTCTCACAAACCAGTACAAGGTGGTTCAACAAGTCTTATAAAACGCTTCCGCTATTACATCGTCCTACACTTGAATTCTGTCCTGCAAAGATCCTAAGGGCCTTCTCAGCCCAACATGGTATGAGAGCGGTCAGGACAAATTCAACTACGATCAAGATATCTACGACATCACAAGACATGGCAACGCAGAAGGAGAGAAGCTCCTCTAACGGCTCTCCTGGCACTACTCCTACTCCACCTCCTGCCTCTGGCCTACAGACAGAGGAGGGTACGGCAACAAGACCAAGGGCATCGTCTTCGGAAACTCCCGCAAATCAAGTTGCGGCCTTCGATCCAGACATGATGGAGAAGTTCTTCTCCTTCATGTCCTTCTACGAACAGCACCAGCAAGGGGCACTTGCACAGTCAAACAACAGCAACAATAACAACGCAACACCAATGAGCCTAGATGGTTCATCGTACGCACGTGGAAATCAACAGCAACGGCCTACCTTTGCTCCGTACGAGCCCCAGCGTGGCTCCGTCAGCTTTATGCCACACCCGCAGCCTGCATCTGGACAAGAAAGGACACTGGATGCACTTCAAGTTCAGTCGCAGTTCGCGCACGTCTTAAAACTGCAAACGACAAAGCCTTTCGACGGAAAGGACTTCTTTACCTGGTCATTCGAGTTCGAGCTAATGATGGAAGGCGCGCAGATCCTTGGCTTCTTCGACGGGTCCCTGCCATATCCAACACACGGCACACAGTACGACAAGCAGCAATACACGTATCAGTCAATGATGGCATACACAATCCTACTGAGAAACATCACTCCGAATCAGCAGCAGAATATACGGTCTTACCGGGGATACGGCAACTCTGCAGAACTCGCGTACAACCACCTGAAGAACCTGTATCAAGCAACAGACAGCGTAAACCAAAGTCGGTTAATGGCGCAACTGACGACAGTCGAAATGAAACCAGGGGAAAAGGGGTTGGCGTATATCAGCCGTTGTCGCGAATTGCGCGACAAACTCCTTCGATGCGGAGGGTCGATTTCAGAAGACGCCTTCGTCACAGTCATCATCGGCGGCCTCGGTCCTCAGTGGCGCTCCACCCGCGCCATACTCCGAGCGCATGGAAAGATATCAGAAGCAGCACTCTGCGCCGAAATCCACGCTGAGCAGCAAGATATGGACCTGCAAGAAGAACGACACAACAAGAAGGCATCAGTACCTGAATTCGCATTCCACACTCAACGGCGCTACAACAACAACAACCATCAGCATCAACCGAAACTAGTACCTCCGTTCTGTCATCTTTGCAAAACATCAGGCCACCCCCGTACACACTGCCCAAACCGGCAGCTTCGCCCTTCAAGCAGTCAAGTCACCTCAACGCAAGCGAATTCGACCTCTCAAGTACAAGTCTCAACAACATCGACGGGACAACCTGCGCAAGAAACAAGAAACATCGTCAGTTGCATGACACGGCTAACCGACTCCTGCGTCACCGAGTCTCCACCACATTACTCACCGGAAGAACAACTCGACAACAGCATGCCTCGCCGCGAGTCACTTCAACCAAATCCAACGTACGCAGCCATCGCTCAAAGCGAACCATCCGGGAAGGATACGTGGTTTTTGGACAGTTGCTGTGGACAGCATATGTGTTCTTCAGGACGCTTTGTTCAACGTGAACACCAACTTCAACGCGATGTTGTCATCACCGTCGCCAACAATCAGAACCTGCGCACACGACGACAAGGCGTAGTGCAACTTCAGTCACGAGAGACAAATGTCATACTGCAGATGTCAAAGGTTTTGATAGCAGAAGGACTCGGTTACAACTTACTGAGTGTCAGTCAGCTGATGGCGAAGGGCATACACCTCGAGGCAGACAGCACCACTCAGGAGTTTAAGTTATATCACGGCAAGGGTGGTCTCTACATCGGAAAGGCAGTCTTGAAAAACAACGTATTCGTCCTCGACTTTGTCCCAGATCTCGGCACTGCCGACAGCGACGGGATCGTCACCTTCACATCTTGGACACATCCACCGGATCTCGACCCCGACTTCAGCCCAGAAGGCTTCTGGTACTCGCACACCATCCCTGAAGCAGAACGAACAAGAGCATTAGCAACGATTCAACACTCGGCAGCAGCAGAAACAACATCGGCAGCAGCAGAAACATCGGCAACACCAACAACACTTACAACACCAGTCGCGAGTTCTTCAACGACATCGCCACACATCACTTCACCGACTCCTGCGCAGCAGCTCACTCCCACTCCTCGCGAAGTTCACAAAAGCGCCAACTTCACCGCCACCTTTTACTCCAACTCTGACCTGTATCGTCGTTCACCCGGACATCGCGCTAGCGAAGACATCTGGCACGCACGAATGGGACATCCAAGCAATACAGTGTTAAACAACACAATCAGATCAGGCGTTCTCGACAAAGACTCACTGCTTCTAACCGATGGAAGCGAACTTCGACGAGCGCGAGGAACGTGTTTTACCTGCCCCGAAGCTGACTTACCGCATCGACCCTTCACTTCTCACCACAACCCCAGCGCACCAGCTTACGCACCACTTGAAAAGGTGTACAGCGACATCCTGTACAATCGTGAACCCGGACAAGGAGCATACAGTTATACCATCACGTTCATCGATGCAGCTACACGTTACGTTTGGCACCTCAATCTTCCGAGCAAGGACATGGCCTTCGAAGCCTTCATCGCTTGGCTTCCAGTAGCAGAACGAGAATCAGGCGAGAAACTGAAAAGCTTTCAGTCAGACGGAGGAGGAGAATACACCTCACAGAGGTTCAAGCAGTTCTTGGCAGAAAGGGGAATCAAGAGGCTCATCTCGCTTCCTTACGCCCATCAACAGCAAGGCGTGGCGGAACGGATGAATCGAACTCTCCAGAACACCATGCGCAAATTACTGCGTGGCATGCGACTGCCCAATCACCAGTGGCCCGAAGCGATGGACCACGCTGTCATGCTGCACAGCCTGCTTTCATCGTCGTCACTACCGAACAACGCATCACCGCACCTGTTGTGGACAGGAAAACAGGGCAGCACAAAAATGTTAAGAGTTTTCGGCTGCATGGTACAGTACCGACCCCCATCTGCACGAGCCGGCCGATTTTCCCAACGCGCACAGTGGGGACTACACCTGGGCATCGAAAGGAATTACAACGCGTGGAAGATTTTCGACGTCCACTCCAAAGAAACAGTAGCAGCACGTGACGTCATTTTCTACGAACGACTCACCCTTCCGACGTACCTTGCCAACCTGGAACAAAATCGAGATCCCACAGGTGGCTTCCGTGGTGACCGACACTTCGCCTCGGCAGCAGACGAAGCTGACTGGGACGAGCAGAACGTGGATAACGCCTCGGAAGAAGCAGGACCACTCCCATACTGCTCCGTGCCTATCTCGATGGACGACGAAAATCCTCACGAAAGCGTCAACGCCGAAACCTATCTCGAATTCGCCGACACCGGTTACGTTACACCTGCAGAAGTCAACACCAACGAAGCAGAACGCATAGGGCCCAATTTCATACCTGACCCAGAAGCAGGAGACGAAGCAGCTTATCCCGAGGACACAACACTCCCCCGCTACACACAGAGTGGCCTTCAGATACTCGGCCTAGTCACCGCGGTCCACGGCACCGAAACTCCTAAGGAGCCTGCCACCGTTCAGCAGGCTCTGGGGGGGGAGCATAAGGAAAAATGGCGTGAAGCCATGGACAGGGAACTAAAAGCACTACAGGAACGCAACACCTGGAAAGTTGTTCCTATCGGCGTTGCACGAAACAAGACAATACTCACCGGGAAGTGGGTCTTCCGTGTGAAGACGAAAGCAGATGGCACCATCGACAAGTTCAAGGCACGCTGGGTCGTACGCGGCTTCGACCAAGAGCATGGACGCGATTTCACCAAGACATTCGCACCGGTTAGTCGACACACCTCACTATGGATTCTTCTCGCGATCGCCGCTATGAAGAAAAAGAAGTTGCGGCAAATCGACGTTGCCAATGCTTTTCTCTACGCACCTGTCGACGCAGAAATCTTCGTCGAACTTCCACACGGTTCCCATGGAGAACCTAACCAAGTCTGCCAACTACTGAAGTCCTTGTACGGGATCAAACAGGCCCCGAGACTGTGGCAGCAGTACTTACACGCTCGACTCACTCGCATCGGATTCCGGCAGCTACCGCACGACCAAGGAATGTACCGGCTCACGAAAGGCGACGACTACATTCTACTAATCGTCTACGTAGACGATCTGCTTTACATCGGGTCAACCGACAATGTCACTACCTGGTTCGAAGGGGAGTTACAGAGAGATCTTACGCTCACGGTTTCATCTACCGTCACGCAGTACCTCGGCCTCAATATCCAGGAAGGGGAAAACGAGATCTACCTCAACGCCACAAAGTACGCCGACACCATCGCCAAACGTTTCTCACTTACGCCAACTACCATCTCTACGCCATACCGCTACACGGCAGGAAATGACAAGGCAGAATCTGCTCCACTGAAGCCCGCCGGCATACGCGACTATCAGAGAAAGCTGGGATGCCTTCTCTTTGCGGCCGTCACCTGCCGCCCGGACCTATCATACTCCGCAAGCCAACTCGCCACCTACCTCAAAAGGCCTGAAGACGAACACATGAAGGAACTCGATTGCGCCCTTCACTACCTCGTTAGTACTCCAACGATCGGACTAATCTACTTCAAAAGCAAAACTACAACGCCCAAGCTTATCGGGTACGTCGACGCCGACCACGCCGGAGATCCTGACAACAGGCGTTCGCGCACAGGCTACATCTACCGCCTCGAGCCTATCGGACCTATTTCATGGCAGTCGAGCAAACAAGAATTAATCGCTCTCTCCTCAGCTGAAGCTGAATATATCGCACTCTGCTCAGCCACCAAGGAAGGACTGTACCTTCGCGAACTTCTGGAGGAAGCGAAGCTGGCCCAGTTACCCAGCTTCTCCCTATTCTGCGACAACCAGTCAGCAATTCGCATAGCCAACAAAAATGGATTCGCGAACAGAACGAAGCATATCGCCCTGCGATATTTCTTCGTAAAGGACGAGATCGAGAAAGGGAGACTTGAGCTGTCTTACTGCCCAACATCCGAGATGGCAGCTGATTACTTGACCAAGAAGCTCGGAAAGTCGAAGTTCGAATATTGCATGCTGCTGACTGGACAGAGCCACGTCACCTGCAGCGACACTCCAGAAGCGAAGGGGAGTGTTGGAAACAACTGATTTAAGCGCCTCTGTCGTGTCGAAACACCAAGACAGAAGCGAAGCAGATCGTATCGAAACATCGGTGAGTCAACCCTCGGAGGTTGAACAACTGCTGGAGGTTACGCGAAAGTCAAAGGTCAGCGACCTTTGACCTGACAAATGCAGTGCGACAGCAAGGACAAACAACTGTCTCGATACTGAGCAGTTGCCCGAGTCGACACTGTATCGAACCGCAACAGCAACAGTAAAACAGTTGTTAACTGTATCTCTTCATATTCCTTTGTAATCATATAAAAGCTTGTATCTTTTTGTTATTATCAACTTACTTTGTTCTCACAAACCAGTACAAGGTGGTTCAACAAGTCTTATAAAACGCTTCCGCTATTACATCGTCCTACACTTGAATTCTGTCCTGCAAAGATCCTAAGGGCCTTCTCAGCCCAACAGTTCGCAACCACCTGCCGTTAGCCGAACGCGCTCACTTTGGCCAGCACAAGACTACTAAAGCCCTGTACGACGCTGTAGTCGCTCGTTATTCTTCCCCTGCCACTGTTGCTCTCGACCGCCTTATACTGCCCTACCTGTTTCCCGAGCTGTCAACCTTTGCCACAGTCGAGGACCTCATTACCCACCTTCGCACTAGCGACACTCGCTACCACGCTGCCCTCCCAGCTGAGTTCCTAGACAGGAACCCCCCCCCCCCCCCCCCCCCCCCCCCCCCCCCCCCCCCCCCCCGATGTACATCACTCCCACTTCATAGGACAGGAAACCAGGTCCTCTACAGTGGCAAAGGCGAACAGCTCGGGAAACAGGTAGGGCAGGAGAAGACGGCCAAGAGCACCAGTGGCAGGCGAGGAGTAACGGGCGACTACAGCGTCGTACAGTGCATGTGCTGTCCTGTGCTGTCCGAAGTGAGCGCATTCGGCTAACGGCAGGTGGTTGCGCATGGCTAAGCGAGCAGCAGCGTCACGAGTTAGCCACTGTGAGCGAGTCGCACTGTCAGCTGTGGCGGGAGGGGCGGGAGCGGCGCCAGACGTGTGGTTAAACAACGAAACACTGTCCCTAGAGTCGCTCAGTAGGTACAGCTGCAGGTCGTCGAGCCACGTGTCAAAGTGGATCAGGCGGCCGTCATGATCGAACGCGAGAACGCGGAGAGAAGCCATAGCGGCGCAGCACGCAGGGCGGGCAGAAGCCGGGCAGCGCAGGGAACAGGGCAGGCAGCAGCAAGGGGCGGCAAGCAGGCTGTAAGAGGGGCGGCTCGGGGGCCTATGGGCGGCCGGCGGGCCTAGGGGTAGCGGGCGGGTAACAAGGGGCAGCGCGCGGGGCTGCAGAGGCTGCGAGAGGGCCGCAAGGGCCGGCTAGCAGGGCAGCAGGGGCGGTTAGAGAGCCACCAGGGGCGGCGCGCGGGGCTGCAAGGGCGGCTTGCGGGCTGCAGGGGCGAGGCGGGCCGCAAGGGGCGGCGTGCGGGGCCTGGGGTCGACGGGTGGGCCGCAAGGGGCGGCTTTCGGGCCGGGGCCTAGGGTCGACGGGCGGGCGGGGCATTTAGTTGACGGGCGGGCCGGGCCTAGGGTCGACGGGCGGGCGCGCGGGGCAGCAGGGTCGACGGGCGGGCCGGGGCCTAGGGGCGACGGGCGGGCCGGGCCTAGGGTCGACGGGCGGGCGCGCGGGGCAGCAGGGTCGACGGGCGGGCCGGGGCCTAGGGGCGACGGGCGGGCCTGGGTGTAGGGTCGACGGGCGGGCCAGGCTAGGGTTGACAAGCGGGCGCGCGGGGCAGCAGGGTCGACGGGCGGGCCGGGGCCTAGGGGCGACGGGCGGGCCGGGGCCTAGGGTCGACGGGCGGGCCGGGCTAGGGTCGACGGGCGGGCGCGCGGGGCAGCAGGGTCGACGGGCGGGCCGGGGCCTAGGGGCGACGGGCGGGCCGGGGCCTAGGGGCGACGGGCGGGCCGGGGCCTAGGGTCGACGGGCGGGCCGGGCTAGGGTCGACGGGCGGGCGCGCGGGGCAGCAGGGGCGACGGGCGGGCCGGGGCCTAGGGGCGACGGGCGCGCGGGGCCTAGGGTCGACGAGCGGGCCGCAAGGGGCGGGCGCACGGGGCCTAGGGCCGAAGGGCGGGCCGCAAGAGGGCGGCGCGCGGGGCAGTAGGTGCAGCACGAGGGCTGCAGAGGGCGGCGCGTGAGCTAGCATGGCGGCTAGTGGGGCAGCGCTGTGGTGGGCCCTAAAAAATCGGTCCTAACGAAGGACCTGCTCTGAAACCATGTTAAAGGAATGAACGAGAATGGATGAACTATGAAACAGTTGGGTACAAGTACTAACCCTAATTGGGTTGTACCCCTTATGGGCTACCCCGCTATAGCCTACAGAAATGTAAGCACTATAACATTCTGACACACTGCTGCGCTTTGCTGGCTGTGCACAGTATGAGGCGGCCTGCAGGGCGGGACGGGACGGGCTACGGGGTGGGGCGTGGTGCGCACGGGCCATGGCAGTGCGCGGCCTGCAAAGGGGCGGGTGACAGAGGTCCACTGGTGATCTCCAATTGATCATAGGGAAGGGTTACAGGCACGTTGGCGTGGGGGGTTATGGGCGCACTCACCCGCTACACAAACAAGCCATTTTATCTCAGTGGTTAGTTGCTGGGATTCTGACATGGTATCAGAGCGAAGGTCTCGGGTTCGAATCCCAGTGTGTGCACTTGGCCATCTTAGTGCAGGGGGGTGTCAGAGGTCCACTGGTGATCCCTCATTGATCCTAGGGAAGGGTTATAGGCACGTTGGCCTGGGGGGTTATGGGCGCACTCACCCGCTACACAAACAAGCCATTTTATCCCAGTGGTTAGTGGCTGGGATTCTGACAGCGGGACGAGGCCTTACGGGGCGGGATGGGGTGTGCTCGGGATGGGACAGGGGCACAGCCTGCTAAGGGGCGGGGCACGACCTACTAAGGGGCGAGGCGGGCTAGGCTAGGTTCGGGTCCCAACCTACTCTTGATACCATATTAAAATGAGAACAGCATAATGGTTGGATAAGCAGGGGTGAGAGTACATATACAAACGCTATCCTTCCTACTTCGTGCCTCTCATAAACGTATATAGTTTGACAAATGTTTCCACTGCAGCTGTAGTTGCCCGCGCCTCTGCCCTTACACACAACGACTGCAACAACTACCCCTCCACTCTCAAACGCCTCCTGCCATGAACGTTCCTCTCAGCGGCTGGCAGCCGAAGTTGACTCTCCGAGCACAACTTGGGTTTCAAATCGAGTTTTTCCTAGTGTTCCTAGGCTCGGCATTCTAGCCCCTTTCGTAACCCTCTTCACTGGTTTCTAGTCTAGCCCTCTGGCGACGTCTCGTTTTTCGTTTCGGCTACTCCTAGCCTAGCCACTCTTGCTTCGTTTGTTACTCGCTCAGGCCGTTCCTAGACCCGTTTCTTTTGGCGTCGTATGCTCTTCGTTCGTTTCTAGCTCCAGCCGTTCCTAGCCATGCGTTGCTAGACTGATAGCCATCTTGTTATGGCGTTCGCTCAAGTCCTGTGTTTTAATCCATAAGGTAGAGCACTAGACTTTCCTTCCTGGCTCCTCCACGACGTACGGTTCCTCCAGACCCAGCGCCAGGATAATGATGCCTTATGGACGCACGTCTCCGATGAACTGCCTGAGCATCTGCCCCCTGTTGCCCAAAGCCAAGTGCGGCTCCTGGCACGCTTCACTTCGCGTCTGGCGTACCTCGGTCTTTTCTCCACGTTGTCGCTCCACCTCAAACGTTAACGCCTGCATGCCAATCTTCATTTCTGAAATTTGCTACATCAACGCATCGAATGTGGATAGTGGGGAAGCTACGTCTAGCGGGCAACGTGCAATAGCTGTCGAAGTGGGGCAAGCTAGATTTGCCGTACTGAGCTTTGCAACCAACCGCTTTGCCACTCGACGTTGAAACCACACCTATGCCACTAAAATACCCCCGAAATGTGAGGTGAACTAGGAAAAAAAACTATGTTCTCAAGTGTTATGAGTTGTTCAAGAGAGTTGCTACGAATAATGACCAAAGAAGTGTTAAATTCATTTATAACTGCTTGCTGTAAGGTGTGGTGTAGCTACACCCCTTGCCTTGCCTTGCATTTCTCGCTTCACTCTCCTAGTGCCAATCTCTTTTTCTCCTTCCTAAGTTTCCTAAGCCTAACATCCTCCTAACTCGTTTCACGACACAAAGCTGTGGCAATTTGGACTGACGATACAACGAATGACGCGAGATAATATAGCGGGCTAACCTAACCACGCGGGAACCTCAGGGACACGAGTTTGGGTGCAGGTTAGGCAAGAAAATGTCAAAGGTGAGACATGGAGCCTTGGTGTGATGAAATCGGTCGAACGTATACTTCCGAGCGTTAGGGTTGTACGCGAAGGAGTAAGCCCTTGTTATGAAAGGGGAAATCCCTCCCATTGTATCTACCATTCTATGATCCCAATAACAAACTTTTTTTTTTTTTTGCTTAGTAGTAATCCAAATGGACTATCATAATGATAGAGCGGTAACTATAACTGATACTTGAAACAAGTGCGCAAAGGTTTTAAGATCGCATTCCTATGCAGAGTCTCCATTCAAAGTCTAGACATGTTGAGCCTTTTTAATGATGTACGCCTACTCTTTTGAAGTTTTCCTGACCTAAACAACCATGCTACGGAATATGTGTTAAGCAAACTTAACAGCTTGAGTAGACTAGGAGTAATGGGAGCAAGATGCGAGAAAGAGGGGTTTGCATTAGTAAGAGAAGCGAGAAATACAAGGCAAGGAAAGGCAAGAGGTGAACCATTAGCTATAGTGCCACACTACACACACTAGTTAATACAAATGGCATATATATTGCATCATGTATAAATCACAATATTTTTTTCAGACACAGCCCCTAAACTGCTTGCAACAAAATGTTGAATAACAGATGGAAGTTAGAAACGAGAAAGAGGGTTTGCACTAGCAGGCAGTTGAGTACATATAGGAAACCCTAGATTGGGCTGTACTCACTATTGAGTACCCCACTGCAGGCTAGACAAATATAACATTCTGACACACCCCCATAGCCAAAGTGGGGTGTAATCAGCACAACAAGCAAAGTAAAGCAAAGACAAGCTCAGGGTGGATCACAATGTCACCACACATTCTGAGCACAAGTACAAGAAGTGACAGTTTATAGTTCACAGCAATAAGTAAAGCTAGAGGCTATCACAGGGGGCAAGTGAGGAGGAGGAGGCTGAACTGATAGGAAAGGAGAGAGGAGGCAACGGCTGAAGCTGCAGACACACGGGCAACAGGAGCGGCGCGCACTGTGGCTACCGAAGGCGCACCTCCGGACTACAGGAGTAACTGGCTCCGCGGCTAAGACGAGCGGCAGGAGCAACGGACCCACGGGCGACTGGCAGAGCGGCATCAGTGGGCTACCGGAAGCGCACCTCCGGACTACTGGCTCTGCTGACGACAAGACGGCTACCTCCCTTCAACCTCCCCCACTGTCGCACCCCCACCTGTCACACACCCCCTGCTGCACCCCTAGTTTCACTCCCACGACACACCCCCATAGTATCAACCCGTCGTCTCCCACACACCCACCCCCCTCAGCGGCAGCTGCAGCAGTGGGAGACGGAGGAGGAGGAGAAGCAGGTGAGGCCGCACACCCGCCACCCCCTACTCGCCACCCCCAAACCCTAACACAGGGCAGGGCCACAGATGGCGGGTAGGGAGGGAAGGGGGGGGGGGGGGGGGAGGGGGGCAGGGCCGCGACATGGCCGGGGCAGGACAGGTGCAGGGCAGGGCCGCGACGCGCGGCCCCCTTCTGTCGCGCGGCCCCCCCCCAGGGTCGCCACGACAGGCGACGGGAATTGGGGCCGCGCGGGCCCCCGTTGGCGCCGCGACGGGCGACGAATGGGGGGGGCCGCGCGGGCCCCCGTGGACGTCGCGACGGGCGACGAAGGGGGGGGGGGGGGCGCGCGGGCCCTCGTTGGCGCCGCGACGGGCGACGAAGGGGGGGGGGGGCGCGCACGAGCCCCCCCGGGCGACGAAACCGCCGTGCGCCCCGAGGCGCGCGACGGGCAGGGCACCGTCGCGCGCCACGGGGCGCACGACGGGCAAATCAGGGCGTCGCGCTGCCCCCAGGGCGGCGCGACGAGCAGAAAACCGCCGCGCGACTCGAGCGCGCGGCGGGAAGAAAAAAGGCCTCGCGCCATGGGCGCGCGGCAGACATGAAGACAGTGCGCGCCCGAGGCGCGCGATAGGCAGTATAGCAGCGGAAGGCAATGGTGGGCCCATGCACAGGATCGACCCAGAAGGGTCGACCTGCTCTGATTCCATGTTGAATAACAGATGGAAGTTAGAAACGAGAAAGAGGGTTTGCACTAGCAGGCAGTTGAGTACATATAGGAAACCCTAGATTGGGCTGTACTCACTATTGAGTACCCCACTGCAAGCTAGACAAATATAACATTCTGACACAAAAACCAAGTGCGTGAAACACCTCCAGAAGGGGTACACCAGCCTGAGTATGCAACGGAAGATGCAGCGGAAGGCATGTGCAGTAGGGGCAGATGCAGCAGTAGCAAATGCTCAGCAACGTCAGATGCAATAGCGGCGGGTGCGACGGCGGCATGTGCTGCAGCGGCAGGTGCGGCGACAGCAACAGGCAGCGGTGCGGCAGATGCTCGTGGCAGTAGATGCGGGCACTTGCAGAAGCGGCAAGTGCTCAGTAGCGGTAGGTGTGGCAGCAGTAGGTGTAATGGCAGGTGCAGTTGCACGGTGGTGACATAAAGGAAGAAGAGGCAGAATAGCGCAGCAGAAGGGAGGGAGATGAGAGAGGAGGAGGTGGGCGGCTGCTGGTGCTGCAGGTTCACTCCCGCGACCCCCTCAGCCTCCCCCCCACAACGACAGGTGCGGCTAGGGCGAGGCAGGGCAGTGGCTGGCGGTGCAGGCCCACGGCCGTCACCCCATTTGCCTTCCCCCCCACTACCCGCCACCCTCATCACTTCCCCCCCATTGGCCGCCACGCCCACCACCTCCCCCAATAGCATGAGCGTAACGGGAGGTGCGTGTGGGGGGCGACGGGCCAGTGACAAGGGCCACGACAGGGTCATGAGGGGGTATGTGACGGGAGGTCCGTGACGGTCGCGACAGGGGGCGCGACGAATGCAGCAATGAACGTGCGACAGGGGCCTCTGCTGAGGTGTGACATGCGGGCACGAAGGGGCCGCGGCTGGGGGGCGACGGGAGGGCGTGACGGGGCTGTCGCACTGCAGGTCGCGACCGTCACCAAGCTCGTCGTGAAGAGGAAGGACGGTTGCGACTGTCGTCGGTGAGTGGGGCGCCATAAGGGAAAGCTTAAAGGTTTAAGGGTTTAGCGCCTACAAGCTCTAGATACCATGTCAAACAGTCTTAAAATCTTGAGTAGACAAGGAGTAACGGGCAAGATGAAGGCCAAAAAGAAGTTTACATTTGTGAGGGAAGAGAGGATACTGTCAGAATCCCAACCACTAGACCATTGGGATAAAAGGGCTTGTTTGTGTAGCGGGTGAGTGCGCCCATAACCCCCCAGGCCAACGTGCATGTAACCCTTCCCTAGGATCAACCGGGGATCACCAGTGGACCTCTGACACACCCCCACACTGTGATGCCCGAAGTGCACACACTGGGTTTCGAACCTGAGACCTTTGCTCTGATACCATGTCACAATCCCGACCACTAGACCATTGGGATAAAAGGACTAGTTTGTGTAGCGAGTGAGTGCGCCCATAACCCCCAAGGCCAACATGCCTATAACCCTTCCCTAGGATCAACCGGGGATCACCAGTGGACCTCTGACAGATACAAGGCAAGGAAAGGCAAGAGGTGCACCACCAACAGCTATAGTGCTATATCACACTAGTTAATACTTTAGATGATTTATATATAAAATATAGCAATATATTTTCTGACATATTATATTGTTGAGAAATACACGTGAAATTATATACAATATCAGTAAATTGCACACCATATATTTAGACGAGCTGATAAAAATATTTTGGACAAGCTTGCTTATGCGCAGGGTGGGGTTCAAACATATTTAATATATGTAAAAGTAATATGATATTTAGACTTTCAACACAAAACAAGTAAGAACCTCCTCAAGATGTCACTATTGATACATATCAACGGATAACATATCCTGAAGTGGCCCAGCTAATTAGTTGTGTCACTTTCGAAAGATGACATTTCTGGATCAATCATCCGTGCCGACGAGTTATGCCAGCCTCCCGGCGAGTGGATAGTCGACACTCAGCGAGGCGTGTAAACATTTGGGTAGGCGGGTTACGACTGACAACCAGGGTTAGACCAACGGGGTTCTTCCTTACAACTTTAAGACATTGAAGAACAACCGATTCCTTCGAAGAAACTTACTGCCCGGGCCAAAAACAAATTATCTCCTCCAGGGAAAGGCATGCCATCCGAGGGAGGCATCAACCCTAAACGCATAGCTGCATGGCGTTTATGGTTGATGCATACATCGGATGACATGCCACCGATTTTTAGGACGCGGTGAAAGTAGACGATCGTGTCAGAATGTTATAGTGCTTACATTTGTGTAGGCTATAGTGGGGTAGCCCATAAGGGGTGCAACCTAATTAGGGTTAGTACTTGTACCCAACTCTTTCATAGTTCATTCATTCTTGTTCGTTAGATTGACATGGTTTCAGAGCAGGTCCTTCGTTAGGACCATTTTTTTTTGGGCCCACCACAGCGCTGCCCCACTAGCCGCCCTGCTGGATCACGCGCCGCCCCTAGCGACCCTCGTGCCGCACCTGCTGCCCCGCGCGCCGCCCTCGTGCGGCCTGCCAATCGACCCTAGGTCCCGGCCCGTCGCCCGTCGCCCCTAGGCCCCGGCCCGTCGCCCGTCGCCCCTCGGCTCGTCGCCCCTAGCCCCGGCCCGTCGCCCGTCGCCCCTAGGCCCCGGCCCGTCGCCCCTAGCCCCGGCTCGTCGCCCATTGCCCCTAGCCCCGGCCCGTCGCCCGTCGCCCCTAGGCCCCGGCCCGTCGCCCGTCGCCCCGTGCCCATCGCCCCTAGGCCCCGGCCCCGGCCCGTTGCCCGTCGCCCCTAGGCCCGTCGCCTGACGCCCCTAGGCCTCGGCCCGTCGTCCGTCGCCCCTCCGCCCTGGCCCGTCGCCCGTCGGCCCTAGGCACCGTCGCCCCTAGCCCCGGCCCATCGCTCGTCGCCCCTAGGACCCGGCCCGTCGCCCGTCGCCCCTAGGCCCCGGCCCGACGCCCGTCGCCCCTAGGCCCCGGCACGCCCGTCGATCCCAGGCCCCGCGCGCCGCCCTTTGAGGCCCGCCCCTCGCCCCTGCAGCCCGCGAGCCGCCCTTGCAGCCCCGCGCGCTGCCCCTGGTGGCCCCCTAGCTGCCCCGGCTGCCCTGCTAGCCGCCCCTTGCGGCCCTCTCACAGCCCCTACAGCCCCGCGTGCCGCCCCTTGCGACCCGCCCGCCACCCCTAGGCCCTCGAGCCGCCTCTCTTGCAGCCTGCTTGCCGCCCCTCTCTACTGCCTACCCTGTTCCCTGCAATGCCTGGCTTCTGCCCGCCCTGTGTGCTGCACCGCTATGGCTTCTCTCCGCGTTCTAGCGTTCGATCTTGAGGGCCGCCCGATCCAGTTTGACACGTGGCTTGATGACCTGCATCTGCACCTACTGAGCGACTCTAGGGACAGCGTTTCGTTGTTTGACCACACGTTTGGTGCTGCTCCCGCCCCTCTCTCCACAGCTGACAGTGCGACTCGCTCACAGTGGCTTACTCGTGACGCTGCTGCTCGCTTAGCCATTCACAACCACCTGCCGTTAGCCGAATGCCCTCACTTCGGATAGCACAGGACAGCACAGGCACTATAGGACGGTGTAGTCGCCCGTTACGCCTCGCCTGCCACTGCTGGTCTAGGCCGTCTTCTACTGCCCTATCTGTTTCCCGAGCTGTCTGCCTTTGCCACAGTGGAGGACCTGATTTCCCACCTTTGCACTAGCGATGCTCGCTACCGCGCTGCTGCGCCAGCTGAGTTCCTTGACAGGAACCAGCCCCCGATGTTCATCACACTCTACTTTATAGTCACCCGCCTCCCTGACTCTCTTCGCTCTGTAAGGGACCACTTTCTCTCACTTGACCCCACAGTCCTCACTGTTGACCTACTCGAGCAGCACCTCCTTGCAGCTGAGACTAGTATAGTTGCTGTAGGTGCTTCTCGTGGCACTCCGCGCACGCCCTTCTTTGAGGGGTGCTCCCCCTCCCCCCTTGCCCCCTCCTACGCCTCTGCTGCTGCTGTTGACGTCCTTGGTGCTGAGGACGTCAGGGCTGCTTTTGCTAGTGCGAAGCACGGCACCAGCTAGGGCAAGGGTGGCAGGGGTGGTGGCGGTGGCAGCGGGGGTGGTGGTGGGGGCAGTAGTGGAGGTGGTGGAGGCAGTGGAGGTGGTGGCGGTAGTGGGAGTGGTGGAGGGAGTGGGGGCTTATGTGGCGGCGGTGGTGGCAGCGGTGGGGGTGGCGGTAGTGGCGGCAGTGAGAGTGGTGGCGGCCGGGCTGGAGCTACTCAGCGTGGAGGCTCTGGCGGTGGCCAGAGGCAGCAGCAGCAGCGTCGGAGCGAGACCACGTCGCCCTAGCAGCTTCGTGAGTGGTTTTCTCAGCGTGGGGCGTCTGGGGGTAGTGGTAGCTGCCCGTATGTCATTCGCACCAGCGACCGTGCTAGTCAGACATGCGGGAAGCCTCACACTCAGCACCGCTGCTTCTCCTGCCTAGACGACGCTTGGCGCGCAATGTTTGGTGACGAGGCTGAGCGCCCCCGCTGGGCAGAGCTGCTTAGGTCTGGAGTTGATATCTTTGCTCTTGACTATGATGCTATCCTTGCTGCCATGTTTGCCCTGCCTTTTAGTGCTGAGGGTGACTGTTACCTGTGTGTGCCGCCTGACCCAGGTATAGAGGCTGCTGCTCTAGGTGCTGGTGAGTCTGCTCTCCCTGGTACTGCACCTTCTAAGGCCTAGCACACCTTTATACTTGACTCGGGTGCTCCATGCTGTTTCTTTCGCGACAGCAACACCCTGACTCCTCTCTCTGCACCTGTACCAGTCAGACTGGCTGACCCCTCCGGGGGCCCAGTCCTTGCCCGTTCCTCCACTGCTTTCCTGTGTTCGGCGGTTCCGTCCGGCTCACTGTCAGGCCTTCACCTCCCCTCGTTCTCTACGAACTTGGTGAGTACCGCTGCCCTCCAGGACGCGATGGTCACTACCACCACTCCTGGGGGTCAGCGTGTGTCAATCTGCACGTGTACACGGACGGGCCGCCACCTGGCCACGTTCACACTTCGGCCAGGTTCGAGTCTGTACACACTGGCTACTAAGCCTCCTCAGGTAGCAGCGTTTGCCCAGGTAGCACCCCCTTGCTCGTGTCGCCTCTTGTCGCACTAGACTCTTCTGTGGCGCCACCGCCTTGGTCAACCCTCCCTGCCACGCCTTCGTGGCATGCACTCCCGCCTCATTCTCTCTGGTCTTCTCAGGTCTCTGCCTCCCCTCCTGCCCTCGCCTGCCCCGCCCGGCCTTCCTTGCGTCGATTGAGGGCAGCGTGCCACTTCTCACTCCTCCTCGTTCCCCCTAACGTCTGCTCCCCTTCAGACTCTCCACATGGATGTGTGGGGCCCAACCCACGTCAGTGGACAGGGCCGCGAGCGCTAGTTTCTGCTGGTTGTTGACGACTATACACGGTACACCACGGTCTTCCCCTTGAGCAGCAAGGGTCAGGTCCCTGATGTCTTGATACCTTGGATCCGCGCAGTCCGTCTCCAGCTCCGCGAGCGGTTCCACCAGGACCTTCCTGTCAAACTTATACGCTGCACATTGTGTAGTCTGTAGTGGGGTAGCCCATATGGGGTACAACACAACTCAGGGTTAGTACTTGTACTCATCCTGCTGCTAGTTCATTTCATTCTCGTTTGTAACTTTGACATGGAATCAAAGCAGGTTCCTTGGGCCCACCACCTGCTGCCTTACACTTCAGCTTAGGCCTCGGCCCGTCGCCCCTAGGCCAGTCACTCGCGCCCCTAGGCCCGTCGCCCCTAGGCCCGGCGCCCGCGGCCCGTCGTTTCAGGTCCCTAGGCCCGTCGCTCACGGCCCCGCGGCCCCGTCTTTCCAGGCCCCTAGGCCCCGTCGCTCACGGCCCCTAGGAGTCGCCCCTAGCCTGGCCCTGGCCCCACGGCCCCTCGCGACCCCCTTCCCCCGTCGCCCCGTCGCCTCGGCCCAGGCCCCGCGGCCCGTCGCCCCGTCGCCCCTAGGCCTCGGCCTTGCGGCCCCTCTAGTCGACCATTTGCCCCCGTCGCCCCTAGGCCTCGGCCCCGCGGCCCCTCTAGTCGACCCGTCGCCCCGTCGCCTAGGCCCAGGCCCCGTCGCATGTCGCCACGTCGCCCCTAGGCCTCGGCCCCGTCACCCCTCTCGTCGACCCGTCGCCCCCGTCGCCTAGACCTCGGCCCCGCGGCCCCTCTAGTCGACCCGTCGCCCCCGTCGCCCCTAGGCCTCGGCCCCACGGCCCCTCTAGTCGACCCGTCGCCCCGTCGCCTAGGCCCAGTCCCCGTCGCCCGTCGCCCCATCACCCCTAGGCCTCGGCCCCGCGACCTCTCTCATCGACCCGTCGCCCCCGTCGCCTAGACCTCGGCCCCGCGGCCCCTCTAGTCGACCCGTCGCCCCCGTCGCCTAGGTCCAGGCCCCGCGGCTTGTCGCCCCGTCGCCCCTAGGCCTCGGCCCCGCGGCCCCTCTAGTCGACCCGTCGCCCTCGTCGCCTAGACCTCGGCCCCTTGGCCCCTCTAGTCGACCCGTCGCCTAGGCCCAGGCCCTGTCGCCCGTCGCCCCGTCGCCCCTAGGCCTCGGCCCCGCGGCCCCTCTCATCGACCCATCGCTCTTATACTTAGTCGTAGAGAGTACGTGACTTAGGAGTCACGAAAGTAGCAGTAGCGGGCTTCAAACTGAATCCCAAAGTTGAAGAAACAGGTTGCTTTCCAACCCAGGTTGCAAACAGAAAGTTTCACTATGAAAAATTGATACAAAGAGGAAAGCAGAACATGATATTTAAGCAGTACGAAATCCGAATTTCAAAGTGCGCCTCGCGTAACGCGCCTCGTCGCGAAACCGAATTTTGTAACAGTAACCGACGTTGAAAACCGAAATTCAAAATGAACCGTCGTTGAAACCGACTTTCTTCAACTCCACCGAACACTGCCTCCGGAATGGTTGGGAAAATTCTGGCGGTTGAGAACGTTCTTCCCTCTCTCTCCTGAAACCCTCGTTTTCACCAGCTGCTCCTCACGATCTCGTCAGCTAGCTCCTCCCACCGTCAGAACTTATGTTCCAGCCAATTCTCTCCCACTGCCATAGGTAAGGCATTTCCCAAGTGTCCTGTTCTGTCGTTTCCATGCTCTAGAGTCGGTGCAGCGGCGAACCATTTCTAACAATCTCCCCTGTGGTTTGCTGCTGCCAGCCCTAGATCTGAAAATCTTAATCACTGTTCCTCCACCTCGCTCCCCTGTAAGTCCTGCAGGGTACGCATCCCGACAAGATACTTGCAGCGCTCGAAATTAGCCTTCGGAAGGACCTTAGTAAGGAAGTCGGCTGCCTGATCTTCTGTCCGTACGAACTGAAAGGTAAATGCCTTTTTCTCCAGCTGTTCACGCACCCAATGGTATTTGATGTCCATGTGCTTGGTACATCCGTGCCAGTTGTCTTTTTTCGCCAATGCTATGGCCGATTTGCTGTCCGATCTAATGGTAGTTGGTCCTTCAATGTGTATCCCCATTTCTTGCAGTAAACGCCGAAGCCACACTCCTTCTTGACATGCGTAGAATAACGCCATGTATTCCGCTTCCGCGCTTGAGAGTGCCATGTCGTTTAGCTTCTTGCCTTGCCACGTGATTGCTGTCCCGCCAAGGAGGAAGACGTACCCATAAGCTCCCTTTCTGTCCTTCTTATCTGATGCATGAGATGCATCAACATATCCGATTAACTCCATTGCTTCTTCTCCGCCTTCGTAGAGTAGCCCCTCTTCTCCCCGTTGCTGCAGATAGGTGATTGTGCGCTGCATCTCCTTCCATTTGCGGCCTTCTGGCTGCAGCACATTCTGCCCCAAGAAGCTGGCAGCATGTGCGACGTCTACCCGCGTACAAGAGATGGGGTACATCACCGATCCGACCCGTGACTGGTAAGCCTTCAATGCTCGCTCCTTGCCGCCCCATTGGATGAGTTCTTCTTCAGGGTTGACTTCCTTCTCTGACAGGCTGCTGAGCGGAGTGGTCACTGCCTTGGTGCAGTCCCGTGTTCCAAACCTTTCTTGCAACCGATGAATGTACTTCTTTTGGTAGAGTAGCAGCTTCTTCCCTTGGTCCCGCTCCAGGTTCATGCCAAGGAACAACGTGGCTCTCGGGATCTGCTTCACCTGGAAGACAGCTGCAAGGTGAGCACACACTTCCTCAACTCTGTCCTCCAAAGCTCCAGACACTAGGATGTCGTTGACGTAGAGTAGGAGGTAGACTTTTTCCTCCCCTTCCCCCTTCCAGTAAAATGCTATGTCACACTGACTTTTCTTGAAACCTCCTTCGAGCAGGCGTGCATCCATAGCCTTGTACCACTCTCGAGGGCTTTGTTTCAGCCCATAGAGCGCTTTCAGCAGTTTGCATTTTTTGTCAGTCCCGTCCTCCATCCCTGTAGGTTGATCCATGTAGATTTCTTCTTGGAGTTCTCCGTAGAGGAAAGCGTTCTTGATGTCAAGTTGAACCATGATGTAGTTGCGTGCTGCCACAATCTTGAAGAGTGTCCTTGCAGTAGTCAATTTGCTGACAGGGGCATATGTCTCCGTGTAGTCGATCCCCTCCACTTGCGTGTAACCTTTTGCCACCAGCCGTGCTTTGAACCTCTCCAGATGCCCCTTATCCCCTGTTTTTATCTTGAAGATCCACTTGACGCCAACGGCATGCCTCCCTTCGGGCATTTGGACGAGTTTCCAAGTGCCTCTTTCCGCGAGAGTGTCCAACTCTTCTTGTATAGCTACTTTCCACTGCTCCTTGTATGGTCCAGAGAGTGCTCCCTCGATGCCCAAGGGTTCCTGCGGCAGATTGTAAGTCTCTCTCCTTTCCTTGGTAATCAACGATGTCGCCGTTGAGGTGAGGAGGAGGTGAGTGTGCACGTCTTTCCAGCATGTCATCAGGACCTGTTGGTATTTCGGATTCGGTTTCTTCATCCGCATCCCTCTTCCCAGCTCCTCTCCTTTCACCGAAGCATCACTTGCACTCGTGTCTGCTGCCATCTCCCCTGCTTTCTCTATGCTTGAGCCTCCTTCCTCTCTCCCAATAAGAATAGCTCCTTCCTGCAGTAAGCTGTCAATTTCTGCTGCTCCTTGGTCATTGTTGTTTGTCTCGAAGAACTCCCACGGGTCGCTTTTGCCCTCTGTACTTGGCTGACCCACAATTTCAGCTTCATTCCCTCCCATGTCTTCATGTGTTTCGCTAGCTGATCGTTGCAGGGGTGGAGTTGTAGGAGCCGCTTCCATGTCACCGTTGGCGAGCGTATCCGCAGTTGGCTCCCACACCCAATCCACTCCAGCATGGGTATGTTCCTCCTCATATTCTTCCCCTTCGTCGTTTGCTGTCCCCAAGCCTTCGTTTTGGTCATCTTCAAGTAGTTCCTTCGCTCATTGAGGTGTGGCAGGTGCTGTCCCTGGAGTTTCGCCCTTGTTGCTTGCCTTCCAGTCCACGTAGTTGAGTTTTTCGTAGAATGTCACATCTCTGGTCGCTAGTACTATCCCGGTCTCCACGTCCTTGATGATCCAGCCCTTGCTCTCTGGACATGTTCCCAAGTGCACCCCCCACCTTGCCCTTGGCAGAAGTTTGTGATCAGCTCCAGCAGGGGGCCTGTACTGCGTCATACAGCCCCACACTCGAAGAAACTTCAGGTTTGGCTTCCGTTTGTAGAATGCTTCGTGAGGTGTCTTGTCCGCTACAAGTCCCTTTGTCGGTAGGCGATTTTTCAGCCAGCAAGCCATGCCCAGCGCGTCTCCCCAGTAGGTCAGAGGTAGCTTGCTGTCTGCTATCATGCTTCGCATGCTGTTGAGCAGTGTCCTATTCACCTGCTCCGCAATACTGTTGTGTTGAGGGGTATGGGGAATAGTACGCTGCCGTCGTATTCCCTTGGCTTTCAGGTAGTCGTTGAACACCTTGTTGATGAACTCCCCACCGTTGTCATTTCGAAGTACTTTCAGCTGCTTGCCGCTTTGCCGTTCAGCTTCCGCCAACCAATCCACAAAACTCGGAAAAACCTGAGTTTTATCTTTAAGTTCCGTCACCCATGTGAGTCTTGTGCCGATGTGTGTGAACGTGACAAAGTATCTGCTGTCATGTCTTGATGTGACCCTCATGGGACCGCATACATCCGCTGCCACCACTTCCATTGCCCCATATGGCTCCTTCGGTCCATGTCTTGGATGGGGAGCCTTGGTAACTTTCCCTTCGACACATGAGTCGCACTTCGTATGGGTTTCCTCAGCATCATTCACCTTCACTCCTGCTGCCATATCTTTCTTCATCAATTCCTTGATCCGTTGAGTGCTTGCATGCCCCATCCTCTTGTGCAGGAGATTTATGTCAACAGTTTCTGCCACTGCTGCCACTGGGAACTTCAGCTGCTGCAGCTCAGTCACTGCAGTATTTTCCAGCATGGTGCGTAGCTCTTCTCGAGCCTTTTTCCCTTCTTCTGGTTCAGGTTGATAGATAATCTTGTTCTCACGAGTATCTTGCTCATTCAGCTTCATCTCGTAGAGTGCTTCAGTCCGAGCGCCTTCCGCTATCAGTTTCCAGTTGGGACCGAACACCCACAGCTTTCCATTGTCACTGAAGGTCTTGCAGCCACTGCTGTCAAGTTGCGTTTGACTTATAAGGTTAAGGGACAGCTTCTCCACCAGTAGAACGTTGTCCATTTTCAGCTCCCCATAGGGACTCTGTAAGATCAGGTCCCCTTCTCCTTGTACTTGAAGTTTCCCTTCATCCCCGAGTAGGACATAAGGTACTCCGGATTCCCGGTAGTTGCGTAGCCAATCAGCTCGGTGTGTCATGTGCTGTGTACACCCACTGTCCAGAAACCAAGCTGTTTCCTTGAATCCTTTTGACAGCAGGCACACTTCGGATGCTCGAGCAACGTTGGCTTTGTGGGCGCCTCCAAGGATGGCGTCAACCTTTGGCGTTTCTTCCACTACTGCAGGTGCCTCCATCAGGTTTGTCTTCGCTGCTGCTGCTGGCCTTTGTGGTTGCAGCTCCTTTCCTCGGAAATTTCTGCTAGCTCGGTTGTGGTAGCAATCGGAAGCCTTGTGCCCAAATTTGCCACAATGGTTGCAATTTCCATTGAATCCTCCGCTTGCCTTGTAGCCTTCTCCATGCCTTGCATCGTTGTTTTGTTGCCACAGTCCTTTCCCTTTGTAGTTTCTTCCATTTGGGTTGGAATAACAGTCGGCAGCTTTGTGCCCCTTCTTCTCGCAGTTGTAGCAGCTGCCAAAATCTCTTGGTGTGGCAGTTGCATTCAGATTTGCAGGCCTGTTGACCTCTGCTGCCGTTGCCACTGCTTCCCTTCTTTTCAGGTCAGATTTGACCAGCTCAAGCTAGGTCATATCCTTGGGCGTGTTGCAGGTAAGGATCCCGATCTCTGCTGTCCACTTCTTCGGTAGACCGCTGATGATGTATCCCATCATGTACTTCTCCGATTCGGGTGCCCCCATTGCTGTGAGATCGTCGTTGTGGCTCTTGGCTCGATTCACGTAGTCAATTATCTTCTCCATTGGCTCCATTGCGAGCAGCAGCAATTTCTTTCTCACTGCAGTCAGATTCGTGTCGGTCCGTCCGAGATATACGGCTTCCATGTATGCCCATGCACGTTGTGCTGAATTGGTGTCGTCCGCGAACTGATCCAGCCCCACAGCGATGGAATCCGAAACTGAGTGACACAGTTGGAAGAAGGCTTGCAAACTCTTCTTCTTGTATGCCCTCTTTCCTTGTGCCGTTGCCGTTGCAGGTGGAGGTACTCCTTCCTCCGTCTCCTCGTCCGCTTTGTAGAAGGGCCAGATATCAACTTCTCTTGCCCTTCGCATGAACTTAAGTCGCCATGTGCTGTAGTTGTTGCCATTGAACCGTTGTGCCTCGCTTAGGCCAATCGTTGGCCTGGCAACCACGTGCCCTTGCGTAAGGGCCTCCAAGAGGGCTTGGACTTGGGGAACTTCGGCACTGACTGAAGAACCCGAGCTTGCCTCACCATCCCCATTCGGCATGATGCAGGAACTTGTCTTGGCCCTTCTTGAATGCTTGAAACGCACTATAACCTCGCTCTGATACCAGCTCTTATACTTAGTCGTAGAGAGTACGTGACTTAGGAGTCACGAAAGTAGCAGTAGCGGGCTTCAAACTGAATCCCAAAGTTGAAGAAACAGGTTGCTTTCCAACCCAGGTTGCAAACAGAAAGTTTCACTATGAAAAATTGATACAAAGAGGAAAACAGAACATGATATTTAAGCAGTACGAAATCCGAATTTCAAAGTGCGCCTCGCGTAACGCGCCTCGTCGTGAAACCGAATTTCGTAACAGTAACCGACGTTGAAAACCGAAATTCAAACTGAACCGTCATTGAAACCGACTTTCTTCAACTCCACCGAACACTGCCTCCGGAATGGTTGGGAAAATTCTGGCGGTTGAGAACGTTCTTCCCTCTCTCTCCTGAAACCCTCGTTTTCACCAGCTGCTCCTCACGATCTCGTCAGCTAGCTCCTCCCACCGTCAGAACTTATGTTCCAGCCAATTCTCTCCCACCGCCATAGGTAAGGCATTTCCCAAGTGTCCTGTTCTGTCGTTTCCATGCTCTAGAGTCGGTGCAGCGGTGAACCATTTCTAACAATCGCCTTGTCACCTAGGCCCAGGCCCCGCGGCCCGTCGCCCCGTCGCCCCTAGGCCTCGGCCCCGCGACCCCTTTCGTTGACCCGTCGCCCCGTCTCGCGACCCACGGCCCCTCGACCCTCGCCTACGGCCCAGCGACCCGCGACCCACGGCCCCGCGACCCACGGCCCTGCGACCCACGGCCCCTAGGCCCCGCGACCCACGGCCCCGCGGCCCGACGCCCCTAGGCCCCGAGGCCCCTAGCCTACGCGCGCCCGGCCCGTCGCCCCTAGCCTTCTCAACCCCTTGGCCCCGTTGCCCCTAGCTCGGCCCCTCGACCCCGTGGCCCCCCCCGTGTTTGGCCCCTCGGCCCATAGGCCCCTAGGCCCCTTGGCCCCACGCCCCTCAGCCCCTCGTGTTTGGCCCCTCGGCCCCTTGGCCCCCCCACCCCTCGTGTTTGGCCCCTCGGCCCCTAGGCCCCTCGGCCTCGCCCCTCGGCCCCTTGGCCCCTAGGCCCCTCGGCCCTGCCACTCGGCCCCTCGGCCCCTTGACCTCTCTGCCCCTGCTACTGCTGCTACTGCTACTGCTGCTACTGCTGCTGCTACTGCTGCTACTGCAGCTGCTACTGCTGCTACTGCTACTACTGCTCCTCTACTGCTACTACTGCTGTCCCTCTCGCAGCCCCTGCCGCCCCGCACGCCGCCTAGCTTGCCTGCTATGACTTCTCTTCGTCGTAGCGGTAAGAGTGGGGACGGCGGTGGTGGCAGCAGTGGAAGTGGTGGCGGCCGTCCTAGCAGTCCCTGTGGAGCTGTTCGGTGGGGAGTTTCTGTCGGTGGCCAGATGTGGGTGCAGCACCGTCAGCACGAGGCCCTTACACCCCAGCAGCTCCGTGAGTGGTACATTAGTAGGGGTGGTGGCGGCGGCAGTAGTGGCGGTCGCTCTACAGCTGTTCAGTTGGGAGTTACTGGCGGAGGCCTGCCGAAACTGCAGCAGCGTCCGCGCGAGACCCTTTCGCCTCAGCAACTTCGTGAGTGGTATGTTCAGCGTGGGGCGTCTCGGGGTAGTGCTCGCTGCCCGTACGGCATTCGCACAGGTGACTGGGCTGGTCAGACTTGCGGGACAGTTGGTCACCCACAGTCTCGCTGCTTCTCCTGCCTGAGCGAAACCTGGCGTGCAGAGTTTGGCGACGCGACTGAGCTTCCCCGCTGGCTCGAGCTGGTTAGGCAGGGTGTGGATATCTTTACTCTAGACTATGATGCTATTCTCACTGCTATGTATGCTTTGTCTGCTAGTGCTGAGGGTGACTGTTCCCGGTGTGTGCCACCTGACCCAGGTATAGCGGCTGCTGCTCTAGGTGCTAGTGATTCTGGTACTCTCCCTGGTACTGCGCCTGCTGAGGCCTTGCACACCTTCACGCTGGACTCAGGCGCCTTGCGCTGTTTCTTTCGTGACAGCACCATCCTCACTCCTCTCCCTGCACCTATCCCGGTCAGACTGGCTGACCCCTCTGGGGGCCCGGTCGTGGCCAATTCCTCCACTGTCCTCCCGTGTCTGGCGGTTCTGTCCGGCTCACAGTCAGGTCTTCACCTCCTCTCGTTCTCTACGAACTTGGTGAGTACCGCTGCCCTCCAGGATGCGAGGGTCACTACCACCACTCCTGGGGGTCAGCGTGTGTTGATCTGCACATGCACACGGACGGGGCGTCACCTGGCTACGTTCACTCGTCGGCCACGGTCGAGTCTGTACACGCTGGCTACCGAGCCTCCTCAGGTCGCTGCGTCTGCTCAGGTGTCCGCGTCAGGTCAGGTAGCCGCCTCTTGCTCGTGTCGCCTCCTGTCGCACCCAGACTCTTCTGTGGCACCACCGCCTGGGTCACCCCTCCCTGCCACGCCTTCGTGGCATGCACTCCCGGTTTCTCGTCTCTGGTCTACCCAGGTCTCTGCCTCCCCTCCCGCCCTCACCTGCCCCGCCCTGCCTTCCTTGCGTCGAGGGGCGGCAGCGTGCCGTTTCCCCTGACAACTGCTCCCCTGCAGACTCTCCACATGGACATGTGGGACCCAGCCCGCGTCATTGGACAAGGCCGCGAGCGCTACTTTCTGCTGGTCGTTGACGACTACACGCGGTACACCACGGTCTTCCCTTTGCATAGCAAGGGTGAGGTCGTTGATGTCTTGATCCCTTTGATCCGCACAGTCCGTCTCCAGCTCCGCGAGCGCTTCGGTACGGACCTTCCTGTCCTACGTCTGCACTCTGACAGAGGTGGTGAGTTCTCCTCCGACCTCTTGCGGGACACCCGTCGTGGGGAGGGCATTCTCCAGTTGTTCACGCTTCCGGACTCCCCTCAGCAAAATGGGATTGCTGAGCGCCGCATTGGCTTAGTCATGGAGGTCGCTCATACCTCCATGATTCATGCGGCCGCTCCCCATTTTCTGTGGCCGTTTGCGGTCCGGTACGCTGCGCATTAGCTCAACCTCTGGCCCCGTGTCTCCTTGCCGGAGACCTCGCCCACACTGCGTTGGACGGGGCAGGTTGGCGATGCTAATGTTCCGGGTCTGGGGCTCTCATGCCTTTGTTCGCGATACGTCCGCGGACAAGCTCTCCGCCCGCGCCATTCCCTGCGTCTTCCTTGGCTTTGTCCCTGACGTGCCTGGCTGGCAGTTTTACCACCCCACCTCGCGCCGTGTCCTCCCATCTCAGGACCTCACGTTTGACGAGTCGGTTCCCTTCTACCGTCTCTTCCCCTACCGCTCTGCCCCTCCCCCACCCCCGCCGCTCTTCCTTGCTCCCGGTCCACCTCCAGTGGACCCCCTCCCGCCCGAAGGTCCTGCTCCCTCGGGTGTGTCTCAGGTACACCCTCTCCCTGGTACTGCGCCTGTTCAGGTAGCTGTCGGCTCAGGTGCTGCTCCAGGTACTGCGTCTGGGGGTGCTACGCCGGCGGGTGCGGGGTCTGAGGGTGCTGGGTCTGGGGGTGCTGAGTCGGAGGGTGCAGAGTCTGGGGGTGCTGCGCCTCGGGGTGCTGCTTCGTCTGGAGGTCCTGCTGGTGCTTCGCCGCAACTGTCTTTGCAGCAGCTGCGTGAGTGGCTTGTTCGGCGTGCACACCGTCGGAGTGGAGCTCCCGGAGCTGGAGGCGCTGGAGACACTAAAGCTAGAGGTGTTGCTGTTACTGCTGGAGCTGGCGGTACTGGAGGTGCTGCGGCTACTGGTCGTGGAGGTGCTCGTACCAGTGGTGCTGGAGCTGCCGAGACTGGTGGTGTTGGGTGCGCTGGAGCTGGAGACCCTACGAAGCCTGGAGCAGCTGGCGCTGGAGACGCTAGAGCTGGAGGAGCTGGAGTTGGAGGCCCTGGCGCAGGAGGCGCTGGAGTTGCCGAAGCTGGAGTTGGAGGCACTGGCGCTGGAGGCGCTGGAGCTCCAGGAGCTGGAGCTGTTGACCCTGGCGCTGGAGGTGCTGGAGGCACTGTGCGGCTGCGAGCGTACTTCGTTCCCCTGCTTCAGCAGGTTCTTGGTGTCCCGTCATCTACTGGTCTTCCTCCTCCCTTCCTGTGTCCTCCGTCTGACCAGTCGCAGTCGCCGTTACAGCCAGCCTCCCCACTGCCTGCTCCCTCTCCTTACACTGAGCAGTCCGGCGGTCTTACAGAGCGTCGTGACCTTGCTTCTCGTCCTGCCTCCCCTGTTCGCACTGGTCGTAGCGTTCCTCGTCCGCGTCCCCTTCCTATCCCCAGCACACACGCTATGGCACTCCGTCCTTCCTTTGTTCCACTGCGTGTTTCTCTGCCTGCTCCTCCTGAGTCCTCTCTTCCTGAGGTCCTTGACCCTGCTCGTGCTGCCAGTCCAACTGTCTCTCGTCTCCTTGCCACAGCTGTCACTGACCCTTTCTTTGAGTCTGCTGCTGTGTCTGCTCTAGTTGCTGAGCTGCTTGACTTTGCTGCTGCGTGCCGTCTCGATTACGCCACTGCTCTAGTTGCTGAGTCTGTGTCTGCCAAACCTCCGTCCGTCGGGGGTGAGTGTGCTCTTGGCACGGACGTCCTTAAGGATAGGCAGGAGGACTTTGAGTGTCTTGCAGCTGCTGTACCTCGTTTCGCTTCCATGCTGCTTGCCCCTGAGGGAGACCCGGATGCTCCAGACATCCCGACCCCGCGCTCTTACGCAGAGGCGATTACGGGTCCTTACTCCTCTCAGTGGCAGGCAGCTATGGATGCCGATATGGCATCCTGGAAGTCCATAGGCACCTACGTCGATGAAGTTCCCCCGTCTCGTGTGAACATAGTCGATGGCATGTGGATTTTCAGGGTGAAGCGGCCGTCGGGTTCTCCGACTACCTTCAAGGCGCGTTACGTTGCTCGAGGCTTCAGTCAGCGACAGGGAGTTGACTACTTCTAGACCTTCTCCCCCACCCCGAAGATGACTACTCTTCAGGTGTTGCAGCTCGTCGCTGCTCAGCGTGACTACGAGTTGCACTCTCTGGACTTCATAACAGCTTTCCTGCAGAGCAGCCTGCACGAGGAGATCTGGCTGCGCCGACCACCTGGTTTCACTGGGACGTTTCCTGCAGGTACTCAGTGGAGCCTCCGCCGGCCAGTGTAAAGTCTCCGCCAGGCGCCTCGCGAGTGGAAGGATACACTGAGGACTACACTTGCGGCTCTTGGGTTTGCTCCTTCTACTGCAGACTCGTCGCTGTTTCTACGCACCGACACCTCGCTGCCGTCGTTCTACGTCCTCGTGTACGTCGACGACCTCGTCTTTGCCACTGCTGACACTGAGGCACTGACCCTTGTGAAGTTCGAGCTGCAGAAGAGACACACCTACACTGACCTGGGTGAACTACGCAGCTATCTTGGCCTGCAGATCAACCCGGACAGAGCACGGCGCACCATCACACTGACTCAGTCACACATGGTGCACCAGGTCCTTCAGCGCTTCGGCTTCCAGTTCTCCTCGCCACAGCCCACTCCTCTGTCTACCAGCCACTCGCTCTGAGCTCCACCTTCGGACGAGTCCGTAGAGCCGAGTGGTCCGTACCCAGAGCTTGTGGGTTGCCTCATGTGCCTGATGACGTGCACACGACCTGACCTCGCGTACCCTCTCAGCCTTCTGGCTCGCTACATGGCTCCCGGTAGGCACCGAAAGGTGCAATGGGATGCTGCGAAGAGGGTACTGCGTTACCTGTGCAGTACGTCGGGCATGGGGCTTGTGCTTGGAGGACGGGGTCCTGTTGTCCTCACTGGTCACGCAGACGCCTCCTGGGTTGACGACTCAGCTACGCAGCGGTCGTCGCAGGGTTACACCTTCAGCCTTGGGTCCGGCTCGGTTTCTTGGCGGTCTACCCGCTCGTCTTCAGTTCTCAGCTCCAGCTGTGAGGCTGAGATCTACGCCGGAGCCATGGCTGCTCAGGAGCTACGCTAGCTCACCTACTTGCTGACCGACTTGGGAGAGCAGCCTCGTTCGCCTCCAGTTCTGTACGTAGACAACAAGGCTATGATTGCCTTGTGTCAGGAGCACAGACTGGAGCACAGAACGAAGCACATCGCTCTGCGATACTTCCTTGCTCGAGAGTTGCAGCAGCGTGGCCAGCTTCGTCTTGCGTACGTGGCCACTCGGGCCAACACTGCTGATGTTTTCACCAAGGCACTTCCGCCTGGTGATCATCAGCGCTTTGCTACTGTGTTAGGCCTTGTGCCTACTTTGCCTCACTTGCTTACTGCTTGACTCTGCTTGTACTGTGAACTCTATATATACCTGCATGCTTGCACTTGCTAGGATATGATCACTGTATTGTTTGTTCTCTTTATATAACTCTGCATGTGAACTGGCCTTGTGGCCCTTTGCTTGTGCTCGGACTGTGTGGTGACTTTGTGATCCACCCTGAGCTTGCTTTGCTTTTCTTGACTGGTCTTGTGACCACTTGCTCTCCCCCACTTTGCCTATGGGGGTGTGTCAAACTTATATGCTGCACATTGTGTAGTCTATAGTGGGTTAGCCCATATGGGGTACAACACAACTCAGGGTTAGTACTTGTACTCATCCTGCTGCTAGTTCATTTCATTCTCGTTTGTAACTTTGACACTTCCTGTACTGCGTCTACACTCTGACAGAGGTGGTGAGTTCTCCTCCGACCTCTTGCGGGACTCTCGTCGTGGGGAAGGCATTCTCCAGTCGTTCACGCTTCCGGACTCCCCTCAGCAAAATGGGATTGCTGAGCGCCGCATTGGCTTAGTCATGGAGGTGGCTCGTACCTCCATGATCCATGCGGCTGATCCCCACTTTCTGTGGCCGTTTGCGGTCCGGTACGCTGCGCATCAGCTCATCCTCTGGCCCCTTGTCTCCTTGCCGGAGACCTCGCCGACACTACGTTGGACGGGGGAGGTTGGCAATACGTCGGTGTTCCGGGTCTGGGGCTCTCGTGCCTTTGTTCGCGATACGTCCGCGGACAAGCTCTCCGCCCACGCTATTTTTTGCGTCTTCCTTGGCTTCCCCCCTAATGCGCCTGGCTGGCAGTTTTACCACCCCACCTCGCGCCGTGTCTTCCCCTCTCAGGACGTCACGTTTGACGAGTCGGTTCCCTTTTACCATCTCTTCCCCTACCGCTCTGTCCCTCCCCCACCCCCGCCGCTCTTTCTTTCTCCATGTCCCCCTCCACTAGACCCCTCCCCCCCCAGGGTCCTGCTCCCTCAGTTGTGTCTCAGGTAGACCCTCTCCCTGGTACTGTGCCTGTTGAGGTAGCTCTGGACTCAGGTGCTGCTCGAGGTGCTGCGTCTGGGGGTGCGGAGCCTTGGGGTGCGGAGCCTGGGGGTACTGAGTCTAAGGGTACCGGGTCTAGGGGTGCTGAGCCGAGGGGTGCTGAGCCTACGGGTGTGGAGTCTGGAGGTGCTGAGCTTGGGGGTACTGAGTCTGGGGTACTGAGCCTCGGGGACCTGCTTCTTCTGGAGGTGGTGCGGGTGATTCGCCACGACTGTCTCCCCGGCCGGAGCCTCTCTTCCCGCAGCCGCTGCGCGAGTGGTTTACTCAGCGCACACGCCTTCGGAGTGGAGCTGCAGGAGCTGGAGACTCTTCCGCTGGTGACATTGGAGCTGGAGGTGCTGGAGTTACTGCTGGAGCTGATGGTACCGGAGGTGCTGCAGCTGCTGGTCCTGGATGTGCTCATACCAGGGGTACTGGAGCCGCCGAGACTGGTAGTGTCGGGGGCGCTGGAACTGGAGACCCTACGGAGCCTGGAGCTGCTGGGGCTGGAGGAGGTGGAGCTGGAGCTGGAGGCACTGGTGGTGCTGGAGCTGGAGGAGCTGGAGCTGTTGGCGCTGGAGCTGGAGGTACTGACGCGGGAGGCGCTGGACCTGGAGGAGCTGGAGTTGTTGACCCTGGAACTGGAGGTGCTGGAGCTGGGGGTGCTGTGTCTGGTGGTACTGGTGCTGGAGGCACTGTGCGGCCGCGACCGTACTTCGTTCCCCTGCTTCAGCAGGTTCTTGGTGTCCCGTCTTCTACAGGCCTTACTCCTCCCTTACTGTGTCCACTGCCTGACCAGTCGCAGCCGTTGTTACAGCCAGCCTCCCCATTGCCTGCTCCTTCTACTTACACTGAGCCGACTGGCAGTCTTACAGAGCGTTGTGAGCCTGCGTCTCGCTCTGCCTCCCCTATTTGCACTGGTCGTTGCGTTCCTCGTCCGTGTCCTCCTCGTGTCCCCGGCACATACGCTATGGCACTTCGTCCTTCCTCTGTTCCACTGCGTGTTCCTCTGCCACTTCCTCCTGAGACCTCTCTTCCTGCCGTCCCTGACCCTGAGTCTGACCTCGCTCGTGCTGCAAGTCCCACTGTCTCTCGTCTCCTTGCCACTGTTGTCACTGACCCTTCTGTTGAGTCCACTGCTGCGTCTTCCCTCGTTGTTGGACTGGTTGACTTAGCTGCTACCTGTCGTCTAGACAACGCCATTGCTCTTGTTGCTGAGTCTGAGTCTGTCAGTCCTCCGTCCGTCGGGGGTGAGTGTGCTCTTGGCACGGATGTCCTTGAGGACAGGCAGGAGGACTTTGAGTGTCTTGCAGCTGCTGTACCTCGTTTCGCTTCCATGCTGCTTGCCCCTGAGGGAGACCTGGATGCACCAGACATCCCGACCCCGCGCTCTTAAGCATGAGGTGATTACGGGTCCTTACTCCTCTCAGTGGCAGACAGCCATGGATGCCAAGATGGCATCCTGGAAGTCCACAGGCACCTACGTCAACGCATTTCCCCCGTCTGAGGTGAACATAGTCGATGGCATGTGGATTTTCAGGGTGAAGTGGCCGTCGGGTTCTCCGCCTACCTTCAAGGCGCGTTACGTTGCTAGAGGCTTGAGTCAACGACAGGGGATCGACTACTTCCAGACCTTCTCCCCCACCCCGATGATGACTACTCTTCGGGTGTTGCTGCACGGCGCTGCTCAGCGTGACTACGAGCTGCACTCTCTGGACTTCAGCACAGCTTTCTTGCAGGGCAGCCTGCACAAGGAGATCTAGCTGCGCCGCCCACCTGGCTTCACTGGGTCGTTTCCTGGAGGTACCCAGTGCAGCCTCCGGTGGCCAGTCTACGATCTCCACCAGGTGCCTCGCGAGTGGCACAACACGCTGAGGACTACACTTTCGGCTCTGGGGTTTACTCCTTCTACTGCTGACGCGTCGCTGTTTCTACGCACCGACACCTCGCTGCCGCCGTTCTACGTCCTCGTGTACGTCGACGACCTCATCTTTGCCACTGCTGACACTGAGGCACTGACCCTTGTGAAGTCGGGGCTGCAGAAGAGACACATCTGCACTGACCTTGGTGAAGTGCACAGCTATCTTGGCTTGCAGATCACGCGGGACAGAGCACGGCGCACCATCACACTGACTCAGTCACACATGGTGCACTAGGTCCTTCAGCGCTTCGGCTTCTAGTTCTCCTCGCCACAGCCCACTCCTCTGTCGACCAGCCACTCGCTCTCAGCTCCACCTTCGGACGAGTCAGTAGAGCAGAATGGTCCGTACCCAGAGCTTGTGGGTTGCCTCATGTACCTGATGACGTGCACACGACCTGACCTTGCGTACCCTCTCAGCCTCCTGGCTTGCTACGTGGCTCCCGGTAGGCACCGAAAGGTGCACTGGGATGCTGCAAAGAGGGTAATGCGTTACTTGTGCCGTACGTCGGGCATGAGGCTCGTGCTTGAAGGACGGGGTCCAGTTGTCCTCACTGGTCACGCAGACGCTTCTTGGGTTGACGACTCAGCTACGCAGCGGTCGTCACAGGGTTACACCTTCAGCCTCGGTTCCAGCTCTGTTTCTTGGCGGTCTACCCGCTCATCTTCGGTTCTCAGTTCCAGTTGTGAGGCTGAGATCTACGCAGGGGCCATGGCTGCACACGAGCTACGCTCGCTCACCTACCTGCTGACTGACTTGGGAGAGCAGCCTCGTTCGCCTCCAGTTCTGTACGTAGACAACAAGGCCATGATTGCCTTGTGTCAGGAGCACAGACTGGAGCACAGAACGAAGCAAATCGCTCTGCGATACTTCCTTGCTCGAGAGTTGCAGCAGCGTGTCAGCTTCGTCTAGCGTACGTGGCCACTAGGGCCAACACTGCTGATATATTCACCAAGGCACTTCAGTCTGGTGATCATCAGCGCTTCTCTACTGTTTTAGGCCTTGTGCCTACTTTGCCTCACTTGCTTACTGCGTGACTTTGCTTGTACTGTGATATATATATATACCTGCATGCTTACTCTTGCTAGGCTATGATCACTGTATTGTTTGTTCTCTTTTATATAACTTTGCATGTGAACTGGCCTTGTGGCCCTTTGCTTGTGCTTGGACTGTGTGGTGACTTTGTGATCCACCCTGAGCTTGCTTTGCTTTTCTTGACTGGTCTTGTGACCACTTGTTCTCCCCCACTTTGCCTATGGGGGTGTGTCAGAATGTTATAGTTCTTACATTTCTGTAGGCTATATTGGGGTAGCCCATTAGGAGTACAACCCAATTAGGGTTAGTACTTGTACCCAACTCTTTCATAGTTCATTCACTCTTGTTCGTTAGTTTGGCAGATCGATCGTCTATCACAATCGCTGTGTGGATCGATTACAGGCCCTACGATATCAGGAATTTTCCCTTGAAATTCCTGATTTTCAGGGATTTTTTTGTACCTACCATGATTTTCCAGTGTTCAGTTTTTTGGGGGACTGGATTTTCAGCCTGTAGGGGCCAGATGACTCTGAACTTTCAGGTTTTTTTTTTAAGGGACACTTATTACACTACGTTGTAACGAAACTGACACTGAATGTGATTCCTACACGTTCCAAGTGTAGTTGCCCGGAAGTACAGTGAATCTCAGATTCCCGCGGTGTTAGCACCACTTGGCTGTGACTACTAGACAAATTTGCTCCGTGTTATTCGCTTTGAGGGCTGCTTTGTTGGCGCGCTTGGTCCGATCATTGGCCACTTTTGCAGCATTATGTGGGTTGACCTATGACAAGGTTGCAACAGAGCGATGTTGGCAGGCTGTGATGCGAGGGTTTCTGGCCCATTGCTTGCACCTCTGGTCCTGTGGCCCGTTTTGTCTAAATCGTGCTGGCAAGCACTGATGCATCCACGCCGCCCAGTCGTGCTACCTGCCATCCAGGCTCCCATCCCATTCTGCTCCATGCTTTCCTTCCATCCGCTTGGGATTTCATCGCGTTCGTGCCTAGTGTTATCTTATTTTAAGTTCAATATCAGCCTTTACAAAAAGGGAGCACTAACGCATCAGACTTTTTTTTAAGGTAACACTGAATTTTCATGTTTTTTTTGGGGGGGACACTAACGATCAGGGATTCTACACAGAGGGACCCTGATGCATTAACGTGCCTAAATGTGAATCATAGGCCCTGATGGGTTACCATGTTTAATAGCCCGTAACCATGCTACATTAAGGTTTTTGTCAATATTTTGTGCAACTGATCATTGATTGCGCGAGATCAGTCCGAGATATCAAAGTGCGACTGATGTTCACGAACTGAACACAACATGCATGATTGAACATGATGCCTGCGAATTGGAGTCATTTCACAGAGCGGCGAATTGGAGTCGCAAAAAAAATCTGCACTTTGCGGTTCGAGTGGGTAAGTTCATTTCGTCAGGTTGGTTGTTTTGTGGTCTGCGAATGTCGCAGGTGGGATTGAACGACGAATGTTTTTTTGTGCTGGTGTCGCGCATAAGTCCAAAATTTCGCTTCTGATACATCCAAGCAAAAAAACAGAGGCGATTGTTAAAACGACGTGGGCGCATCGTTTCGCCAACCGATCCGCACACTCGATTGTGCGGATCAATATACAAGCACGATCCTGCGATATTCCCTAGGGGCGACGGGGCCAACTGGGTCGAGGGGCCGAGCTAGGGGCGACGGGGTCGACGGGGCCAAGGGGCCGAGGGGCGCGACTAGGAGCGACGGGGCCTAGGGGCCTAGGGGCGCGGCTAGGAGCAACGGGGCTGACGGGGTCGCGGGGCGCGGCTAGGGGCGACGGGGTCGATGGGGCCAACGGGGCCGAGGGGCCGAGCTAGGGGCGACGGGGTCGACGGGGGTCGCGGCTAGGGGCGACGGGGGGCGCGACTAGGGGCGACGGGGTCGACAGGGCCAAGGGGCCGAGGCTACGGGGCCGAGGGGCTGAGCTAGAGGCGACGGGGCCAACGCTAGGGGCGACGGGGCCTAGGGGCCGAGGGGCGCGGCTAGAGGCGACGGGGTCGACGGGGCCAACGGGGCCGAGCTAGGGGCGACGGGGTCGACGGGGCCAAGGCTAGGGGTGGCGACGGGCCGGGGCCTAGGGGCAACGGGCGCGGGCCTAGGCTAGCAGGGCAGTAGGTGGTGGGCCCAAAAATAAATCGGTTCTAGGGGACCTGCTCTGATACCATGTTAGAATGTTGTGAACGAGAATGAATGAACTAGCAAAGAGTTGGGTACAAGTACTATCCCTAATTGGGTTGTACCCCTTATAGGCTACCCCACTATAGCCTACACAAATATAAAAGCTATAATGTTCTGACAGTCCTTAGTTATTTTTTTGCCCTCCGGTGAGGTCGTAGGTAGTGTCAGACCCGTTGAGATACTCAGCATGGTAACCTCAGCGGACAAGAGATTCCGCCCAGTCGAGCTCGCTGCCCGCGGGAAAAAAAAAAACCATTCGGGCATGCATCCGGTCAGGGAGGCATCAACCCTAAACACGTGGAGGATGTGTTTAGGGTTGATGCCTCCCTCGGATCGCATGCCATCCGAGGGGGTTTTAGTTTTTTTCTGCCCTACGGTCAGGTCGACGGGGGCCGTCGACCCAATTCCGCTGAGATATTCAGGGTGCGTTCTTAGCCTGTGTCAGGCAGGCTGACATGAAGCTGTGAAGGGTTTGGATTTGATTGATGACGACGTGGAAAGATCGGTGACGCCGATAGGCTTGTGTCAGGAAACTTGACACAGGCTAAGCACGTACCCTCATATGGTGTCCCTGCGTAGGAATGCGCCCTAGACCCTCCGCGGCGCAGGTCGTGTGAGAGCTGTTCGCTCAGGAGCCAATCCTAGAGCCGAAAGTGCCTTGAGAAGGAGGGAAAACGTTTGGGAATACAAATTTCGAGGCGGGAAAAGTATGGCACAGCAGAATGGGGAAGAGTTCGACAGAGGGACGAGGTAGGTCCTGAAAGTTCTCTTTTGAACGCTCTGGAATGCGATCAAACTCGTTGAACCGCACTCGAATACGGTTTGGGAAACACACACAGCCAATCAGTGTGACACCCATTCAGGGAGCAGTATTGTATGCCTTCTCACAAATCTGTGAGCAGTGAGTCTCCAGCACGTCGCATCGCATCTCTGCTACAACGTTTTCACGCTCTTCGTCAAACCACGCGACGGGGCCCGTACCCTGGAGGTTATCCAGCGTTAAATCCTCTAGGTGTCAAAATCCCCTTGGTTTTTCTCGTCCTACGAATCTAACTCGTGTTGCTCATTCCCCTCGATCTTGTCGTTCGCCAAATTCAGCCTCCCGTGTTCACTGATTCTCTCTCCGCGAGAGCCACACATGAACTCGGGACAACCGCCTACCAGAATGGCGTTTCGCGGGTCGACTGCGCGGCTGGTCGTTGTTCTGCATCTCGTTCTCGCGTTCGCTTTGCTGACTACAACCCAGCGCATCGCGGTAAGGGATTACGGATCGGGAAGCGATACATGCAACCACAGGTCTGGACATTCCCTACCTCCTTTTCTACTCCTGCATTCTCCCTCACCCTTTCCCTCCCTCCCCCCTCTCCTTCGTCCTCTTTCCCCCCTCCCGCGCTCTCTCTCCCAGCCTGTGCTTTCTATCTGTTCATTTGGTTCGTGTTTTTCTCTTTTCACGCCCGCATTCACCTGCCGGTCTCAGGAGCGGCACCTGCGACAGCGGGATCGCGTGTCGCGCTTTCTGAACTTCAATTTCTCCGAAGCAGATGGGTTATGCGGGTCGTGGGCTAGTGACTACGCCGCATTGCACAGTCGAATACTGGAACGCGCCTTCGAAGCGTATCTGGCGCGGCAACAGGCGGAGAAGACGAGGAAGGGCAAAAAGGAAGTGCCTTCTGAGGGACCTTTAGTAGATAAGCCGAATGTAACACGGCAACAGGCGGAGACGCAAGGGGAGAACGAGCAGGGATTGCCCTCTCTAGTGGTAAAGAATTCTGTGACACGGCAGCGGATGGGTACGCCTGAGGGGGGAGAGGGGGAGATGCAGAAGAAGAAAGGCATGGAGGAGGGAAAGGAGGCGAAGACGGGGGAGGTGGAGGAGGTGGGGGAGCAGAAGCCGAAGAAAAAACCGAACCATGAGCAGAAGCAGAAGCAGGATCAGGGGCAGAGGAAGGAGCAGGAGCAGGAGCAGAAGCAGGAGAAGGAGCAGAAGCAGAAGAAGAAGCAGCAGAAGCAGCAGCAAAAGCAGGAGCAGCAGAAGCAGCAGCAGAAGCAGGAGAATCAGCAGCAGTTGAAACGGCGGCGGAAGTTGCAAGAAGCACCTCAAAATACGTCTGTTCCCTCCTCCTCCTCCTCCTCCTCCTCCTCCTCCTCCTCCTCCTCCTCCTCCTCCTCCTCCCCCTCCTCCTCCTCCTCCTCCTCCTCCTCCTCCTCCTCCTCCTCCTCCTCCACGTCCCCCCCCTCCTCTCCCTCCCTCTCCCCCACTCCCCCATCCCCACAAGACCCTCCCATCCGCTTCCTCACATTCGAGTGGCTGGACGGCTGTGGCGGCTTCGCGGACGTGCTCGCAGGGCTGGTAACCGCATTCGTCACGGCTGTACTCGACAACCGCGCGCTCATAATACGCAACGACTGCCTCCCCGCAGCCTTCGAATCCAACATGATCAACTGGACACCCGGCCCCTTCGTGCCCTTGGAACCTGCGCGGAAACTCGCGCTGGTGGAGGATAGCGAGGGCAGGACAGTCCCAGAGCGCGCGCGCGACGGGGAGGTGGTGCTGCTGTGGCTGCGGAATAAGTTTGTCAAGATCGAGCCGTTCTTTACGGAACTGGAAGGGGCGGTGAATGTGCGCATGACGAGCAACCGCGGCGTGCTGACGTGGCTGCAGATGAAGGCGGAGGGGGAGTGGGCGGATAGGTTCAAGGCGTTGGGAATGCGCCTGCCGTATGCACTCGGGTGCTCCCTCCGGTTCCTCATGCGGTGAGATGAAGGGGGGAGGGGGAGGGGAGAGGCAGAAAGGGGATAAGGGGGGATGACAGACGATGGGAAGCGGGAGAGAGATGGAGTGTGGGTGGATTATTGGGGGCCAGGGGAGGGGGGTTGGGGGGGGAAGGGTGAAAACGGAGGGAAGTGGTTTAGAAGGTCCTGAAGACCGAATGCCGTTCTCCTACCTTTTGTCTTCTCTTTTCCACACTTGTTTCCTTATGTTCCGCTCTTTCCATCCCCTCCCCCTCCACCCTTCCGCCTCTCCCTCTCCCTCCTCCCTCTTCCATCCTCTCACCAATCCCTTCCAAGCTCTCCCCAAAGCCCCAAGCCAGAGGTGCAGGCATCTTCCCCGCACTCTTCCCCATTCCCCCTCCCCCCATCCCACTCCCCTCCCTCCCCCCCGCTCACACTCTCCACAGCCCCAAGCCAGAGGTGCAAGCACTCTTCTCCATCTCCTCCCTCCTTTTCCCTTTTCCCTCCCCTCCCCGTCCCCCCTCCTCCCCCCCGCTCACTCTCCCCACAGGCCCAAGCCAGAGGTGCAAGCGCTCTTCCACAGCATAGAGCACCGCCTGCGGGGGAGGCGGTGGGTAGCGCGGGGAGGGCTGAAGAGGCCCAGGGTGGCGACAGTGGGGATACACATCCGGGTGAACGATTCTGTGGTGTGGGCGGGTGACAGGGGCAAGCCCAAGGTGCTCAATGCCACACAGGTTGACGTGCTGCTTGCTCACTCCAGGAAATGGATTCTGTGTGCTAGGGTGAGTCGGGGAGAGGGGGGTTGGGGAATCTGGAAGTGGGGAAGTTGGGAAGGGAAGGGTTTGGGGTTTCAGGGTTTGGGTTTTTGGTGGGCCGTGAGGCGGAGAGGTGCAGGGTTTTGTTACCCTTTTCACAGTCACGTTGAGTTTATTTTATTTTATTTTTCATATTATCTTTAGTTTTCCTGCATCCATCTTCTCTGTTGATAGACTATCCATAGGTCTAAGATAATCATCCTCTCACGATGTTCTTCTCCCAACCCCACATTCCCCAACCCCTCATTCCCCAACCCCAAGACTGTGCAAGCGCATGGGGTCCAATCGTTCTTTCTACCGTCGCCCTTCCTGATCTCTCCCGCCCTTCCTCATCTCTCCCCACAATCCCTTTCCAACCGTCCTGGGAACTCCCTCGCCCTGTTTCCCCGTGGCACCAGCGTGTGGAGGCGTTCTGGTTCCCATCATCCCTTGTGGTGCGCTGGATGCTCGTCACCAACTCAGCGCAGCTCAAGGCTGCCATCAAATCCAGGTTTCCCCACAAGGTCAGTGTGTGGGGGGGGTGGGGGGAGAGGGGGGAGGGGAGGGGAGGGGAGGGGGTGTGTGTGTGTGGGTGTGGTGGACTGGGGGGAAAGGGGAAAGCGGGAGAACCAGCACTCGGCTCTCCTTGTGCCTTTTCCAATGTTCCCTCTCTGGGATTTAGCTCTTTATGATAATAGCTGATTCCTTGCTTTGAAAAGTATTGGGAACAAGATAATCCTTTGATTCTTCAGTCCGGTCTTTGTCTCTCTCGTTCTCTCGTCCTTTTTCTGAACTGCTAGGTCCTCACGACCAACTTTATACCTCGGCATTCCAATAGTCTGAGCTCTATCAGCATTGGCAATGGCTCCTCTACTGTAAGTCAAGGAGAGCTTGACAGGCAACAGCAGGAAGAGACAAAGCGGGAGCAGGAGAGACTGTTTCAAGAGCTGGTAACGGAATGGTTGTTGCTGGCCTCTTGTGATGCCTATGTTGTTTCTCTATCTGGGTATTCAAGCACAGCCGTGTATTATGCCAATCGCCCCATGGCTGCATTTGAGACGGGGAATTGTGACCCTGAGACGCCTTTGCAAGCTACATTTGTTCCAGGCCAGGCACGAGGTAGAATATAGAAACGCTTATGACACAACGTGGCTTGAATGCAGGTGTGTTCTCTATATAGTATATGTTCTATAATATTCAATGTGTTACATTCATGAGTTTATGAGATGCAATCTGGGCACTTGCATGTGCCAGTGGGAAAATAAGTCACTTTGTGAAGCTGGAGTGTTTATGAATAGATTTATAGCGATATACATTCATTGCTCCTGTCAATAACGCACCCGCTTCTGACATTTTTGTTTGTCCACCCTTGCTCCTCCACCTTTTCCTCGCTCGCAACTCATCCCAATGGCGCCCCCAATACTCCGCGTTCTGCGCCTCGGTGTCACGCCGTACCTCACAGCGCTGGACCTCCAATCACTAGCCGCCGCTCGCCGCGCTGGTCGCTCCGCCACCGCTGCCTCCTCCTCCCCTTCCGCTTTCCCCCTCGCTTCCGCAAATTCCCCGAGAATCCCGCCATCTCCAGACCTACTCCTCGCCCTGCAACATCCGCCAGTTGTAACGATCGGTAAGCGACAAGCAATCGGCGCGAGTCATATAATCGCTGGAGAGGATGAGTTAGTGGCGAGGGGTGTGGAGGTCCATAGAACCGCGCGCGGCGGTGACGCCACGTTTCACGGTCCCGGCCAGGCCGTGCTGTATCCCGTGCTTCGGCTGCCGGACCTGAGGCTCGGCGCGCGGCGTTACGTGGAGGGCCTGGAGGACGTTATGGTTCGGGGTGCTGCGAGGTTCGGCGTGGAGGCTCGGGGGAGAGTTCCGGGAATGACGGGGGTGTGGGTGGGATGGGACGAGGAGGGTTCTGATGGCGATTCTGCAGGCGTTGATGCTTCAGGTGGTATTTCAGTTGGTGATTCCAATATTACGTCAGAAGGAGGGTCAGGAAGGAAAATCGGTGCTGTTGGTGTGCAGATATCAGGAGGTGTGACAAGACACGGGTTGGCCTTCAATATAAGCACAGACCTTTCGTTCTTTAAGCTTATAGTGCCCTGTGGGCTAGAGGGTAAAGCCGTGACGTCTTTGAATGAGGAAAGAAGGCGGTTGGCTGGGAAGGTTAGGAGGATAGGAGGCGTGGAGGAGGGGGGGAATGGGAGGAGCGTGGGAACGGGAGCAACTGTTTCTTGTGATTCAGTTACAGATGCGAGTGTAGATGTGGATGTGGAGACAGTAACGGATGTGCTTATAGAGGAGTTTGTGAGGGAGTTTGGGTTTGAGGAGGAGAGGTGTAGTGATGAGCAGCAGTGGTTGAGGTGACAGCAGTAATCGGGGGGAGGGAGAAGGGAGGGCTTTAAGCCTATTTAATGAGGGCATTCACCATAGCATTGGTGGAACTGCTGGGAAGAAGAGCAAGGATGGTTCACATATTTTTCATGTTGAACCAGCAAGAAATATTTGCACTGTATCTGCCAGTGAACCTTACCGTATCACGTTCTTAGAGCCTTTTTTATCGAGCTACCAGCCAACTGAAGATACAGCGTCACAGGCAGAAATGGTGAATACGCTAAGGTGCTGCCAAGCATAATGAATTGCTGGCAATACTAGCATTGTAGGCATCAGTGCAGGGCTCTTGCTAGGATTAAGGGCTGTCTGAAAAAAAAAAAAAAACAAAAAAAAAAAAAAAAAAAAAAACCGTTTCGTCTGACGTTCAGATGGTATCAGATGACAGTTTACTCGTTGTCTGAAATCTCAGACGGAGCATAACGAGTTGTCTTATTTTTCAGACGAAATAAAATGTCAAAATAACGAACAAGAATGAATGAACTATGAAAGAGTCGGGTACAAGTACTAACCCTAATTGGGTTGTACCCCTTATGGGCTACCCCACTATAGCCTACAAAATGTAAAATAAGATAACATTTTGACACACCCCACCCCATAGGCAAAGTGGGGGAGAACAAGTGGTCACAAGACTAGTCAAGAAAAGAAAAGCAAGCTCAGGGTGGATCACGAAGTCACCACACATTCCGAGCACAAGCAAAGACCATAAGGCCAGTTCACATGCAGAGTTATATAAAAGAGAACAAACACTACAATGATAATACCATAGCAAGTGTAAGCATGCAGGTATACATATATATCACAGTACAAGCAAAGTCATGTAGTGAGCAAGTGAGGCAAAGTAGGTAGGCCTAAAACAGTAGACAAGCGTTGATGATCACCAGACTGAAATGCCTTGGTGAATATATCAGCAGTGTTGGCCCGAGTCGCCATGTAAGCAAGACGAAGCTGATCACGCAGCTGCAACTCTCGAGCAAGGAAGTAACGCAGAGCGATGTGCTTCGTTCTGTGCTCCAGTCTGTGCTCCTGACACAAGGCAATCATGGCCTTGTTGTCTACGTACAGCACAGGAGAAGAACGAAGCCGCTCTCCCAAGTCGGTCAGCAGGTAGGTGAGCCAGCGTAACTCCTGTGCAGCCATGGCCCCTGCGTAGATCTCAGTCTCAAAACTGGAACTGATAACCGAAGACGAGCGGGTAGACCGCCAAGAAACAGAGCCGGAGCCAAGGCTGAAAGTGTAACTCTGTGACGACCGCTGCGTAGCCAAGTTGTCAACCCAAGAAGTGTCTGCGTGTCTAGTGAGGACAACTGGACCCCGTCCTCCAAGCACGAGCCCCATGCCCGACGTACTGCACAAGTAGCGCAACGCCCTCTTAGCGGCCTCCCAGTGCTTTGGTCGGTGTCTCACGGGCGCAACGTAGCGTGTCAGGATGCTAAGAGGGTAGGCAAGGTTAGGTCGAGTGTAGGTCATCAGGTACATGAGGCAGCCCACAAGCTCTGGATACAAGCCACTCGGCTCTACGGACTCGTCCGAAGGTGGAGCTGAGAGCGAGTGTCCGATAGGCAGAGGAGTGGACTGTGGCGAGGAGTACGGGAAGCCGAAGCGCTGAAGGACCTCGTGCACCATGTGTGACTGAGTCAGGGTGATGGTGCGCCGTGCTCTGTCCCGGATGATCTGCAAGCCAAGATAGCTGCGCAGCTCACTCAGGTTAGTGCAGGTGTGTCTCTTGCGCAGCTTCGACTTCACGTGGGCGAGTGCCTCAGTGTCAGCAGTGGCAAAGATCAAGTTGTCAACGTACACGAGGACGTAGAACGGCGGAAGCGAAGTGTCGGTGCGTAGAAACAGCGACGGGTCAGCAGTAGAAGGAGCAAACCCAAGAGCCAAAAGCGTCGTCCTCAGTGTGTCGTGCCACTCGCGAGGCGCCTGGCGGAGACCGTAGACTGGCGGCCGGAGGCTCCACTGGGTACCTGCAGGAAACAACCTAGTGAAGCCACGTGGGCAGCGTAGCCAGATCTCCTTGTGCAAGCTGCCCTGGAAAAAAGCTGTGCTGAAGTCAAGAGAGTGCAGCTCGTAGTCACGCTGAGCTGCGACGTGCAGCAACACCTGAAGAGTGGTCATCTTCGGGGTAGGGGAGAAGTTCTGGAAGAAGTCAACTCCCTGTCGCTGACTGAAGCCTCGTGCAACGTAACGAGCCTTGAAGACAGGCCGCCTCACCCTGAAAATCCACATGCCATCAACTATGTTTGCCCCAGAAGGGGGAACTGCGTCGACATAGGTGCCTGTGGACTTCCAAGATGCCATCTCTGCGTCCATGGTTGTCTGCCACTAAGAGGAGTAGGGACCCGTAATCGCCTCTGTGTTAGAGCGCGAGTTCGGGATGTCTGGTGCATCCGAGTCTCCCTCACGCGCAAGCAGCATGGCCACGAGATGAGGTACAGCAGCTGCAAGGCACTCAAAGTCCTCCTGCCTGTCCTCAAGGACGTCCGTGCAAGTTGGGTACAAGTACTAACCCTAATTGGGTTGTACCCCTTATGGGCTACCCCACTATACCCTACACGACTTTTGTCGTGGGGAGGGCATCCTCCAGTCGTTCACACTTCCGGCAAATACCGAGCACAAGCAAAGGCCACAAGGCCAGTTCACATGCAGAGTTATATAAAAGAGAACAAACAATACAGTGATCATACCCTAGCAAGTGCAAGCATGCAGATATATATATAGATCACAGTACAAGCAAAATCAAGCACAAAGCAAGTGAGGCAAAGTAGGCACAAGGCCTAAAAATGTAGAGAAGCGCTTCACTGGGTCGTTTCCGGCGACCAGTCTACGGTCTTCGCCAGGCGCCTTGCAAGTGGCACGACACACTGAGGACTACACTCGCTGATGACCCTAAACCCTAAACCCTAAACCCTAAACCCTAAACCCTAAACCCTGCTCCACATGGTACATGCAGGAAACGACCCAGTGAAGCCAGGTGGGCGGCGCAGCCAGATCTCCTCGTGCAGGCTGCCCTACAAGAAAGTTGTACTGTACTCGTAGTCACGCTGAGCAGCGACGTGCAGCAACACTTGAAGAGTAGTCATCTTTGGGGTGGGGGAGAAGGTATGGAAGCAGTTGACCCCCTGTCGTTGACTGAAGCCTCTAGCAACGTAACGCGCCTTGAAGGCAGGTAGAGAACCCGGCGGCCGCTTCACCCTAAAAATCCACATGCCATCGACTATTTTCGCCCGAGACGGGGGAACTGCGTCGACGTAGGTGCCTGTGGACTTCCAGGATGCCATCTCGGCATCCATGGCTGCCTGCCAGTGAGAAGAGTAAGGACCCGTAATCGCCTCTGCTTAAGAGCGCGGGGTCGGGATGTCTGGTGCATCCGGGTCTCCCCCAGGGGCAAGTAGCATGGAAGCGAAACAAGGTACAGCAGCTCCAAGACACTCAAAGTCCTCCTGCCTGTCCTCAAGGACGTCCGTGCCAAGAGCACACTCACCCCCGACGGACGGAGGACTGGCAGACTCAGACTCAGCAACAAGAGCAGTGGTGTAGTTTAGACGACAGGCAGCAGCAAAGTCAACCAGCTCAGCAACGAGGGCAGACGCAGCAGTGGACTCAAAAGAAGGGTCAGTTTCAACGGTCGCGAGGAGACGAGAGACAGTGGGACTGGCAGCACGAGCGCGGTCAGACTCAGGGTCAGGGATGACAGGAAGAGAGGACTCAGGAGGAGCAGGAAGAGGAACACACAGGGGAACAGATGAAGGACGAAGTTCCATAGCGTGTGTGCCGGGGACAGGAGGAGGATGCGGACGAGGAACGCGATGACCAGTGCGAACAGGGGAGGCAGGACGAGACGCAGGCTCACGACGCTCTGTAAGACCGCCGGTCTACTCAGTGTAAGGCGAAGGAGCAGGCAGTGGGGAGGCTGGCTCTAACGGCGGCTGCTACTGGTCAGGCGGTGGACACAGTAATGGAGGAGTAAGGCCAGTAGAAGACGGGACACCAAGAACCTGCTGAAGTAGGGGAACGTCCGCACAGTGCCTCCAGCACCACTACCACCAGACACAGCACCCCCAGCTCCAGCACCTCCAGTTCCAGGTTCAACAGCTCCAGCTCCTCCAGGTCCAGCGCTTCCCGTGCCAGTGCCTCCAGCTCCAGCGCCAACAGCTCCAGCTCCTCCAGCTCCAGTGCCAAAAGCACCTCCAGCTCCAGCTCCAGCGCCTCCAGCCCTAGCAGCTCCAGGCTTCGTAGGGTCTCCAGCTCGAGCACCCCCAACACTACCAGTTCCGGTAGCTCCAGTACCCATGGTACGAGCACCTCTAGGACCAGCAGCTGCAGCATCTCCGGTACCACCAGCTCTTGCAGTAACTCCAGCACCTCCAGCTCCTGTGTCTGCAGCGGCAGAGTCTCCAGCTCCAGCAGCTCCACTCCGAAGGCGTGTGCGCTGAGTAAACCACTCCTGCAGCTGCTGCAGAGAGAGTGACTCCGGCCGGGGAGACAGACGTGGCGAAGCACCCGCACCACCTCCAGAAGAAGCAGGACCCCGAGGCTCAGCACCCCCAGAATCGGCACCCCCAGGCTCCACACCCTCAGGCTCAGCACCCCCAGATTCCACATCCGCAAGCTCAACACCCCTAGGCTCAGCACCTCAACAGGCACAACACCAGGGAGAGGGTCTGCCTGAGACACACTTGAGGGAGTAGGACCCCGGAGGGGGACCTGGAGCAAGGAAGAGCGGTGGGGGCGGGGGAGGGGCAGAGCGGTAGGGGAAGAGACGGTAAGAGAGAACTGACTCGTCAAACGTGACGTATTGAGAGGGGAAGACATGGCGCGAGGTGGGGTGGTAAAACTACCAGCCAGGCGCGTTAAGGGGGAAGCCAAGGAAGACGCAGGGAATAGCGCGGGCGGAGAGCTTGTCCGCGGACGTATCACGAACAAAGGCACAAGAGCCCCAGACCCGGAACACCGACGCATCGCCAACCTCCCCCGTCCAACGCAGTGACGGGGAGGTCTCCGGCAAGGAGACACGTGGCCAGAGGTTGAGCTGATGCGCTGTGTACCAGACCGCAAACGGCCTCACAAAATGGGGAGCAGCCGCATGGATCATGGAGGTACGAGCGACCTCCATGACTAAGCCAATGCGGCGCTCAGCAATCCCATTTTGCTGAGGGGAGTCCGGAAGCGTGAACGACTGGAGAATGCCCTCCCCACGACAAAAGTCCCGCAAGAGGTCGGAGGAGAACTCGCCACCTCTGTCAGATAGCAGACGCAGGACAGGAAGGTCCTGGCGGAATCGCTCGCGGAGCTGGAGACGGACTGCGCGGATCCAAGGGATCAAGACATCAACGACCTGATCCTTGCTGCGCAAGGGGAAGACCGTGATGTACCGCGCGTAGTCGTCAACAACAAGTAGAAACTAGCGCTCGCGGCTCTGTCCACTGACGCGGGCTGGGCCCCACACGTCCATGTGGAGAGTCTGCAGGGGAGCATTCGTCGGGGGAAACGAGGAGGAGTGAAGAGCGGCGCGCTGCCGCCCCTCGATGCAAGGAAGGCAAGGCGGGGCAGGCAAGGGCGGGAGGGGAGGCAGAGACCTAGGATGACTGTCAAACTTATATCTGCTATAGTCTATTTAGGCTGTAGTGGGGTAGTTCATAGAGCGTACAACACTTATGTGTTTTCTACTTGTACCCATCTCATTCCTAGTTCATTCATTCTTTCGTCAATTATCTCACATGGTATAGAGCTAGTTTCGAGTTTTTTTTTAAAAGGGCCCACCACTGAAATTCTTCTTACCTGCCTGACGCGCGCGTCGCGCCTGCCCTTCGAGGCCCGTAGCGGCCCCTGCGCCTGCCCTTAGAGCCAGCGCCGGCCCCCAAAGCAGCCGCGCTGCGGCCTAGCCAGGCGCCGCGTAGCCCCGTAAGGCCCCGTCAGGCCCCGTTTACGGCCCCGTAAGGCCTTGTAAGGCCCCGTAAGGCCCCGTTTACGGCCCCGTTAGGCCCCGTAAGGCCCCGTTTACGGCCCCGCTTAAGGCCCCGTAAGGCCCCGTCAGGCCCCGTTTACGGCCCCGTAAGGCCCCGTAAGGCCCCGTTTACGGCCCCGCTTAAGGCCCCATAAGGCCCCGTAAGGCCCCGTCAGGCCCCGGTTATGGCCCCGTAAGGCCCGTAAGGCCCCGTAAGGCCCCGTTTACGGCCCCGTAAGGCCCCGTAAGGCCCCGTCAGGCCCCGTTTACGGCCCCGTTAGCGGCCCCGTCAGGCCCCGTCAGGCCCCGTAAGGCCCAGTCAGGCCCCGTTAGCGGCCCCGTCAGGCCCCGTCAGGCCCCGTAAGGCCCCGTCAGGCCCCGTCAGCCCCCCCCCACCCTGTTGCGGCCCTATTCCGGCCCTGCCCCGGCCCTACCCCAACCTGTCGCGGCCCTGCTACGGCCCTGTCGCAGCCCTGCCCCGGCCCTTCTCCGGCCCTGTTGCAGCCCTGCCTCGGCCCTCGCCTCGGCCCTGTCTTGGCCCTGCCCCGGCCCTGCTCCTGCACTGCCGCGGCCCGGCCCCGGCCCTGCCCCGGACCTCTCGCGGCCTCGCCCCAGCCCTGTCCCGGCCCTGCTCCGACCCTGCCCCGGCCCTGCCCCGGCTCTGCCCCGACCCTGCCCCGGCCCTGCCCCTGCCCTGCTCCAGCACTGCCATGGCCCGGCCCCGGCCCTGCCCCGGACCTGTCGCGGCCTCGCCCCGGCCCTGTCCCGGCCCTGCTCCGACCCTGCCCCGGCCCTGCCCCGGCCCTGCCCCGGCCCTGCCCCGGCCCTGCTCCGACCCTGCCCCGGCTCTGCCCCGGCCCTGCAGCCGGCCTCTCCTCTGCCTGGTCCTTCTCCTTACTCTGGTCCGGCTAGAGGTCTTACGGAGCGTCGTGAGCCTGAGTCTTGTCCTGTGTCGCCTGCGTCTCGTGCTGCGTCGCCTGTCCGTCCTGTTCGCGCTGGTCGTGTTTCGCGTCCGCGTCTTCCTCCTGTCCCAGGCACTCACTCTATGACACTGCGTCCTTCTACTGCTTCACAGCGTGTCCCTCTGCCCTCTCCTCCTGCGTCCTCTCTTCCTGACGGTCCGGACTCGGAGTCTGACTCCCTTCGTGCTGCTAGTCCTACTGTCACGCGCTTTCTGGCCACTGCTGTCACTGACCCTCTGTTTGAGTCCTCTGCTGCGTCTGCTCTTGTTGCTGAGCTTGTTGACTTTGCTGCAGCCTGTCGCCTAGATTACGCCACTAGTCTTGTTGCTGAGTCTGCGTCTGTCTATCCTCCGTCCGTCGGGGGTGAGTGTGCTCTTGGCACAGACGTCCTTGAGGACAGGCAGGAGGACCTTGAGTGCTTTGCCGCTGCTTCACCTCATCTCGTGTCCATGCTGCTTGCCCCTGAGCGAGACCCGGATGCACTAGACATCCCGACCCCGCGCTCTTACGCAGAGGCGATAGAGGGTCCCTACTCCTCTCAGTGGCAGGCAGCCATGGACGCAGAGATGGCTTCTTGGAAGTCCACAGGCACCTACGTAGACGAGGTTCCCCCACCTGGGGCGAACATCGTCAGTGGCATGTGGATCTTCAGGGTGAAGCGGCCGCCGGGTTCTCCGCCTGCCTTCAAGGCGCGTTACGTTGCACGTGGCTTCAGTCAGCGACATGGAGTTGACTTCTTTCAGACCTTCTCCCCTACCCCGAAGATGACCACTCTTCGGGTACTGCTGCACGTTGCTGCTCAGCGTGACTACGAGCTCCACTCGCTTGACTTCAGCACAGCCTTCCTACAGGGCATCCTGCACGAGGAGATTTGGCTGAGCCGCCCACCTGGCTTCACTGGGTCGTTTCCTGCTGGTACCCAGTGGAGCCTCCGGCGGCCAGTCTACGGTCTCCGCCAGGCGCCCCGTGAGTGGCACGACACGCTCAGGACGACTCTTGCTGCTCTTGGTTTTGCTCCTTCCACTGTTGACCCTTCTCTGTTTCTACGCACTGACGCTACTCTGCCGCCGTTCTACGTTCTTGTATACGTAGACGACCTTGTCTTTGCTACTGCTGACACGGAGGCACTCGCCCACGTGAAGTCCGAGCTGCAGTGCACAGACCTGGGTGAGCTGACAAGCTATCTTGGCTTGCGGATCACCCAGGACAGAGCGCAGCGCACCATTACCTTGACTCAGTCACACATGGTGCAGCAGGTCCTTCAGCGCTTCGGCTTCACCTACTCCTCGCCACAGTCCACTCCTCTGCCTACCGGTCACTCGCTCTCAGCTCCACCTTCGGACGAGTCCGTAGAGCCGAGTGGCCTGTATCCAGAGCTTGTGGGCTGCCTCATGTACCTGATGACTTGCACACGACCTGACCTCGCATACCCTCTCAGCCTTCTGGCTCCCTACGTGGCTCCCGGCAGGCACCGAAAGGTGCACTGGGATGCTGCGAAGATGGTGTTGCGATACTTGTGCAGTACATCGGGCATGGGGCTCGTGCTTGGAGGACAGGCTCGAGTTGTCCTCACTGGTCACAGGAGTGCATGCCACGAAGGCGTGGCAGGGAGGGGTGACCAAGGCAGTGGTGCCACAGGAGAGTCTGGTGCAATAGGAGGCGACACGAGCAAGGGGGTGCTACCACATGTGACGCGGACACCTGGGCAGACGCACCTACCTGAGGAGGCTCAGTAGCCAGTGTGTACAGACTCGACCCTGGCCGATGTGTGAACGTGGCCAGGTGGCGGCCCGTTCCGTGTACACGTGCAGATGGACACACGCTGACCCCCAGGAGTGCTGGTAGTGACCATCGCGTCCTCGAGGGCAGCGGTACTCACCAAGTTTGTAGAGAACGAAAGGAGGTGAAGGCCTGATAGTGAGCCGGACGGAACCGCCGGACACGGGAGAACAGTGGAGGAACGAGCAAGGACTTGGCCCCCAGAGGGGTCAGCTAGTCTGATTGGTACATGTGCAGAGAGCGGAATAAAAGGGCTTGTTTGTGTAGTGGGTTTGTGCGCCCATAACCCCCCCCAGACGAATGCGCCTGTAACCCCCCTAGGATCAATCGGGCATCCACAGTGCAGATCTATTGACACCCCCCCACATTGGGAGGCCCAAGATTGAGCACAGCGGCAACGGCCTACATGCACATACACCGGGATTTGAAACCGGGACCGCTCTGATACCATGTCAAAACAAATGAACAAGGATAAATGCATTGAACAGAAGTTGGGTACAAGTACTATCCCTAATTGGTGTTGTACCCCTTATGGGCTACCCCACTATAGCCTACACAATTGTAAGCACTATAACATTCTGACACCATTTTCTGTGGCCTTTTGCGGTCCGGTACGCTGCGCATCAGCCCAACCTCTGGCCCCGTGTCTCCTTGCCGGAGACCTCGCCTACACTGCGTTGGACGGGGAAGGTTGGCGATGCGTCGGTGTTCTGGGTCTGGGCTCCTCGTGCCTTTGTTCGCGATACGTCCGCAGACAAGCTCTCCGCCCGCGCTATTCCCTGCGTCTTCCTTGGCTTTCCCCCTGACGCCCCTGGTTGGCAGTTTTACCACCCCACCTCGCGCCGTTTCTTCCCCTCTTAGGACGTCACGTTTGACGAGTCGGTTCCCTTTTACCGTCTCTTCCCCTACCGCTCTGCCCCTCCCCCGCCCCCGCCGCTCTTCCTTGCTCCAGGTCCCCCTCCGGTAGACCCCCTCCCCCCCCAGGGTCCTGCTCCCTCAGATGTGTCTCATGTAGACCCTCTCCCTAGTACTGCGCCTGTTGAGGTCGCTGTCGGCTCAGGTGCTGCTCGAGGTGCTGCGTCTGGGGGTACGGAGACTGGGGGCGTCGAGTCTAAGGGTGCTGAGACTGTGCCTGTTGAGGTCGCTGTAGCCTCAAGTGCTGCTAGAGGTGCTGCGTATGGGGGTGTTGCGTCTGGGGGTGCTGAGCCTGAGGGTGCGGAGCCTGGGGGTGCTGAGTTTGAGGGTGCAGGGTCTGGGGGTACTAAGACTACGGGTGCGGAGCCTGGGGGTGCTGAGACTACGGGTGCGGAGCCTGGTGGTGCTGAGTTTGAGGGTGCGGAGTCTGAGGGTGCTGAGCCTAGAGGTACTGCTTCTTCTAGAGGTCCTACGGGTGCCTCGCCATAACTATCTACCCGGCCGGAGCCTCTCTCCCCGCAGCAGCTGCGCGAGTGGTTTGCTCGGCGCACACGCCTTCGAAGTGGAGCTTCCGGATCTGGAGACTGTGCCGCTGGAGTCACTGGAGCTGGAAGTGCTGGAGCTACTAGTCTTGGAGGTGCTGGAGTTTCTGCTGGAGCTGGAGGTCCCGGAGGTGCTGGAGCTGCTAGTCCTGGAGGTGCTCTTACTAGGGGTACTGGAGCTGCCGGGGCTGGTGGAGCTGGAGGAGCTGGAGCTGGAGACCCTAGCGCTGGTGGCGCTGGAGCTGGAGGCACTTGAGCTGTTGACCCAGGTGCTCGGGATACTAGAGCTGCCGGGGCTAGTGGTGTTGGGGGCGCTGGAGCTGGAGGCGCTGCAGATGGAGGAGCGGGAGCTGGAGACCCTGGCGTTGGAGGCGCCAGAGCTAGAGGAGCTGGAGATGGAGACCCTGGCGCTGGAGGGCTGGAGCTGTTGACCCTGGAGTTGGAGGTGCTGGTGCTGGGGGTGCTGCGTCTGGCGGTACTAGTGCTGGAGGCACTGTGCAGCAGCGCCTGTTTTTTGTTTCGCCGCTACCGTCCTCTCTGCCGCCACCTGACTCGGTCCTTCGCCAGGTTCTTAGTCTACCGTTTTCTACTGGCCTTCCTCCTAGCTTACTGAGTCCACCACCTCGCTAGTCGCAGCCACAGTAACAGCCAGACTCCCCGCTACCTGCTCCTTCTCCTTACGCTGAGTAGACAGACTCTTTCACAGAGCGTCGTGAGCCTGCGCCTTGTCTTGCCTTGCCTGTTCGCGCTGTTTGCACTTGTCGTCGGGTTCCTTGTCTGCGTCCTCCTCCTGTCTCCGGCACTCACGTTATGGCACTTCGTCCCTCCTCTGTTCCACTGCGCGTTCCTCTGCCGCCTCCTCCAGCGTCCTCTCTTCCTGCCGTTCCTGACCCTGAGTCTGACCATTCCTACAGTCCCTCGTCTTCTCGCCACTGTTGTCCCTGACCCCTCTTTTGATTCCACTGCTGCGTCTGCCCTAGTTGCTGAGCTTGTTGACTTTGCTGCTGCCTGTCGTCTCGACTACGCCACTGCTCTTGTTGCTGAGTCTGAGTCTGACTGTCCTCCGTCCGTCGGCGTGAGTGTGCCCTTGGCACGGACGTCCTTGAGGACAGGCAGAAGGAATTTGAGTGCCTTGCAGCTGCTGTACCTCATCTCGTGGGCATGCTACTTGCCCCTGAGGGAGACCCGGATGCACCAGACATCTCGACCCCGCGCTCTTACGCAAAGTCGATTACGGGTCCCTACTCCTCTTAGTGGCAAACAGCCATGGACGCAGAGATGGCATCCTGGAAGTCCACAGTCTAAGAATACTGAACGAGAATGAATGAACTATGAAACAGTTGGGTACAAGTACTAACCCTAATTGGGTTGTACCCCTTATGGGCTACCCCACTATAGCCTACGCAATGTAAGCAGTATAACATGCTGACACACCCCCATTTGCAAAGTGGGGGAGAACAAGCGGTCACATGACCAGTCAAGAAAAACAAAGCAAGCTCAGGGTGGATCACAAAGTCACGACACAGTCTGAGCACAAGCAAAGGGCCACAAGGCCAATTTGTGAGAATCAACAGGAATGAGAAAGAGAGAGAGGGGATTGCACTAGCAAGCAGTTGAGTACATATAGCAAACCCTAAATTGGGCTGTACTCACTATTGAGTACCCCACTGCAGGCTAGACAAATATAACATATTCTGACACAATTCACATGCAGAGTTATATAAAGAACACAACCAATACAGTGATCATACCCTAGCAAGTGGAAGCATGCAGGTATATATATACATTACAGTACTAGCAAAGTCATGTAGTGAGCAAGTGAGGCAAAGTAGGCACAAGGCTTAACACAGTAGAGAAGCGCTGATGATCACCAGGCGGAAGTGCCTTGGTGAATATATCAGCAGTGTTGGCCCTAGTGGCCATGTACACAAGATGAAGCTGGCCACGCTGCTGCAATTCTCGAGCAAGGAAGTATTGCAGAGCGATGTGCTTCGTTCTGTGCTCCAGTGAGTGCTCCTGACACAAGGGCAATCATGGCCTTGTTGTCTACGTACAGAACTGGAGGCGAACGAGGCTGCTCTCCGAAGTCAGTAAGCAGGTAGGTGAGCCAGCGTAGCTCCTGTGCAGCCATGGCCCCTATGTAGATCTCAGCCTCACAACTGGAGCTGAGAACCGAAGACGAGCGGGTAGACCACCAGGAAACAGAGCCAGAGCCAAGGCTGAAGGTGTAACCCTGTGACGACCGCTGCGTAGCTGAGTCTTCAACCCAAGAAGCGTCTACATGACCGGTGAGGACAAATGGACCCCGTCCTCAAGGCACGAGCCCCATGCCTGACGTACTGCACAAGTAACGCAGTACCCTCTTTGCAGCATCCCAGTGCACCTTTCGGTGCCTACCAGGAGCCACGAAGCAAGCCAGAAGGCTGAGAGGGTACGCGAGGTCAGGTCGTGTGCACGTCATCAGGTACATGAGGCAACCCACAAGCTCTGGGTACGGACCACTCGGCTCTTCGAACTCGTCCGAAGGTGGAGCTGAGAGCGAGTGGCCGGTAGACAGAAGAGTGGGCTGTGGCGAGGAGAGGTGGAAGCCGAAGCGCTGAAGGACCTGGTGCACCATGTGTGACTGAGTCAGTGTGATGGTGCGCCGTGCTCTGTCCCGGGTGATCTGCAAGCCAAGATAGTTGCGCAGTTCACCCAGGTCAGTGCAAGTGTGTCTCTTCTGCAGCTCCAACTTCACAAGGGTCAATGCCTCAGTGTCAGCAGTGGCAAAGACCAGGTCGTCGACGTAGACGAGGACATAGAACTGCGGCAGCGAGGTGTCGATGCGTAGAAACAACGATGGGTCAGCAGTAGAAGGAGTAAACCCAAGAGCCGCAAGTGTAGTCCTTTGTGTGTCGTGCCACTCGCGAGGCGCCTGGCGGAGACCATAGACTGGCCGCCGGAGGCTCCACAGGGTACCTGCAGGAAACGACCCAGTGAAGCCAGGTGGGCGGCGCAGCTAGATCTCCTTGTGCTAGTTGCCCTGCAAGAAAGCAGTGCTGAAGTCAAGAGAGTGCAGCTCGTAGTCACGCTGAGCAACGACGTGCAGCAACACCCAAAGAGTTGTAATCTTCGGGGTGGGGGAGAAGGTATGGAAGTAGTCAACCCCCTGTCGCTGACTGAAGCCTCGAGCAACGTAACGCGCCTTGAAGGCAGACGGAGAACCCGACAGCCGCTTCACCCTGAAGATCCACATGCCATCGACTATGTTCGCCCCATGTGGGGGAACCTCGTCGACGTAGGTGCTTGTGGACTTCCAGGATGCCATCTCAGCATCCATGGCTGCCTGCCACTGAGAGGAGTAAGGACCGGTAATCGCCTCTGCGTAAGAGTGCGGGGTCGGGATATCTGGTGCATCCAGGTCTCCCTCAGGGGCAAGCAGCATGGAAGCGAAACGAGGTACAGCAACTACAAGACACTCAAAGTCCTCCTGCCTGTCCTCAAGGACGTCCGTGCCAAGAGCACATTCACCCCTTACGGACGGAAGACTGACAGACACAGACTCAGCAACAAGAGCAGTGGCGTAGTCTAGAGGAAAGGCAGCAGCAAAGTCAACCAGCTCAGCAACGAGGGCAGACGCAGCACTGGACTCAAAAGAAGGGTCAGTGACAACAGTGGCGAGGAGACAAGAGACAGTAGGACTGGCAGCACGAGCGCGGTCAGACTCAAGGTCAGGGACCTCAGGAAGAGAGGACTCAGGAGGAGGCGGCAGAGGAACACGCAGTGGAACAGAGGAAGGACGGAGTGCCATAGCGTGCGTGCAAGGGACGCGAACGAGGAACGCGACGAGCAGTGCGAACAGGCGAGACAAGACGATACGCAGGCTCACAACGCTCTGTAAGACCGCCGGTCTACTCAGTGTAAGGAGAAGGAGCAGGCACTGGGGAGGCTTGCTGCAATGGCAGCTGCGAGTGGTCACGCGGTGGACACAGTAGGGGAGGAGTAAGGCTAGTAGAAGACGGGACACCAAGAACCTGCTGAAGCAGGGAAACAAAGTACGGTCGCGGCCGCACAGTGCCTCCAGGGTGAACAGCTCCAGCTCCTCCAGCTCCAGCTCCTCCCGCGCCAGTGCCTCCGGCTCATCTTCCTCCTGCTCCAGCGCCTCCAACGCCAGTGCCACCAGCTCCAGCTCCTTCAGCTCTAGCGCCACCAGTGCCAGAGCCTCCAGCTCTAGCAGCTCCAGGCTCCGCAGGGTCTCCAGCTCCAGTGCCCCCAACACCACAAGTCTCGGCAGCTCCAGTACCCCTGGTACGAGCACCTTTAGGACCAGCAGCCGTAGTACCTCCAGGACCACCAGCAGTAGCAGTAACTCCAGCACCTCCAGCTCCAGCGTCTCCAGTGCCTCCAGCTATGGTAGCTCCACTCCGAAGGCGTGCGCGCCGAACAAGCCACTCACGCAGCTGCTGCGGAGACGAGGACCTCCAGACGAAGCAGCACCCCGAGGCTCAGCACCCCCAGACTCCGCACCCTCCGACTCAGCACCCCCAGGCTCAACACCCTCAAGCTCAGCACCCCCAGGCTCCACGTCCACAGGCTCAACATCCCTAGGCTCCTCATCCCCAGGCTCAGCACCCCTAGACCCAGCACCCTCAGACTGCGCACCCCCTGGCTCCGCACCCCCAGACTCAGCAACCCCAGATACAGCACCTCGAGAAACACCTGAGCCGACAGCTACCTCAACAGGCGCACTACCAGGGAGAGGGTCTACCTGAGACACACCTGAGGGAGCAGGACCCTTGGGGGGAAGGGGGTCTACCGGAGGGGGACCCGGAGCAAGGAAGAGCGGCGGGGGTGGGGGAGGGGCAGAGCGGTAGGGGAAGAGACTGTAAAAGGGAACCGACTTGTCAAACGTGATGTCCTGAGAGGGGAGGACACGCTGAGAGGTGGGGTGGTAAAACTGCCAGCCAGGCACGTCAGAGGAAAAGCCAAGGAAGACGCAGGGAATAGCGCGGGCGAAGAGCTTGTCCGCGGACGTATCGCGAACAAAGGCACGAGAGCCCCAGACCCGGAACACCGACACATCGCCAACCTTCCCCGTCCAACGTAGTGTAGGCGAGGTCTCCGGCAAGGAGACACGGGGCCAGAGGTTGAGCTGATGCGCAGCGTACCGGACCGCAAACGGCCACAGAAAATGGGGAGCAGCCGCATGGATCATGGAGGTACGAGCGACCTCTACGACTAAGCCAATGCGGCGCTCAGCAATCCCATTTTGCTGAGGGGAGTCCGAAAGCGTGAACGACTGGAGAATGCCCTCCCCACGACAAAAGTCCCGCAAGAGGTCGGAGGAGAACTCACCACCTCTGACAGAGTGCAGACGCAGGACAGGAAGGTCCGCATGGAACCACTCGCGGAGCTGGAGACGGACCGCGGGGATCCAAGGGATCAAGACATCAACGACTTGACCCTTGCCGCGCAAGAGGAAGACCGTGGTGTACCGCGTGTAATCGTCAACAACCAGCAAAAAGTAGCACTCACGGCCCTGTCCACTGACGTGGGCTGGGCCCCACATGTCCATGTGGAGAGTCTGCAGGGGAGTAGTCATCGGGGGAAACGAGGAGTGAGGAGCGGCGCGCTGCCGCCCCTCGACGTAAGGAAGGCAGGGCGGGGCAGGCGAGGGCGGGAGGGGAGGCAGAGACCTGGGAAGACCAGAGACCGGGAGTGCATGCCACGAAGTCGTGGCAGGGAGGGGTGTCCCAGGCGGTGGTGCCGTAGAAGAGTCTGGTGCAACTGGAGGCAACTCGAGCAAGGGGGTGCTACCTGAACTGACGCGGACACCTGAGCAGAGGCAGCTACATGATGAGGCTCGATAGCGAATGTGTACAGATTCGACCCTGGCGACGAGTGAACGTGGCCAGGCGACGACCTGTCCGTGTACACGTGCAGATGGACACACGCTGACCCCCAGGAGTGGTGGTAGTGACCATCGCGTCTTGGAGGGCAGCGGTACTCACCAATTTCATAGAGAACGAGGGGAGGTGAAGACCTGAGAGTGAGCCGGACGGAATCGCCGGACACGGGTGGACAGTGGAGGAACGGGCAACGATCGGGCCCCCGGAGGGGTCAGCCAGTCTGACCGGGACAGGTGCAGGGAGAGGAGTGAGGGTGGTGCTGTCACGAAAGAAACAGCGTGAGGCACCTGAGTCCAGCTTGAAGGTGTGCAAGGCCTCAGCAGGCGCAGTACCAGGGAGAGAAGACTCACTAGCACTTAGAGTAGCAGCCTCTATACCTGGGTCAGGCGGCACACACAGGTAACAGTCACCCTCAGCACTAGCAGTCAAGGCATACATAGCTGCAAGGATAGCATCATAGTGAAGATCAAAGATAGCAACTCCAGACCTAAGCAGCTCTGCCAAGTGAGGGCGCTCGACCTCATCACCAAACTCAGCGCGCCAAGCGTCGTCGAGGCGGGAGAAGCAGCGGTGCTGAGTGTGAGGCTTCTCGTATGTCTGACCAGCACGGTCACCCGTGCAAATGACATACGGGCAGCTCACACTTCTTTCAGATGCCCCACGCTGAAACAACCACTCACGAAGTTGCTGGGGCGACGGGGTCTCGCTCCGACACTGCTGCCGGTGTCGCTGGCCACCTCCAAAACCTCCACGCTGAGCTCCAGTCCTACCTCCACCACTGCCACCGTTGCCGGTACCACCACTCCCACCGCTGCCTCCACCGCCTCCACCAATGCCCCCACTCCCGCCACCACTCCCACCGCTGCCCCCACCACCACTCCCGCTGCCCCCTCCACCACCTCTGCCACCCTTGCCCTTGCTGCTGCGGTGCTTTGCACTAGCAGAAGCAGCCCCAACATCCTCAGTACCAAGGACGTCAACCGCAGCAGCAGAGGCGTAGGAGGGGGCAAGGGGGGAGGGGGAGCACCCCTCAAAGAAGGGCGTGCGCGGAGTGCCGCGAGCAGCACCTACAGCGACTACACTAGTCTCAGCTGCAAGGAGGTGCTGCTCGAGTAGGTCAACAGTGAGGACTGTGGGGTCCAGGGAGAGAAAGTGGTCCCTGACAGAGCAAAGAGAGTCAGGGAGGCGGGTGACTATGAAGTAGAGAGTGATGAACATCGGGGGCTGGTTCCTGTCAAGGAACTCAGCAGGGGTGGCAGCTCAGTAGCGAGCGTCGCTAGCGCGAAGGTGGGAAACCAGGTCCTCGACCTTGGCAAAGTCAGACAGCTCGGGGAACAGGTAAGGCAGTAGCAGGCGGCCTAGAGCAGCAGTGGCAGGCAAGGAGTAGCGAGCGACGACAGCGTCGTACAGTGCCTGTGCTGTCCGAAGTGAGCGCATTCGGCTAACGGCAGGTGGTTGCGAATGGCTAAGCGAGCAGCAGTGTCACGAGTAAGCCACTGTGAGCGAGTCCCACTGTCAGCTGTGGTGGGAGGGGCGGGAGCGGCGCCAGACGTGTGGTCAAACAGCGAAACACTGTCCCTAGAGTCGCTCAGTAGGTACAGCTGTTGGTCATCGAGCCACGTGTCAAACTGGATAGGGCATCCCTTATGATCGAACGCTAGCACGCGGAGAGAAGCCATAGCAGCGCAGCACGTAGGGCGGGCGGAGGCCGGGCAGCGAGAGGAACAGGGCAGGCAGCAGGCTGCAGGAGGGGCGGCTCGAGGGACTAGGGGCGGCCGTGGGGCGACGTGTCGGGTCCAGGGGCGACGGGCCGGGGCCTAGGGGCGACGGGTCGGGACCTAGGGGCGACGGGCCGCGGGGCCAGGGGCTACGGGCCGGGGCTAGGGGGGACGGGCCGCGGGGCCAGGAACGACGGGCCGGGGGCCTAAGGGTGACGGGCCGCGGAGCCTAGGGGCGACGGGCCGGGGGCCTAGGGGCGACGGGCCGCGGGGCCGTGAGCGACGGGCCGCAGGGCCAGGAGCGACGGGCCTGGAGCCTAGGGGGGACGGGCCACGGGGCCTAGGGGCGTCGGGCCGGGGGCCTAGGGGCGATGGGCCGTGGGGCCAGGAGCAACGGGCCGCTGGGCCAGGAGCGACGGGTCGGGGCCTAGGGGCGACGGGCCGCGGGCCTAGGGGCGACGGGCCGCGGGGCCAGGAGCGACGGGCTGCGGGCCTGGGGGCGACGGGCCACAGGGCCTAGGGACGACGGGCCGGGGGGCCTAGGGGCGACGGGCCGCGGGGCCAGGAGCGACGGGCCACGGGGCCAGGAGCGACGGGCTGTGGGGCTAGGGGCGACGGGCCCCGAGGTACAGCAGCCGGAAGGCACTCAAATTCCTCGTACCTGTCCTCAAGGACGTCCGTGCCAAGGGCACACTCACCCCCGATGGACAGAGGACTGGCAGACTCAGACTCAGCAACAAGAGCAGTGGGGTAGTCTAGATGACAGACAGCAGCAAAGTCAACCAGCTCAGCAACGAGGGCAGACGCAGCAGTGGACTCAAAAGAAGGGTCAGTGACAACAGTGGCGAGGAGACGAGAGTCAGTGGGACTGGTAGCACGAGCGAGGTCAGACTTAGGGTCAAGGATGGTAGGAAGAGAGGACTCAGGAGGAGGCGGCAGAGGAACACGCAGTGGAACAGAGGTGTCAGAATCCTAGTCACTAGACCACTGGGATAAAAGGGCTTGTTAAGTAGCGGGTGAGTGCGCCCATAACCCCCTAGGCGAACGCGCCTGTAACCCCCCTAGGATCAATCGAGCATCCACAGTGCAGATCTACTGACACCCCCCCACACTGGGAGGCCCAGGATTGAGCACAGTAGCAACGGCCTACATGTGCATACACCGGGATTCGAACCCGAGACCACTGTGACACCATGTTAGAATCCCAACCACTAGACCATTGGGATAAGAGGGCTTGTATAAGTAGCGGGTTTGTGCGCCCATTACCCCCCAGGCGAACGCGCCTGTAACCCCCCTAGGATCAATCGGGCATCCACAGTGCAGATCTACTGACACCCCCCCACACTGGGAGGCCCAGGACTGAGCATAGCGCAACGGCCTATATGTGCATACACCGGGATTCAAACCCGAGACCACTCTGACACCATGTCAGAATCCCAGTCACTAGACCATTGGGATAGAAGAGCTTATTAAGTAGCGGGTCAGTGCGCCCATAACCCCCCAGGCCAACATGCCTGTAACCCTTCCCTAGAATCAATCGGTGATCACCAGTAGACCTCTGACACCCCCCCGCACTGGGATGCCCGAAGTGCACATACTAGGATTCGAACCCGAGACCTTTTCTCTGTTAACATGTCAGAATCCCAGTCACTAGACCACTGGGATAAAAGGGCTTGTTAAGTAGCGGGTGAGTGCGCCCATAACCCCCCAGGCGAACGCGCTTGTAACCCCCCTAGGATCAATCGGGCATCCACAGTGCAGATCTACTGACAAGAGGAAGGACGAAGTGCCATAGCGTGGGTGCCGGGGACAGGAGGAGGACGCAGACGAGGAACCCGACGACCAGTGCGAACAGCACAAACATGCGAGGCAGGACGAGACTCAGGCTCACGACGCTCTGTAAGAGAGTCTGTCTGCTCAGCGTAAGGAGAAGGAGCAGGCAGTTTGGAGCCTGGCTGTAACTGTGGCTGCGACGGGCAAGGCGGTGGACTCAGTAAGCTAGGAGGAAGGCCAGTAGAAGACGGGAGACTAAGAACCTGGCGAAGCAGGGGAACAAAAAACGGTCGCGGCCGCACAGTGCCTCCAGCACCAGTACCACCAGACACAGCACCCCCAGCTCTAGCACCTCCAGCTCCAGGGTCAACAGCTCTAGTGTCTCCAGCTCCAGCTCCTCCAGCTCCAGCGCCACCAGCGCCAGTGCCTCCAGCTCCAGCGCCAACAGCTCCAGTGTCTCCAGCTCTAGCTCCTCCAGCTCCAGCGCCACGAGCGCCAGTGCCTCCAGTTCCAGCGCCTCCAGCCCTAGCACCTCCAGGCTCTGCAGAGTCTCCAGCTCCAGCTCCTCCAGCTCCAACGCCCCTAACACTACCAGTCCCGGCAGCTCCGGTACCCCTGGTACGAGCACCTCTAGGAGCAGCAGATGCAACACCTCCGGTACCATAAGCTCCAGCAGCAACTCCAGCACCTCCAAGACGAGTAGCTCCAACACCTCCAGCTCCAGTGTCTCCAACGGCAGAGTCTCCAGCTCTGGGAGCTCCACTCCGAAGGCGAGTTCGCTGAGGAAACCACTCTCGCAGCTGCTGCGGGGAGAGAGGCTCCGGCCGGGGAGACAGTCATGGCAAAGCACCCGCAGGACCTCCAGAAGAAGCAGTACCCCGAGGCTCAGCACCCCCAGACTCCGCACCCTCAGACTCAGCACCCCCAGGCTCCACACCCTCAGGCTCAGCACCCCCAGGCTCCACACCCGCAGGCTCAGCAACCCCAGGCTCCGCACCCCCAAGCTCCGCACCCCCTGGCTCAACACCCCTAGACCCGGCACCCTCAGACTCAGCACCCCCAAGCTCCGCACCCCCAGATGCAGCACCCCCATATGCAGCACCTCGAGCAGCACCTGAGTCGACAGCTACCTCAACAGGCACAAAACAAGGGAGAGGGTCTACATGAGACACATCTGAGGGAGCAGGACCCTGGGGGGGGAGGGGGTCTACCGGAGGGGGACCTGGAGCAAGGAAGAGCGGCGGGGGTGGGGGAGGGGCAGAGCGGTAGGGGAAGAGCCAGTAAAAGGGAACCGACTCGTCAAACGTGACGTCCTGAGAGGGGAGGACACGGCGCGAGGTGGGGTGGTAAAACTGCCAGCCAGGTACGTCAGGGGGAAAGCCAGGGAAGACGCAGGGAATAGCACGGGCGCAGAGCTTGTCCGCGGACGTATCGCGAACAAAGGCACGAGAACAGCAGACCCGGAACACCGACGCATCGCCAACCTTCCCCATCCAACGCAGTGTAGGCAAGGTCTCCAGCAAGGAGACACGGGGCCAGAGGTTGAGCTGATGCGCAGCGTACGGGACCGCAAACGGCCACAGAAAATGGGGAGCAGCCGCATGGATCATGGAGGTACGAGCCACCTCCATGACTAAGCCAATGCGGCGCTCAGCAATCCCATTTTGCTCTGGGGAGGCCGGAAGCGTGAACGACTGGAGGATGCTCTCTCCGCGAAAAAAGTCCGGCAAGAGGTCGGAGGAGAACTCACCACCTCTGTCAGAGTGCAGACGCAGGATAGGAAGATCCTAGCGGAACCGCTCGCGGAGCTGGAGACGGACTGCGCGGATCAAAGGGATCAAGACATCAGGGACCTCCCCCTTGCTGCGCAAGGGGAAGACCGTGGTGTACCGCGTGTATTTGTCAACAACCAGCAGAAAGTAGCACTCGTGGCCCTGTCCACTGACGCGGACAGAGCCCCACACATCCATGTGGAGAGTCTACAGGGGAGCAATCGTCGGGGGAAACGAGGAAGAGTGAGGAGCGGCGCGCTGCCGCCCCTCGACGCAAGGAAGGCAGGGCGGGGCAGGCGAGGGCGGGAGGGGAGGCAGAGACCTGGGAAGACCAGAAACAAGGAGGCGGGAGTGCATGCCACGAAGGCGTGGCAGGGAGGGGTGACCAAGGAGGTGGTGCCACAAAAGAGTCTGGTGCGACAGGAGGCGACACGAGCAAGGGGGTGCTACCGGACCTGACGCGGGCACCTGGACGGACGCAGCTACCTGAGGATGCTTGGTAGCCAGTGTGTACAGACTCGACCCAGGCCAACAAGTGAACGTGGCCAGGTGACGTCCCGTCCGTGTACATGTGCAGATCGACACACTCTGACCCCCAGGAGTGGTGGTAGTGACCATCACATCCTGGAGGGCAGCGGTACTCACCAAGTTCGTAGAGAACGAGGAGAGATGAAGACCTGACAGTGAGCCAGACGGAACCGCCGGACACGGGAGAACACTGGAGGAACGGGTAAGGGTGGTGCTGTCGCGAAAGAAACAGCGTGAAGCACCAGAGTCAAGCGTAAAGGTGTTCAAGGCCTCAGCAGGCGCAGTACTAGGGAGAGCAGACTCACTAGCACCTAGAGCAGCAGCCTCTATACCTGGGTCAGGCGGCACACACAGGTAACAGTCACCCTCAGCACTAACAGACAAGGCATACATAGCTGCAAGGATAGCATCATAGTGAAGATCAAAGATAGCAACTCCAGACCTAAGCATCTTTGCCCAGCAGGGGCGCTCGACCTCGTCACCAAACTCTGCGCGCCAAGCGTCATCTAAGCGAGAGAAGCAGCGGTGCTGAGTGTGAGGCTTCCCGCATGTCTGACCAGCACGGTCACCCGTGCAAATGACATACGGGCAGTTACCACTACCCCTTGATGCCCCACGCTGAGAAAACCACTCACGAAGCTGCTGGGGCGACGGGGTCTCGCTCCGACGCTGCTTCTGCTGCCTTTGGCCACCGCCAGAACCTCCCCGCTAAGTAGCTCCAGCCCTACCGCCACCACACCCACTGCCGCCACTACCGCCATCCGCACCGCTGCCACCGCCGCCGCCGCCAAAGCCCCCACTCCCGCCACCACTCCCACCACCGCCACCACCTCCACTGCCTCCACCACCTGCAGTGCTGCCCCCACCACCACCCCCGCTGCCACCGCCACCACTCCTGCCACCCTTGCCCTTGCTGTTGCGGTGCTTCCCACTAGCAGAAGCAGCCCCGACATCCTCAGCACGAAGGACGTCAACAGCGGCAGCAGAGGCGTAGGAGGGGGCAAGGTGGGAGGGGGAACACCCCTCAAAGAAGGGCGTGCGAGGAGTGCCACGAGCGGCACCTACAGCGACTACACGAGTCTCAGCTGCAAGGAGGTGCTGCTCGAGTAGGTCAACAGTGAGGGCTGTGGGGTCAAGTGTGAGAAAGTGGTCCCTTACAGCGCGCAAAGATCCAGGGAGGCAGGTGACTATAAAGTAGAGAGTGATGTACATCGGGGGGGGGGGGGGGGGCGGTTCCTGTCAAGGAACTTTGCTAGGAGGGCAGCGCGGTAGCGAGCGTTGCTAGTGCGAAGGTGGGTAACGAGGTCCTCTACTGTGGCAAAGGCGGACAGCTCGGGAAACAGGTAGGGCAGTAGAAGACGGCCTAGAGCAGCAGTGGCAGGCGAGGAGTAACGGGCGACTACAGGGTTGTACAGTGCTTGTGCAGTCCTGTGCTATCCAAAGTGAGCGCATTCGGCTAACGGCAGGTGGTTGCGAATGGCTAAGCGAGCAGCAGCGTCACGAGTAAGCCACCATGAGCGAGTCACACTGTTAGCTGTGGGCCGGAGGGGTGGGAGATGCTCCAGACGTGTGGTCAAACAACGAAACGCTGTCTCTAGAGTCGCTCACTAGGTAGAGCTGTAAGTCGTCAAGCCACGTGTCGAATTGGATCGAACGGCCCTCATGATCGAACGCGAGTACGCAGAGAGAAGCTATAGCAGCGCAGCACGCAGGGTGGGCAGGAGCCGGGCAGCGCAAGGAACAGGGCAGGCAGCAACAAGGGGCAGCAAGCGGGCTGCAAGTGGCGGCACGCAGGGTGCAAGAGGGGCGGCTCGCGGGCCTAGGGTTGGCTGGCGGGCCTAGGGGCGGCGGGCGGGCCGCAAGGGGTGGCGCGAGGGGCTGCAGGGGCGGCTCGCGGGCTGTAGGGGCGAAGGGCGGGCCACAAAGGGCAGCGCGCGGGGCTGCAGGGGCGGCGAGCAGGGCAGCAGGGGCGGCGCGTGGGGCCTAGGGGCGACAGGCGGGCCGCAAGGGGCGGCGCGCGGGGCAGCAGGGGCAGCGGACGGGCCGCAAGAGGCGGCGGGCGGGGCTGCAGGGGCGGCGAGAGGGCCGCAAAGGGCGGCGCGCGAGGCTGCAGGGGCGGCTCGCAGGCTGCAGGGGCGAAGCGCGGGCCGCAAGGGGTGGCGCGCGGGGCTGCAGGGGCTGCGAGCAGGGCAGCAGGGGCGGCGCGCGGGGCCTAGGGGCGACGGGCGGGCCGCAAGGAGCGGCGCGTGGGGCAGCAGGGGCGACGGGCAAGCCGCAGGGGGTGGCGCGCGGGGCTGGAGGGGCTGCGAGGAGGGCAGCAGGGGCGGCGCGCGGGGCCTAGGGGCGACGGGCGGGCCGCAAGGGGCGTCGTGCAGGGCAGCAAGGGCGACGGGCGGGCCGCAAGGGGCAGCGCTCGGGGATGCAGGGGCGGCATGAGGGCAGCAGGGGCAGCGCGCTGGGCTGCAGAGGCGGCTCGCAGGCTGCTAGGGGCGGTGCGACGAGCGGCTAGGGGCGACGCGATGGGCTACTAGGGGCGACGCGACGGGCGCTCAGGGCAGGGCACTTTGTGGGGCAGCGCTGTGGTGGGCCCGAAAAAAAACGGTCATAGCGAAGGACCTGCTCTGAAACCATGTCAAAAGAATGAACGAGAATGAATGAATTGAGCAAAAGTTGGGTACAAGTACTAACCCTAATTGGGTTGTACCCCTTATGGGCTACCCCACTATAGCCTGCACAAAGCAAGCAATATAACATTCTGACAAGACTTAGACTCAGCAACAAGACTAGTGGCGTAGTCGAGACGACAGGCAGCAGCAAAGTCAACAAGCTCAGCAACTAGGGCAGACGCAGCAGTGGACTCAAAAGAGGGGTCAGTGACAACAGTGGCGAGAAGACGAGGGACAGTAGGACTGGCAGCACGAGCTAGGTCAGACTCAGGGTCAGGAACGGCAGGAAGAGAGGACGCATGAGGAGGTGGGAGAGGAACGCGCAGTGGAACAGAGGAGGGACGAAGTGCCATAACGTGAGTGCCAGGGACAGGAGGAGGACGCGAACGAGGAACCCGACGACCAATGCGAACAGCGGGAACAGGCAAGGCAGGACGAGAATATGGCTCACGACGCTCTGTAAAAGAGTCTGTCTGCTCAGCGTAAGGAGAAGGAGCAGGCAGTGGGGAATCTGGCTGTAACTGTGGCTGCGACTGGCGAGGTGGTGGACTCAGTAAGCTAGGAGGAAGGCCAGTAGAAGACAGGAGACTAAGAACCTGGTGAAGGACCGAGTCAGGTGGAGGCACAGACGACGGTAGCGGCGGAACGAAAAACGGGCGCCGCTGCACTGTGCCTCCAGCACCAGTACCGCCAGCTCCAACACCCCCAGCGCTAGCACCTCCAGCTCCAGGGTCTCCAGCTCCAGCGCCTCCAGTGCCTGCGCCTCCAGCTCCAAGGTCTACAGCTCCGGCTCTCAGAACATTATAGCTTATACATTTGTGTAGGCTGTAGTGGGGTAGCCCATAAGGGGTACAACCCAATTAGGGTTAGTACTTGTACCCAACTGTTTCATAGTTCATTCATTCTCATTCGTAACTTTGACATGGAATCAGAGCAGGTTCCTTGGGCCCACCACCTGCTGCCTTACACTTCAGCTTAGGCCTCGGCCCGTCGCCCCTAGGCCAGTCACTCGCGCCCCTAGGCCCATTGTCCCTAGGCCCGGCGCCCGCGTCCCGTCGTTCCAGGCCCCTAGGCCCGTCGCTCACGGCCCCGCGACCCCGTCGTTCCAGGCCCCTAGGCCCCGTCGCTCACGGCCCCGCGGCCCCGTCGTTCCCGACCCCTAGGCCCCGTCGCTCATGCCCCCCCGGCCCCTTTCGTACCTGGCCCCGCGGCCCGTCGTTCCAGGCCCCTAGGCCGTCGCTCACGGCCCCGAGGCCTCTTTCGTTCCCGCCCCCTAGGCCCCGTCGCTCACGGCCCCGCGGCCCCGTCGTTCCCAGCCCCTAGGCCCCGTCGCTCACAGCCCCCCGGCCCCTTTCGTACCTGGCCCCGCGGCCCCGTTGTTCCCGGCCCCTAGGCCCCGTCGCTCACGGCCCCGCGGCCCGGTCGTTCCCGGCCCCTAGGCCCCGTCGCTCAAGGCCCCCGGCCCCTTCGTACCTGGCCCCGCGGCCCCGTAGCACCTAGGTCCTAGGCCCCGCGGCCCCGTCGTTCCCAGCCCCTAGGCCCCGTCGATCGCGACCCCCCCCCTGGCGCCCTGTCACCCGTCGACCCTACCCGCGACCAGCGACCCGCGACCCAGGCCCCTCCGCTCCTAGGCCCCGTCGCCCCATCGCCCAGTCGCCCCGTCGACCTAGCCTCAGCCCATCGCGACCCGCGACCAGCGACCCGCGACCCGTGACCCGCGACCCAGGCCCCGCGGTCCCTAGGCCCCTCGGCCCCGCCCCTCGGCCCCTCGCCTCTAGGCCCCTAGGCCCCACCCTCGTGTTTGGCCCCTCGGACCCTAGGCCCCTCGGCCCCGCCCCTCGGCCCCTAGGCCCCTTCGCCCCTTGGCCCCTAGGCCCCTCGGCCCCGCCCCTAGGCCCCCCGGCCCCTCGGACCCTCAGCCCCTCAGCCCCTAGGCCCCTTGGCCCCTCGGCCCCTCGGCCCCGCCATCCTCGTGTTTGGCCCCTTGGCCCCTAGGCCCCTCGGCCCCGGCCCCTAGGCCCCTTGGCCCCTCGGCCCCGCCCTCCTCGTGTTTGGCCCCTCGGCCCCTAGTCCCCTCGGCCCCGCCACCCTCGTGTTTGGCCCCTCGGCCCCTAGACACCTCGGCCCCGCCCCTAGGCCACTCGGCCCCTAGGACCCTCGGCCCCTCGGCCCCTAGGCCCCTTGGCCCCTCGGCCCCTCGGCCCTGCCACCCTCGTGTTTGGCCCCTCGGCCCCTCGGCCCTGCCACCCTCGTGTTTGGCCCCTTGGCCCTTCGGCCCCGCCCCTTGGCCCCTTGGCCACTGCTCCTGCTACTGCTGCTAATGCTACTGCTGCTATTGCTACTGCAGCTACTGCTGCTCCTGAGTACTGCGCCACTATGGCTTCACTTCGAGTCCTAGCGTTCGATCACAAGGGCAGACCGGTTGCATTTGACACGTGGCACGTCGATCTGCAACTGTACCTACTGAGCAATATTAAGGACAGTGTCTCGCTGCTGACCACGTGTCCGGTGTCGCTCCAGCCCCTCCCGCCACAGCTGACGGTTCGACTCGTTCCCAGTGGCTTTCTCGTGTCGCTACTGCCCGCTTAGCCATTCGCAACCACCTGCCGGTGGCCGAATGTACTCACTTTGGACAGCACAGGACAGCACAGGCCCTGTACGACACTGTCATTGCTTGCTACTCCTCCCCTGCCATTGCTGCTCTAGGCAGACTGCTACTGCCCTACCTGTTCCCTGAGCTGTCGGCTTTTCCCACCGTAGCGGACCTGGTTACCCACCTACGCACTAGCAACGCTCGCTACCGCGCTACCGTCCCTGCTGAGTTCCTTGCCACGAACCAGCCCCCCATGTTCATCACCCTCTACTTCATAGTCTCTCGCCTCCCTGACTCTCTTCGCTCTGTCAGAGACCACTTTCTCTCCCTTGACCCCACCTCCCTCACTGTTGACCTCCTCGAGCAGCATCTTCTCGCAGGTGAGACTAGTGCAGTTGCTGTAGGTGCTGCTCGTGGCACTCCGCGCCCGCCCTTCTTTGAGGGGTGCTCCCCCTCCCCCCTGTCCCCCTCCTTTGCCTCTGCTGCTGCTGCAGACATCTCTGCTACTGAGGACGTCGGTGCTGCTTTGACTAGTGCGAAGCGCCGCAACAGCAAGGGTAAGGGTGGCCGGGGTGGTGGAGGTGGCAGCGGTGGTGGTGGAGGTGGCAGTGGGAGCGGTGGTGGGGGCAGCGGTGGAGGTGGTGGAGGCGGTGGAGGTGGTGGCGGCGGTGGGACTGGTGGCGGCAGTGGGGGCTCTGGTGGCAGCGGTGGAGGCAGCGGAGGGAGTGGCGGCAGTGGAGGCAGTGGGACTGGTGGTGGCAGGTTTGGACCTCAGCGTGGAGGCCCTGGTGGTGGTCAGCGACAGCAGCAGCAGCGTCGGAGCGAGACCCAGTCGCCCCAGCAGCTCCGTGAGTGGTTGGTTCAGCGTGGGACGGGTGGGGGTAGTGAGACCTGCCCGTATGTCATTCGCACGGGTGTCCGTGCGGGCCAGACATGTGGGAAGTTTCACACTGAGCACTGCTGCTTCTCCCGCCTTGACGACGCCTGGCGTGCTGAGTTTGGTGACGACATCGAGCGCCCTCGCTGGACGGATTTGCTTTGGTCGGGAGTTGCTATCTTTGACCTAGACTATGATGCTATTATCTTTGCCATGTATGCTTTGTCTTTTAGTGCTGAGGGTGACTGTTACCAGTGTGTGCCACCTGACCCAGGTATAGCGGCTGCTGCTCTAGGTGCTAGTGCGTCTGGTACTCCCCCTGGTACTGCGCCTGCTGAGGCCTTGCACACTTTCACGTTGGACTCCGGCGCCTCGCGCCGTTTCTTTTGTGACAGCACCACTCTCACTCCTCTCCCTGCACCTCTCCCGGTCAGACTGGCTGACCCCTCTTGGGGCCCGGTCGTTGCCCGTTCCTCCACTGTCCTCCCGTGTCTGGCGGTTCCGTCCGGCTCACTATCAGGTCTTCACCTCCCCTCGTTCTCTACGAACTTGGTGAGTACCGCTGTCCTTCAGGATGCGATGGTCACTACCACCACTCCTGGGGGTCAGCGTGTGTCGATCTGCACGTGCACATGGACGGGGCGTCACCTGGCTACGTTCACTCGTCGGCCACGGTCGAGTCTGTACACGCTGGCTACCTAGCCTCCTCGGGTAGCTGCGTCTGCTCAGGTGTCAGCGTCAGGTCCGGTAGCCGCCTCTTGCTCGTGTCGCCTCCTGTCGCACCAGACTCTTCTGTGGCACCACCGCCTGGGTCACCCCTCCCTGCCACGCCTTCGTGGCATGCACTCCCGGTTTCACGTCTCTGGTCTACACAGGTCTCTGCCTCCCCTCCCGCCCTCGCCTGCCCCGCCCTGCCTTCCTTGCGTCGAGGGGCGGCAGCGCGCCGCTCCTCACTCCTCATTTCCCCTAACGACTGCTCCCCTGCAGACTCTCCACATGGACGTGTGGGGCCCAGCCCGCGTCAGTCGACAGAGCCACGAGCGCTACTTTCTGCTGGTAGTTGACGACTATACGCGGTACACCACGGTCTTCCCCTTGCACAGCAAGGGTGAGGTCTCTGATGTCTTGATCCCTTGGATCCGCACAGTTCGTCTCCAGCTACGCGAGCGGTTCGGTCAGGACCTCCCTATCCTGCATCTGCACTCTGACAGAGGTGGTGAGTTCTCCTCCGACCTCTTGCGGGACTTTTGTCGTGGGGAGGGCATTCTCCAGCCGTTCACGCTTCCGGAATCCCCTCAGCAAAATGGGATTGCTGAGCGCCGCATTGGCTTAGTCATGGAGGTCGCTCGTACCTCCATGATCCATGCGGCTGCTCCCCATTTTCTGAGGCCGTTTGCGGTCCGGTACGCTGCGCATCAGCTCAACCTCTCGCCCCGTGTCTCCTTGCCGGAGACCTCGCCCACACTGCGTTGGACGGGGAAGGTTGGTGATGGGTCGGTGTTCCGGGTCTGGGGTACTCGTGCCTTTGTTCGCGATACGTCCGCGGACAAGCTCTCCGCCTGCGCCATTCCCTGCGTCTTCCTTGGCTTTGTCCCTGACGCGCCTGGTTGGCAGTTTTACCACCCCACCTCGCATCGTGTCCTCCCGTCTCAGGACGTCACGTTCGACGAGTCGGTTCCCTTCTACCGTCTCTTCCCCTACCGCTCTGCCCCTCCCCCACCCCCGCCGCTCTTCCTTGCTCCCGGTCCACCTCTGGTAGACCCCCTCCCGCCTCAGGGTCCTGCTCCCTCGGGTGTGTCTCAGGTAGATCCTCTCCCTGGTACTGCGCCTGTTGAGGTAGCTGTTGGCTCAGGTGCTGCTCCAGGTGCTGCGTCTAGGGGTGCTGCGTCTTGGGGTGCTGCGTCTGGGGGTGCGGAGCCGGGGGGTGCGGGGTCTGAGGGTGCTGGGTCTGGGGGTGCTGAGCCTGGGGGTTCTGAGCCTGAGGGTGTTGAGCCTGGGGGAGCTGAGTCGGAGGGTGCGGAGTCTGGGGGTGCTGCGCCTCGGGGTGTTGCTTTGTCTGGAGGTCCTGCTGGTGCTTCACCGCGACTGTCTTTGCAGCAGCTGCGTGAGTGGATTGTTCGGCGAGCACACCGTTGGAGTGGAGCTCCTGGAGCTCGAGGCACTGGTGACACTGGAGCTGGGGGTGCTGCTGTTACTGCGGGAGCTGGCAGTACTGGATGTACTGCGGCTAATGGTCCTGGAGGTGCTCGTACCAGTGGTGCTGGAGCTGCCTGGACTGGTGGTGTTGGGTGCGCTGGAGCTAAAGACCCTACGGAGCCTGGAGCTGCTGGCGCTGGAGGCGCTGGAGCTGGAGTTGCTGGAGTTGGAGGCCCTGGCGTAGGAGGCGCTGGAGCTGCTGGAGCTGGAGTTGGAGGCACTGGCGCCGGGGGCGCTGGAGCTATTGACCCTGGCGCTTGAGGTGCTGGAGGCCCTGTGCGGCCGAGACCGTACTTCGTTCCCCTGCTTCAGCAGGTTCTTGGTGTCCTGTCTTCTACTGGTCTTCCTCCTCCCTTCCTGTGTCCACCGCCTGACCATTCGCAGCCGCCGTTACAGCCAGCCTCCCCACTGCCTGCTCCCTCTCCTTACACTGAGCAGTCCGGCGGTCTTACAGAGAGTCGTGAGACTGCGTCTCGTCCTGTCTCGCTTGTTCGCACTGCTTGTCGTGCTCCTCGTTCGCGTCCTCCTCCTATCCCCAGCACGCACGCTATGGCACTCAATTCTTCCTCTGTTCCACTGCGTGTTCCTCTGCCTGATCCTCCTGACTCCTCTCTTTCTGTGGTCCCTGACCCTGCATCTGACAGCGCTCGTGCTAACAGTCCCACTGTCTCTCGTCTCCTCGCCACTGTTGTCACTAACCCTTCATTTGAGTCTGCTGTTGCGTCTGCTCTCGTTGCTGAGCTGCTTGACTTTTCTGCTGCCTGCCGTCTCGAATACGCCACTGCTCTAGTTGCTGAGTATGTCTCTGCCAGTCCTCCGTCCGTCGGGGGTGAGTGTGCTCTTGGCACAGACATCCTTGAGGAGAGGATGGAGGACTTTGAGTGTCTTGCAGCTGCTGTACCTCGTTTCCCTTCCATGCTGCTTGCCCCTGAGGGAGACCCGGATGCTCCATACATCCCGACCCCGCGCTCTTAGGCTGAGGCGATTACGGGTCCTTACTCCTCTCACTGGCAGGCAGCTATGGATATTAGATGGCATCCTGGAAGTCCACAGGCACCTACGTCGATGAAGTTCCCCCGTGTCGGGCAAACAGAGTTGATGGCATGTGGATATTCAGGGTGAAGCGGCCGCCGGGTTCTCTGCCTGCATTCAAGGCGCGTCACGTTGCTCGAGGCTTCAGTCAGCGACAGGGAGTTGACTACTTCCAGACTTTCTTCCCCACCCAAAAGATGACTACTCTTCGGGTGATGCTGCACGTCGCTGCTCAGCGTGACTACGAGTTGCACTCTCTGGACTTCAGCACAGCCTTCCTGCAGGGCAGCCTCCACGATGAGATCTGGCTGCGCCGACCACCTGGTTTCACTGGGACGTTTCCTTCAGGTACCCAGTGGAGCCTCCGCCGGCCAGTCTACGGTCTCCGCCAGGCGCCTCGCGAGTGGCACGACACACTGAGGACTACACTTGCGGCTCTTGGGTTTGCTCCTTCTACTGCAGACCCGTCGCTGTTTCTACGCACCGACACATCGCTGCCGTCGTTCTACGTCCTCATCTACGTCGACGACCTCGTCTTTACCACTGCTGACACTGAGGCACTGACCCTTGTGAAGTCCGAGCTGCAGAAGAGACACACCTGCACTGACCTGGGTGAACTGTGCAGCTATCTTGGAATGCAGATCACCCGGGACAGAGCACGGCGCACCATCACACTAACTCAGTCACACATGGTGCACCAGGTCCTTCAGCGCTTCGGCTTCACGTACTCCTCGCCACAGTCCACTCCTCTGTCTACCAGCCACTCGCTCTCAGCTCCACCTTCGGACGAGTCCGTAGAGCCGAGTGGACCGTACCCAGAGCTTGTGGGTTGCCTCATGTACTTGATGACGTGCACACGACCTGACCTCGCGTACCCTCTCAGCCTTCTGGCTTGCTACGTGGCTCCTGGGTCGGGCATGGGACTTGTGCTTGGAGGACGGGGTCCTGTTGTTCTCATTGGTAACGCAGACGCCTCCTGGGTTGACGACTCAGCTACGCAGCGTTCGTCACAGGGTTACACCTTCAGCCTTGGTTCCGGCTCTGTTTCTTGGCGGTCTACCTGCTCGTCTTCGGTTCTCAGCTCCATTTGTGAGGATGAGATCTAGGCCGGGGCCATGGCTGCTCAGGAGCTACGCTGGCTCACCTACCTGCTGACGGACTTGGGAGAGCAACCTCGTTCGCCTCCAGTTCTGTACGTAGACAACAAGGCCATGATTGCCTTGTGTTAGGAGCACAGACTGGAGCACAGAACGAAGCACATCGCTCTGCGATACTTCCTTGCTCGAGAGTTGCAGCAACGTGGCCAGCTTCGTCTTGCGTACGTGGCCACTCGGGCCAACACTGCTGATGTTTTCACCAAGGCACTTCCGCCTGGTGATCATCAGCGCTTTGCTACTGTGTTAGGCCTTGTGCCTACTTTGCCTCACTTGCTTACTGCTTGACACTGCTTGTACTGTGATCTATATATATACCTGCATGCCTTCACTTGCTAGGGTATGATCACTGTATTGTTTGTTCTCTTTATATAACCCTGCATGTGAACTGACCTTGTGGCCCTTTGCTTGTGCTCGGACTGTGTGGTGACTTTGTGATCAACCCTGAGCTTGCTTTGATTTTCTTGACTGGTCTTGTGACCACTTGTTCTCCCCCACTTTGCCTATGGGGGTGTGTCAGAACATTATAGCTTATACATTTGAGTAGGCTGTAGTGGGGTAGCCCATAAGGGGTACAACCCAATTAGGGTTAGTACTTGTACCCAACTGTTTCATAGTTCATTCCTTCTCGTTCGTAACTTTGACACCGGCAGCTCCACTCCAAAGGCAAACCACTCGCGCATCTGCTGCGGGGAGAGAGGCTCCAGCCGGGGAGACAATCGTAGTGAGGCACCCGCAGGACCTCCAGAAGAAGCATTTCCCCTAGGCTCAGCACCCCCAGACTCCGCACCCTCTGACTCAGCACCCTTAGGCTCCGCACCCTCAGCCTTAGCACCCCTAGGCTCCGCACCCGCCGGCTCAGCACCCTCAAGCTCCGCACCCGCAGGCGCAGTACCCCCAGGATCCGCATCCCCAGGCTCAGCAACCCAAGACCCCCCACCCTCAGTCTCAGCACCCCCAGGCTCCGCACGCGCAGGCTCAGCACCCCCAGACGCAGCACCTCTAGCAGCACTTGAGGCTACAGCGACCTCAACAGGCACAGTACCAGAGGGTGTATCTACGTGAGACACACCTGAGGGAGCAGGACCCTGAGAGGGTAGGGGGTCTACTGGAGGGGGACCTGGAGCAAGGAAGAGCGGCGGGGGTGGGAGAGGGGCAGAGCGGTAGGGGAAGATACGGTAAAAGGGAACCTACTCGTCAAACGTGACGTCCTGAGAGGGGAGGATACAGCGCGAGGTGGGGTGGTAAAACTTCTAGCCAAGCGCGTCAAGGGGAAAGCCAAGGAAGATGCAGGGAATAGCGCGGGCGGAGAGCTTGTCCGCGGACGTATCGCGAACAAAGGCACGAGAACCCCAGACCCGGAACACCGACGCATCGCCAACCATCCCCGTCCAACGCAGTGTAGGCAAGGTCTCCAGCAAGGAGACACGGGGCCAGAGGTTGAGCTGATGCGCAGCGTACGGGACCGCAAACGGCCACAGAAAATGGGGAGCAGCCGCATGGATCATGGAGGTACGAGCGACCTCCATGACTAAGCCAATGCGGCGCTCAGCGATCCCATTTTGCTGAGGGGAGTCCGTAAGTGTGAACGACTGGAGAATGCCCTCCCCACGACAAAAGTCCCGCAAGAGGTCGGAGGAGAACTCACCACCTCTGTCAGAGTGCAGACGCAGGACAGGAAGGTCCGCACGGAACCGCTCGCGGAGCTGGAGACGGACTGCGCGGATCCAAGGGATCAAGACATCAGGGACCTCACCCTTGCTACACAAGGGGAAGACAGTGGTGTGCTGCGTGTAGTCGTCAATAACCAGCAGAAATAGCGCTCGCGGCCCTGTCCACTGACGCGGGCTGGGCCCCACACGTCCATGTGGAGAGTCAGCAGGGGAGCAGTCGTCGGGGGAAACGAGGAGTGAGGAGCGGCACGCTGCCCCCACTCCCGCCACCACTCCCACCGCTGCCACCACCTCCACTGCCTCCACCAACTCCACTGCTGCCCCCGCCACCACCCCCGCTGCCACCACCACCACCCCTGCCACCCTTGCGCTTGCTGCTGTGGCGCTTCGCACTAGCAGAAGCAGCCCCGACATTCTCAGCACCAAGGACGTCAACAGCAGCAACAGAGGCGTAGGAGGGGGCAAGGGGGGAGGGGGAGCAGCCTTCAAAGAAGGGCGTGCGCGGAGTGCCACGAGCAGCACCTACAGCGACTACACTAGTCTCAGCTGTAAGGAGGTGCTGCTCGAGTAGGTCAACAATGAGGGCTGTGGGGTCAAGTGCGAGAAAGTGGTCCGTGACAGCGCGAAGAGAGTCAGGGAGGCGGGTGACTATAAAGTAGAGAGTGATGTACATCGGGGGCGGGTTCCTGTCCAGGAAGTTTGCAGGAACGGCAGCGCGGTAGCGAGCGTCACTAGCGCGAAGGTGGGAAACCAGGTCGTCGACTGTGGCAAAGGCGGACAGCTCAGGGAACAGGTAGGGCAGAAGGAGGCGGCCTAAAGCAGCAGTGGCAGGGGAGGAGTAGCGTGCGACTACAGCGTCGTACAGTGCCTGTGTTGTCCTGTGCTGTCCGAAGTGGGTGCATTCGGCCAGTGGCAGGTGGTTGCGAATGGCTAAGCGAGCAGCAGCGTCACGAGTAAGCCACTGTGAGCGAGTCGCACTGTCAGCTGTGACGGGAGGGGCGGGAGCGGCTCCAGACGTGTGGTCAAACAACGAAACGTTGTCCCTAGAGTCACTCAGTAGGTACAGCTGCAGGTCGTCAAGCCACTTGTCAAACCGTATAGGACGTCCCTCATGATCGAACGCTAGCACACGGAGAGAAGCCATAGTGGCGCAGCACGCAGAGCGGGGAGATGCAGGGCAGCGCAGCAGCAAGAGGCGGCAAGCGAGCTGCAAGAGGCGGTGAGAGGGCCGCAAGGGGTGGCTAGCAGAGCAGCAGGGGCGGCTAGAGGGCCACCAGGGAAGAGGGGCGGGCCGGAGGCCTAGGGTCGACGGGGCACCGGGGCCTAGGGTCGAAGGGGCAGGCACGGGGCCAAGGGTCGACAGGGCGAGCGGGCCTAGGGTCGATGGGGCGCGCGCGGGTCTAGGGTCGACAGGGCGCCGGGCGTAGGGTCGACGGGGTGGGCGCGGGCCTAGGGTCGACGGGGCGGGTCCGGGGCTGAGGGTCGAGGGGGGCGCGCGGGCCTAGGGTCGACGGGGCGGGTCCGGGGCCGAGGTTCGAGGGGGGGCGCGCGGGCCTAGGGTCGATGGGGCGCGCGCGGGCCTAGGGTCGACGGGGCACCGGGGCCTAGGGTCGACGGGGCGGGTCCGGGGCCGAGGGTCAACGGGGCGCGCGGGCCTAGGGTCGACGGGGCGCGCGCGGGCTTAGGGTCGACGGGGCGGGTCCGGGGCCTAGGGGCGACGGGGCACCGGGGCCGAGGGTCGACAGGGCGCGCAGGCCTAGGGTCGACAGAGGGGGGGGCGCGGGCCTAGGGGTCGACGGGGCGCTCCGGGCTTAGGGGTCGACGGGGGGCCGGGGCCTAGGGATCGACGGGTCGCGCCGGGCGTAGGGGTCAACGGGTAGCGCTGGGGCCTAGGGGCGACGGGTGGGCCGGGGCCTAGGGGTCAACGGGGGGCCGGGGCCTAGGGGTCGATGGTGCGCGCCGGGGCCTAGGGGCGACGGGCGGGCCGGGGCCTAGGGGTCGACAGGGTTGGGCCGGGCTAGGGTCGACGGGCGCACAGAGCCTAGGGGCAACGGGCGGGCCTGGGCCTAGGGTTGACAGGGCGCGCGAGGCAGTAGGGGCAGCACGATGGCTGCAGAGGGCGGCTAGCGGGGCAGCGCTGTGGTGGGCCCAAAAAAAACGGTCCTAATGAAGGACCTGCTCTGAAACCATGTCAGAAGAATGAACGAGAATTAATGAACTATGAAAGAGTTGGGTACAAGTACTAACCCTAATTGGGTTGTACCTCTTATGGGCTACCCCAGTATAGCCTACACAAATGTAAGCACTAAAACATTCTGACAATCGGATCATTACAAGCTAGACTACCATTTCTTAGTCTCATATCGTAGTCGTTTAACATAGTATTGGTCGCAGGTTGTTTAAGGCTTAGGTTCTAGGATTGTTGTAGATACATTACCTTTAGGTCTTTCACTTCATTGTATCCATTCTTTTACTATTCATCGTCTCTTTCCTATGTTGCATGCATACAACCTCGTATTTGCAAATTTCATTGACGTTTTTACTTCCTTTCATCTTATGTTATTGTTAGGTCGGTTTGAACGCTAACCTTCTTTGCCTTGATAGCCAGATTGATTTAAACCATTTCAAACCAAGCTGCATGTTGTTCTCTCTCTCTCTCTCTCTCTCTCTCTCTCTCTCTCTCTCTCTCTCTCTCTCTCTCTCTCTCTCTCTCTCTCTCTCGTTCTTTCTCTCTCGTTCTCTCTCTTTCATTCTCGTTCTATCTCTCTCGTTCTCTCGTTCTCTCTCTCTCTCTCTCTCTCTCTCTCTCTCTCTCTCTCTCTCTCTCTCTCTCTCTCTCTCTCTCGTTCGTTCTCTCTCGTTCGTCCTCTCTCTCTCGTCCTCTCTCTCTCGTCCTCTCTCTCTCGTCCTCTCTTTCTCGTCCTCTCTCCCTTGTTTTGAATCCATCCGTCTTGTTTTCTCTGCTTCTTCCTTTCGGTTGATTTTCTTTCACCGTATTCCCTCTTTATCCCTTCTACTCGTTCCTTTCCTCGTCTTGTGCTGCTTGTTTTCTTTCTTCACCAGGTTGCGCGTACGCCAAATTAACTACCTTATGATTGAGCCAAGCGATTGGGAAATGTTGGATTGTGGAATTTGATTTAGAGTGCTGTTAATAGATTTTGCATCTTCTGCTTTCATTTCTTCCTACTTGTCTTTTTTGTTCGTGTATTTGTATGCGGTTCTATTATTGTAAATTTGCCTTCGTATGTATGTGTGTGTGTGTGTGTGTGTATGTGTGTGTGTGTGTGTGTGTGTGTGTGTGTGTGTGTGTGTGTGTGTGTGTGTGTGTGTGTGTGTGTGTGTGTGTGTGTGTGTGTGTGTGTGTGTGTGTGTGTGTGTGTGTGTGTGTGTGTGTGTGTGTGTGTGTGTGTGTGTGTGTGTGTGTGTGTGTGTGTGTGTGTGTGTGTGTGTGTGTGTGTGTGTGTGTGTGTGTGTGTGTGTGTGTGTGTGTGTGTGTGTGTGTGTGTGTGTGTGTGTGTGTGTGTGTGTGTGTGTGTGTGTGTGTGTGTGTGTGTGTGTGTGTGTGTGTGTGTGTGTGTGTGTGTGTGTGTGTGTGTGTGTGTGTGTGTGTGTGTGTGTGTGTGTGTGTGTGTGTGTGTGTGTGTGTGTGTGTGTGTGTGTGTGTGTGTGTGTGTGTGTGTGTGTGTGTGTGTGTGTGTGTGTGTGTGTGTGTGTGTGTGTGTGTGTGTGTGTGTGTGTGTGTGTGTGTGTGTGTGTGTGTGTGTGTGTGTGTGTGTGTGTGTGTGTGTGTGTATGTGTGTGTGTGTATATGTGTGTGTGTGTGTGTGTATGTGTGTGTGTGTGTGTGTGTGTCTGTGTGTGCGCGTATGCGTCATTGTGTGCATGCATGTGTATTTTTTTATGTTCATCATTGCATCAACAATGCATGTCTGTGAATTTTAAAAAGATGGATCAGGTCTATCATTTCACAAAGGGTTCATTGGCGCACAAAGTGACTCGTGTGTTGCCACTTCGAATTGGATTTGATAGGGTTGACCATTTTTTTAGGCTTTACAGATTGTGTTGTTTCATGTGATAGTTGATTATTCAAAATCTATGCTATTTACCGCCCCACCATGCTAGGCAGGGGATGGCGATAGCTTAGTTTTTGGGTCGTTAACTGTCACGCATTTTATTATGTGTATGCATGTGCATCATGATTCATGACATATCATATCAAACATTATGCATCCTATAGCATTATTTTATGCACATGCATTTTTTTATCATTACTACAACACCATTTGATAGTAAAACATATAATGCAAACAATACAACATATCTGCACAAAACACCTGATAAAAAAAAACATATGGTTTGATGTACTATTAACATTATTGACAAAAATTCACTATGCACAGTATGGGAATAGTACTGTAGTTTATGAATTTTATTTTCATATTTTATTTAAAATTAATAGATATGAAAATAAAATTTGGCAAAATCGATCGTAAAGGGTTGCTTCGCAACCAAAAAAAAAAAAAAAAAAAAAGGTGCTGCTACCCTAGGAGCTACTGCCTGCTACTGCCCTAGGTGCTGCCGCCTGCTGCTGCTGCCCTAGGTGCTGCCGCCTGCTGCTGCCCTAGGAGCTACCGCCTGCTCCTGCCGCCCTAGGTGCTGCTGCCACCTGAGTGCACTGCCTCGCGCTGCCCTACCCCGCGCTGGTGCCGCCTTGCCCCAAGTGCTGCTACGCTGCTACTGCCGTCTGTGCTACTGCTGCTATGCAGCTGCTGCTACTAGCTGCCACTACCTGCCATGGCCACTACCACTATCCTACGTCAGCGGCAGCCGAGTGTGCAGGAGTCTCTCTCGCCGCAGCAACTTCGCGAGTGGGCTATCAGGTGGGGCAGCCCCGTCGGCGGAGCTAGCCGTGCTAGGGCTGGAGGTGCTGGTGCTGGCGGTCCTCGTACTCGTCGGTGAAAGCCGCTCTCGTCGCAGCAGCTTCGCAAGAGGGCTATCCGGTGGGGCAGCCCCGGTGGCGGAGCCTGGTGTGCTACTACTGGAGGTCCCTGTGAGTCTACTCCTGCTGGTAGTGCCGCTGGTAGGCGCAGAGGTTCTGGGGGTGGACAGCAGCGGCAGCAGCGTCCGCCGGAGACTCTCTCCCCGCAGCAGCTTTGTGAGTGGGCTGTCCGGTGGGGCAGCCCCGGTGGCGGAGCTTGGGGTACTAGTGCTGGGGGTGGAGAGGCACTTGGTGGCGTAGAGGCTGCTAGTCTTGGTGCTGTTGACTCAGCTAGCACAGGTGCCAAACCTGAGGAGGCCTTGCACACTTTTACTCTCGACTCAGGAGCGTCTCGTTGCGTTTTCCGCGACAGCACCACAGTCACACCGCTCATAGTCCCTGTCCCTGTCACACTGGCCGACCCCTCTTGGGGCTCGGTAGTCGCGCGTGGCGCCACTTTTCTCCCTTGTCCGGCTGCCCCTTCGGGCCTCCTCACAGGTCTCCACCTCCCCTCGTTCGCTAAGAACTTGGTGGCTACCTCTGTCCTCCAGGACCAGTGGGTCACTGTCACCTAGCTTGGAGGCGAGCTAGTGGCGATCTGTACAGACTCGCGCACTGATGAGCACCTTGCCACATTCACTCGGAGGCCTAGGTCTGGCATGTACACACTGACCACTGAGTCTGCACTGGTAGCTGAGTCAGGTCAGGTAGCTGCGTCGATTGAGGTTGCTTCGTCTTGTTCGTGTCGTCTCGTCACGCACCAGACTCTCCTTTGGCACCACCGTCTTGGCCACCCCTCCTTGCCACGCCTACGTGGCATGCACTCCCGTCTCCTTGTGTCTGGTCTCCCCAGGTCCCTGCCCCCTCTCCCGAGGTCGCTTGCACCGCCTTGCCTTCCCTGCGTCGAGGGGCGGCAGTGCGCCGTTCCTCACTCCTCCTCGTTTCCTCCTACCACCGCCCCTCTACAGACCCTACACATGGACCGGGTGGCGAGTGCTACTTTCTGCTGGTTGTCGACGACTACACGCGCTACACCACGGTCTTCCCCTTGCAAAGCAAGGCGGATGTCCATGGTGTCTTGATCCACTAGATCCGCGCTGTCTGTCTCCAGCTTCGCGCTCGGTTCCAGCAGGACCTCCCTGTCCTGCAGCTGCACTCTGACCGAGGTGGTGAGTTTTGCTCCCACCTCCTTGAGGACTTCTGTGGTGCTGAGGGCATCGTCCAGTCGTACATGCTTCCGGCATTTCCACAGCAGAATGGGATTGCCGAGGGCCACATTTGTCTTTTCATGGAGGCTGCTCGCACCTCCATGATCCATGTGGTTGCTCCCCATTTTTTGTGGCCGTTTGCGGCCCGATACGCCGCTGAGCAGCTCAACCTCTGGCCCCATGTCTCCCACCCGGAGACCTCCCCCACTTTGCGGTGGACGGGCGAGGTTGGTGATGCGTCAGCGTTTCGGGTCTGGGGTTCCCTCTCTCTTGTCCGCAATTTGCCTGCAGGCAAGCTCTCTCCACGCACTCTTCGGTGCGTGTTGCTTGGCTTTCCCACCGACGCACTGCCCTGGCAGTTTTACCACCCGGGCTCTCGTCGTGTGCTGTCCTCCCGCGACGTCACCTTTGACGAGTCCGTCTGCTTCTACTGTCTTCACCCCCATTGCAGTTCCCCGGTACCCCACCCACCTCCCTCCCTCGTGGACGACCCCCCCTCGGTAGCCCCCCTCCCTCCTCCTGGTCCCGCTCCCTCACGTGTGTCTCAGGTAGACCCACCCCCCTTGGTTGAGCCTTTGGGGGTCTCCTCAGATTCCTCTGGCCTAGGTGAGGGGGGTGACCCGACTCCTGCTGCCATTGTGACCCCTCGCCGCTCTGCACGCTTGGCGGTCCCTCCTGGGTTTCAGCCTCGACCGTCTTCATCGCCGCTGCAGCCTGTCGCTGTGAACTCTGGTGCTGCAGGAGGTGGTACCACTGGAGGTGCTGGTTCTGGGGGTGCTGAGTGTCCTTCGGGTACAGGAGGTACTGGAGGTACTGGTGCTGGTGGTCCCGCTACACGTCGGCAGGAGACTCTCTCGTTGGAGCGGCTTCGCGAGTGGGCTGTACAGTGGGGCAGCACTGGTGGTGGAGCTCGCCGTGCTCACTCTCCTAGAGCTGGAGGTACTGGAGGTGCTGCTGCTGTGGGTACTGCTGCGGGCAGTCCTGGTGGTGGCGCTGAACATGCTGGAGCTGCTGGTACTGGAGGCACAGGTGCTACTGGAGGTGCTGGAGGTGCAGGTTCTAGAGGTGCTAGCCCTGGAGGTGCTGGTGCTGGTGTTCCAGGTACTGGAGGCACATGAGCTGCTGGAGGTGCTGGAGGTTCTAGACGTGCTAGCCCAGGAGGTGCTAGTCCTGGTGTTCCTGGTACTGGAGGCACAGGAGCTGCTGGAGGTGCTGGAGGTTCTAGAGGTGCTAGCCCGGGAGGTGCTAGTGCTGGTGTTCCTGGTACTGGAGGCACAGGAGCTGCTGAAGGTGCTGGAGGTGCAGGTACTGCTGGAGGTGCTGGAGGTGCTACCGGAGGTACTACTAAAGGTACTGGAGTTAGTGGTACTCGTCGGCAGGAGTCGCTCTTGCCGCTGCAGCTTCGCGAGTGGGCTGTTCGTTGGGGCAGTCCAGGTGGTGGAGCTGGAGGCACTGGTTTTGGGGGTGCTGTTGCTACTGGAGCTGGAGGTTCTGGGGGTGCGACTACTCAGCCGCAGCCGTCTGCTCTTCGTCGCCTTCTCAGTCTCCCGCTTGCTGCTACTGAGTTCCCGGTTCTTGGCACTACTCCTCCGTTACTGTTCCCACCGACTGACCAGTCTCAGCCACAGCTACTGCCTGGCTCCCCGCTGCCTGCTCCTGCTCCTCACACTGAGGTGACAGCGTCCCTGACTACGCGTCGTGAGCCTCAAACTCGTGCTTCCACTCCTGAGCGTCGAGAGCCTGAGACTAGAGCTTCTGTCCCTACTCGTGTTCGTCGTGTTTGTTGTCCTCGTGCTCCGGCTGTACCGGGCACTCACGATATGACACTCCGTCCTTCCTCTGTTCCACAGCGTGTTGTCCTGCCGTCACCTCCCGCGTCCTCTCTTCCGCACGTTCCTGAACCTGAGTCTGACCTTGTCTGTGCTGCCAGTCCGACTGTCACTCGTCTCCTTGCCACAGTTGTGACCGACCCTTCTTTTGAGTCTGCTGCTGCGTCTGCCTTAGTTACTGAGCTTGTTGACTTTGCTGCTTTGTGCCGCCTTGACTATGCTGCGAGTCTTGTTTTTTACTCTTCCTATCCTTCGTCCGTCAGGGGTGACCTTGCCCTTGGCATTGACGTCCTTGAGGACAGGCAGTTTGAGCTGGAGTGCCTCGCGGCCACTGCACCGCATCTCGCGTCCACGCTACTTTGCCCTGAGGGAGACCAGGATGCACTGGACATCCCGACCCCACGCACTTACGCAGAGGCGATCACTGGTCCGTACTCCTCTCAGTGGCAGATGGCCATGGACGTAGAGATGGCTTCCTGGAAGTCCATTGGCACCTACGTCGACGAGGTTCCCCCACCTGGGGGCGAACATAGTCGATGGCATGTGGATTTTAAGGGTGAAGCGGCCGCCGGGTTCTCCGCCTGCCTTCAAGGCGCGTTACGTTGCTCGATGCTTCAGTCAGCGTGAGGGGGTCGAATTCTTCCAGACCTTCTCCCCCACCCCGAAGATGACCACTCTTCGGGTGCTACTGCACGTTGCAGCACTGCGCGACAACGAGCTGCACTCCCTCGACTTCTCGACAGCCTTCCTGCAGGGTAGCCTTCACGAGGCTATCTAGTTGCGCCGTCCACGTGGCTTCACTGGGTCGTTTCCTGAGGGTACCCAGTGGAGTCTTTGGCGACCAGTCTACGGCCTCCGACAGGCGCCCCGCGAGTGGCATGACACACTGAGGACTACACTTGCGGCTCTTGGCTTCTCTCCCTCGACTGCTGACCCTTCCCTGTTTCTGCGCACAGACACTTCTCTGCCGCCATTCTACGTTCTTGTGTACGCTGACGACTTGGTTTTTGCTGCTGCTGACACTGAGGCTCTGGCCTTGGTAAAGGCGGAGCTGCAGGAGAGACACACTTGCACTTACTTGGGTGAGCTGCGGAGCTACCTTGGCTTGCAGATCACCCTCACTCAGTCACACATGGTGCAGCAGGTCCTTCAGCGCTTCGGCTTCACGTGGTCCTCGCCACAGCCCACTCCTCTGTCTACTGGCCACTCGCTCTCAGCTCCACCTTCGGACGAGTCCGTAGAGCCGAGTGGTCCGTACCCAGAGCTTGTGGGTTGCCTCATATACATGATGACGTGCACACGACCTGACCTCGCGTACCCTCTCAGCCTCTTGGCTCGCTACGTGTTTCCTGGTAGACATCGAAAGATGCACTGGGATGCTGCGAAGAGAGTATTGCGTTACTTGTGTAGCACATCGGGCATGGGGCTTGTGCTTGGAGGGCCGGGTCCAGTTGTTCTCATCGGTCACTCGGACGTTTCTTGGGTTGACGACCAGACGACTCACCGGTCGACATAGGGGTACAGTTTCAGCCTCGGCACTGGTTCTGTCTCGTGGAGGTCCACTCGCTCTTCTTCTGTACTTAGTTCCAGCTGTGAGGCCGAGTTCTACGCTGGGGCTATGGCTGCACAGGAGCTCCGCTGGCTGACCTACCTGTTGACCGACTTGGGTGAGCAGCCTCGTTCTCCTCCAATTCTATACGTCGACAACAAGGCCATGATTGCCTTGTGTCAGGACCAGAGACTGGAGCACAGAATGAAGCACGTTGCTCTCCGTTACTTCCTTACGCGAGAGCTGCAGCAGCGTGGTCAGCTTCGTCTTGCTTACGTGGCCACACAGGCCAACACTGCTGACGTCTTCACCAAGGCCCTTGGGTCTAGTGATCATAAGCGTTTTTGCACTGCTCTTGGGCTTGTCCCCACTCTGCCTCACTTGCTTGTCTCTTGATCTTGCTCTTGTTGTACACTAATATAAATGAGTATACCTGCATGCTTACACTTGCTAGGTTGTGATCAGTGTACTGCTCTTGCTACGGTATTATAAACTCTGCATGTGAACTGGTCTTGCGGCCGCTTGCTTGTGCTCAGAATGCGTGGTGATCTTGAGATTCACCCTGAGCTTTGTTTTGCTTTGCTTCTTCTCTTGACTGGTCTTGTGACCCCTTGTTGTCCCCCACTTTGCCTATGGGGGTGTGTCAAAACATGTTTATATCATGTTAGTGATGTTAGGCTATAGTGGGTTACTCCCTATGGGGTACAACCCTTTGTTAGGGTTGCTACTTGTACCACTCATCCTGCTTTAGTCAACCATTCCTGTTTCCATATTCTAACAGGTACACCAGCTAGCACCTCATCTCTTGAACACTCCTGCTCCTACGCTCACCAGCCACGAACCAATCTTCATGTCACCAAGCAGAATCTCTTATTAGTGGATTATTATGAATCCTGCCCAGGAATTGGTCAAGGCATGCAACTCCCGTTGCTCAGATCCTTGAACGCATGCCTTCATTTCCATCATGGCTTGTCGTTCCCTTCCCCATCCTGCCATCTCTGCTTCATCTGCACGCCCTTTCGGCCCTCCTCACCGTCACCACCAGCACCAGTGATGCTAGCAGCAGCAATACCACCACTGTTAGCTCCTGCTGTCCTGCTCTCTGTGCTGCCAACAGCATCGCTATTGCTGCCCCTCTTGCTTCTGCTGCTGCTTCTCTGCTTGCTGGTTTCACTGCTGCTACTCTTGCTCTTGCTGCTGCCACTCTTGCTCTTGCTGCCGCCACTCTTGCCATTGCCTGTAGTGGTACTGTTGTCATTCGTGCCTGTGTTCCCTTTGCTGCTTCTGATGCTTGCTAGTACTGCACTTGCACCCTTTGCAGTAGCCATCCCACTGCTGCTTGTGCTGCTGCTGCCACTGGTTTGGGATATTTTAGCCGTGCTGTTGCTGCTGCTGTTGGTGTTATTGGTGCTGCTGGTGATGGTGCTGCTGCTGCTGGTGCTATTGGTGCTGCTGCTGGTGCTGTTGGTGCCGATGCTGGTGCTGTTAGTGCTGCTGCTGGTGCTATTGGTGGTGCTGCTGGTGCTATTGGTGCTGCTGCTGGTGCTGTTGGTGCTGCTGCTGGTGCTGTTGGTGCTGCTGCTGGTGCTGTTGGTGCCTGTGCCACTGCCACCACTGGTGGTGGAGAGGGGATACGTCACTCTGTGACAAAGGGAGAGAGGCAGAAAGGAGTAGACGAGTGTGAGAATGCGAGGAGAACGTGAAAACCGAAGCATGCAAGCAAGACTAGTTCCAACAACTGAAAGTCAGAGAAAAAAAAGCATGCTACAAAAATCCGAGATTCCGGGGAAATCTGGCGCTGCTTTAGAAAACTCCCAAAAGCAACTCCAGCGTACGAATTTTGACAGCCACACAGCTAGAAAGAAACCGTACCACTCACCCGCATTTGGCTGCCTGATCAGCAATGTTATTCGTCTTGGAAGCAGCAATGCTGGTTGTGCTCCACCCAACACCACCCAGAATCCTCGGACTTGCCACCCTAACGCTGCTCCCGTATACGTTCCTATAACGGGAGCCCAAACTGGGGTAAGTAGACTGCAGGGACCGCTTAAGATTGATTGAGTCAAGGGAAATGGAGCGGCAGGGGGTGGCGGGGCTGCAAGAAAAATCGATCCCACGGCTGCCGTTGCAGTAGCCAGTGACGTTACGATAGGAGACGTTGAAGATGGCGATTGCGTTGCCGCTGCTACTCGTGCAGCCCTCGGGTCCCACGTTGTTCCGATCGCAATAGTTCTGGTGGGAAATACGTGGAGAGTCAGTGGAGAAATGGTGGGGATTTGGCAAGGGATGGTGGGGAATAGGAGGTAACAGGTGCAGCAGATCGTACAGAGAAGCCCCAAGTCAGCAAGAGAAAAGAATCGCCCTGATCCAAAAAGGGAAGGGAGATCTGGATGTCTTTGCAATGGCAGAAATCAGATAAGAAATAACCGTATCAACGTAGACTTAGCCACTACCTGATAAAAAGTGAACATAACTGACATTTACACTTAGTAACCAGATATGGAAACCCGACATGGCATTCAGTATGATAACCAGACATGGGAACTGGGCATGGGAACCACACATGGGAACCCTACCTGGTCGATTATGATCGCATTGGTAACATCCTGCATGGTGACGTTTTCATAGAGGATGTTCCAGACGGCGCCCTGGCCGCCCTGGTAGGTTTTGATGCGCAGCCCGTTGGAGAGCGCTGCTAGCTGCACGTTCTGCACGCGGATGTCCGACACACACGCCAGGCTGCCGCCCGCACCCAAACTGCCGATGCTGGTCAGGGTGAACAAAGGGAGGAAGGAGAAAGAAAAAATACAAGATATGAACATGCAGTTGACACACACACCAGGCTGCCGTCCATGCCCAGACTGGCGATGCTGGTGAAGGGGGTGGCGATGGGGAAGGGGAGAGGAAATCAGAAGAAAATGCTGGTCAAGGTATGCTTATGCTGCTTGCTTGACACGCATCCGGTTGCCGACGCTTGTGCGCGGCATTTGACACACACACACGCGCACACACACACGTACACACACACACGTACACACACACACGTACACACACACACGTACACACACACACACACACGCACACATGCACGCGCACACACACACACACACACACACACACACACACACACACACAAAAGGCATTCTGATGCCTCTCTAGCTCTGATGCCGTTCCTACCTGATGCCATGCCCAGCAGTGCACACTAGGTTCCTCAGCAGTATGTTGCTGCTGCCGCCCGTGATCGCCACGTTGTCGTCACCTGCAGCACGCGTTGCAAAGCCACTCGTTACAATAAACAAAATGAATGCGTGAAGGATTTTTTTTTTTTTTTTGCGAAACGATTTCCATACCTGCATGTAGTGTACAGTGCTCTACAGTGACGTTTGTGGACATGCCGATGCCAATGCTGTCGGTGTTCGGGCTGTCTGCTGGCGTACGCGTTTTAACGCCAGAAATTCGCACGTTGCTGCAGCGATACAGGTGCAGGTGCTGCATCGGGGGATTTCTGGGGTAGAACGCAATCACAGGGAGGGAGGAGCAGGCATGATACATGAATAAATCTAGATGCATCCATTAACCAATACATCTAATACCAGTATGACTTCATTCAATAATAGCAGGTTTGCTGGTTGGCTTTCACAGGGCAACAAGGCGACAGGAAAGTGGACTACAAGAATGACAATCACAGCATGTGACTGTAAAACAGGCAAGGCGGCTACTGAAAAATATTAAACTGAGCGGAGTCACCTGCAACGCTTACCTAAGTGTGATTCCATTAATCTGCACGTCGGTACACCGGTGCAGGAACAGCATTCCAGGCCTGATCTTCTGATTCCACTTTAGCTGCTGCTTGTTGAACAGGTCCCACCACACAAAACCCATGCCGTTGATCGAGCCTCTCCCCATGATCCTCAGCCGTTGGATCCGGTCGAGGAGCAGAATGAAATCAGGAACCCCGCGAAACGCCAGCGGATTCAGCGGGAAGACGAGTTTCCCGCTCAGCCGAATCGTTATATTCCCCGCCCCGCACGGGCCTTGCCACACCATCGGGCTCCCAAACTTAAAGACTTTTCCTTTCGGGATCACCACTATCGCGTGTCTCCCCGCCTTGCTCTTCGCAGCAGCAGGAACGGCAGAACCAGCCGCGTAACGACACGCTGCCTCAAACGCCGCCGTGATTGGACGCGCGTCGTTCACGATCCCGTTACCCGCCGCTCCGAAATCGTCAACGACGTGGAAGACGTTCGCGGGGCGCTTCTTCGCGCAGAGGACGCGCGGGGAGCGGGAGCAGCGTGCGGGCGCGAAGAAGCAAGAGGGGAAGGGGAAGCAGGCGGCGGGGGAGGCGATGCGATTCCCGTACCACACGCAACGACTTCTGCGACAGCGGTCGCCGTCGTCGCATCCGCCTGGGTTGGACGTGCGGTCACAGGGAGAGGGATGGGATGAAAGAGTGTGTGAGTGAGGGAGGGAGGGAGGGAGGGAGGGAGAGAAAAAGAGCGAGAGCGAGAAAGAGAGAGGGATTTGCCGTGCAGCTTGGGGAAGGGGCTCACTGGGAAAGGTCTTGACGATCTTGCACTGCGCGTTGAGCGCGAAGCGGCAGTCGCCGCTGAGCACCCGCTGCTTGCCGTGGGGCGCCCACGCATCGGACGGGGAGAGCGTGGTGCTGCAATGGCGGGGATTAAAGTAGAGTACATTCGGAGAAGGTGATAAAAAACGAAATACTTGAAGAATATTTTAGGAAATCATAATATTTTTTAGCAACAACAACAAAGCGCTCGTGCCCCCTCCGCCCCCACCCTTCCCCCCCACACACACGCGTGTGCACACACTCCTCCGCTTGCTAGTTGCCCGCGTGCACACGTCGAGGGGCGCACACCCTGCTTCTGAGAATTCACCCATCCATATATGCCCCTCCCCCCTCTCCACCCCGAAGCCTGGACCCGTTCCCGCCCCCGTCCCCGCCGCCACACCTCAGCCACGTACTTGCGCGGGTTGATGTACTTAAGAGTGAACCGCCCCGTCTTGTAGTAGTACATGCACGCGCCGCGCTTCTTCGGAAGCACGCGCGACCCGTCGAAAAGCAGCAACTCGCGCCGCTCCATCTGCTCGCGAGATACTGGATTGCGCTCGTTGCTTCTCCGAGCTTTCTCCATCTCCTCTCCATCCGATGCCGCTTCCTCCATCGCCATACTCTCCTTCTCGTTCCTCCCCACTTCCCCCCCTGCAGCGGTCGTTCCGCCGGTTCCGCCCCCCGATTCCGGTTGATCTTCCGCCGTCATCCCCCCTTCACGCGCATTCCGCCAGACCACGCGCCTGTTTACGCGCCCCCCTTGCCATTCTGCCACCAGCGGCTGGCGATCTTCCGAGACGCCCTGCGACGTCACGTGCAACATGTCGTGCGACAAATCGAATTTCTCCTGTTGCCCAAGAGCCGGGGGATGCGGGGAGGCAGTTAGCGGAGGCGAAACAGGCGGAAAAGGACTCGCGCGGAGGTTGCGCAAAGCGGGGGCAGTTGGGCAGAAGGGTCGCGGAGGGATCGGAGCTAGATCCAAGGCGCTAACTTGTGTAGTAAAGTATGCGATCGCAAGTGACCCTGCCAGAACCGCCGAGAGATGAAAAGAAACAGACGAGGGGCAGGGAAAAGATTTCTGAGACCACAGTGAGAAGAACGGACGCGAAATGAAATAAACGCACCGAACCTGACCCAGAAAAAAAAAACGCGAGATTTGGAAAGGATTCGTCTCAAGCTTACCGATCAATAGCACGAAAGTTGTCAAAGCGGCGGCCATGGGATGAATGCCGATTCGGGACTCCATGAACTAGGGAGTTGCAAGAACCTGTTAGCGGCCTTATCAAGCGCAACAACAACTATACAGATCCTACGGATTCTAGTGCGCGTCGTCTAGGATTTACTACTGATGCACGGCGGTCCACTGTTATAGGCTTCCCAGAACAGGCTCCACTGCTATGTGAAGACGCGTTCACCGCGGCTCGTGGGCTCTATATGGACGCTGCTGGACATGCTATCCCAGCTGTTCCTATTTTATGGAGAGAGCGTCGTTTTGAGAGTCTCATACGACCATTGTATGCGCGGAACGCCCATGTGACTGTGAGTGTGAGTGTGAGAGTGAGGGTGGTACTGCTCGTCTACACGAACAGGGAGCAGGGAGCATCTCGCCGAACGAATTGGTCGTGAAATGATAATTACAGCTTATCAGGGGCGCGAAACGAGTGGCGAGTTACTAGCCAAGAAGATAGTGTGCGCATAAGCTGATTTAGCAGATCGAATACTATCGCCGGTCGACACTGCAGAAGCATGCAAGAATCGAACTTCTGACGGTTAGAATTTGGGCGCCATCCTAAGACCACTATTAACTTGTAGTCGGTGAAAAGGCTCAACTGCACTATTCGCTTGCAGCTCTGGCGGCGAGTGTCCCTTGAAGAGTAAATCTCCCGCGCAGGCAGCTGCGCGTGGTGACAAACCGTCCGTCCGTATTGTTGTGACAAATAGCATCAGGAACGCGGGTGCGGGTGGAGTTTTAATTATATTGCTGTTTTTGCTATGCGACTGTCGTCCAGACGAAATGCAGTCAGCTCTGTCGGTGTGAAATAGTGGCGCGGATGATTTCAAATTGAGGGGAGGGGGCAATTATTCGCACAATTGACATAACTGGGTGGGAGGGAGAGGCTCGGAGGGTCTGGTCCAGGGCTGTAGAAGCAAGGGCATTTGCCCTTAATTCCCTGAACATTCCAGCCTACGTTTCGAGCAGTTCGACCATTTAAAGTGTTAGATCCGCATGGCACCCGTGACCGTTACGGGCCTCGTTTGGGCCTTCAACCGAATCAAAGCTTTGGTTTCTGTTTCGAAGGACACAACCCCCCCCCCCCAAAACTCCCCCCGCCTCCCCCCCATACCCTCACTCCCCGATGTTTTTTCCTATGGTGCCTTTGCCTACGATGTAGAGGCTGTAGGTGTGTGGATGAGTAGTTCGTATGTACCTTTTTCCTGCTAAGTAAGAGAAAACATCCACCTGTGTTCATCAGGGCTCAAGCACACTTTCCTAAGAAGCCCTGATTTCAAGTTTTTATTTTGGACTGCGCCCGTGAAAATCAGGGCCAGAATTTGAGCAGCTCAGGACTCAAAGTTTTGGTCCCAGGGACTTCGACAGGCCTGGTCTGGTCGCCGACAATCCCTTCGGTTGTGAAAGCTAAGGCGGTGCGGGGCGAACACAAAAAGCGCGGCTCTGTCTTCCAGTTTTTGCTGTGGTTTAGGGTGGTTGAAGTTGCGCATGGGGCTGGACTTGATACAGTACAGAATGAGTTCAATCAACCCATTTGAGCTGACGGTTCAAAATAAAAACACTCGCATCGCATCGCAAGCCTCCTCGTCATTGGTGGTGGATTTTTTTGCCAAACTTGCGCGACGCGATGTTGTAGGCTTGGGTGGTTGGTGTTCCGCGCTGACACAAGCTTGTGTGTGCTTGCAGGCTTGGTAAGATTCTCTTCTCTGACACAGTCCAAGTGGCATGTGTCAATACCGGCTAGCGCATACAAGGCGGCAAACCCCAGCGCTTGTTTGGGAACAAGGCTCTGGCTTCAGCTAATGACCACAGCCAAGGTTCGGCCAAAGCTGCTTCTGTGACAATCAGCGTTCGTCCCTCCTTTTTGAACCAGATGAGGTTGGCAGGACGGTCATTTCTGAAGGAAACTCAGACGAAAGCGCATTCGAAAGCACAGGAGTCACACTTCGTTGAAATACTCGTCTCACTGACACACGGTCGAGTTATGTGGTTACAGAAGGCTTGCCACCACCCACCAGTCCGAATCCCGTTCTTCTCAAATACACTCCCACTTGCAATCGACGCACTCCTTGGGGCAAGGGAGGCTGGGGGGCTGGGAAAATATGTTAAAAGTAACCAAAATGGGACTCGATAACGTGAATGGTAAAAAAGTAACGCGTACGGTCACTGTATCGGGTTTGGTAAGTGGGGTCACGGATTCAGTCACTAACAACAGGTGAAAAATCATGTGAATGGTCACACATGTAGCTCCCGCCAAGATTTCTTGAAACTCTACAAATTCCCGCTCGCGCCCAACCAATCATCAAATTTCTAAAAATACTAAAAACCAATCGGAATCGGATGCGGTTTGGGAACGGATCAACCCTAAACACCTGGCGAGTTGTGTTTAGGGTTGATTCATCCGAAAATCCATCCAGGTTCGTTTTGGGTATTATCTTTTTTGGGCGGGAGTTTCATCTGTGACCATTCGCGTTATTTTTTCCCAGTTGATTGTGACTGATTCCATGAAACGTTCTATCAAACACGTGAGAACACCATTTGCAGTGACCGTACCCGTTTTTTTTACCAGACATATTATCGAGACCCTTGTTGATTACAAGTGGCCTATTCTCCCCTGGAGGGCTCCTTGAAGCTCCACCGCCTTTTGTCACCCTCGTGGTGCTGTAGTCGGCTTCCCCCACCCTCTTTGAACCACACCATTTTCACGGTTGATCTCGTGTTCGTGGAAAAATGTCCTGAACCGTATTATTGGACGAACAGAAATTGAGCGCGCTTTTGAAGTGGTGTGGGTGGTAGGAATAGGGAAGGATGATTCCACACACATCAAAGTGACTGCACTGCACGCAGATTTGAAACTCCGACAGAAACTTGGCCGCACTGACCGATGCCCCCTGACCAACTGTTGCCACCACCACCCCTTCACATCGCGCCCAGCCATTGCAGGTGCAAGGGCAAACCTGGTCACTGCCAAGCCATCAACAGCGACCCGTGTTCCCCAGACACGGAAACTCCAGCTCGTGGTGCGTATTCACCTCTCACCTGTTGGTCAGCATTTTTTCGACGCTAGTAGTTTCGACGGGATACGCATCAAGCACCTACTTTTCCGTCCTTCTCTCCGCGTTCAAGAGCTTACAGCTGAGAGAGCCACCAGAGAGTCTCTACCATAGCAACGCACGCGACATTTGCGCGGCATTTATTCCGCCCCTATTCTAAGGATCTAAGATCGGCATTCGTGTTCGATTCCAGCACCACGCGCAGGTTACATATCTCCGGCATTCCCGTTCGACTCTCGGCGCGTGTGGCTCCCTAGTGATATAAAGCCGTTGGCATTCTCCCTTTCACCCTAGAGCGCCTCGAAACCCCCAGCCGTACGAGCATCGTAGACGAGCAGGGGTGTACGAGCACAATGGTCCTATGATATCATCCCCGCGTCGCCATAAAAACATAGTAAACCGTTTCCGCGTCGCGTCTCTGCGACTCTGATGCTATCGGCACTCGTACTTAGACAACACCTAGGGATTGGAGATTAAGACTAGGTTGTTTGGAAGTAGACCCTTTGCGACTGCGTCCTTCATGCCGATCCATGGCGCCAGTCGCCATGCGATCCGCGCACCGTCGTCGCACGAGCGTCGCACGTGCTCGCAAACACACCACCGCCAGCGGCTGCGACTGCGACTGCGACTGCGACTAGTCCTCGCTCTCATCGTGCCATTGCTGACGTTATCCTCCCCAGGTAACGCCCGTTGCTCTCTCCGTCTCCCGTCACGTCAGTCCGTCAACCACCGTCATCAACACGACGGCTGACCTCACGCCGATCGTTCAACATTTCGTTGCTATGGCAGCGGCGCAGCCAATAATAACCACTCTCATCTTGCTCGTATCCCCTCACCCTTCCCCCATCTCCCCCCACCTTCCCCCCTCCAGCGATCGCCGTCCACAGCTCTTTTCGGGTAGACGACTCATCTGCCAGTAGTGGCGCCGGCGGCGACCGCGACGCGCCACCGCTGCCGTCGGTGCTGCAGGCCGTTGCGTGCGTGTTCGACAACCGCACGCAGTCGTTCGCGGCGACTGTCGTGAACCCACTCCTGTAAGCCCCTCCTCTACACGCACACGCACACGCACACGGATACGCGCAAGTGGTCTTTCGCTGCAAGCTTGTGACACCAAGCATCTCCTTTGCTACACACACGCACGCACTCGCTGCGGCTGCCATAACCCCTGTCTTCCTGCCAGGGACACGTGCCGCGTGCGCTTGCTCGTTCTACCATGTTGCGGTCTCGTATTCGTAACTTGTGCGTGCATGTGCGTGTGTATCCCGCCTTGTAGCTCCATGTGTGTGCGTCTAGCTTCGTGCGTGCGTGTGTATAACCCGCCTCCTGCGGGTCTCTCGTGTGTAACACAGCGCAGTTGTTCTTGGCACTCAGCCTCCCGGAACCCCGCTTGCGTCGTTCCCCTTTCTCCCCACCTCCGCCTGCGCGGCAGCACCACTCTGTCGGCCGACAGCGGCTGGGCGCCTGTTGCTGGCCAGACCTGGCGGAACGGCAACTGTCGGTTCCTTTTGTCGGCCCGCTGCGCTGTGGTTCGGGATTTCCCAGGTACGGAACGGAGCGCTCTTTCATACGGGCACGACACTAGCTGGGCAGATGTATGTGAATGGAGAGGCTGCAAACGCGGAAAATGGAGGATTGTAATTTGAGTACGTCTTTTTCTTAGCCTGTCTTAAGTTCGTTCCGTCTTCCGCTTATGTTCTTCCGCTCCCCCGTTCCTCCCACCAGACGGCTGCGCGGATCCCGACCCTTGCGCGTCCGCGACTTGCGCGTGGAACGGCGGGCGCCCCGCGGCCGTGGCGGGATGCGCGCCGTTCCCCGCGTGCTACTTCGCGGGGGGGGGTGTCGGCGGAAGCGCAAGCGCTCCCCCGAATGCCTCGTCCGCGACGCGACGACTTCCGCCGCTGCTGTTACGTCTCCTCTCAGAGACGCCAACATTCGGGTTACCAGTAGTCGCACACTAAGAAGCCAACTTGGCAAGAGAAGCCACGTCACTGCCGCTGCCGCTAAAACCTCCAAGAAACTGCCTCCGAAGAAAATACCGCGTCCCCCCGTGCGGGCCCAGTCCGCGCGCCCGCCTCCGCCTCGGTCTTCGGCCTCCCCGCGCTCCCCTCCTCCGCATAAGGGGACGGCGGCGAAAAAGTCTCCCCCTGTCTTCCGCTGGAAATCTCCCCCTCCCCATCGGCGCAGATCCCCTCCGCCGTTCCGCCACAAGAAATCTCCCCCGCCCTTCCGCAAGAAGTCCCCCCCGCCCTTCCGGATAAAGTCCCCCCCACCCCACGGCAAGGCGAGACCCCCAAAGAAACCTGACAATTTCCCGCCCGATGCGCTTCTTTCGTCCCCGCCGCCTCCCCGACCGCCGCCTCCGCGGCCGCCGCCAAGCCCGCCGCCGAAGCCGCCGCCCAGCGCCCCGCCCAGCCCACCGCCTCCGAAACGATCTCCTCCCCCGCCTCCGCGCCCTCCTTCCCCGCCGCCTCGGCCTCCTCCCCGCCCCCCGCGCCCTCCTCCCCGCCCGCCCTCCCCGCCACCATCTCCGCCATCACCTCCGCGCAGCCCTCCGCGTCCCCCCCCTTCCCCTCCGTCTCCCCCACCCTCTCCCCCGCCCCGCCCTCCATCTCCCCCTCCATCTCTCCCTCCCAGTCCCCCTCCCCTCCCGCCTCCTCGCTCCCCATCTCCTCCCCCGCCGTCTCCCCCTCGCCCACCTCCCCCGCGACCTCCCCCGCGGCCTCCCCCATCCCCGCCACCGTCTCCGCCTTCCCGTCGACCGCCGCCACCCGCACCTACCCCCCCTCGGCCACCGCAGCCGCCGACTCCCCCGCCGAGTCCCCCGCCTTCCCCCCCCCCCGCGCCCCCCTCCGCCCTCGCCCCGTCCGCCTCCCCCTCGACCTCCCCCATCGCCGCCGCCCCGTCCTCCGCCATCCCCCCCAAAACCTCCGCCTCCGACTCTTCCCCCACCCCCACCACCACGCCCGCCCGTTCCGCCACCTTCCCCTCCACCTCCCCCACCCCCTTCCCCCCCACCCCCTCCACCCCCGCCTCCTTCTCCCCCACCGCTTCCGCCTCCTCCTTCTCCCCCTCCGCCCAACCCCCCGCCACCGCCTTCCCCGCCGCCTCCGCCGCCTCCGCTTCCGCCGCTACCGCCGGGCGAGTACGACCCGCGGTACCTGGGCGCCGTGGGGGACGGCGCCGCCAACGACACGGGACCGCTGCAAGCGACGTTCAAGCAGGCGTGCGCTTACGCGAGCGCGACGGGTGATCGCGCTACGATCACCCTCCCTGAGGGCTACACGTTCTTACTAAGTCGGGCGATTAATTTTGCTGGACCATGCGGCACGGGGACGATTACCGTGCAGCTAGATGGAATACTCGCCGCGGACCCGAATCCTTCTGCGATTGGCTCAAATCCCCCGAATTCCGCGATCGTGTCTATTAGCAAGATCCCAGGGATGCGATTGGTCGGGACGGGCGCGATCGACGGTCAGGGGAGCGTGTGGTGGTCGCGGTATAGAGCGGGGAGCAAGGCGGAGCGGCCGGATCTGCTGTTTATATCGCGGTGCAATGGGATGGAGATGGGCGGAATCCAAGTGCGGTGAGTCTAAGGGGGGAGGGGAAGGAGAGGTGGGGGAGGGGACGAGGTGAGAAGGAGCGGTAGGACGTGGGGGAGGCGGGGAAGCGGGAATGGGGAAAGGGGAGAGGGGAAGCCATAAAGTGTTGAAAGAGATACGAACCTGACCGGAAGAAAAAACGGGAAAAGCGATGGGAACAAGTCGGCCACATTTCACTTGGAACATTGTTTTGAAGTGACCAAAAACATTTATTTTTCTTCCTGCCCGATGTTTCCCGCCGATGTTTCCATCCATAAATTGCTTACACTGACCAAAACAACCGTTTCTCCTTGTTTTTGCCCGTGGCAGCAACCCGCCGATGTTCCACATGAACATAAAGGACGTGGTGGGTGCGTGGATTCACGACATCAGCACGAGCACGCCCTACAACAGCCCCAACACCGACAGCCTGCACCTCACTCGCGCCACTGACGTGCTCGTTGAGGACTACGCGTCGCACGGAGGTGAGTTGGTGTCACATGGAGGTGAGTTGGTGTCACATGGAGGTGAGTTGGTGTCACATGGAGGTGAGTTGGTGTCACATGGAGGTGCGTGCTTGTGTCGCACGGAAGTGAGTTTGTGTCGTATGGCGGTGTGTATGTGTGTGTGTAGTGTGTGCCTTGGCTGCATGGACATGCACTGATTCTCATGGGATCCATGGCTCATGTTTGCCTTGGCTGTGCCTTACCAGACCCTATGTATGCGTTACCTAACATTCTCTATACCCTATCTATCGTTCCCCGCGTGCCCTTTTCATTTCTTACTTGCATGTGCTTTGTGTCCGTTTTGAGACCAAACCTTTGTTTGTCCCCACCCTTGCAATCAACCCACCCCACCGTTCCTCCCCCTGCCCCTCTCACCCTCTTCCCCCCACCTCGTTCTTCGCCCTCCCCTGCTGCTGCTCCAGGCGATGACAATGTGTCGATTGTGGGAGGATGCAGGAACATCACCATACGCAATGTAGTCGCCACAGCAGGCCATGGCATCAGGTGCGTTCATGGGATCATAGGTGCATGAGTCATGGTGGGGAGGTGCATGGGGCATGGAGTCATGGGTGCATGGGGCATGGAGTCATGCGTATGCATGGACATAGTTCTTTCTGTGTCATGTGCATGCATCCCGTTCCGTCTCTCTTGGTCCCTCTCTTTTCTCCCAAGGTCTTGCCTTGGCTTACTGGCACCAGCAGTCCGAGCCAGAGCAGCAGCACGACTTATTCCTAACCTCTTACTCATATCTTGTATTCCGCCCGTTCCCTCGCCTCTCATCATCACCATGCCATGGCTTCTCTGTTTTTCTTCCACCTGTTCCTCTCCCCCTCACCTGGCAGTCTGGGCATGAGCGGCAGTCTGGCATTGGTGTCAACAGCATGTTGATATCGTCTCCTTTTCCCCTTTCCCCCCCCTCCCCGTCACCAGCATCGGCAGTCTGGGCGAGGGCGGCAGTCTGGCGTGTGTGTCGGACATCCGCGTGCAGAACGTGCAGCTAGCAGCGCTCTCCAACGGGCTGCGCATCAAAACCTACCAGGGCGGCCAGGGCGCCGTCTGGAACGTGATCTATGAAAACGTCACCATGCAGGATGTGAAATACCCCATCATTATTGACCAGGTACGCACACGCGCGCATGTGTGCGTGTGTGTGTGTGTGCTTGTGTGTGTGCGTGTGTGCGTGCGTGCGTGCGTGCGTGTATGTGTATGTGTGTGTGTGTGTGCGTGTGCGTGTGTGTGTGCGTGAGCGTGTGCGTGAGCGTGCGTGTGCGTGTGCGTGTGCGTGTGCGTGTGCGTGTGCGTGCGTGCGTGCGTGCGTGCGTGCGTGCGTGCGTGCGTGCGTGCGTGCGTGTGTGCGTGAGTGCGTGTGTGTGTGAGTGCGTGTGCGTGTGCGTGTGCGTGAGCGTGTGCGTGAGCGTGCGTGTGCGGCGTGAGCGTGCGTGTGCGTGTGCGTGTGCGTGTGCGTGTGCGTGTGCATGTGCGTGTGTGTGTGTGTGTGTGTGTGTGTATGTGTGTGTGTGCGTGTGTGTGTATGTATGTGTGTCTGTGTGTATGTGTGTGTGTATGTGTATGTCTGTGTGTATGTGTATGTGTGTGTGTGTGTGTATGTGTGTGTGTGCTACATATGGATACGATCAGAACTTTCTGAGTCCTTTCTTACTCACTTGTTCACTCGCTCACGAAGTTGCCCCCTTGCTCTCGTCCTTCTGCTGCCCTGATGTTGAGCAAGGCCACTGTGACACGAGTCACTTTTGAGAATTCTCAAAACTGCGACATGAGCGACCACCACCAGCACATGCCTAGTCCAACAACCTCTCTCACTCTCTCTCTCTCTCTCCCTCTCTCCCACCACTGCCCCCACCACACCAGTACTACTGCGACACCAGCGCAAGCTTATGTGTGGTCCAGCAGAGCGCAGTGGCCGTCTTCAACATCACATACCGCAACGTGCAGGGCACCACTAACGCCACGCGCGGCATCACCTTGAACTGCAGCACCTCTGTCCCGTGCCAGCAGATTCGCCTTGACAATATCAACATAGATTCGTCGTATCCGGATGGGCACTCGAAAGCAGTCCTACAGCCCACGTATGTGAACGTGTATGGGCTGTCTATGGGAACGATTATCCCCGCGGTGTTGAACGGGACGGATGTGAGCGGGTGGGTGGATGCGGGGTTGCCTGTAGACCAGGCAGCTAATTTCATGAGTCAGGTGGCCAAGTGTGGGGTGGTGCAGCCGTGGACCTTCTCCCCGCCTCCTCCCAGCCCTCCTCCCTCTCCTCCTCCTCCCCCTCCCCCCAGCCCGCCGCCGTCGCCGCCGTCGCCGCCGCCCCGACCCCCTCCCATGCCTCCCCCACGCCCTCCGACATCCCCCCCTCCTGCTCCGCCTCCTCCCCCCTTGCCTCCGCCTTCTCCCCCTCCCACTCCCCCTCTTCCTCCTCCGTCCCCGCCTCCGCCACCCCCTGCCCTACCGTTCCCCCCGCCGGGTAAACCCGTCTCCAGTGCTTTCACTTCCCCAGAAGATCCCATATTGCCAGGCGATCCATTCATTTTCCCATCCTACTCTCCACCACCACCACCACCCCTGCCCTCTACTTTCCCTGAGAACCCCCCACCTCCTCCACCCCAGCAGCTTCCTCTTTCAATACCCACAGTCCCTCCACCTCCTCCTGTGTTCTCCTTCACATCTCCTCCCTCCTCTCCTCCTCCTCCTCCTCCTCCTCCTCCTCCTCCTCCTCCTCCTCCTCCTCCTCCTCCTCCTCCTCCTCCTCCTCCTCCTCCTCCTCCTCCTCCTCTACTGACCTCATCAAGCCCCCCTAATTCGCCAGGGCCACTAACACCGTCATTACTGACTAACTCACCACCACCACCAACACTACCACCGCCGCCACCAGCAGCAGTACAACCATTTTAGTTTTTCTGCCACACCTCTCGACTTTAGGACGAGGGAGTGTAGACTAATTTGGGGCACGCCTGGTACGGGATGCGGCCTCTGGTTAACAGGGTGAATTACCCTTATGACACTTACTAAAAGGCAGGGTAGAGAACTGTCGAACTAAAATTATGCTAGTGTTCGATTGACAGGCTCATGAGATACATTGGATAGGGTACCGTACAACACTTAAGGGTTATCTAATTGTATCTCTGTTTGCTAGTTAACACTGCTCTGCTGTACGTATTGTGACAGGATCCCTTAACTTATTTTTCAAAGCTGTTTGGTTTAGGACAAAAAAAAAGAACCAACAAATCAAAACAGTATTCTTAGTATTTGTTACGAGTGCAATTGAGTGAGTGAGCGAGGATTGCACTATCGAGCCAACAATACAATGAGCGAAGGATTGAGCGAAGAATATATAGCAAAGCTACAGTGGTAACGGTAAGGTGTGGGAAATGGGGTGCGCGACGGGCCTAGCGCCGAGGTTGGGGTTTGTCGAGGTGGAGGTCCGGAGCGCGGGTTACCAACCGAACCGTGAGGTTGGGTCGCGTCGTGAACAGTGGCGGGAATAGTGTCGAGGCGAATGTCGCGAGTGGTAACGGATTATTGTGGGGTGCTGTTGGCGGGAAAACAGTGGTGTACGCGCTGAGCGAGGAAGCGAAGTAAGGAAAAGGAATTTTCCTTACACTACCCCCCCCCCCCTCCTAAGGAGACCCTTCTTACGAAAGCGCGTGTACATCCCGGAAATTCCGGCTGCGCAGATACTCGGTGAGGACGGGGTGGTTTTCGATTCTGTTCAGGGGGACCCAATTGTCTTCGATGGGCGTGCGGTCTTTCCAGCGGATCAGAAATTCGACCCTTCGAGCTCCCCGTGGGTCACGAACTTGGTGGCTCCGAATATTTTCGGGCGCGATGATTGGTTCTGTCGGTGGTCGTGTCATGCTGGCTGGGCAATTGCGGGGCAGTTGGCTGGTGGATGGTACGTAAGGGCAAAGCAGGCTGATGTGGAAGGACGGGCTGACGTACCAGTCAGCAGGGAGGAGGTGGGCGGTGACGGGTGTGATCATGTGACTGATGCGAAATGGCCCGCAATATCGGGGGCGGAGTTTCAGGGTGATGGGCAGGCGGAGGTTTTGAGTGTCGAGTAAAACTAGGTCGTCGGGCTGGTAAGTGACAGGTCTGCGGTGGCGGTCGGCGTTGCGCTTAGCGATGACGTTGGCTTTTTTAATTGCCTCGGCTGCCCGGGTCCGTGCTGCTTGTAAGATTTCTGCGAACTGTTGCGCACGTGGTACTGGGTTGTCGGGATTAGGGGTCATGGGTACTGTAGGGTCTTGTCCGTAGTTCAGGTAAAACGGTAACTGTTGGGTCGTGGCGGATGGCGAATTGTTGTACGCGAATTCAATGAGTGGCAGCTGCTGTTCCCAGGTGGTCGGATCGTCGCACGTGGCTCGGATGAGTTGCTCCATCGTCTGATTTGTCCGTTCTATCTGTCCGTCGGTTTCGGGGTGGTACAAAGAACTAAATTGTAGTCGCGTGCCGAACTGCTGCCACAGGTTCCGCCAGAAGTTGCTGGTGAATTTCGTGTCGCGATCGCTAATGATCGCTGCTGGTATCCCGTGTAGTCGAACGATGGTGGAGATGAAGAGGCGGGTTCATCGCGTCGTTCCCACTTGCTCCGGCCGGTAACCCCGTGACGAAGTCCATCGTCACCTGCTGCCAAGCACGCTCTGGGGGTGGTATCAGCTGCAACTGTCCTGCCGGCCGCTTCCGTGATGATTTCATGAGTTGGCAGGTGGGACACGATGCCACGTGTCGCTGCACGTCGGTCAGCATTTCGGGCCAGTAATAATACCGCTGCAGCTGCTGCTGTGTTTTTTCAACGCCGAAATGGCCTGAGGTAACTCCGTCGTGTGCCTCTTGTAGCAGTAATTACCGTAGTAGAACCTCGGTACCCAGATTCGGTCGGTGCCGAATTTTACGTAGTAAACTCCCTTCGTTGCCGCGAACTGCTGCGAATTTCCTCCTGTGAAGAATGGGTCAGTCTGATAGCCGTGGGTAAATAGTCCTGTCAGTAGTGGGCTGGTCTGGGCGAGTAGTATGGCGTGGATTTAGGCCGTGGGGAGGGTTAGTACGTCGGCGATGTTCGATGCCCCCTTTTTGTAGGTGACCGTGTAGTGAAAGTTGGACTCGAGGAAGTCGAGCCAGCGAATCTGTCGTGGGTTGAGGTGGGGCTGTGCGCAAAGGTACTGTAGTGATTTATGGTCTGTCCGTACTGTCACATCTGCGTCGGTCAAGTAACAGCGCCACAGTTTGAACGCATGCACGATCGCGAGCATTTCGCGATCGTGTATCGGGTAATTTTTCTCGTGCGGATGCAGTTTTCGGGACTCGTATGTGATGGGCTGTAAACTGTTGCCGAAATCCTGTAGCAGGACGGCTCCAATGGCGATGTTGCTTGCATCGGTAACCACTTCGAATGGGCGGTGTGGGTCAGCGATGCACAGTACGGGCGGTGAACAGAGAACATTTTTCAGGGCAGAGAAGGCAGCATGCTCTTTCTCCCCCCACGTAAAAGCGACCCCCTTCCGCAGTAAATCCATCAGCGGGGCAGTTAAGCGTGCCATGACGCACATAATTAACGAACCCTAAAAAACTCTGCAGCTCCGTGATGTTCGTCGGGGGGTGCCATGCTTTCACCGTGTCCAGCTTCTTTGGGTCGATTTCAACTCCAGCATCCGAAATAACGTGCCCTAAAAAATCTAACCTATCCTGGAAGAGCTCGCACTTGGAACCCTTGGTTAGGAGTCTGTGCTCATCTAAAACCGTAAATACTGCTTCTAAATCTGTTAAGTGCTGCTGCTTATCACGACTGTAGACTAGGATGTCGTCGAGGTAAACTATCACGCATTTATCTAAGAGTGGCCGAAACGCCTCGTTCATGGTCATCTGGAATGTCGCCAGTGCGTTGGTCAGCCCGAAAGGCATCACTGTGTACTCAAATGACCCGTACCTCGTCCTAAATGCTGTCTTGGCACAGTCCGATGGTTCGACGCGAATCTGATGGTAACCTCCCCGTAAATCGATCTTCGAAAAGACCCGTGTTGATCGCAGTTGATCTATCAGTTCGTCGGCGCGAGGGATGGGGTATTGCGATTTGACTGTAACCTTGTTCAGTGCCCTGTAATCGATGCACATGCGAAAACCTCCATCCTTTTTCGGTGAGAACAAGATTGGTGCGGCGAACGGCGACGAGCTTGGTCGGATGAATTTTTTCTCTAACAGGTAATCTAACTGCTTCCTTAGTTCGTCGAGCTCGGGCTGTGTCAGTCTGAACTGTCGCTGTACAGTTGGCTGTGCCCTGGGTTCTAATTCTATTCGGTGATCGTGTGCCCTGTGAGGTGGCAGTCCCTCCGGTAAATCCCCGGGTACCGTTTCAACAGTTCCTGTGGTTCGGGTTGTCAAAAGAATGAACGAGGATGAATGAACTATGAAAGAGTTGGGTACAAGTACTAACCCTAATTGGGTTGTACCCCTTATGGGCTACCCCAGTATAGCCTACACAATATAAGCTATACAACATTTTGACACAACCCCATAGGCAAAGTGGGGGAGAACAAGTGGTCACAAGACCAGTCAAGAAAAGCAAAGCAAGCTCAGGGTGGATCACAAAGTCACGACACAGTCCGAGCACAAGCAAAGGGCCACAAGGCCAGTTCACATGCAGAGTTATATAAAAGAGAACAAACAATGCAGTGATCATACCCTAGCAAGTGTAAGCATGCAGGTATATATAGAGATCACAGTACAAGCAAAGTCACGCAGTGAGAAACAAGGCCTAACACAGTAGAGAAGCCCTGATGCTCACCAGGCGGAAGTGCCTTGGTGAATATATCAGCAGTGTTGGCCCTAGTGGCCACGTAAGCAAGACGAAGCTGGCCACGTAAGCAAGACGAAGCTGGCCACACTGCTGCAACTCTCGAGCAAGGAAGTATCGCAGAGCGATGTGCTTTGATCAATGCTCCAGTCTGTGCTCCTAACACAAGGCAATCATGGCCTTGTTGTCTACGTACAGAAATGGAGGCAAACGAGGCTGCTCTCCCAAGTCAGTCAGCAGGTAGGTGAGCCAGCGTAGCTCCTGTGCAGCCATGGCCCCGCCGTAGATCTCAGCCTCACAACTGGAGCTGAGAACCGAAGACGAGCGGGTAGACCGCCGGGAATCAGAGCCGGAACCAAGGCTGAAGGTGTAACCCTGTGACGACCGCTGCGTAGCTGAGTCGTCAACTCAAGAAGCGTCTGCGTGACCAGTGAGGACAACTGGACCCCGTCTTCCAAGCACGAGCCCCATGCCTGACGTACTGCACAGGTAACGCAATACCCTCTTCGCAGCATCCCAGTGCACCTTTCGGTGCCTACCGGGAGCCACGTAGCGAGCCAGAAGGCTGAGAGGGTACGCGAGGTCAGGTCGTGTGCATGTCATCAGGTATATGAGGCAACCCACAAGCTCTGGATACAGACCACTCGGCTCTACGGACTCGTCCGAAGGTGGAGCTGAGAGCAAGTGGCTGGTAGACAGAGGAGTGGGCTGTGGCGAGGAGAACTGGAAGCCGAAGCGCTGAAGGACCTGGTGCACCATGTGTGACTGAGTCAGTGTGATGGTGCGCCGTGCCTTATCCCGGGTGATCTGCAGGCCAAGGTAGCTGTGCAGTTCACCCAGGTCAGTGCAGGTGTGTCTCTTCTGCAGCTCCGAATTCACAAGGGTCAGTGCCTCAGTGACAGCAATGGCAAAGACCAGGTCATCGACGTAGACGAGGACGTAGAACGGCGGCAGCGAGGTGTCGGTGCGTAGAAACAGCGACGGGTCAGCAGTAGAAGGAGCAAACCCAAGAGCCGCAAATGTAGTCCTCAGCGTGTTGTGCCACTCGCGAGGCGCCTGGCGGAGACCGTAGACTGGCCGCCGGAGGCTCCACTGGGTAGTTGCAGGAAACGATCCAGTGAAGCCAGGTGGGCGGCGCAGCCAGATCTCCTCGTGCAGGCTGCCCTGCAAGAAAGTTGTGCTGAAGTCAAGAGAGTGCAGCTCGTAGTCTTGCTGAGCAGCGACGTGCAGCAACACCCGAAGAGTGGTCATCTTGGGGTGGGGGAGAAGGTCTGGAAGTAGTCAACCCCCTGTCGCTGACTGAAGCCTCGAGCAACATAACGCGCCTTGAAGGCAGGCGGAGAACCCGGCGGCCGCTTCACCCTAAAGATCCACATGCCATCGACTATGTTTGCCCGAGACGGGGGAACTGCATCGACGTAGGTGCCTGTGGACTTCCACGATGCCATCTCGGCATCCATGGCTGCCCGCAACTGAGAGGAGTAAGGACCCGTAATCGCCTCTGCGTAAGAGCGTGGGGTCGGGATGTCTGGTGCATCCAGGTCTCCCTCAGGGGCAAGCAACATGGAAGCAAAACGAGGTACAGCAGCTGCAAGACACTCAAAGTCCTCCTGCCTGTCCTCAAGGACGTCCGTGCCAAGAGCACACTCACCCCCGACGGACGGAGGACGGGCAGACGCAGACTCAGCAAGAAGAGCAGTGGCGTAGTCTAGACGACAGGCAGCAGCAAAGTCAAGCAGCTCAGCAACGAGGGCAGACGCGGCAGCAGACTCAAAGGAAAGGTCAGTGACAGCAGTAGCGAGGAGACGAGACCTGTGTCTCCAACTCCAGCGCCTCCAGCATCAGTGCCACCAGCTCCAGCGCCTCCCACGCCAGTGCCTCCAACTCCAGCTCCTCCAGCTCCAGCGCCTCGAGCGCCAGTGCCACCAGCTCCAGCTCCTCCAGCTCCAGCACTACCAGCGCAAGAGCCTCTAGCTCCAACAACTTCAGACTCCGTAGGGTCTCCAGCTCCAGCGCCCCCAACACCACCAGTCCCGGCAGCTCCAGTACCCCGGGTACGAGCACCTCCAAGACCAGTAGCCACAGTACCTCCAGTACCACCAGCTCTAGCAGTAACTCCAGCACCTCCAGCTCCAGCGCCTCCAGCGCCTCCAGCTCCGGTAGCTCCACTCCGAAGGCGTTCGCGCCGAACAAGCCACTCACGCAGCTGCTGCGGAGACAGTCTCGGCGAAGCACCAGCAGGGCCTCCAGACGAAGCAGCACCTTGAGGCTCAGCACCCCCAGACTCCGCACCCTCCGACTCAGCACCCCCAGGCTCAACACCCTCAGGCTCAGCACCCCCAGGCTCCACACCCGCAGGCTCAGCACCCCCAGGCTCCTCACCCCCAGGCTCAGCACCCCAAGACCCAGCACCCTCAGACTCCGCAACCCCCGGCTCCACACCCCCAGACGTGGCACCCCCAGACGCGGCACCCCCAGACGCAGCACCTCGAGCAGCACCTGAGCCTACAGCTACCTCAACAGGCGCAGTACCAGGGAGAGGGTCTACCTGACACACACCTGAGGGAGCAGGACCCTGGGGGGGGAGGGGGTCTACCGGAGGGGGACCTGGAGCAAGGAAGAGCGGCGGGGGCGGTTGAGGGGCAGAGCGGTAGAGGAAGAGATGGTAAAAGGGAACCGACTCATCAAACGTGACGTCCTCAGAAGGTAAGACACGGCGCGAGGTGGGGTGGTAAAACTGCCAGCCAGGCGCGTCAAGGGTAAAGCCAAGGAAGACGCAGGGAATAGCGCGGGCGGAGAGCTTGTCCGCGGACGTATCGCGGGCAAAGGCACGAGAACCCCAGACCCGGAACACCGACGCATCGCCAACCTTCCTCGTCCAACGCAGTGTAGGCGAGGTCTCCGGGAAGGAGACACGGGTCCAGAGGTTGAGCTGATGCGCAGCGTACCGGACCGCAAACTGCCACTGAAAATGGGGAGCAGCCGCATGGATCATGGAGGTACGAGCGACCTCCATGACTAAGCCAATGCGGCGCTCATCAATCCCATTTTGCTTAGGGGATTCCGGAAGCGTGAACAACTGGAGAATGCCCTCCCCACGACAAAAGTCCCGTAAGAGGTCGGAGGAGAACTCACCACCTCTGTCAGAGTGCAGACGCAGGACAGGAAGGTCCTGGCGGAACCGCTCGCGGAGCTGGAGACGGACTGCGCGGATCCAAGGGATCAAGACATCAACGACCTGACCCTTGCTGCGCAAGGGGAAGACCGTGGTGTAGCGCGTGTAGTCGTCAACAACCAGCAGAAAGCAGCGCTCGCGGCCCTGTCCACTGACGTGGGCTGGGCCCTACACGTCCATGTGGAGAGTCTGCAGGGGAGCAGTCGTCGGGGGAAACGAGGAGGAGTGAGGAGCGGCGCGCTGCCGCCCCTCGACGCAAGGAAGGCAGGGTGGGGCAGGCGAGGGCGGGAGGGGAGGCAGAGACCTGGGAAGACCAGAGACAAGGAGACGGGAGTGCATGCCACGAAGGCGTGGCAGGGAGGGGTGACCCAGGCGGTGGTGCCACAGAAGAGTCTAGTGCGATAGGAGGCGACACAAGCAAGGGGGTGCTACCTGACCTGACGCGGACACCTGAGCAGACGCAGCTATCTGAGGAGGCTCGGTAGCCAGTGTGTACAGACTCGACCCTGGCCGACGAGTGAACGTGGCCAGGTGACGACCCGTCTGTGTACACGTGCAGATCAACACACGCTGACCCCCAGGAGTGGTGGTAGTGACCATCGAATCCTGGAGGGCAGCGGTACTCACCAAGTTCGTAGAGAACGAGGGGAGGTGAAGACCTGACAGTGAGCTAGAGGGAACCGCCGGACACGGGAGAACAGTGGAGGAACGGGCAACGTCCGGGCCCCCGGAGGGGTTTGCTAGTCGGACCGGGACAGGTGCAGGGAGAGGAGTGAGAGTGGTGCTGTCACGAAAGAAACAGCGTGAGGCACCTGAGTCCAGCGTGAAGGTGTGCAAGGCCTGAGCAGGCGTAGTACCAGGGAGAGCAGACTCACTAGCACCTAGAGCAGCAGCATCTATACCTGGGTCAGGCGGCACACACCGGTAACAGTCACCCTCAGCACTAGGAGACAAAGAATACATAGCAGAAAGATAGCAGCTCTGCCCAGTGGGGGCGCTCGACCTCGTCACCAAACTCAGCGCGCCAAGCATCGTCGAGACGGGAGAAGCAGCGGTGCTGCGTGTGCGCCTTCCCGCATGTCTGACCAGCACGGTCACCCGTGCGAATGACATACGGGCAGCTCACACTACCCCCAGACGCCCCACGCTGAAACAACCACTCACAAAGCTGCTGGGGCGAACGGGTCTCGCTCCGACGCTGTTGCCGCTGCCGCTGGCCTCCTCCAGAACCTCCACGCTGAGCTCCAGTCCTACCGCCACCACTGCTACTGCTGCCACTACCGCCACTCCCACTGCTGCCTCCACCGCCGCCACCAACGCCCCCACTCCCTCCACCACTCCCACCGTTGCCACCGCCTCCACCGCCTCCACTGCCTCCACTGCACTAGCAGAAGCAGCCCCGACATCCTCATTACTAAGGATGTCTACAGCAGCAGCAGAGGCGTAGGAGGGGGCAAGGGGGAAGGGAGAGCACCCCTCAAAGAAGGGCGTGCTCGGAGTGCCACGAGCAGCACCTACAGCTACTGCACTAGTCTCAGCTGCAAGGAGGTGCTGCTCGAGGAGGTCAACAGTGAGGGAGATGGGGTCAAGGGAGAGGAAGTGGTCCCTGACGGAGCGCAAAGAGTCAGGGAGGCGGGTGAGTATAAAGTAGCGAGTGATGTACATCGGGGGCGGGTTCCTGTCAAGGAACTCTGCCGGGAGGGCAGCGCGGTAGCGAGTGTCGCTAGCGCGAAGGTGGGAAACCAGGGCCTCGACTGTGGCAAAGGTGGACAGCTCGGGGAACAGGTAGGGCAGGAGGAGGCGGCCTAGAGCAGCAGTGGCAGGCGAGGAGTAGCGAGCGACTACAGTGTCGTACAGTGTCTGCGCTATCTTGTGCTGTGCGAAGTGAGCGCATTCGGCCAACGGGAGGTGGTTGCGAATGGCTAAGCGAGTCAGCCACTGTGAACGAGTCGCACTGTCAGGTGTGGCTGGAGGGGCGGGAGCGGTGCTAGACGTGTGGTCAAACAATGAAACACTGTCCCTAGAGTCGCTCAGCAGGTACAGCTGCAGGTCGTCGAGCCACGTGTCAAACTGCAGGGGGCATCCCTCTTGATCAAACGCGGGCACGCGGAGAGACGCCATAGTGGTGCAGCACGCAGGGCGGGCAGAAGGCGGGCAGTGCAGAGGAGGGGGAGCAAGCTGGCTGCAAGGGGCGGCGCACGGGCGGCAACAGCGGGCGGCGAGCGAGTGGGAGAGGCGGCTGGCGGGCCGTGGGCAGGTAGTGCGCAGACGGCAGAGGCGGCTGGCGGGCCGTTAGTAGGCAGTGCACGGGCGACAGGGGCGGCTGGCGGCCGTAAGCAGGCGGCGCGCGGGCGGCGGGGGGGGCGGCGGGCGGGGCGATAGCGGGCGGTGCGCTGGCAGCAGGGGCAGCTGGCGGGCCAAGAGCAGGCGACTCGCGGGCGGCAGAGGCGGCTGGCGGGCCACTAGCAGGCGGCGCGCAGGCGGCAGGGGCGGTGGGCGGGCCTAAAGCGAGCGGCGCGCGGGCGGCAGCAGCAGCTAGCAGGCCTATCGCGGGCCTCGCTGGCGGCAGGGGCGGCGAGCGGGCCTAAAGCGAGCGGCGCGCGGGCGGCAGCAGCAGCTGGCGGGCCTATCGCGGGCCTCGCGAGGGCGGTAAGGGCGGCGGGCGAGCCGTTAGCGGGGCCCGACGGGCCTAGGGGCGCCGGGCGAGGGGCGACGGGCCGGGGCGACCGGCCTAGGGCGAGGGGCCGGGGGTCGACGGGCTAGGGGCAACGGGCCGGGGGTCGACGGGCCTAGGGGCGCCGGGCTAGGGGCGACGGGCCGGGGCAACGGGCCTAGGGCGACGGGCCGGGGGTCGATGGGCCTAGGGCGACGGGCCGGGGTTCAACGGGCCTAAGGGGCGCCGGGCTAGGGGCGACGAGCCGGGGCGACGGGCCTAGGGCGACGAGCCGGGGGTCAACGGGCTAGGGGCGACGGGCTGGGGGTCACGGGCCTAAGGGGCGCCGGGCTAGGGGCGACGTGCCTAGGGGCAACGGGCCTACGGGCGACGGGTCGCGACGGGCCTAGGGGCCTTGTCTAGGGGTCGACGGGCAGTAGGGGCAGCATGAGGGCTGCAGAGGGCGGCTAGCGGGGTAGTGCTGTGGTGGGCCCAAGGAAAAAAAAAACGGTCCTAAGAAAGGACCTGCTCTGAAACCATGTCAAAAGAATGAACGAGGATGAATGAACTATGAAAGAGTTGGGTACAAGTACTAACCCTAATTGGGTTGCACCCCTTATGGGCTACCCCACTATAGCCTACACAATATAAGCTATACAACATTTTGACACGGGTGGTACTGCCGCCAGTAGTTTGTGAAAATCGCTCGGCTGCTCTGCTTCTTTCACCACTGCGATATCCACCGCGTACACGTCAGCTCCAGCGGCGACAGCCCGTTTCATTGTGATGGCGTTGACGTGGACCGTTGAAGACTCAGGCGACTGCCAGCGAGGTAGGTCAACCCAGTTACTGCTACTTCGCACAGTGCATTTACCCGTCGTCCAGTCGATTCGCGGGTTGTACCGTCGCAGCCAATCACGTCCCAGTAAAATGTCGTGCCCATCCAATGTCGTCGCGATCATTTCCTGTGTAAACCCGAAGTTCCCCCCGCAGCGGACTTTTACTCTCTCTACTTTATCTTGTATGGCCAGCGGCGTCCCGTCAACTAAGTGTGCATCTATCTCCGGTAAACACTGGCTAAGTGCCAGTTGCGGCTTTCTTGCGGTCGCGGTATTAACTAAGCTGTGACTTGCGCCTCCGTCTATAAAAATCTTCACTGCTGCTCCCTGTATTTTTCTGTGGATCAGTATTCGGCAATCCGTCGTTGTACCCTCCTTATTCATCCAAGCCCGATCGATAGCGTGAATCGGTACTGTGACTCGGTGAGGGTCGGTGAGGTTGGGCGAGCAGGTAGTCTCGTCAGTAGTTGGCCCAACTTCTACTGACTGCTGGCGTTTCCCTGCCTCTGAGACTCCCGCCCCTGCTCTGTTCCGTGGCGCCTCAGCTCCTCTGGGCATTCGCTCTTGCGATGGCCCAGCCGATTACAAGCAAAGCAGCGCCCCTTAAACGGTGCGGCAGCTGCATTTGTCGCAACAGCATGTACGGTGGCGTGCTCGATTGGTCCCCGAGGACAATGTCCGTAGTAGGACCCCGGTCTCGGACGGCGCAGAATGTCGATTTTCTCGGCGAGCGCAAGGATCTCGTTAAAATTCGAGAGCCCGCGTAGCATAATTTCGTGCGAGATGTCCGGCTTCAGCCCTCCGACATAACGGTCCACGCGCTCCGCTTTGTGCATGTAGCCGACTTGCTCGCATAATGCGAGAAAACCACTCGTGTAGTCTTGAACCGATCCGAGCTGCCGCCAAGTACGCAGTCTCTGACGCGCCGAAATAGAAGCCGCAATCGGCTCGAAGCGCGCCCGAAGCCCTGCGCACCAAGCATCCCACGTGGTGTACTAGGCTGTCTCGCAAAATGAACTCCAGGTGACGGCTGGGCTCGTGGGCCCTTCCTCTTGCGACGGTGGCTCGTAGGCGCGTGGCGACGTAACGATTACTTGCCACCAGTCCACGGCAGGGTCCCTCAGTAGCAAAACGGCGTAGCGAATCGTCGTTGCGTCCGACTCGACGTAATTCGCGTCGAAAAACACGTTCATCGTGAAGACCTACGATTGAACCGTCGGACCTCCACGTTGACTTGGGTCGAAACAGGGCGGGCGCTGCGGCTTGAGTGACATTGGTGCCATGATGTCGTGGTTGCTGCTTGTTGCTACAAACTCCACGTGCCATCGACCTTCACGAGGCTCCCGTGGGCTTGGTGCGGCCCTATTTCTCTCCATGCCAGGCATTGAGTGAGTGGCGCCATCGCTGGCTACGCCTGAAAATTGTCCCACTCTGACTGATGAGATGATGATCCGCTCCTCTGACTGTGCCGGTGCATTGGTTGGTGCTGGTGCATTCACTGTCGATTGCTGGCGAGCGGAGTCGCGTTCCGCCGTGAGTGTAGCAATTTCGAGGGCCGAATCTTCGAGTTGACGCACGAGACGGTCGAGCTGCGCTTGCGTCAGTGTCGCGAGAGTAATTTCAGCCATGGCAGGGGTGTCGGGCAAGCTCAGCGAGAGCCTCTGTCGTGGCCGTGCGTGCTTATGAGAGAGCAATACGAGCGGCGGTGCTTGGTCGCTGAGAGACGTCTACCTCCCCCAAAAATTTGAGATAGTGGGGAAGCGAAGGTGTGGGTGCGTGTCAAAGTACCATCTTACTTGTAGGCTATAGTGGGGCACTCCTTATGGGGTACAACACTTCTAGGATTAGTACTTGTACCCCAACTCTTGCTAATCCAATCATTCCTACACAGTTCTCTCGACATGGTTTCAGAGCAGGTCCATCTATAGGACCACTCGTTTAGGGCCCATCGTTAGTTCCGTTCTGCCCATTTTTCTGCCCGAATCGCGCCCCTAGGCAGGCCGTTTTTCCCGCCCGAATCGCGCCCCTAGGCTGGCCGTTTGTTCTGCCCGAATCGCGCCCCTAGGCAGGCAGTTTTTCCTGCCCGAATCGCGCCCCTAGGCAGGCCGTTTTTCCTGCCCGAATCGCGCCCCTAGGCAGGCCGTTTTTCCTGCCCGAATCGCGCCCCTAGGCAGGCTGTTTTTCCTCCCCGAATCGCGCCCCTAGGCTGGCCGTTTTTCCTGCCCGGATCGCGCCCCTAGGCAGGCCGTTTTTCCTGCCCGAATCGCGCCCCTAGGCAGGCCGTTTTTCCTCCCCGAATCGCGCCCCTAGGCTGGCCGTTTTTCCTGCCCGAATCGTGCCCCTAGGCAGGCCGTTTTTCCTCCCCGAATCGCGCCCCTAGGCTGGCCGTTTTTCCTGCCCGAATCGCGCCCCTAGGCAGGCCGTTTTTCCTCCCCAAATCGCGCCCCTAGGCTGGCCGTTTTTCCTGCCCGAATCGCGCCCCTAGGCAGGCTGTTCTTCCTGCCCGAATCGCGCCCCTAGGCAGGCCGTTCTTCCTGCCCGAATCGCGCCCCTAGGCAGGCCGGTTTTCCTCCCCGAATCGCGCCCCTAGGCTGACCGTTTTTCCTGCCCGAATCGCGCCCCTAGGCAGGCCGTTTTTCCTGCCCTGCCCTGCAGCCCGCGCGCTGCACTGCCCTACCCTGCCCTGCAGCCCGCGCGCTGCACTACCCTACCCTGCCCTGCTGCCCGCACGCCCTGCAGCCCCCGCGCTGCCCGGCCTGCGCATCCCTGCAGCCCGCGCGCTGCCCTGCCCTGCAGCCCGCTCGCCGCCTCTGCAGCCCGCGCGTCGCCCTCTGGCAGCCCGCTCGCCGCCCTTTTGCTGCCCTGCTTGCGCTGCCCTGCTTTTGCCGCCCTGCTGCTTCTGCTGCTCGTGCTACTGCTGCTGCTGGTGCCGGAGGTGCTGGACCTACTACTGACCGTCACTACCTGTCATGGCCACTATCACGGTAGTTGCAGCGGCTAGGGGTGGACAGCGGCGGTCACTGCCTCTCCCAGACGACCCCACCCCTCAGCAGCTTCGCGAGTGGGTTCTTCAGCGAGCCCATCCAGGTGGGGGAGGCTTTGGTTTTCTACGTACTGCACGGAGTCCACAGCAGAGTCAGCAGGAGACCTTCTCCCCTCAGGTGCTTAGTGAGCTGTTTCCTCAGCGATGTGTCACTGGTTCTGTCGAGGCTGCTGCGCCAGGTGCTAGTGAGTCTGCTGCCGCATAGGTGCTAGTGAGTCTACTGCAGCACTAGGTGCTCGTGAGTCTGCTGCAGCTTTAGGTGCTCGTGCGTTTCCCGCCACAGGTCCTTCCTCAGCTGAGGCCTTGCACACTTTCACACTTGACTCAGGCGCGTCACGTTGCTTCTTTCGTGACTGCACCTCACTCACACCACTTGCTGCACCGGTACCGGTCTCACTGGCTGACCCCACTAGGGGCCCAGTAGTCACACGAGCCTCCACTGTCCTCCCGTGTCTAGCAGTCCCCTCCGGTTCTTTGTCAGGTCTCCACCTCCCCACGTTCTCGACGAACTTGGTGAGCAACGCTGTCATTCAGGATGTCTGGGTTGATACCTTTATTCCTGGAGGGCAGCGTGTGGCGATCTGTACGTTCTCTCGGACTGGCCGTCACCTTGCTACGTTCACTCGACGGCCTGGGTCTAGTCTGTACACACTGACCACTGCGGCTGCACAGGTGGCTGAGGCAGGTCAGGTTGCTGCGTCGAGTCAGGTGTCTGCGTCTGGTCAGCTTGCAGTGTCTTGCTCGTGTCGGGTACTCTCCCACCAGACTCTCCTCTGGCACCACCGCCTCGGTCACCCCTCCCTACCACGTCTCCGCGGTATGCACTCCCGTCTCCTTGTCTCTGGCCTTCCCAGGTCCCTGCCCCCCCTCCCACGCTCGCCTGCCCCGCCGTGCCTTCCCTGCGTCGAGGGGCGGCAGCGCGCCGCTCCTCACTCCTCCGAGTTTCCTCCGACCACTGCTCCTCTGCAGACTCTCCACATGGACGTTTGAGGCCCAGCCCTCATCCGTGGAATGGACAAGGAGCGCTACTTCCTGCTGGTTGTTGACGACTACACACGTTACACCACTGTCTTCCCCTTGCGGTGCAAGGCGGACGTCAGCGGTGTTTTGATCCCCTGGATCCGTGCTACTCGTCGCCAGCTGCGCGAGCGGTTCAGTCGGGACTTCCCAGTCCTGCGTCTGCACTCTGACAGGGGCGGTGAGTTCTCTTCTGACCTCCTTGCGGATTTTTGTCGAGACGAGGGCATCGTCTAGTAATTCATGCTTCCGGCCTCTCCTCAGCAGAATGGGATTGCTGAGTGTCGCATTGGCTTGATCATGGAGGTTGCTCGTACCTCCATGATCCATGCGGCTGCTCCCCATTTTCAGTGGCCGTTTGCGGTCCGATACGCTGCGCATCAGCTCAACCTCTGGCCCCATGTCTCTGAGCCAGAGACCTCGCCCACACTCCGGTGGACGGGGAAGGTTGGCGATGTGTCGGTGTTTCGGGTCTGGGGCACGCTCTCCCTTGTTCGCGATGCCAAAGCGATCAAGCTCTCCTCTCGCACTCTCCGCTGCGTCTTCCTTGGCTTCCACCGACGCCCCGCCGTGGCAGTTTTACCACCCGCGCTCGCGTCGAGCCTTCTCCTCCCAGGACGTCACCTTTGACGAGTCTGTCTGTTACTACATGTTACACCCGCACGCGTCCCACCCAGTCCTCCTAGCGCCTCTTTTCTTGGTACCGGTCCCCCCCCTGGTAGACCCCCTCCCCCCACATGGTCCTTCTCCCTCAGGTGTGTCTCAGGTAGACCCACCCCCCTTGGTTGAGCCTTTGGAGATATCTTATGACTCCTCTGGCCCAGCTGAGGGGGGTGACCCTGCCGCTGATGACACGGCGGCCACTCGCTGCTCTCCATGCTTGGAGACCCCTCCCTGGTTTTCCGCCTCGGCCGTCTTCGCCACCTCCGCAGCCTGCTGCTGTGGACTCTGGAGCTGAGTTTGCAGGTGCTGAGCCTGAGGGTGCTGAGACAGAGGGTGAGGATTCTAGGGGTGCTGCGACTGGGGGTGCTACGACTAGGGGTGCTACGACTGGGGGTGCTGGTTCTTGGGGTGCTGTGACTCTGGTGGTCCTGCTTATCCTAGTGGCGGTGGAGCTGTGGGTGACCCTACTGGAGGTCCTGGAGCTGGATAGCCACCGCAGCCTGACCTGCTTGAGACGCTCTCGCCGCAGGCGATTCGTGCGTGGATCGTTCGGCGAGGCAGTCCTGGTGGAGGAGGGTACGGTCCTGCTGGTGCTAGAGCTGCTAGTCCTAGATGTACTGTGCCTGCTGGAGGTACTAGAGGTGCTGCTGGTGCTGGAGGTGCCAAAGCTCCTAGTCTTGGAGGTACAGCTAGTGCTGGAGGTGCTGGAGGTGCTGCTGGTGCTAGAGGCACTGGAGCTGGAGGTACTGGAGGTGCTGGAGCTGCTGGTCCTGGAGGTGCTCAAACTGGAGGTGCTGGAGCTACCGGAGTTGGTGGTGATGTTCGTGCTGGAGGTGCTGGAGGTACTGCTGGTGCTGGAGACGCTGGAGCTGGAGGTACTGGAGGTGCTGGAGCTGTTGGTCCTGGAGGTGCTCGTACTAGAGGTACTGGAGCTACCGGAGGAGGTGGTGCTGCTGGTGCTGGAGGTGCTGGAGGTGCTACTAGAGCTCCTGGCACTGGAGGTGCTGGAGGTACTACTGGTGCTAGAGGTCCTTGCGCTACCGGAGCTAGTGGTGCTGCTGGTGCTGGAGGTGCTGGAGGTGCTGCTGGAGCTGCTGGTGCTGGTGTTGCTGGTGCTGGAGGAGCTGGAGCTGCTGGTACTGCCCTGTGCATACCGTTTTTCTGCCCGCAGCCGCAGTCGTCCCTTCCGCTGGTTCTTAGTCTCCCGTCTTCCACTGGCCTCCCTCTACCCCTCTTGTGTTCACCGACAGACCAGTCTCAGCCACAGCTACTGCCTACCTGTTCGTGCTCATCGTGTCGCCCGTCCACGTCCTCCTGCTGTCCCAGGCACTCACGGTATGGCACTTCGTCCTTCCACTGTTCCACAGCGTGTTGTCCTGCCTGATCCTCCCGCGTCCTCTCTTCCTCACGTTCCTGACCCTGAGTCTGACCTTGCTCGTGCTGCCAGTCCTACTGTCACTCGTCTCCTCGCTACTGTCGTCACTGACCCTGACCTTGAGTCTACTGCAGCGTTTTCCCTAGTCACTGAGCTAGTCGACTTTGCAGCTAGGAGTCGTCTCGACTACGTCGCGAGTCTTGTCACTGAGTCAGAGTCTATCTGTCCTCCGTCCGTCGGGGGTGAGCGTGCCCTTGGCAGTGACGTACTTGAGGACAGACTGTTTGAGCTTGAGTGTCTTGCGGCCGCTTTACCTCGTTTCGCATTCATGCTGCTTTGCCCTGAGGGAGACCCGGATGCAGTTGACATCCCTACCCCGCGCTCTTACGCTGAGGCGATCGTGGGTGAGTACTCCTCTCAGTGGCAGACAGCCATGGACGCAGAGATGGCTTCCTGGAAGTCCACAGGCACCTACGTCGACGAGGTTCCTCCTCCTTGGGCGAACATAGTCGATGGCATGTGGATTTTCAGAGTGAAGCGGCCGCCGGGTTCTCCGCCTGCCTTCAAGGCGCGTTACGTTGCTCGAGGCTTCAGTCAGCAACAGGGAGTCGACTTCTTCCAGACCTTCTCCCCCACCCCGAAGATGACTACTCTTCGGGTGTTGCTGCACGTTGCAGCACAGCGTGACTACGAGCTGCACTCCCTCGACTTCTCCACAGCTTTCCTGCAGGGCAGCCTTCACGAGGAGATCTGGCTGCGTCGCTCACCCGGCTTCACTGGGTCGTTTCCTGCGGGTACCAAGTGGAGCCTCCGGCGGCCAGTCTACGGTCTCCGCCAGGTGCCCCGAGAGTGGCACGACACACTGAGGACTACACTTGCGGCTCTTGGGTTTGCTCCTTCCTCTGCTGACCCGTCGTTGTTTCTATGCACCGACACTACCCTGCCGCCGTTCTACGTTCTAGTGTACGTCGACGACTTGGTTTTTGCTACTGCTGACACTGAGGCGCTGGCCCTAGTGAAGGCGGAGCTGCAGGAGAGACACACCTGCACTGACTTGGGTGAGTTGCGTAGCTATCTTGGCTTGCAAATCACCCGGGACAGAGCACGACGCACCATCACCCTGACTCAGTTACACATGGTGCACCAGGTCCTTCAGCGCTTCGCCTTCCAGTTCTCCTCGCCACAGCCCACTCCTCTGTCTACCGGCCACTCGCTCTCAGCTCCACCTTCGGACAAGTCCGTAGAGCCGAGTGGTCCGTACCCAGAGCTTGTGGGTTGCCTCATGTACCTGATGACGTGCACACGACCTGACCTTGCGTACCCTCTCAGCCTCCTGGCTCGCTACGTGGCTCCCGGTAGACACCGAAAGGTGCACTGGGATGCTGCGAAGAGGGTACTGCGTTACTTGTGCAGTACATCGAGCATGGGGCTAGTGCTTGGAGGACAGGGTTCTGTGGTAGTCACTGGACACTCCGACGCTTCTTGGGCCGATGACCTGGTGACTCTGCGTTCGTCACAGGGTTACACCTTCAGTCTTGGCTCTGGTTCTGTCTCGTGGAGGTCCACTCGTTCTTCTTCTGTGCTTAGTTCCAGCTGTGAGGCCGAGATCTACGATGGGGCCATGGCTGCACAGGAGCTCCGCTGGCTGACCTACCTGCTGACCGACTTGGGGGAGCGGCCTCGTTCTCCTCCAGTTCTGTACGTCGACAACAAGGCAATGCTTGCCTTGTGTCACGAGCAGAGACTGGAGCACAGAACGAAGCACATTGCTCTTCGCTACTTCCTTGCGCATGAGCTGTAGCAGCGTCGTCAGCTCCGCCTTTCCTACGTGGCCTCGCGGGCCAACACTGCTGATGGGTTCACCAAGGCCCTTGGGTCTGGTGATCATCAGCGTTTCTGTACTTCTCTTTGGCTTGTGCCCACTCTGCCTCACCTGATGGTTGCTTGGCTTCCTCTTGTTGTACACTGATATATATCTTTATACCTGCTTGTTTGCTCTGGCTCGGTTGTGATCAGTGTACTGCCTTGCTATTATAACTCCGCATGTGAACCGGCCTTGTGGCCGCTTGCTTGTGCTAAGATTGTGTGGTGTCCTTGAGATCCACCCTGAGTTTTACTTTGCTTTGCTTTGCTCTATCGTCTTGCTTGACTGGTCTTGTGACCGTCTTGTTGTCCCCCACTTAGCCTATGGGGGTGTGTCAAAGTACCATCTTACTTGTAGGCTATAGTGGGGCACTCCTTATGGGGTACAACACTTCTAGGGTTAGTACTTGTACCCCAACTATTTTGCTAATCCAATCATTCGTGCATAGTTCTCTCGACAGTGCGGTCCAAGAGAAGATAGTAGGCTCTGAATACCAAGTGTTACGAGCGCAATTGAGTGAGTGAGCGAGGATTGCACTATCGAGCCAACAATACAATGAGCGAAGGATTGAGCGAAGAATATATAGCGAAGCTACAGTTGTAACGGTAACGTGTGGGAAATGGGGTGCGCGACGGGGCGCCGAGGTTGGGGTTTGTCGATGCGGAGGTCCGAAGCGCGGGTTACCAACCGAACCGTGAGGTTGAGTCGCGTCGTGAACAGTGGCGGGAATAGTGTCGAGGCGAATGTCGCGAGTGGTAACGGATTATTGTGGGGTGCTATTGGCGGGAAAACAGTGGTGTACGCGGTGAGCACGGACGCGAAGGAAAAGGAATTTTCCATACACTATTCCTTTTCCACCACGCCCTTGCCACTGACACACATCACCACAATCGACGTGCTGTTTGTGGCAAGGGCGCCAGCGGGAAACTTGAAAGCTCTGCTGCCGAGGGAATGACGGACCGCCCTGGTTTCGGGTTTCCGATTCCTTTCGGCAGTGGTTTTGGCAGTGGTTACATGTCTCCGGCATTCCCGTTCGACTCTCGGCGCATGACTCCCTAGTGATCTTAAGCCGTTGGCATTCTCCCTTTCACCCTAGAGCGCCTCGAACCCCCCAGCCGTACGAGCATCGTAGACGAGCAGGGGTGTACGAGCACAATGGTCCTATGATATCATCCCCGCGTCGCCATAAAAACATAGTAAACCGTTTCCGCGTCGCGTCTCTGCGGCTCCGATGCTATCGGCACTCGGTACTTAGATACTACCTAGGGATTGGAGATTAAGACTAGGTTGTACGGTAGTAGACCCTTTGCGACTGCGTCCTTCATGCCGATCCATGGCGCCAGTCGCCATGCGATCCGCGCACCGCCGTCGCACAAGCGTCGCACGTTTCCACCACCAGCTGCAAGTGCGAGTGCGAGTGCGACTACTCCTCGCTCTCATCGTGCAGCTGCTGACGTTAGCTTCCCCAGGTAACGCCCGTTGCTCCGTCAGTCTCCCGTCAACGTCGGTCTGTCAACCACCGTCATGAGCACGACGGCAGGCCTCACGCCGAACCTTCACACTTTCAGCATGTACCTTTAGAAGACGGTTGATGCTGTCAGTTGACGCTGTGGCAGCGGCACCGCAGATACCGATCTCTCTTACCTTTTCTCTTTCCCCTCACCTCCTCTCTCCCCGAACTCTCCCACTTTCCCCCCTCCTTCCCCCCACTTCCCCCGACCTCCCTCCACCTCTCTTCGCCAGCGATCGCCGTCCACAAGTCCTCCCGGGTAGACGACTCATCTGCCGGTAGTGGCGCCGGCGGCGACCGCGACCGCGACGCGCCACCGGCGCCGTCGGTGCTGCAGGCCGTAGCGTGCGTGTTCGACAACCGCACGCAGTCGTTCGCCGCGACTGTTGTGAACCCACTCCTGTAAGCCTCTCCTCTTCTCGCGCACGCGCGCGTGTGTATAACGTTCGTGTGTTGTGAAGCTCCGTGTGTGAAGTTCCATGTGTGTGGCTAGCGCCTTGTGTGCGAGTCTGTCACCCGCCCCGGCCTGCGTAAAACGCAACGGGGTTTCGTTCCCCACTCAGCCTCACAAGCCCGCCTGCTTGCGTCTTTCCCCCCTTCTCTCGACCTGCACCTGCTTAGCACCACTCTGTCGGCCGACAGCGGCTGGGCGCCTCCTGCCATCACTCCTGTTGTCATGCCAGGGACTCGTGCCGCGTGTGCGCGTGTGCTTAGTCTACCATGTCGCGCTCCGGTAGTCGTTATTTGTGTGAATGTGCGTGCAGATGTATGTGTCCAGCTAAGCTCGTACGCGCGTGCGTGAAGCTCCGCGCGTGCGCCTTCATAACTCCCCTCCTGCTGTAACACAGCGCATTTCCTTTCGCAGACCCCTCCTTGCGTCGTTCCCCTTTCTCTCCCGACCCGCGCCTCAGCAGCACCACATTGTCGGCCGATAACGGCTGGGCTCCTCCTGCCGGCCAGAGCTGGCGGAACGGCAACTGCCGGTTCCTTCTGACGGCCGGCTGCGCTGTGGTTCGGCATTTCCCAGGTACGGAACGGAGCGCTCTGACATTTGAGGGTGATACTGGCTTGGCATATACGGTATGTTAAAAAGAGACAATGCAAAACGTGGCAGCACCTGTGGAGAGACGGAGACTTTAGAACCACATGTCTGGTATGCGAAAATTTGTTCCGCCTTCCCCATATATTCTTCCTCCGTTCCCCCCCCCTCCCATCAGACGGCTGCGCGGTTCCCGACCCTTGCGCGTCCGCGACTTGCGCGTGGAATGGCGGGCGCCCCGCGGCCCTGGCGAGATGCGCGCCGTTCCCCGCGTGCTACTTCGCAGGGGGGGTGTGTCGGCGGAAGCGCAAGCGCTCCCCCGAATGCCTCGTCCGCGACGCCACGATTTCCGCCGCTGCTGTTACATCTCCTGTCAGAAACGCCACCGTTCGGGTTACCAGTAGCCGCACTTTGAAAAGCCAACGTGGCAAGAGCAGTGCCGCTGCCGCTAAAACCTCGCCCCTGCCCAAGAAACTGCCCGCGAAGAGAATACCGCGTCCCCTCCCGCAGGCTCCGTCCGCGCGCCCACCTCCGCCTCGGTCCCCCCGGCGCTCGCCGCCTCCTCGTAAGGGGACGACGGGGAAGAAGCCTTTCCTTGTCTTCCGCTGGAAAATCTCCCTTCCCCACCGGCGCAGACGATCCTCTCCGCCCTTCCGCCGCAAGGCGAGTCCCCCAAAGAAACCTAACATTCTCCCGCCCAATGCGCCTCTCTCGCCCCCGTCGCCTCCGCGGCCGCCGCCTCCCCAGCCGCCGCCAAGCCCGCCGCCAAAGCCGCCGCCCAGCCCCCCGCCCAGCCCACCGCCTCCGAAACGACCTCCTCCCCCGCCTCCGCGCCCTCCTTCCCCGCCGCCTCGGCCTCCTCCCCGCCCGCCTTCCCCGCCACCACCGGCGCGATCACCCCCCCCGTCCCCCCCTCGTCCGCCTCCCCCACGGCCTCCTCCGCGGCCTCCCCCATCCCCGCCGCCTCCGCCACCTCCGCTTCCGCCGCTACCGCCGGGCGAATACGACCCGCGGTACCTGGGCGCCGTGGGGGACGGCGCCGCCAACGACACGGGACCGCTGCAAGCGACGTTCAAGCAGGCGTGCGCTTACGCGAACGCGACGAGTGCTCGCGCTACAATTACCTTCCCCGAGGGTTACACTTTCTTACTAAGACGGGCGATTAATTTCGCCGGACCGTGCGGCACGGGGACGATCACCGTGCAGCTAGATGGGATACTCGCCGCGGACCCGAATCCCGCTGCTATTGGCTCGAATCCCCCGAATTCCGCAATTGTGTCAATCAGCAAGATCCCAGGGTTGAGATTGGTCGGGACGGGCGCGATCGACGGTCAGGGGAGCGTGTGGTGGTCGCAGTATAAGGCGGGGAGCAAGGCGGAGCGGCCGGATCTGCTGTTTATATCGCGGTGCAATGGGATGGAGCTGGGTGGCATTCAAGTGCGGTGAGTCTTAGGAAGGGGGGAGAGGGGAGGGGACGAGGTGAGAGGGAGCGGGTTGCGGGGGTCGCGGAGAAGCGGGAATGGGGAAAGGGGAGGGGGGAAGCCGTAATGCGTGCAAAGAGATGAACCTGACTAAAAGAAAAAACAGAAAAAATATATATATATGTATATATATATATAATCCCAACTCTTGATGGTAACAAGTCGCCCACATGTCACTTGAAAGATTGTTTTGAAGTGACCAAAAGCATTTTATTCTCTTCCTGCCCGTGGGCGCAACCCGCCGATGTTTCCCTCCAATGGATTGCTTGCACTGACCAAAAGAATCCTTTCTCCTTGTGCCCGTGGGTGGCAGCAACCCGCCAATGTTCCACATGAACATCAAGGACGTGGTGGGCGCGTGGATCCACGACATCAGCACGAACACACCCTACAACAGCCCCAACACCGACAGCCTGCACCTCACTCGCGCCACTGACGTGCTCGTTGAGGACTACTCGTCGCATGGAGGTGAGTTGGTGTCACATGGAGGTGAGTTGGTGTCACATGGAGGTGAGGTGTCACATGGAGGTGAGTTGGTGTCACATGGAGGTGAGTGGGTGTCACATGGAGGTGAGGTGTCACATGGAGGTGAGTTGGTGTCACATGGAGGTGAGGTGTCACATGGAGGTGAGTTGGTGTCGCATGGACTTGTACTCACGGATTCCCCAATACGGACAGCCTGCACCTCACACGTGCCACGGACGTGCTTGTGGAGGACTACGCTTCAGCACGGGGGCGGTATGCTTGTGCTGAAGTAGAGTCTTGGGGTTTGCAAGGGCCGTGTGTTGGCCCGAACATGGGGCGCGTGCTACCCTTGGCTGGCTTCCGTTCCCTTGCTTGACCTCTTCCCCCTCTTCATTCAACCTTCTCTCCTTTTTCCACTCCCCCTCCCCCCCTTCTCTCCCTCACCCTCTCTCCCCCACCTCACTCCCCCTGCTGCTGCACCAGGCGATGACAATGTGTCCATGGTGGGAGGATGCAGGAACATCACCATTCGCAATGTGGTCGCCACAGCAGGCCATGGCATCAGGTGCGTTCATGGGACCATGTGTACATGATTTTTTCGTCTCATGGGTTCCGGTTGCATGTCGACGGTGTGCAGTCATCCCTTTCCCTTCACCCTTCTTCCCTGGGCATGGACGGCAGTGTGGCGTGTGTGTCAAGTGCATGTTCATAACTTCTTTGCCTTTCTCCTTCCTCCCTTTGTTCTCTTCACCAGCATCGGCAGTCTGGGCGAGGGCGGCAGTCTGGCGTGTGTGTCGGACATCCGCGTGCAGAACGTGCAGCTAGCAGCGCTCTCCAACGGGCTGCGCATCAAAACCTACCAGGGCGGCCAGGGCGCCGTCTGGAACGTGATCTATGAAAACGTCACCATGCAGGATGTGAAATACCCCATCATTATTGACCAAGTGTGTGAGTGTGTGTGTGTGTGTGTGTGTGTGTGTGTGTGTGTGTGTGTGTGTGTGTGTGTGTGTGTGTGTGTGTGTGTGTGTGTGTGTGTGTGTGTGTGTGTGTGTGTGTGAGACTCATGCTGAACAATGTCACTCATGCTGAACAACGTCACAGCCGACGTTGCCACGTGCGTTATCCAGCAAATCAAATTATCCAGGCTCTTCCCTTAATGCAACCTCTTCCCCTGCTTCCCATCCGCCCCCCACTCCCAACCCACCGCACCAGTACTACTGCGATACCGCAACCGCATGTCTCATCCAGCAGAGTGCAGTGGCCAACTCTCTCTCTCTCCCTCCCTCTCCCCACTGCCCCCACCAGTACTACTGCGACATCAGCGCAAGCTTATGTGTGGTCCAGCAGAGCGCAGTGGCCATATTCAACATCACATACCGCAATGTGCAGGGCACCACCAACGGTACCCGCGGGATCACCTTCAACTGCAGCGCCTCTGTGCCGTGCCAGCAGATTCGCCTCGACAACATCAACATAGATTCGTCGTATCCGGACGGGCACTCGAAAGCAGTCCTACAGCCCACGTATGTGAACGTGTATGGGCTGTCTACGGGAACGATTATCCCCGCGGTGTTGAACGGGACGGATGTGAGCGGGTGGGTGGATGCGGGGTTGCCTGTAGACCAGGCAGCTAATTTCATGAGTCAGGTGGCCAAGTGTGGGGTGGTGCAGCCGTGGACCTTCTCCCCGCCTCCTCCCAGCCCTCCTCCCTCTCCTCCTCCTCCCCCTCCCCCCAGCCCACCGCCGTCGCCGCCCCGACCCCCTCCCATGCCTCCCCCACGCCATCCACCGTCTCCCCCTCCTCCTCCGCCTCTTCCCCCCTTCCCTCCGCCTTCCCCTCCCCCTCGTCCTCCCCCGTCCCCACCTCCTTCACCCCCTGCTATACCGCCCCCCCCACCCGGTAAACCCGTTTCCAGTGCTTTCACTTCCCCAGACGTACCCATTTTTCCCGGTGACCCATTCATTCTCCCGTCTTTCTCCCCTCCCCCACCACCATCGTCCCTAGCACCACCATCACCATTGCCCCCTCCTTCCCCTGAAAGACCCCCACCTCCCCCCCAGCAGCCTCTTCTATCAACACCCACACTCCCTCCACCTCCACCCCTATCCTCCTTCTAATCCACTCCTTCCCTCTCTCCTCCAATTTCCTCATCAAGCTTCCCTACTCCCGTAGGGCCACCACTACCGCCATCATTTATTAACTCACCACCACCACCACCTGTCAAATTACATTTGTATGTGTAGGCTGTAGTGGGGTAGCTTCTACTGAGTACAACACTTTAGGTCAAACCTAGTACTTGTACTCATCCTTGCTTGCTAGTCATTCATCCCTGCACAGTTCTCTCAATATGGTTTCAGAGCAGGTCCATCTGTAGGACCACTCGTTTAGGGCCCACCGTTAGTTCAGTTCTGCCCATTTTTCCTGCCCGAATTGCGCCCTAGGCAGGCCGTTTTTCCCGCCCGAATCGCGTCCCTAGGCAGGCCGTTTTTCCTCCCCGAATCGCGCCCCTAGGCTGGCCGTTTTTCCTGCCCGAATCGCGCCCCTAGGCAGGCCGTTTTTCCTGGCCGAATTGCGCCCCTAGGCAAGCCGTTTTTCTGCCCCGAATCGCGCCCCTAGGCTGGCCGTTTTTCCTGCCCAAATCTCGCCCCTAGGCAGGCCGTTTTCCCTACCCGAATCGTGCCCCTAGGCAGGCCGTTTTTCCTGCCCGAATCGCGCCCCTAGGCAGGCCGTTTTTCCTACCCGAATCGCGCCCCTAGGCAGGCCGTATTTCCTGCCCGAATCGCGCCCCTAGGCAGGCCATTTTTCCTACCCGAATCGCGCCCCTAGGCAGGCCGTTTTTCCTGCCCGAATCGCGCCCCTAGGCTGGCCGTTTTTCCTGCCTGAATCGCGCCCCTGGGCAGGCCTTTTTTCCTACTCGAATCGCGCCCCTGCTGCTGCCGCCCCAGCCCCTTCTACTGCAGCTACAGCCCTGCTGCTGCAGCTACAGCCCTTGCTGCTGCCGCTACAGCCCCTGCTGCTGCCGCTCCAGCCCCTGTTACTGCAGCTACAGCCCTGCTAGTGCAGCTTCAGCCCTTGCTGCTGTCAAACATATGTGTATATATGTTATAGTTTGGTTAGGCTTAGTGGGGTACTCACTGTGGGGTACAACCCCTTAGGTTTCTGCTTTGTACTTTTCCCTCGATAGTCGACACTCACAACTTCCCCGTAAGATTATGACATGGTATAGAGCATAGGTCCTTAGGACCTACGATTAGGGCCCACCACGATTGCCTATCTTACCTAGTGCCTACGCGCGCCTCGGCTGCCCGCGCGCCTCGGGCGGTCCTTTTTTTTTTCCCACGTGCGCCGTCTCAGCAGCCCGCGTAGCCCATTTCGGCCCCGCCTGTGCGCCCCTTAAGCCGCCCGTGCGAAACCTGATTAGGCCACGCCAGCGCGGCCCGTCGCCCGTAGCTTAGCGACCAGCCCGCAGCCGCGCACGTGCGGCCCGTCGCCCAGCGCAGCCCGCAACCGCACGTAGAATGCAGTCGCGCACGCTGTAGCCACGCACAGCTCGCAGCTGCAAGCAGCCCGCAGCTCGCGCAATCCGTCGCCGCGCGTAGCCTGCGGCCGCGCGCGCTGCCCGTAGCCACGCGCAGCCCGCAGCCTCGTGCAGCAAGCCGCCACACGCAGCCCTCAGGCCGCTCCTGCCTGCTGCCTGCTGCCTGCCGCCTGCCTGCTGCCTGCTGCCTGCCGCTCCTGCCTGCCGCCTGCCTGCTGCTTGCTGCCTGCTGCCTGCCTGCTGCTTGCTGCCTGCTGCCGCCTGCCTGCTTGCTGCCTGCTGCCGCCTGCCTGCAGCCTGCCTGCTGCCTGCCTGCTGCCTGCATGCTGCTTGCTGCCTACAGCCTGCCTGCCTGCCTGCTTGCCGCCTGCCTGCCGCCTGTCTGCAGCCTGCCTTCTGCCTGCCTGCTACCGCCTGCCTGCCTACTGCCTGCAGCCTGCCTGCCTGTCTGCTTGCTGCCTGCTGCCGCCTGCCTGCAGCCTGCCTGCCTGCTGCCGCCTGCCTGCTTACTGCCTGCAGCCTACCTGCCTGCCTGCTTGCTGCCTACTGCCGCCTGCCTGCAACCTGCCTGCTGCCTGCCTGCTGCCTGCCTGCTACTTGCTGCCTGCTCTCGCCTGCCTGCTTGCTGCCTGCTGCTGCCTGCCTGCCGCCTGCCTGCCTGCCTGCTTGCTGCCTGCCTGCTTACTGCCTGCAGCCTACCTGCCTGCCTGCCGCTTGCCTGCCTGCCTGCTTTCTGCCTGCCTGCTTACTGCCTGCAGCCTACCTGCCTGCCTGCCGCCTGCCTGCCTGCCTGCTTGCTGCCTACCTGCTTACTGCCTGCAGCCTACCTGCCTGCCTGCTTGCTGCCTACTGCCGCCTGCCTGCAACCTGCCTGCTGCCTGCCCGCTGCCTGCCTGCTACTTGCTGCCTGCTCTCGCCTGCCTGCTTGCTGCCTGCTGCTGCCTGCCTGCCGCCTGCCTGCCTGCCTGCTTGCTGCCTGCTGCCGCCTGCCTGCAGCTTGCCTCCTGCCTGCCTGCTGCTTGCTGCCCCTGCCTCCTGCCTCTGCCTCCTGCCTCCTACTTGGTGCCTGCTGCCTCTGCCTGCTGCTTGCTGCCCCTGCCTCCTGCCTCTGCCTCCTGCCTCCTACTTGGTGCCTGCAGCCTCTGCCTGCTGCCTGCTGCCTGCTACCTCCTGCCTTAAGCCAATATGGCGACGCCTAACGTTCTAGCGTTCGAGCCTGACGGTCGTCCCATCGAGTTCAGTGTATGGTTAGACGATCTCCAACTGTTCCTTCTGACTGATGCCAAAGATGGCGTTTCCCTGTTTGATTACGTCTCTGGCTCTGCCGTTGCTCCTGCTGCTGATGCTCCTGCTCCATAACGCTCCCAGTGGCAGACTCGTGATGTTGCTGCACGTCTAGCTATTAGGAACCACCTGCCGATTACTGAGCGAGCGCATTTCAGCCAGCACAGAACTGCTCAGACATTGTACGACGCTGTAGTTGCGCGCTACTCCTCCCCGGCCACTGCAGCCATAGGTCGACTCATGCTACCGTACCTGTTCCCCGATCTTTCCTCGTTCACCACTGCTGAGGACCTAGTTTCTCACCTGCGCACTACTGACTCTCGCTTTCGTGCCGCCCTTTCAGCCGAGTTCTGCGCCGCAAACCCCCCCCCCCCGATGTACTTCACTCTCTATTTCCTCGTCACCCGCCTCCCTGACACTCTTAGCTCTATCAGGGACCACTTCCTAGCGCTAGACCCCACCACCCTCACTGTAGACGACTTCGAGAAGCACCTCCTCGCAGCAGAGAAGAACATCCTCATTGTAGGTGCTGCTCGTGGCACTCCTCGCTCTCCCCTCTTTGAGGGGTGCTCCCCCTCCCCTCTCACCCCCTCCTACGCCTCCGCAGCTGCTGCTCACGACTACCTTGGTGCTGAGGGGGTCGGAGCTGCTTCCGCTCCCAGTGGGAAGCGTCGCAGCGGCAGGGGCAGCAGGGGTGGCAGGGGCGGTGGGGGTGGAGGTGGTGGAGGTGGTGGAGGTAGTGGAGGTGGAGGCGGTGGTGGGGGTGGTCGTGGGGGTGGAGGCGGTGGAGGTGGTGGTGGGGGCGGCGGAGGCACTGGGAGCGGTGGAGGCGGCAGCAGCGGAGGTGGGGGAGGAGGGAGCGGTGGTGGCAGTGGTGGTCAGGGCCAGCAGCAGCCGCAGCAGCAGCAGCAGCCGCAGCAGCAGCAGCAGCAGCATCAGCGTCAGCGCCAGACCCCCACTTCCCAGCAGCTTCTTGACTGGTATGACGGGCGTGGGGCTTCTGGGGGTCCTGGTCGCTGCCCCTATATCATCCGCACAGGTCCCCGCGCTGGTCGCCAGTGCACTGGTTTTCACACTGAGCAGCGCTGCTTCGCTCGGCTTAGCGACGCCTGGCGCGCCAAGTTTCCTGATGCTACTGAGTTCCCCAACTGGGCAGACTTGCTTAGGCGTGATGTACCTATCTTTGATCTTGACTATGAGACAATTCTTGCTGCTATGTATGCCTTGTCTGTTAGTGCTGAGGGTGACTGCTACTTGTGTGTGCCGCCGGATCCTGGTATAACCCCTGGTATAGCCCCTGCAGCACTAGGTGCTTGTGAGTCTGCTCCCCTTGGTACTGCGCCTGCACAGGCTTTGCACACCTTTACACTTGACTCTGGTGCTTCCCGCTGTTTCTTTCGCGACAGTACCACAGTCACTCCCCTCCCTGCACCTGTTCCTGTCTCACTGGCTGACCCCTCTGGGGGCCCATTGCTTGCACGGTCTTCCACTGTGCTTCCGTGTCCGTGATGCTCGTGCCTTTGTCCGCGATACCACCGCGGACAAGCTCTCCCCTCGCGCCATTCCTTGCGTCTTCCTTGGCTTTGTCCCTGACGCGCCTGGCTGGCAGTTTTACGACCCCGCCTCGCGACGTGTCTTTGCGTCTCAGGACGTCACCTTTGACGAGTCCGTCCCCTTTTACCGCCTCTTCCCCTACCGCACTACTCCTCGCCCCCCCCCCGCCGCTCTTTCTCGCCCCAGGTCCTCCCCAGGTAGACCCCCTCCCCGCGCCAGGTCCTGCTCCTTCAGGTGTCTCTCAGGTAGACCCCCCCGCGCCTGCGCCTGTTGAGGTCACTGGTGACTCCGGTCCTGCTGCGAGTGGTGCTGTCCCTGGGGGTGCGGAGCTTGGGGGTGCTGAGCCTGGGGGCGCTGAGCGCGAGGAGCCTGGGGGTGCTGCGTCTGGAGGTGCTGCGTCTGGGGGTGCTGAGCCTGCGTGTGCGGAGCCTGGGGGTGCTGAGTCTGGGGGTGAGTCGCCTGAGGGTTCTGCGACTGCTTTTCCGCGGTCTCCTTGGAGTAGCCGTCTTCGTCCGCGTGTGCCCCTCACCTCCCAGCAGCTGCACGACTGGTACGGTCGCCGTCAGCGTCGCGCTTCTGCACCTCAGGGCTCTACTGCTGGAGGTTCTTCTGCTGGTGTCGCTGGTCTTGGAGGTGCTCGTACTGAGGGTACGGGAGCTGCTGGGGCTGGCGGTGTTGTGACTGAAGGTACTGGAGCTGCTAGAGGTGCTGGCGGTGCTGGAGCTGCTGAGGGTACTGGAGCTACTAGCTTTGCTGGAGCTGCTGAGGGTACTGGAGCTGCTGGAGGTGCTGGACCTGCTGAGGGTCCTGGAGCTACTGGTGGTGCTGGAGCTGCTGGAGGTGCTGGAGCTGCTGGTGCTGGTGGCACTGCTCAGCAGCGCCTGTTCTTCGCTCCGCCGTCTCCGTCGTCTCAGCCACCACCTGACTCTGCACTTCATCAGGTTCTCAGTCTTCCCTCGTCTACTGGTCTTCCGTTACAGCCTGGCTCACCGCTGCCTGCTCCTTCTCCGTACACAGAGCAGACTAGGGGCCTTGCTGAGCGTCGTGAGCCTTTGTCGCGTCCTGTCTCACCTGTCCGTTCTGGTCGTTCCGGTCGTCGTGTTCCTCGTCAGCGGCAGCCGGCTGTCTTCGGCTCTCACCTTGTAGTTCGTCGTCCTTCCTCTCCTCCGCTGCGTGTTCCTCTGCCGTCTCCCCCTGCGTCCTCTCTGCCTGTCGTTGCTGACCCTGCGTCTGACCGGTTTCGTGCTGAGCACTCTACTGTCACGCGTCTGCTTGCCACTGTTGTCACTGACCCGTCGTTTGAGTCTGCTGCTGCGTCTGCCTTAGTTGCTGAGCTTGTTGACTTTGCTGCTGCCTGTCGTCTCGACTACGCCGCCAGTCTTGTTGCTGAGTCTGAGTCTATCTGTCCTCCGTCCGTCGGGGGTGAGTGTGCTCTTGGCACGGACGTCCTTGAGGACAGACAGGAGGACCTTGAGTGTCTTGCAGCCGCTGCGCCTCATCTCGTATCCATGCTGCTTGCCCCTGAGGGAGACCCGGATGCACCAGACATCCCTACCCCGCGCTCTTACGCTGAGGCGATCGCGGGTGAGTACTCCTCTCAGTGGCAGACAGCCATGGATGCAGAGATGGCATCCTGGAAGTCCACAGGCACCTACGTCGACGAGGTTCCCCCTCCTGGGGCGAACATTGTCAGTGGCATGTGGATTTTCAGGGTGAAGCGGCCGCCAGGTTCTCCGCCTGTCTTCAAGGCTCGGTACGTGGCTCGAGGCTTCAGTCAGCGAGAGGGAGTTGACTTCTTCCACACCTTCTCCCCCACCCCGAAGATGACCACTCTTCGGGTGCTGCTGCACGTTGCCGCTCAGCGTGACTACGAGCTTCACTCTCTTGACTTCAGCACAGCCTTCTTACAGGGCAGCCTGCACGAGGAGATTTGGCTGCGCCGCCCTCCTGGCTTCACTGGGTCGTTCCCTCCTGGTACCCAGTGGAGCCTCCGGCGGCCGGTCTACGGTCTTCGCCAGGCGCCACGTGAGTGGCACGACACACTGAGGACGACACTTGCGGCTCTTGGGTTTGCTCCGTCGACTGCTGACCCGTCGCTGTTTTTGCGCACCGACACTTCTCTGCCGCCGTTCTACGTTCTCGTGTACGTCGACGACTTGGTCTTTGCCACTGCTGACACTGAGGTTCTCGCCCTGGTGAAGTCGGAGCTGCAGAAGAGACACACGTGCACAGACCTGGGTGAACTGCGCAGCTATCTTGGCTTGCAGATCACCCGGGACAGAGCGCGCCGCACCATCACACTGACTCAGTCACACATGGTGCAGCAGGTCCTTCAGCGCTTCGGTTTCACCTGGTCCTCAGCACAGGCCACTCCTCTGGCTACAGGTCACTCGCTCTCAGCTCCACCTTCGGACGAGTCCGTAGAGCCGAGTGGTCCTTACCCAGAGTTAGTGGGCTGCCTCATGTACCTGATGACTTGCACTCGTCCTGACCTTGCGTACCCTCTTGGCCTTCTGGCTCGCTACGTGGCTCCTGGTCGGCACCGAAAGGTGCACATGGATGCTGCCAAGAGGGTACTACGCTACTTGTGCAGTACATCGGGCATGGGGCTCGTGCTTGGAGGACGGGGTGACGTTGTCCTCACAGGTCACTCGGACGCCTCTTGGGTTGACGACCAGGCTACGCAGCGGTCGTCACAGGGTTACACCTTCAGCCTTGGTTCTGGTTCAGTTTCCTGGCGTTCTACACGTTCGTCTTCAGTTCTCGGCTCCAGCTGTGAGGCAGAGATCTACGCCACAGCCATGGCTGCACAGGTGCTGCGCTGGCTCACCTACCTGCTAACCAACTTGGGAGAGAGGACTCGTTCTCCTCCAGTTCTGTACGTCGACAACAAGGCCACCATTGCCTTGTGTCAGGAGCACAGACTGGAGCACAGAACAAAGCACATCGCTCTCCGTTACTTTCTTGCTCGAGAGCTGCAGCAGCGTGGCCAGCTTCGTCTTACCTACGTGGCCACTCGGGCCAACACTGCTGATATATTCACCAAGGCGCTTCCGCCTGGTGATCATCAGCGTTTCTGCACTTTGTTAGGCCTTGTGCCCACTCTTCCTCACTTGCTGTAGGCCTTGTTTGTACCATGATTTATATGTATTCCTGCATGCTTGTTCTTGTAGGTAGATATCACTGTACTGTTGTTGTTACATATATATTTCTGCATGTGAACTGGCCTTGTGGCCTTCTTGCTTGTGCTCAGACTGCGTGGTGACATTGTGATCCACCCTGAGCTTGCTTTGCACTTCCTGACTGGTCTTGTGACCCTCTGTTCTCCCCCACTTTGCCTATGGGGGTGCGTCAAACATATGTGTATATATGTTATAGTTTGGTTAGGCTTAGTGGGGTACTCACTGTGGGGTACAACCCCTTAGGTTTCTGCTTTGTACTTTTCCCTCGATAGTCGACACTCACAACTTCCCCGTAAGATTATGACAGCTGCTGCCGCTACAGCCCTTGCTGCTGCTGCTACAGCCCTTGCTGCTGCCGCTACAGCCCTTGCTGCTGCCGCCACAGCCCTTGCTGCTACCACTACAGCCCTTGCTGCTGCCGCTACAGTCCTTGCTGCTGCCGCTACAGCCCTTGCTGCTGCCTGCTTCTGCTGCATGCACTGCTACTGCTGCTAAGCGCTGCTGCTGCTGCTCAGCGTGGTGCTGCCACTGCTGCATGCGCTGCTACTGCTACCACTGCTGCTGCTGCCACTGCTGCATGCTCTGCCTCTCCTGCTAAGTGCTGCTACTTACTGTAGCTGCTGCTACTTGCTGCGACGGTCGCTCCTTACTGCTGCTGCTACTTACTGCTGCTGCTCTCTACTGCCACAGCTGCTGCAACTCCTCTTGCTGCTCCTGCTGTGCGCCTTCTCCTACGTGCTGCTGCTGCTGCTCCTTGCTGCTGCTGTCGCTCCTTGCTGCTTCTGCTCCTTGCTGCCACTGCTCCTTGCTACTGCTACTGCTGGTGGAGATGCTGCTGGGAGTGCTGGGAGTGCTGCTGGTGCTGGGGTGATGGAGGTGCGACTGGGAGTGTTGGAGGTGCTGGACCTACTACTGACCGTCACTGCCTGTCATGGCCACTATCACGGCAGTTGCAATAGCTAGGGGTGGACAGCGGCGGTCACTGCCTCTCCCGGACGACCCCACCCCTCAGCAGCTTCGCGAGTGGGTTCTTCAGCGAGCCCGTCCAGGTGGTGGAGGCTTTGGTTTTCTATGTACTGCGCAGAGACAGCAGCAGAGTCAGCAAGCGACCTTCTCCCCGCAGGTGCTTAGTGAGTTGTTTCCTCAGCGATGTGTCACTGGTTCTGTCGAGTCTGCTGCACTAGGTGCTAGTGAGTCTGTTGCCGCACTAGGTGCTAGTGAGTCTGTTGCAGCTTTAGGTGCGTGTGCGTCTCCTGCCACAGGTCCTTCCTCAGCTAAGGCCTTGCACACTTTCACACTTGACACAGGCGCGTCACGTTGCTTCTTTCGTGACTGCACCTCACTCACACCACTTGCTGCACCGGTACCGGTCTCACTGGCTGACCCCACTGGGAGCCCAGTAGTCGCGCGAGCCTCCACTGTCCTCCCGTGTCTAGCAGTCCCCTCCGGTTCTCTGTCAGGTCTCCACCTCCCCACGTTCTCGACGAACTTGGTGAGCAACGCTGCCATTCAGGATGTCTGGGTTGATGCCTTTATTCCTTGAGGGCAGCGTGTGGCGATCTGTACGTGCTCCCGGACTGGCCGTCACCTGGCTACGTTCACTCGACGCCCTGGGTCTAGTCTGTACACACTGACCACTGCGTCTGCACAGGTGGCTGCGGCAGGTCAGGTGGCTGCGTCGAGTCAGGTGTCTGCGTCTGGTCAGCTTGCAGCGTCTTGCTCGTGTCGGGTACTCTCCCACCAGACTCTCATTTGGCACCACCGCCTCGGTCACCCCTCCCTACTGCGTCTCCGTAGTATGCACTCCCGTCTCCTTGTCTCTGGCCTTCCCAGGTCCCTGCCCTCCCTCCCGCGCTCGCCTGCCCCGCCGTGCCTTCCCTGCATTGAGGGGCGGCAGCGCGCCGCTCCTCACTCCTCCGAGTTTCCTCCGACACAGCTCCTCTGCAGACTCTCCACATGGACGTTTGGGGCCCAGCCCCGTCGGAGCTGACGAAGCTGCTGCCGCTCACGCGCAAGAAAGTAGCGAAGAGCAATGTGCTTCGTTCTGTGCTCCAGTCTCTGCTCGTGACACAAGGCAAGCATTGCCTTGTTGTCGACGTACATAACTGGAGGAGAACGAGGCCGCTCCCCCAAGTCGTTCAGCAGGTAGGTCAGCTAGCGGAGCTCCTGTGCAGCCATGGCCCCAGCGTAGATCTCGGCCTCACAGCTGGAACTAAGCACAGAAGAAGAACTAGTGGACCTCCATGAGACAGAACCAGAGCCAAGACTGAAGGTGTAAGCCTGTGACGAACGCTGAGTCGCCTGGTCGTCGGCCCAAGAAACGTCTGAGAGTCCGGTGAGTACCAATGAACCCTGTCCTCCAAGCACTAGCCCCATGCCCGATGTAGTGCACAAGTAGCGCAGTACCCTCTTCGCAGCATCCCAGTGCACCTTTCGGTGTCTACCAGGAGCCACGTAGCGAGCCAGAAGGCTGAGAGGGTACGCGAGGTCAGGTCGTGTGCACGTCATCAGGTACATGAGGCAACCCACAAGCTCTGGGTACGGACCACTCGGCTCTACGGACTCGTCCGAAGGTGGAGCTGAGAGCGAGTGGCCGGTAGACAGAGGAGTGGGCTGTGGCGAGGAGAACTGGAAGGCGAAGCGCTGAAGGACCTGGTGCACTATGTGTGACTGAGTCAGGGTGATGGTGCGCCGTGCTCTGTCCCGGGTGATCTGCAAGCCAAGATAGCTATGCAGCTCACCCAGGTCAGTGCAGGTGTGTCTCTCCTGCAGCTCCGCCTTCACTAGTGCCAGCGCCTCAGTGTCAGCAGTAGCAAAATCCAAGTCGTCGACGTACACTAGAACGTAGAACAGCGGCAGGGTAGTGTCGGTGCGTAGAAACAGCGACGGGTCAGCAGAGGAAGGAGCAAACCCAAGAGCCGCAAGTGTAGTCCTCAGTGTGTCGTGCCACTCTCGGGGCGCCTGGCGGAGATCGTAGACTGGCCGCCGGAGGCTCCACTTGGTACCCGCAGGAAACGACCCAGTGAAGCCGGGTGGGCGGCGCAGCCAGATCTCCTCGTGAATGCTGCCCTGCAAGAAAGCTGTGGAGAAATCGAGAGAGCGCAGCTCGTAGTCACGCTGTGCTGCAACGTGCAGCAGCACCCAAAGAGTAGTCATCTTCGGGGTGGGGGAGAAGGTCTGGAAGTAGTCGACCCCCTGTCGCTGACTGAAGCCTCGAGCAACGTAACGCACCTTGAAGGCAGGCGAAGAACCCGGCGGCTGTTTCACTCTGAAAATCCACATGCCATCGACTATGTTCGCCCCAGGAGGAGGAACCTCGTCGACGTAGGTGCCTATGGACTTCCTGGAAGCCATCTCTGTGTCCATGGCTGTGTGCCACTGAGAGGAGTACTCATCCGCTATCGCCTCAGCGTAAGAGCGCAGGGTAGGGATGTCAAGTGCATCCGGGTCTCCCTCAGGGCAAAGCAGCATGGATGAGAAATGAGGTAAAGTGGCCGCAAGACACTCAAGCTCAAACTGTCTATCCTCAAGTACGTCACTGTCAAGGGCAAGCTCACCCCCGACGAACGGAGGACAGACAGACTCAGACTCAGTGAGCTGTAGCAGCGTCGTCAGCTCCGCCTTTCCTACGTGGCCTCGCGGGCCAACACTGCTGATGTCTTCACCAAGGCCCTGGGGTCTGGTGTTCATCAGCGTTTCTGCACTGCTCTTGGGCTTGTGCCCACTCTTCCTCACCTGCTGGTTGCTCGACTTGCTCTTGTTGTACACTGATATATATCTTTATACCTGTTTGTTTACTCTTGCTAGGTTGTGATCCGTGTACTGCCTTGCTATTATAACTTTGCAGTGAACTGCCCTTGTGGCCGCTTGCTTGTGCTCAGATTGTGTGGTGTCCTTGAGATCCACCCTGAGCTTTGCTTTGCTTTGTTCTCCTGCTTGACTGGTCTTGTGACCGTTCGTTGTGTTTGCTATCCCCCACTTTGCGTATGGGGGTGTGTCAAATTACATTTGTATGTGTAGGCTGTAGTGGGGTAGCTTCTACTGAGTACAACATTTTAGGTCAAACCTAGTACTTGTACTCATCCTTGCTTGCTAGTCATTCATCCCTGCACTGTTCTCTCAATACCACCACCACCACCACCACCACCACCACCACCACCACCACCACCACCACCACCACCACCACCACCACCACCACCACCACCACCATCACCATCGCTACTACCACTATCGCCGATGCCGCCACCACCACCACCACCACCACCACCATCACCTTGATCCACCACCCCTCTTGACATAGGACAAGCGATTGTCGACTAACCCAGGAACACCTGGTAGTATATGTTGGAAACAATTGATTTAGCACCTCTGTCGTGTCGAAACACCAAGTCAGAAGCGAAGCAAAACATATCGAAGCATTAGCGAGTCAACCCTCAGAGGTTGAACAACTGCTGGAGGTTATGCGAAAGTCAAAGGTCAGCGACTTTTGACCTGACAAATACAGCGCGACAGCAACGACAAACAACTGACTCGCTATTGAGCAGTTGCCCGAGTCGTCACTGTATCGAACCGCAACAGCAACAGCAAAACGGTTATTAACTGTATCTTTTCGTATTCCTTGTACTCTTATAAAAGCTTGTATCCCTTTGTTTTAATCAATCTACTTTGCCCTCACATACTAGTGCAAGGTGGTTCACAAAGTTCTCATTTAACGCTTCCGCTATTACATTGTCCTACTTAGAATTTAGTCCTGCAAAGATCCTAAGGGCTTTTCTCAGCCCAACATGGTATGAGAGCTATCAGGACAAATTCAACTACAATCAAGACACCCACAACATCACAAGGCATGGCAACGCAGAAGGAGAGAAGCTCCTCTAACGGCTCTCTTGGTACTACTCCTACTCCACCTCCTGCCTCTGACCTACAGACAGAGGAGGGTACGGCAACAAGACCAAGGGCAACGTCTACAGAAACTCCCGCAAATCAAGCCGCGGCCTTCGATGCAAGGGGCACCTGCACAGTCAAACAACACCAGCAAGGGGCACCTGCACAGTCAAACAACAGCAACAACAACAACGCAACACCGATGAGCCTTGACGGTTCATCCTACGCACGAGGAAATCAGCAACAACCTACCTTCGCCCCGTACGAACCTCAGCGCGGCTCCGTCAGCTTCATGCCGCGCCAGCAGCCTTCACCTGAGCAAGAGAAGACACTAGATGCACTTCAAGTTCAGTCGCAGTTTGCGCACGTTTTAAAACTGCAGACGTCAAGACCATTCGACGGAAAGGACTTCTTTACTTGGTCATTCGAATTCGAACTGATGATGGAAGGCGCGCGGATTCTTGGCTTCTTCGATGGGTCCCTGCCATATCCAACAAACGGCACGCAATACGACAAACAGCAGTATACGTATCAATCTATGATGGCGTATACAATCCTACTGCGCAACGTCACACCGAACCAGCAGCAGAACATTCGGTCTTACCGAGGATACAGAAACTCCGCCGAGCTCGCGTACAACCACCTGAAGAACCTGTATCAGGCAACAGACAGCGTCAATCAGAGTCGGTTAATTGCACAATTGACAACAGTGGAAATGAAACCGGGCGAAAAAGGGATGGCGTATATCAGCCGCTGTCGCGAATTGCGCGACAAACTCCTTCAATGCGGAGGGTCGATATCAGAAGACGCCTTCGTCACAGTCGTCATTGGCGGTCTTGGTCCTCATTGGCGCTCCACTCGCGCCATACTCCGAGCTCACGGGAAGATCTCTGAAGCAGCATTGTGCGCTGAAATTCACGCCGAATAGCAAGACATGGACCTACAAGAAGAAAAACACAAGAGGAAGACGTCAGTGTCTGAGTTCGCTTTCCACACTCAACGGCGCTACAACAACAACAACCATCGGCAAAACAAGTACCAAGGTCTACAACCCGTACCTCCGTTTTGTCATCTCTGCAAGACGTCAGGTCATCCCCGCACACACTGCCCTAACCGACAACAGTCAGTACCAACGCAGCGGCAGCTTCGACCTTCAAGCAGTCAAGTCGCCTCAACGCAAGCAAATTCCACCACTCAAGTTCAAACGTCAACAACGTCGACAGGACAACCTGCACAAGGAACAAGGGACATCGTCAGCTGCATGGCAAGATTGACCGACTCCTGCATCACTGAATCTCCGCCGCACTACTCACCAGAAGAACAACTCGACAAAAGGACTCCACGTCGAGAATCGCTGCAACCGAACCCAACGTACGCAGCCATCGCCCAAAGCGAACCGTCCGGGAAAGATACCTGGTTCTTGGACAGTTGTTGCGGACAACACATGTGCTCTTCAGGACGCTTTGTTCAACGCGAACACGAACTTCAACGTGAGGTCGTCATCACTGTCGCCAACAATCAGAACCTGCGCACACGACGACAAGGCGTAGTGCAACTTCAGTCACGAGAGACAAACGTCATACTACAGATGTCGAAGGTTTTAATAGCAGAAGGGCTCGGTTACAACCTACTAAGCGTCAGTCAACTGATGGCAAAGGGCATACACCTCGAAGCAGATAGCACCACTCAGGAGTTCAAGTTATACCACGGGAAAGGCGGTCTCTACATCGGGAAGGCGGTCCTAAAAAACAACGTCTTCATCCTCGACTTCGTCCCAGATCTTGGCACCGCTGACAGCGACAGGATTGTCACTTTCACCTCCTGGACACATCCACCGGATCTCAACCCCGACTTCAGTCCAGAAGGCTTCTGGTACTCACACACCATCCCTGAGGCAGAACGAACAAGAGCATTAGCAACAATTCAACACTCGGCAGCAGCAGAACCAACACCAGCAGCAGCAGAGACAACATTGGTAGCAGCAGAAACAATGGCAGTAGCAGCAGCAACATCGACACCAATCGCCGGCACTCCACTGACTCCTGCGCAGTAGCTTAACCCAACACCACAAGAAGCACATCGAAGCGCAAACTTCACCGCAAGCTTCTACTCCTACTCCGACTTGTACCGTCGCTCACCCGGACATCGAGCTGGCGAAGACATCTGGCACGCACGAATGGGACATCCAAGCAACACGGTGTTAAACAACACAATCAGAGCAGGAGTACTCGACAAAGATTCACTGCTCCTAACCGATGGAAGCGAACTTTGACGAGCTCGTGGAACGTGCTTTACCTGCCCCGAAGCTGACTTACCACATCGGCCATTTGCTTCTCACCACAACCCCAGCGCGCCAGCTTACGCACCACTTGAGAAAGTGTACAGCAACATCCTGTACAATCGCGAACCTGGACAAGGAGCATACAGCTACACCATCACGTTCATCGATGCCGCTACGCGTTACGTTTGGCACCTTAACCTTCCGAGCAAGGACATGGCTTTCGAGGCCTTCGTCGCTTGGCTCCCAGTAGCAGAACGAGAATCAGGCGTGAAACTAAAAAGCTTCCAGTCAGACGGAGGAGGAGAATACACCTCACAGAGGTTCAAGCAGTACTTGGCAGAAAGAGGAATCAAGAGGCTCATCTCTCTTCCCTACGCTCACCAGCAGCAAGGCGTAGCAGAAAGAATGAAAAGGACTCTCCAGAACATCATGCGCAAGCTGCTACGAGGCATGCGACTGCCCAACCACCAGTGGCCCAAAGCAATGGACCACGCTGTCATGCTGCACAACTTGCTCTCGTCATCATCGCTCCCGAACAACGCATCACCGCATCTGCTGTGGACAGGAAAACAGGGCAGCACAAAAATGTTAAGAGTTTTCGGCTGCATGGTACAGTACCGACCCCCATCTGCACGAGCCGGCCGATTTTCCCAACGCGCACAGTGGGGGCTACACCTGGGCATCGAAAGAAATTACAACGCGTGGAAGATTTTCGACGTCCACTCCAAAGCAACAGTAGCAGCACGTGATGTCATTTTCTACGAACGACTCACCCTTCCGACATATCTTTGTCAGAATAGTGAGCTAAGTTTAGAACCATGGCAACTAGGGTTTGGGTAGGAGGTGGAGTGTCGAGAGAGTTTAGCAAGACAAAAAGGGATTGTTCACTATAGAGCGAGCAGTACAAATAGGCAAGAATCAAGAGGGGTGCACCACCAAACAGAAAGTTGTATGACTACAGTATTCTACACTACAGGCAGTTATAGAACAATATATAGAATTATATATTATTCTGACACGCCCCCATAATTGCCTGTAGGGAAGAATGTGCAGTCAACGCCCCCACAATGGGGTACACCAGACAGGGTGCAGCGGAAGAAACAGTGGCAGGAAAAAGCAGTAGTAGCCGGTGCAGTAGTGGCAGATACAGCTGTAGCACACCCCCCCAGCCAAGGCAGAAGCAGTAGCAGATGTAGGGGCGGCAGGTCGCCTGAGGAGCAGGCTCTGTGGCTGCAACGTGCAGCAGGACAGCAGCGGCTCGACGGCAGCACCTGCAGGCCCCAGTAGCAGACAGCAGAAACAAGGGCAGGTGGCGGCAGGGGCGGCAGCAGGAGGTGCCACGGTAGCAGCGGGCGGCAGCTGCAGATGCCTGGCTGATTTCGCCACCCTCTCTTAACCTCCCCCCCACAGCAGCACGAGCGGCAGTGAGAGAGAGAGGAGGGGCGGCTGCTGGCTTTGCAGAATCACTCTCGCCACCCCCTGACACTCCCCCCGTTTCCCTTCACCCTCCCCCCGCAACCTCTCTCCCCCCCCCCACGGCGGAATCCACGGAAGGGAGGGGGGGCGTGGGCTGTCGATGGCACTGGCGTCCGCGCTGGCGCCTGGCGCTGGCGTCAGCGTCGGCGTCGGCGTCGGGCGCTGGTGTCCGCGTCGGCGTCGGGCGCTGGCGTCAGCGCTGGCGCCGGGCGCTGGCGTCAGTGCTTGCGTTCGCGGCCAGGGGCGGGACGCCACGGACGGGACGGGCAGGGCGCAGGAAGCGCGGACGTGCAGGGCGCTGACGGGGGGCCGAAACGAGGCCGCATCTGACGCCGTCGCGCAGCTCGTCATCACGAACAGCGTGACGGACGAAAGCTGCGCGACGGGCAGCACCAAGCAGGGAGCGACGGGGGGCACCATGAACGAAGATAACGTGCAGGCCTAGGCGAACCAGGCTCTGGATACCATGTCAGAATAGTGAGCTAAGTTTAGAACCATGGCAACTAGGGTTTGGGTAGGAGGTGGAGTGTCGAGAGAGTTTAGCAAGACAAAAAGGGATTGTTCACTATAGAGCGAGCAGTACAAATAGGCAAGAATCAAGAGGGGTGCACCACCAAACAGAAAGTTGTATGACTACAGTGTTCTACACTACAGGCAGTTATAGAACAATATATAGAATTATATATTATTCTGACAATCTTGCCAACCTGGAAGAAGATCGGGTACCCACAGGTGGCTTCCGTGGTAACCGATGCTTCGCCTCGGCAGCAGACGAAGCTGACTGGGACGAGCAGAACGTAGATGAAGCCTCGGAGGAAGCCGGACCTCTCCCTTACTGCTCCGTCAACGTCCCAATGGATGACGAAAATCCTCGCGAAAGCGCCAACGCCGAAGCATTTTACCACTTCGCCGACAACGATTACGTTACACCTGCAGAAGTCAACACCAACGAAGCAGAACGCATAGGGCCCAACTTCATACCTGACCCAGAAGCAGGTGACAAAGCAGCTTATCCCGCGGACACAACTCTCCCCCGCTACACACAGAGTGGCCTCCAGATACTCGGCCTCATCACCGTGGTCCACGGCACAGAGATTCCTAAGGAGCCTGCCACAGTTCAGCAGGCTCTGGGGGGGGAGCATAGGGAAAAATGGCGTGAAGCCATTGACAAGGAACTGAAAGCACTGGAGGAACGCAACACCTGGAAAGTCGTCCCTATCGGCGTGGCATGAAACAAGACAGTACTCACCGGGAAGTGGGTCTTCCGTGTGAAGACAAAGGCAGACGGCACTATCGACAAGTTTAAGGCGCGCTGGGTCGTACGCGGCTTCGACCAAGAGCACGGACGCGACTTCACCGAGACATTCGCCCCGGTCAGCCGACACACCTCACTACGAATTCTCCTCGCGATCGCCGCCATGAAGAAAAAGAAACTACGGCAAATCGACGTCGCCAACGCATTCCTCTACGCACCTGTTGACGCCGAAATCTTCGTTGAACTCCCACACGGCTCCCACGGAGAACCTAACCAAGTCTGTCAGCTGCAAAAATCCTTGTACGGCATCAAACAAGCTCCAAGGCTGTGGCAGCAGTATCTGCACGCAAGACTTATTCGCATTGGATTCCGCCAACTACCTCTGTCAGAATGTTATAATTGTCTAGCCTGCAGTGGGGTACTCCATAGTGAGTACAGCCCAATTAGGGTTTGCTATATGTGTCCAACTGCTTGCTAGTGAACATCCTCCTTTCTTCATTCTTTCTTTCTACTACTACTTCTGACATGCTATCAGAGCAGGTCGATCCCCTTGGGTCGATCCTGTGGGTGGGCCCACCACCTCACTGCTTCCGCTGCTACTGCTACTCTGTGTGTTGCACGCCCCGTGGCGTGCGACGGATTTTTCATCCCGCCGCGCGCTCGGAGCGTGCGGCGGTTTTCTGCCCGCCGTGCGCCCCGAGGCGCGCGGCGGTTTTCTGCCCGCCGTGCGCCCCGAGGCGCGCGGCGGCTTTCTGCCCCGTCACTCCGCGCGTCGCTCCCGGGAGGCGCTGCGACGGGCGACGGGGACCCGCGCGTCGCCCCCCGTCGCCCGTCGCGGCCTGCGCGACCTGCGTAGGGCCCGCGCGCGGCCCGTACAGCCTGCGCGCGGCCCGTACGGGCTGCGCCAGGCCCGCGCGCGGCCTGTACGGGCTGCGCCAGGCCAGCGCGCGGCCCGTACGGGCAGCGCCAGGCCCGCGCGCGGCCCGTACGGGCTGCGCCAGGCCAGGGCGCGCCTCGGGCCGCCCGCACGCGGTTCGTACGGGCTACGCCAGGCCCGTGGGCGCCCTGTTTCCTCTTCCCCTGCGCTGCCCGCTGTCCCCCGTGCTTCTGACGGCGCCCCACCCCTGCTGCTGCCCGTTCTCCTGAATTAGGGTTTGGGGGTGGGGGGTATGGGGGTGCAGTTTCTGTGCGTCGTCCCCTGCTCCTCCTCCTCCTCCGTCTCCCAGTGCTGCAGCTGCCGCTGAGGGGGGTGGGTGTGTGGGAGCCGAAGGAGTGGTACTAGGGGGGTGACGTGCAAGTGGAGTTAGGAGTGAAGCAGTGGGTGTGTGGGGGGTGTGTGGGACAGTTGGAGGAGGTTGAGCGGAGGCTGCTGTCTTGTCGTCCGCAGCACCTGTAGTCCGGGGCGCACTGTCCTGGAAGCCCAGAGAGTCTGCTGCGCCTGTCGCCCGAGGGTCCGTTGCTCCTGTAGCTCATCGTAGCCCGTGAGCCAGTTACTCCAGTAGTCCGGGGCGCACTGTCCCGGTAGCCACTGTGCCAGCAGCTCCTGTTGCCCGTGTGTCTGCAGCTTCAGCCGCCGTCTCTCATCTTCTCTCCTCTCACAGTCCCTCCTCCTCCTCACTTGCCCGCTGTGATTACCTCTAGCTTTGCTTATAATTGTGAACTATTACTATGCTTGCTTGTTGTGCTGATTACACCCCACTTTGGCTATGGGGGTGTGTCAGAATGTTATAATTGTCTAGCCTGCAGTGGGGTACTCCATAGTGAGTACAGCCCAATTAGGGTTTGCTATATGTGTCCAACTGCTTGCTAGTGAACATCCTCCTTTCTTCATTCTTTCTTTCTACTACTACTTCTGACAACCTCACGACCAGGGCATGTATTGGCTCACAAAGGGCACCGACTACATCCTACTGATCGTCTACGTGGACGATTTACTCTACATCGGCTCGACCAACAACGTCACCACCTGGTTCGAAGGGGAACTATAGAAGGATCTCACGCTCACAGTCTCGTCCACTGTCACGCAGTATCTCGGCCTCAACATCCAGGAAGAAGAAGACGCGATCTACCTCAACGCCGCAAAATACGCCGACAACATCGCCAAACGCTTCGCACTCACACCAACCACCATCTCTACACCATACCGCTACACGGCAGGAAATAACAATGAAGGATCCGCTACACTAAAGCCCGTCGGCATACGCGACTACCAGAGAAAGCTGGGATGCCTCCTCTTCGCAGCTGTCACTTGCCGTCCGGACCTATCGTACTCCGCAAGTCAGCTCGCGACCTACCTCAAGAAACCTGAAGCAGAACACATGGCGGAACTCGACCGTGCTCTCCACTACCTCGTCAGCACTTCAACCGTCGGTCTAACCTACCACAAGAACGGGACTACGACACCTAAACTAATCGGCTACGTCGACGCCGATCACGCCGGCGACTCCGACAACAGACGCTCACGCACCGGCTACATCTATCGCTTCGAGCCTATCGGACCCATCTCTTGGCAGTCGAGCAAACAGGAATTAATCGCTCTCTCTTCAGCTGAAGCTGAATACATCGCACTCTGCTCAGCCACCAAGGAAGGACTGTACCTTCGCGAACTTCTGGAGGAGGCGAAGCTGGCTCAGTTACCCAGCTTCTCCTTGTTCTGCGACAACCAGTCGGCAATTCGCATAGCCAACAAAAACGGATTCGCGAACAGGACGAAGCATATCGCCCTGCGATATTTCTTCGTAAAGGACGAGATCGAGAAGGGGAGACTTGAGCTGTCTTACTGTCCCACGTCCGAGATGGCAGCTGATTACTTGACCAAGAAGCTCGGGAAGCAGAAGTTCGAGTACTGCATGCTGCTGACTGGACAAAGCCACGTCACTAGCAGCGACACTCCAGAAGCGAAGGGGAGTGTTGGAAACAATTGATTTAGCGCCTGTGTCGTGTCGAAACACCAAGTCAGAAGCGAAGCAAAACATATCGAAGCATTAGCGAGTCAACCCTCGGAGGTTGAACAACTGCTGGAGGTTATGCGAAAGTCAAAGGTCAGCCACTTTTGACCTGACAAATACAGCGCGACAGCAAGGAAAAACAACTGACTCACTATTGAGTAGTTGCCCGAGTCGTCACTGTATCGAACCGCAACAGCAACAGCAAAACGGTTATTAACTGTATTTTTTCGTATTCCTTGTACTCTTATAAAAGCTTGTATCCCTTTGTTTTAATCAATCTACTTTGCCCTCACATACTAGCGCAAGGTGGTTCACAAAGTTCTCATTTAACGCTTCCGCTATTACATTGTCCTACTTAGAATTTAGTCCTGCAAAGATCCTAAGGGCTTTTCTCAGCCCAACAGTTTACACCATAGTGCGCAGCTAGTACGGTACCCATCATAGTATACCCACCACCCCTCTTACGGCATATTTATACTGCACCAACCTTAGTGCGTGTGCAGCTAGTGACATGTCATGTACCAGGGTATATATGGCTTTAATATGTGGAGTCAAAGGGGAGGTGAAGCAGTGGGCTGGTTGGCTGGCTGATAAAGTGCATATGTGAGCGACAGTCAGTGAGATATTTCCATTCAGGTTGGTGGAATGGAATGGAGCAAAAAACTGCCTTTACGGTACAGTACTTGCTCTTGCAAGAGTTGCTTATGGTGGTGATTGGTGAATGTACAATTTTCCAGGATTGATATTTTAGTAACGTGAGCAATGTCCTTGAATCCAGCTTGCCAGGGAGGACAGAAAGCCCCCCCAGACACCCACGTTGCTGCACTACTAAACTAACCGGCTCACAGCAGCTACTGCCCCTGTGATGAAAATACATATAGGATGTCCCCACAGATTTATGCATACCGTATCCTTGGTTGGCCCCATGACAGGAAACAGCCACTGGTGAGTCCAAAACCAAAAGTTCCCAAACACACACCACAGTCGCAGCAGCACATCACTGTAGAGAGTCCAGAAATTCATCATCATCCCCTTCTGTATTGCTGGTACCGGTACCTTCCTCCTGGGAAACAACCCTCTTGCTGCCACCACTCACTCCAACAGTCCCCATCTCCTGCCCTTCCTCCTCCTTGCCGTTCACCAGTTCCCTCCCATGCTCCTCTTGCCTGCCTCCTAGCGCCTCAACAGCCCCACCTGTCTTCTCCTCCTCACCTGCCACTTGTTGCCCTGCTTCTACCAATAAGCTTTGCACTGAAGCGTGTGGCTGAGAGGGCACCGTAAGGGGAGAGGAGCTGACTGGCACAGAATGGTCAGTGGTACTGGTAATGGTGGTGGTTTCAGCTGAAGCATTGTGATTGCCAGAGATAGAGCCACCGCCGCTGTTACTGCCGCTGCCACTGGCACCAACAGAAGCCACGCCAGCACTAACAGCAGCACCGGCAACCCATGCCGACACAGCACCAGCACGAGCGGCACGGGCAGCTCCCGTTGCTAGAGCAGCAGGAGCAGGAGACGGGGCGTCTATAGCAGCTGCACCGTATATCGAAGATGCAGCAGAGGCATATGCTGAGGAGTGAACAGAGCCGTAAGCCGAGGAGTAAGAGATAGATGACGTGGCAGAGGCGGAGGAGTGAGAGGCGGACTGGGGGGAGGAGTGGGCGGAGGTGGAGGGATGGGCGGGAGCGGCGCGGAGGCGTGCCTGCAGATGCCGCACCTCCTCCTCTGCTCGCTCCAGCTGCTGCTGCCGGCCCCGCAGCTCACTTGTGTATAGGTCAAACACACCTGTGCGGTGGGGAGAATAGATATGGGGGCACAAGAAAGGTGAGCCGGATGTATAAATGCAATCAAGGGCCGCTTTCCCAGCCGCTGCTGCTGCCGGCCCCGCAGCTCACTTGTGTACAGGTCAAACACGCCTGGGTGATGGGGAGGAGGGATATGGGGTTGATGGAGGTGAGACAGACGTACATGAGTTGAGCCAAAGGTTGCTTCCAAGACACAACGCTGCTACCGGACATGGAGTGGAGCTCATGTGTGCACACAGGTCAAACGCACCTGCGAGTCGGGGAGAAGGGGAGGGCGGTGGTAGAGGAGTGACTGGGAACAGAAGCAACTACAGAAGTAGCATGCATGGTGCTGGGAGGATGTTCTCCTGCCCTCGTCTGACCTGTAGTTCACTCCAATCCTCCACTCCAAAACGCTCCCCTCCTTTCCTTCGCTTCCCCTTCCCCTCTCCCTCGCCTCCCCTCCCCCCCCATTCACCTGAGGTGGCCTCCATGTCGCGTTGCGCCTGTGCCAGTGCGTCCTGCATGCGCCGTCGCTCCTCCTCGCTCTCCCGCCTCCCCGCGCGCGCCTCTCTCGCCGCCTCCACCGCCGCGTCCAGCTCCCCCTGCAGCCCCGCCACGCGCCGGTTCAGCGCCTGTGGGGTGGGCGCAAGGGGGAGAGGGGTTGCGTGGGGAAACACGGGGAGGAGAGGGAGGGGGAAGGGTAACAGCTGAGTGGACTCTGAGGCCGTTCATCTCCCCCTGCAGCCCCGCGCCGGTTCAGCGCCTGTGCGGGGCGCAGGGGGTAGAGGGGGGCCGTAGGGAGTAGGGGGGGGAGGGGAGGGGGAAGGGGAACGCTTGAATCGACTCCAAGGTCGTCCAGCCCCCCCACGCGCCGATTCAGCGCCTTTGGGAGTGGGTACAGGGAGGCGGGCGGGGATTTAGTATCGGAGAACGGCCGAAGTGGGGTCAACGGAACGACCCAGTGACATTTTCATATATTTCAACGCAAAAGCGATTCGGCCGAAGCGAGTCACTCACATGCAGCTGCCGTTGCCCGTCGTACACACTCCGCGCCGATCGCATCGTGTTGGCGTCTAGAAACAGCGTATCTGGACCCAGCAGCAGCTGCTCCAGCGCTCCCACCAAGCTCTCCGCGTCGCGAAGCCCCTGAACAGCTTCCCTCCATCGTTCCACGTCATCGCCGCCGTTATCTGCGACGGAAACCGTGCCAGAACCAGTCTTGGCGCTTCCAGCGATCCCCCGCGCCGCCAGACCAGGAGATCCTCCCGCGAGGTGAGCTCCTTGTGTTGCCAAACCTACGGGTTGTTGTGCCGAGGCAGATTCCGAGCCTGGCCCGGAGGCCAGGGCGCGAGCCGAACCTGAACCAGGACCGCGGCCTACACCGTATAACTCACGAACTAACGGCTGGGGTGGATTAACGGGAGCGGAGTCGCGAGATGAGGAGGAGGCGAGTGGGTGATATGGCGCAGAGGACATGTTGGGAGCTGACGTGGCGTTGCTGCAAGCAGATTGGGTAGGATCGGATGGGAAGGATAAGGTATCGAAACGGGAACCACGGCGACCGTGAACCGCATGTCGCTGTGATTCTATTCTAAGACAGGCCTCCTCCAGTCATATGGATGTTACACGGTTTTGTATGATGCGATATGCAAGGGCGCCCGACATGACAGCGCAGCGGATGGTTTGATGGTTTCTGCTGACAATTCGTCGCCTGGAAAATGGTTGCTAACGAATGACTTCTCTGCATCCTACACGTACGCGTTTAGAGGCATGCTGTACACTGCATTGTTCGCAATCTGCTCCCATTCAGTGCTTTCGTGCTTGACACTGACCGAAACGAAGAAATGAACCGGGCGGATACCATCGCACTCCGTGTAGATTTCAACAGAAACTTGGTTCGGCCCCAATTACCGAATCCCAGACCTCTTCCAAACAGATATTTATTGGTTGGAATGACTCCATGAAACCGCAAAACTTTGTTCGGTTCGGGCACCGACATGAATTGAACCTCACAACCCTCCATTTCACGAAAATCCCCACCGGGAATGCAGCGGGACGTTGTACACACCTTTCATGCCGTTCCCTGTCGCCATGATCAGCTGTTGTCCCACATGCACTATCATAAGCACCATCCCTCGTGCATGCGCCTTCAACTCCACCCGTGCTCTCCTTGGCTTTGGGAGGTGGAAGGATGTGCCTCCCTGCCTACGCCCGCCTTTGTCAAACGGGCTTTCTGTCTAACTAGACCAATCCGAACTCGGATGAACTGGTTTCCTCGAAAAGGGATACACGTGGACGTACCGGCAGGATTTTGGACTCCGAGGTTGTGGGCCGCTTTGCTAGAGATCATGTTGGTGACCCTTCCTCCCAGGCTTGCGCTGCGCCTCGGAATGGCGTACCATGCTTGTGTACTTGCCTCAAACTTGGGACGCTGAATTTCTTGCCCGTTAGTTTTTTTTGGATTTCCTTCTGAAGATCGCAATTCTCATAAGTTCTCGTTGCGTTTGGTGATTACAAGAGTCATCTCTATTAGTCACATCGACGAGGAAAAGAATGGCAGGAGCCGACCTTTGGCTATGGGAGGAGTCCTCTAATCTTTCGGAGGTTATTCGCTGCCTTCGTCCGCTCCCAAGTGACAAGGAACGGCAACGGACAGTCGTTGGGAAGGTCGCGACGGCTCTCCGAGAAAGCCAGGAGCTAAGGGAGAGCCTGAGGATAGCAGAAATCGTTTCTGCTGGCTCTCATGGTCGAGGAACCGACATAAGGAACAATTTGGAAGTCGACCTGGTCGTCATCTGCAACAGGTTCGCTGTCGACGCTTATGATAACATGCTGGAGGTTAGTACGGGTGATGGATGTCACATCACAAAGAAAACGTTGGTGGATGTGGCTGAGTCGTCTTGTGCTTTTGTCTTTGCAGAATCTCGCAGCGTTTGCTCTTGCGAACCTGGATACGGAGTACGTTTATGCAGGAAAGCTGCGCATAATGCTCAAGATAGACGGAATCATTGTTGATCTGTTGATTGCCGGCATTATGGACAGAGAGAGGCTGACGCGAATGCATTTCATGACCCCGAGGAATCGAAAGAAGTGGGGTGCTTCTTGCTCCAAGCTTCAGCTCGAGTTTATGTGGAAGAAGATCGGCTCAACAAGCGTTCTTAGGTAGGATTTAATGTAAGGTTGTTGTTTCTGGTTTGTGAAGGTGAGTTCACACTCAGTAGCTCTGTCATTGCAGGGATGGAATTGTCCTCGTGAAGCATTGGAAGCAGACTAGAAAAGCAGTTAACGATGTTTTTAAGTGGCCAAGCTCGTGGCTGCTTGAGCTCTTGGTCACCTATGCTATGGATCGGTCGTGGTCCCATGGCCCAGTTTGCAGCCAGCCTGAACTGTTCATTCCGGAGCCTTTGAATGGGGTAGGTCGGTTTCTTTCGACTATGCAGCTAATCTGTCATGTGCAGTGTCGGCAAGTTCCGGTTGTTTGGATGCAAGAATCGACAGGGGGGTGCTACGAAGGTGGGCATGCATGACAATTGAACATGCCTTCAGATTTCTTAAGATTCGCTAACCTACCTTGCTGTGCATGCAGAAAGGGACGTTAGAGCACTGTTGGACTATGCGGAACGACAGGATCAGCCTGTAGTAGCCGACCCTGTGGATGCCACAAACAATGTGGCAGCCATTCTCTCGGTTGCAGACTGGAGCGAGCTTGCTCAAGAAGCCCGTTTGATGATTCAACATGCTGCGTCACAGCAGCAGCTGTATAGCGAATTGATGGCTCCCCAGGGAGTTCGTGCACCAGAGGTGGATCAGCTGAATCCCTGTAGTGTTCTGAACGAACTCTTCCAGAGGCTGGGCATGGAAACCCCGATATATGACAGAGAAATCCAGCCAGCTGTTCTTCCACCGTGAGTATATGGTAATTTGGTATCTGTATGGGATAAAGTACCATCATTGGTTTGTGCAGTTAGTCATTACTGTGTGTGCGTTTGTGCATGTTTTTTCCTCCATGGCCCTCCATTCGCAGATTCATTTCAACGGTGATGGGGCAACTTCCATGTCAGTGCATTATCGAGGCTTATAGCGACGAGAGGTCCACAAAAAAGGCTGCTAAGCGTTCAGCTGCTGAGAAAGCAATTACAATGATCAATGAACATATTTGTCAGTTTATTTACTAAGGGGGATACTGCATAACAATGCTTGCACATGCAAAGTTGGAGAATATGCATGGACACTCTATAAGCCCCAGAAGTCTTTCCATAAGATACCATACAGGAAATTTTGTGCTTTTAAAACTCTTCAACTCTGCCGTAGCAGTACCCCCCTTAGTTTCAACCTCTTATCGAGCTATCCGAGAAGTGTGCTGCTTTTTGCTGTATGTGGTCCTGAATTGCGTGGCGCCAACGGTGACTGACGTAACCCGTCACATCCAACGTATCGCCCGTCACGCGTCGTAACATCACCTGATGGGTTTTGCACCAATCGCATGCGCACACTGCCTTTGGTTTGTGGAGACATCTTGGTGCTGCCCAGACTTGGTGCCACATCAGCTCGAGGGTTTGACACACCCCTCCACCCCCACTAGCCCCGCGGGATGGATGTGAAATGGTATTGTTCTGTGTGCATGACATCCATCCATACCTCGTGCTGCCGCTGCGCGACGACTTGTGCAACACGCTACCCCTCCTTCGCCTCATTCTGCTTTTCCTTCCACACCACACCCTCCCTGGTACCTGTTCCTTGCGTCTCATTCTATCAGTGGTTTTCGTTTTGGAGCTTCTGGGAAGTCAGGGGCGGAAAGCAGGGCGCGGGAGTCTAGGGTGCTTAGGTACTCTGAATATTGGTTTTCCGTTGAGGTTTCGCTTCCCCGCTTGTGAATATGGCCGCATCAGACAAACGTCCTTTCAAGAAGCAGCACTCGCTAGGTACCGTATTTGTGTGGTTTGTCAGTATAATTTTGCGATTGAAGCTGTGGCGCCTGCGCCTGTTATCGCGCCTTACTTACAAGACGTTTATCCCTTCGATATCTGCGTTTTTGTTTTGCAGAGAAGAGAAAATCGGAGGCTGAAAGAATTCGGGAGAAATATCCCGATAGAATTCCTGTGCGTTTCCACCCTTTGTCGGTCAGTTGTTCTTCTCCTCCTCGCTGGTTGCTTATTGTGTCTCTACGCTCAACACTTTCAGGTGATTGTGGAGAAGGCAAGGAGGAGCAAGGCTCCTGACATCGATAAGAAGAAGTGAGCTCCGTACTCAATATGGCGTACCATTTTGTATATCGTTCTTTCTGTTCGTCATCCTCTCGTTTTGCTTCTGTATTTGCAGGTATCTGGTGCCGTCGGACTTGTCGGTTAGCCAGTTCATGACTGTTATTAGGAGGAGGATAAAGCTAGAGGCGGAGCAGGCGATTTTCCTGTTTGTTCACAACACAATTCCACCATCGGGTATGATAGGTTATATCGTTTTTCTTTTGTCGTCACTTGTGGCATGTTTTTACTCACATTTTCTTATTTTCGATGCAGCTGCGCTTATGTCATCTATCTATGATGACCATAAGGACGAAGATGGGTTTCTCTACATAGTTTACAATGGGGAAAGTACGTTCGGCTAGGTGCTGAAATGTAGCATGTACATACGTAGTTTTTTTCTGGGTGCTGGGTGTATCCTGCGTGGGAGGCGTGTAATCTGGTGCTTGCATCCAAGTTTGATACGGATACTTGAGGGTGATCTGTACATACTAGTTGCAGCTTATTTCGAGTGAAACAAACAGCCCAGTTGAACTCACTCTTGCGCTGTGCAACAGTAGCAATTTCAGTGCATAGGCTTGTACCTGAGTTGGTGCATAACAATCTGAGCTGGTACTTGAATAGAATTGAATCTGTCTGATTCTTGGGGTTTCATTCCAATATAGTCTAGACTAGTAATGTGATTTTAGCATCCTGATCTGTAAGTGAAATTGGATGGCCAGAGTTGCATGCTCACTGTAGGACACATATGCATGCTCTTCATGAAAACATACGATATCTTTGCTCTGTACATACCGTACATGGTGTGCATAAATGATGGTCCTAAAAAATCCACAGCAGGGAGAGAAATATGTCCTAGTGTGCATCCAAAATGGCTAGATCAGGGCTCGGGAACATACGGCCCGCAACGATGTTCCTGATGGGCATTAGTGCGAGAATGAGTAGAGGAAAGAAAATTCCTGCAACACCAGAAAGCACCAACGTCACACATGGGAGGGCAGCAATGCGATAGTTTCATGTCAGTGCACGCATGTACAGTGGGAAAATGTTGCGCCATGGATGCAAACAGTGGTTCCACAATAGTAGAACATCAGTGGGTGTGCATAAGAGTGTCAAGTGTACAGTCAAGTATACAACTATGATGAAGAATATGCAACCATGCATGAAGAACATGTGGCCAGGCACAACCATTCTACCCCACACCCACAAACCACAACACACTACACGTAATATCACACAACAAGGCACACCACACGGTACACCACACGGTACACCACACACTACAGATCTCCTCACCCAGTTTGCTGTGCTTCAGCTGCCAGAGCGCCACGAGGCACGCGCCCTGAAGGGCCGTGAACCCATATACGGAGGACCTGGCCACTCCTCGGATGTACGGGTAGTCGGGGAAGCGCGACGGGTCTGTGAGGAGCAGCTTCAGCCTATGTGGAGGATGGGAGAGGGAGGACGGCGTTGGGAAAAAGCTGGGGATGAAAGGGTGCATGTGGCACACTCTACAGTCAAACATGAAAGTCCATTTTGAGGATGGGACAAGGGAGAGAGGCGTTGGGCCGTTGGGGCGGAGAGGAGGGAATTGGAGGAGGGAATTGGATAGATATTGAGTTTGAATTAAAAGTTCATGACGAAAAATGGGAGGGAGACGAGAGGGAGGGAGGGTGGAGGGAGAGAGGCAGGGAGGGAGGGACGGAGGCAGGCAGGCAGGGAGGGAGGGGGACAGGGAGGGAGAGAGGGAGGGAGGGAGGGAGGGAGGGAGGGAGGGAGGGAGGGAGGGAGGGAGGGAGGGAGGGAGGGAGGGAGGGAGGGAGGGAGGGAGGGACGGACGGACGGACGGACGGAGGGAGGGACGGAGGGAGGGAGGGGGACAGGGAGGGAGGGAGGTAGGGAGGGAGGTAGGCAAGGGAGGAGGTAGGTTGGGAAAGAAGGGAGGGAGGAATGGTGGGAAATAGATGCAGCCTACACAGAGGTGAGCAGTGAGATAAGTGTTAGAGAGGCATGTAGAGGGCGGTGGGGGGGCGGGGAGAGCAGGAGAGAGGGGCGACGGGCGAGATAGAGCATATCAGTGTAGCTGGGGATATTGGGGAGAGAAGGAGAAGGGAGAGGATGGTAGGGGAGGAGAGGGGAGGAGAGAAGGACGGGAAAAGGAGAAGAGGAAAAGAAGAGAGAAGAGAGGGAGCACCTGTCAACGAGTTGGTTGCCAGCAAGGCTTGAAACTCCCATGTAAAGGAAAAGACCCTCTGTCACCTGGAGAGAGAGAGGGGAGAAAGGCGGGGGGAGGGGGTTAGTGGGAGGAGGAGGAGGTGGGTAGAGGGCAGAGGCAGGAACAGCGGATCCAACACATGCTTGCAGGAACAGCGGATCCAACACATGCTTGCAGGAACAGCGGATCCAACACATGCTTGCAGGAACAGCGGATCCAACACATGCTTGCAGGAACAGCGGATCCAACACATGCTTGCAGGAACAGCGGATCCAACACATGCTTGCAGGAACAGCGGATCCAACACATGCTTGCAGGAACAGCGGATCCAACACATGCTTTGTTTGAGTTTACTGAACTCCTTTGAGTCGACTCAGATCATTGTGAGTGCAATTAACACGTGAGTGAAGCATCATATACAACCACTTCGCTTATTTTTCTTCTCTCTTGCATTGGATACCAGGTCACACTTCAATGCTATCCAGTGAAAGGAGAAAAGTTTTTCACAGAACGAAAATAAGATATTCGTAAGCAAAATATCAGTGGGAAGAGTAGGAAGCAAGGTGAAATAGAGGAGATGCAGGGATTGCTTACGGAAACTGGGATCCGTGAGAGAAGAGGAAGCAGGAGGAGCGACGCTCCAATGCACACCTGCAGCCCACACACAGCGATTAGATACACAAAGGAGATGCATAAAATTAGGGTCAAAATGGGGAGGAATTGAACGAGTGGAAAGCACGGGAAGAGCAGGAAGAGTGCTACAACTGGTGACTAGGTAGAATGTGGAGAAGGCATGTGGGACTGTTAAGAAGGCAAGGAAGGCTAATTAAAGCTGGGGTCATTGAGGTTCGGCTTGCTCAGGTTCGGCTCTCTAAGGTTCGGCACACTTAGGTTCAACTCACTCAGGTTCGGCCCACTTAGGTTCGGCTCATACGGCTCCCGCATTGTGGTACCGATAAGAATGCAGGAGTTGCATTACTCACATGAATCGCCACTCCTGTGACCCGATTCTCACGAACCCTCTGCTGCGGAACAGCAGAAGCAGCGGCAGGAGAAGAAGGAGATGAAGCAGCAGCGGCAGCCGCAGGTTGGGTGAAGGAGAGGGAGCGGACGTGGGAGAGAGAGGGCACGGTGGAGGCCACCATCCATGGCAGGCCTGCTGCTGCACTCAGCAGCATGATGACTGGGGGAGGGGAAAGGGGGAGAGGGGAGGGGGGAGAGTGGGTGGGGGAGGGGGAAGTGAGTAGGGGAAAAGGAGGTTACGAAAGGGGAAGCGAGAGGGTACAGAAGGGAGACAAAGGGCCCACCACAGCAAGCCGGCAACGCCGTACCACTCACTAACTCTCTCACTCATTCACTCACTCTCTCACTCTCAAATGGTTCATTGTATTTATTCAGCAGGGGTACAGACATGCAGTTTGATTCAAGATAACCTTAGTCCCTCTGGCCCTTTGACCCATCCCTCTGTCCTCCCCCCCCCCCTTAGTGACCCTCTACCTCTCTCACTCTCACTCTCTCGCTCCCTCACTTTCTCACTCCCCTGCCAGCACAGCCAGATCGAGGTGGTACCCACTGCCCTTCACCAGCCCATTCCCCTGCGCATCCACAAGCCGAGTGGTTGAGGGAGAGAGACAGACGGCCACGGTCTCTCTCACTCACTCGAATGGGCCACGGTCTCTCCCTCACTCACTCACCTGCCAGCACAGCCAGGTCGAGGTGGTACCCACTGCCCTTGACCAGCCCATTCGCCGGCGCATCCACAAGCCTCGTGGTGATATTCTGATCCAGAAATACCAGCAGCGTGAGCAGCGCCGCAGGCACCGCACACAGAAGCATGGCCCATGGGGGGAGGGAGCCTAGGATCGGCACAAGCCATGGGCGGCCGCTGGTTGTGACGATGTGCGCGGGTGCGGAGAGTGTTGGGAGGGTGATGGAGGGGAGGAGGAGCGTGGGGAGGGTGGACATGAGGAGGATGGAGAGCGGGGCGGCGAAGTCTGAAAGGGCGGTGCGGATGGGTTGGGTGAGGTATGAGGAGTCGCGGAACTGGTTTGGGTGGGGTGGGGTGGGGTGCGGAGGGGGTTGGGGGAGGTAGAAGAGTGTAAAAAAGAGTGCGGAGGAGATATAAAAAAAGGGTGTTGAAGAAAAGCATGTTAAAGAGACGAGTTACATCGAGTGTCATTGTCAGAAGGGAAAGCCGCCGTACCGAGAGGAAGGAGGTGAGTCGCCAGGTGGCCACAGCCACGAGCATGGAGAGCAGAGCCACACTAGACATCATCATCCCCCCTCCCACCATGCTGCTGCTAGCTGTCATCGCTGTTGCTGCGCCTGCAGCCGTAGCTGCTGCTGCAGCGGCTGCGAAATTCGCTGCGAGTTTCTGGTAAAGGAGGGGGAAAGGGCGGGGGTGGGGAAGAGTCGCAGGTGCGGCTGTGAAGCTGGAAGCATTGGAGACAAGCTGGTCAACTGGTACAACAATTCCTGGCACTCACTCACACCCTCCTTCCCTCTCCCTACTCACACACTCCTTCCCTCTCCCTACTCACACACTCCTTCCCTCTCCCTACTCACACACTCCTTCCCTCTCCCTACTCACACCCTCCTTCCCTCTCCCTACTCACACACTCCTTCCCTCTCCCTACTCACACACTCCTTCCCTCTCCCTACTCACACACTCCTACCCTCTCCCTACTCACACACTCCTTCCCTCTCCCTACTCACACACTCCTTCCCTCTCCCTACTCACACACTCGTTCCCTCTCCCTACGCACACACTCCTTCCCTCTCCCTACTCACACACTCCTTCCCTGTCCCTACTCACACACTCCTTCCCTGTCCCTACTCACACACTCCTTCCCTGTCCCTACTCACACACTCCTTCCCTGTCCCTACGCACACACTCCTTCCCTGTCCCTACTCACACACTCCTTCCCTGTCCCTACTCACACACTCCTTCCCTGTCCCTACTCACACACTCCTTCCCTCTCCCTACTCACACACTCCTTCCCTCTCCCTACTCACACACTCCTTCCCTCTCCCTACTCACACACTCCTTCCCTCTCCCTACTCACACACTCCTTCCCTCTCCCTACTCACACACTCCTTCCCTCTCCCTACTCACACACTCCTTCCCTGTCCCTACTCACACACTCCTTCCCTCTCCCTACTCACACACTCCTTCCCTCTCCCTACTCACACACTCCTTCCCTGTCCCTACTCACACACTCCTTCCCTGTCCCTACTCACACACTCCTTCCCTCTCCCTACTCACACACTCCTTCCCTCTCCCTACTCACACACTCCTTCCCTCTCCCTACTCACACACTCCTTCCCTCTCCCTACTCACACACTCCTTCCCTCTCCCTACTCACACACTCCTTCCCTCTCCCTACTCACACACTCCTTCCCTCTCCCTACTCACACACTCCTTCCCTCTCCCTACTCACACACTCCTTCCCTCTCCCTACTCACACACTCCTTCCCTCTCCCTACTCACACACTCCTTCCCTCTCCCTACTCACACACTCCTTCCCTCTCCCTACTCACACACTCCTTCCCTCTCCCTACTCACACACTCCTTCCCTCTCCCTACTCACACACTCCTTCCCTCTCCCTACTCACACACTCGTTCCCTCTCCCTACGCACACACTCCTTCCCTCTCCCTACGCACACACTCCTTCCCTCTCCCTACTCACACACTCCTTCCCTGTCCCTACTCACACACTCCTTCCCTGTCCCTACTCACACACTCCTTCCCTGTCCCTACTCACACACTCCTTCCCTGTCCCTACGCACACACTCCTTCCCTGTCCCTACTCACACACTCCTTCCCTGTCCCTACTCACACACTCCTTCCCTGTCCCTACTCACACACTCCTTCCCTCTCCCTACTCACACACTCCTTCCCTCTCCCTACTCACACACTCCTTCCCTCTCCCTACTCACACACTCCTTCCCTCTCCCTACTCACACACTCCTTCCCTCTCCCTACTCACACACTCCTTCCCTGTCCCTACTCACACACTCCTTCCCTGTCCCTACTCACACACTCCTTCCCTCTCCCTACTCACACACTCCTTCCCTGTCCCTACTCACACACTCCTTCCCTGTCCCTACTCACACACTCCTTCCCTCTCCCTACTCACACACTCCTTCCCTCTCCCTACTCACACACTCCTTCCCTCTCCCTACTCACACACTCCTTCCCTCTCCCTACTCACACACTCCTTCCCTCTCCCTACTCACACACTCCTTCCCTCTCCCTACTCACACACTCCTTCCCTCTCCCTACTCACACACTCCTTCCCTCTCCCTACTCACACACTCCTTCCCTCTCCCTACTCACACACTCCTTCCCTCTCCCTACTCACACACTCCTTCCCTCTCCCTACTCACACACTCCTTCCCTCTCCCTACTCACACACTCCTTCCCTGTCCCTACTCACACACTCCTTCCCTGTCCCTACTCACACACTCCTTCCCTGTCCCTACTCACACACTCCTTCCCTGTCCCTACTCACACACTCCTTCCCTGTCCCTACTCACACACTCCTTCCCTGTCCCTACTCACACACTCCTTCCCTGTCCCTACTCACACACTCCTTCCCTGTCCCTACTCACACACTCCTTCCCTGTCCCTACTCACACACTCCTTCCCTGTCCCTACTCACACACTCCTTCCCTGTCCCTACTCACACACTCCTTCCCTCTCCCTACTCACACACTCCTTCCCTCTCCCTACTCACACACTCCTTCCCTCTCCCTACTCACACACTCCTTCCCTGTCCCTACTCACACACTCCTTCCCTGTCCCTACTCACACACTCCTTCCCTCTCCCTACTCACACACTCCTTCCCTCTCCCTACTCACACACTCCTTCCCTCTCCCTACTCACACACTCCTTCCCTCTCCCTACTCACACACTACTTCCCTCTCCCTACTCACACACTCCTTCCCTCTCCCTACTCACACACTCCTTCCCTCTCCCTACTCACACACTCCTTCCCTCTCCCTACTCACACACTCCTTCCCTCTCCCTACTCACACACTCCTTCCCTCTCCCTACTCACACACTCCTTCCCTCTCCCTACTCACACACTCCTTCCCTCTCCCTAATCACACACTCCTTCCCTCTCCCTACTCACACACTCCTTCCCTCTCCCTACTCACACACTCCTTCCCTCTCCCTACTCACACACTCCTTCCCTCTCCCTACTCACACACTCCTTCCCTCTCCCTACTCACACACTCCTTCCCTCTCCCTACTCACACACTCCTTCCCTCTCCCTACTCACACACTCCTTCCCTCTCCCTACTCACACACTCCTTCCCTCTCCCTACTCACACACTCCTTCCCTCTCCCTACTCACACACTCCTTCCCTCTCCCTACTCACACACTCCTTCCCTCTCCCTACTCACACACTCCTTCCCTCTCCCTACTCACACACTCCTTCCTCTCCCTACTCACACACTCCTTCCCTCTCCCTACTCACACACTCCTTCCCTCTCCCTACTCACACACTCCTTCCCTCTCCCTACTCACACACTCCTTCCCTCTCCCTACTCACACACTCCTTCCCTCTCCCTACTCACACACTCCTTCCCTCTCCCTACTCACACACTCCTTCCCTGTCCCTACTCACACACTCCTTCCCTGTCCCTACTCACACACTCCTTCCCTGTCCCTACTCACACACTCCTTCCCTGTCCCTACTCACACACTCCTTCCCTGTCCCTACTCACACACTCCTTCCCTGTCCCTACTCACACACTCCTTCCCTGTCCCTACTCACACACTCCTTCCCTGTCCCTACTCACACACTCCTTCCCTGTCCCTACTCACACACTCCTTCCCTCTCCCTACTCACACACTCCTTCCCTCTCCCTACTCACACACTCCTTCCCTCTCCCTACTCACACACTCCTTCCCTCTCCCTACTCACACACTCCTTCCCTCTCCCTACTCACACACTCCTTCCCTCTCCCTACTCACACACTCCTTCCCTGTCCCTACTCACACACTCCTTCCCTGTCCCTACTCACACACTCCTTCCCTCTCCCTACTCACACACTCCTTCCCTCTCCCTACTCACACACTCCTTCCCTCTCCCTACTCACACACTCCTTCCCTCTCCCTACTCACACACTCCTTCCCTCTCCCTACTCACACACTCCTGCCCTCTCCCTACTCACACACTCCTTCCCTCTCCCTACTCACACACTCCTTCCCTCTCCCTACTCACACACTCCTTCCCTCTCCCTACTCACACACTCCTTCCCTCTCCCTACTCACACACTCCTTCCCTCTCCCTACTCACACACTCCTTCCCTCTCCCTACTCACACACTCCTTCCCTCTCCCTACTCACACACTCCTTCCCTCTCCCTACTCACACACTCCTTCCCTCTCCCTACTCACACACTCCTTCCCTCTCCCTACTCACACACTCCTGCCCTCTCCCTACTCACACACTCCTTCCCTCTCCCTACTCACACACTCCTTCCCTGTCCCTACTCACACACTCCTTCCCTGTCCCTACTCACACACTCCTTCCCTCTCCCTACTCACACACTCCTTCCCTGTCCCTACTCACACACTCCTTCCCTCTCCCTACTCACACACTCCTTCCCTCTCCCTACTCACACACTCCTTCCCTGTCCCTACTCACACACTCCTTCCCTGTCCCTACTCACACACTCCTTCCCTGTCCCTACTCACACACTCCTTCCCTGTCCCTACTCACACACTCCTTCCCTGTCCCTACTCACACACTCCTTCCCTGTCCCTACTCACACACTCCTTCCTGTCCCTACTCACACACTCCTTCCCTCTCCCTACTCACACACTCCTTCCCTGTCCCTACTCACACACTCCTTCCCTGTCCCTACTCACACACTCCTTCCCTGTCCCTACTCACACACTCCTTCCCTGTCCCTACTCACACACTCCTTCCCTCTCCCTACTCACACACTCCTTCCCTCTCCCTACTCACACACTCCTTCCCTCTCCCTACTCACACACTCCTTCCCTCTCCCTACTCACACACTACTTCCCTCTCCCTACTCACACACTCCTTCCCTCTCCCTACTCACACACTCCTTCCCTCTCCCTACTCACACACTCCTTCCCTCTCCCTACTCACACACTCCTTCCCTCTCCCTACTCACACACTCCTTCCCTCTCCCTACTCACACACTCCTTCCCTCTCCCTACTCACACACTCCTTCCCTCTCCCTACTCACACACTCCTTCCCTCTCCCTACTCACACACTCCTTCCCTCTCCCTACTCACACACTCCTTCCCTCTCCCTACTCACACACTCCTTCCCTCTCCCTACTCACACACTCCTTCCCTCTCCCTACTCACACACTCCTTCCTCTCCCTACTCACACACTCCTTCCCTCTCCCTACTCACACACTCCTTCCCTCTCCCTACTCACACACTCCTTCCCTCTCCCTACTCACACACTCCTTCCCTCTCCCTACTCACACACTCCTTCCCTCTCCCTACTCACACACTCCTTCCCTCTCCCTACTCACACACTCCTTCCCTCTCCCTACTCACACACTCCTTCCCTCTCCCTACTCACACACTCCTTCCCTCTCCCTACTCACACACTCCTTCCCTCTCCCTACTCACACACTCCTTCCCTCTCCCTACTCACACACTCCTTCCCTCTCCCTACTCACACACTCCTTCCCTCTCCCTACTCACACACTCCTTCCCTGTCCCTACTCACACACTCCTTCCCTGTCCCTACTCACACACTCCTTCCCTGTCCCTACTCACACACTCCTTCCCTGTCCCTACTCACACACTCCTTCCCTGTCCCTACTCACACACTCCTTCCCTGTCCCTACTCACACACTCCTTCCCTGTCCCTACTCACACACTCCTTCCCTGTCCCTACTCACACACTCCTTCCCTGTCCCTACTCACACACTCCTTCCCTGTCCCTACTCACACACTCCTTCCCTCTCCCTACTCACACACTCCTTCCCTCTCCCTACTCACACACTCCTTCCCTCTCCCTACTCACACACTCCTTCCCTCTCCCTACTCACACACTCCTTCCCTCTCCCTACTCACACACTCCTTCCCTCTCCCTACTCACACACTCCTTCCCTGTCCCTACTCACACACTCCTTCCCTGTCCCTACTCACACACTCCTTCCCTCTCCCTACTCACACACTCCTTCCCTCTCCCTACTCACACACTCCTTCCCTCTCCCTACTCACACACTCCTTCCCTCTCCCTACTCACACACTCCTGCCCTCATCCCTACTCACACACTCCTTCCCTCTCCCTACTCACACACTCCTTCCCTCTCCCTACTCACACACTCCTTCCCTCTCCCTACTCACACACTCCTTCCCTCTCCCTACTCACACACTCCTTCCCTCTCCCTACTCACACACTCCTTCCCTCTCCCTACTCACACACTCCTTCCCTCTCCCTACTCACACACTCCTTCCCTCTCCCTACTCACACACTCCTTCCCTCTCCCTACTCACACACTCCTTCCCTCTCCCTACTCACACACTCCTGCCCTCTCCCTACTCACACACTCCTTCCCTCTCCCTACTCACACACTCCTTCCCTCTCCCTACTCACACACTCCTTCCCTGTCCCTACTCACACACTCCTTCCCTCTCCCTACTCACACACTCCTTCCCTGTCCCTACTCACACACTCCTTCCCTCTCCCTACTCACACACTCCTTCCCTCTCCCTACTCACACACTCCTTCCCTGTCCCTACTCACACACTCCTTCCCTGTCCCTACTCACACACTCCTTCCCTGTCCCTACTCACACACTCCTTCCCTGTCCCTACTCACACACTCCTTCCCTCTCCCTACTCACACACTCCTTCCCTGTCCCTACTCACACACTCCTTCCCTCTCCCTACTCACACACTCCTTCCCTGTCCCTACTCACACACTCCTTCCCTGTCCCTACTCACACACTCCTTCCCTCTCCCTACTCACACACTCCTTCCCTCTCCCTACTCACACACTCCTTCCCTGTCCCTACTCACACACTCCTTCCCTGTCCCTACTCACACACTCCTTCCCTGTCCCTACTCACACACTCCTTCCCTGTCCCTACTCACACACTCCTTCCCTCTCCCTACTCACACACTCCTTCCCTCTCCCTACTCACACACTCCTTCCCTCTCCCTACTCACACACTCCTTCCCTCTCCCTACTCACACACTCCTTCCCTCTCCCTACTCACACACTCCTTCCCTGTCCCTACTCACACACTCCTTCCCTGTCCCTACTCACACACTCCTTCCCTCTCCCTACTCACACACTCCTTCCCTCTCCCTACTCACACACTCCTTCCCTCTCCCTACTCACACACTCCTTCCCTCTCCCTACTCACACACTCCTTCCCTCTCCCTACTCACACACTCCTTCCCTCTCCCTACTCACACACTCCTTCCTCTCCCTACTCACACACTCCTTCCCTCTCCCTACTCACACACTCCTTCCCTCTCCCTACTCACACACTCCTTCCCTCTCCCTACTCACACACTCCTTCCCTGTCCCTACTCACACACTCCTTCCCTCTCCCTACTCACACACTCCTTCCCTGTCCCTACTCACACACTCCTTCCCTGTCCCTACTCACACACTCCTTCCCTGTCCCTACTCACACACTCCTTCCCTCTCCCTACTCACACACTCCTTCCCTCTCCCTACTCACACACTCCTTCCCTCTCCCTACTCACACACTCCTTCCCTCTCCCTACTCACACACTCCTTCCCTCTCCCTACTCACACACTCCTTCCCTCTCCCTACTCACACACTCCTTCCCTGTCCCTACTCACACACTCCTTCCCTCTCCCTACTCACACACTCCTTCCCTCTCCCTACTCACACACTCCTTCCCTCTCCCTACTCACACACTCCTTCCCTCTCCCTACTCACACACTCCTTCCCTCTCCCTACTCACACACTCCTTCCCTCTCCCTACTCACACACTCCTTCCCTCTCCCTACTCACACACTCCTTCCCTCTCCCTACTCACACACTCCTTCCCTCTCCCTACTCACACACTCCTTCCCTCTCCCTACTCACACACTCCTTCCCTCTCCCTACTCACACACTCCTTCCCTCTCCCTACTCACACACTCCTTCCCTCTCCCTACTCACACACTCCTTCCCTCTCCCTACTCACACACTCCTTCCCTCTCCCTACTCACACACTCCTTCCCTCTCCCTACTCACACACTCCTTCCCTCTCCCTACTCACACACTCCTTCCCTGTCCCTACTCACACACTCCTTCCCTGTCCCTACTCACACACTCCTTCCCTCTCCCTACTCACACACTCCTTCCCTCTCCCTACTCACACACTCCTTCCCTCTCCCTACTCACACACTCCTTCCCTCTCCCTACTCACACACTCCTTCCCTCTCCCTACTCACACACTCCTTCCCTCTCCCTACTCACACACTCCTTCCCTCTCCCTACTCACACACTCCTTCCCTCTCCCTACTCACACACTCCTTCCCTCTCCCTACTCACACACTCCTTCCCTCTCCCTACTCACACACTCCTTCCCTCTCCCTACTCACACACTCCTTCCCTCTCCCTACTCACACACTCCTTCCCTCTCCCTACTCACACACTCCTTCCCTCTCCCTACTCACACACTCCTTCCCTCTCCCTACTCACACACTCCTTCCCTCTCCCTACTCACACACTCCTTCCCTCTCCCTACTCACACACTCCTTCCCTCTCCCTACTCACACACTCCTTCCCTCTCCCTACTCACACACTCCTTCCCTCTCCCTACTCACACACTCCTTCCCTCTCCCTACTCACACACTCCTTCCCTCTCCCTACTCACACACTCCTTCCCTCTCCCTACTCACACACTCCTTCCCTCTCCCTACTCACACACTCCTTCCCTCTCCCTACTCACACACTCCTTCCCTCTCCCTACTCACACACTCCTTCCCTCTCCCTACTCACACACTCCTTCCCTCTCCCTACTCACACACTCCTTCCCTCTCCCTACTCACACACTCCTTCCCTCTCCCTACTCACACACTCCTTCCCTCTCCCTACTCACACACTCCTTCCCTCTCCCTACTCACACACTCCTTCCCTCTCCCTGCTCACACACTCCTTCCCTCTCCCTACTCACACACTCCTTCCCTCTCCCTACTCACACACTCCTTCCCTCTCCCTACTCACACACTCCTTCCCTGTCCCTACTCACACACTCCTTCCCTGTCCCTACTCACACACTCCTTCCCTGTCCCTACTCACACACTCCTTCCCTGTCCCTACTCACACACTCCTTCCCTCTCCCTACTCACACACTCCTTCCCTCTCCCTACTCACACACTCCTTCCCTCTCCCTACTCACACACTCCTTCCCTCTCCCTACTCACACACTCCTTCCCTCTCCCTACTCACACACTCCTTCCCTGTCCCTACTCACACACTCCTTCCCTGTCCCTACTCACACACTCCTTCCCTCTCCCTACTCACACACTCCTTCCCTCTCCCTACTCACACACTCCTTCCCTCTCCCTACTCACACACTCCTTCCCTCTCCCTACTCACACACTCCTTCCCTCTCCCTACTCACACACTCCTTCCCTCTCCCTACTCACACACTCCTTCCCTCTCCCTACTCACACACTCCTTCCCTCTCCCTACTCACACACTCCTTCCCTGTCCCTACTCACACACTCCTTCCCTGTCCCTACTCACACACTCCTTCCCTCTCCCTACTCACACACTCCTTCCCTCTCCCTACTCACACACTCCTTCCCTGTCCCTACTCACACACTCCTTCCCTGTCCCTACTCACACACTCCTTCCCTCTCCCTACTCACACACTCCTTCCCTCTCCCTACTCACACACTCCTTCCCTCTCCCTACTCACACACTCCTTCCCTCTCCCTACTCACACACTCCTTCCCTCTCCCTACTCACACACTCCTTCCCTCTCCCTACTCACACACTCCTTCCCTCTCCCTACTCACACACTCCTTCCCTCTCCCTACTCACACACTCCTTCCCTCTCCCTACTCACACACTCCTTCCCTCTCCCTACTCACACACTCCTTCCCTCTCCCTACTCACACACTCCTTCCCTCTCCCTACTCACACACTCCTTCCCTGTCCCTACTCACACACTCCTTCCCTGTCCCTACGCACACACTCCTTCCCTCTCCCTACTCACACACTCCTTCCCTCTCCCTACTCACACACTCCTTCCCTCTCCTTACTCACACACTCCTTCCCTCTCCCTACTCACACACTCCTTCCCTCTCCCTACTCACACACTCCTTCCCTCTCCCTACTCACACACTCCTTCCCTCTCCCTACTCACACACTCCTTCCCTCTCCCTACTCACACACTCCTTCCCTCTCCCTACTCACACACTCCTTCCCTGTCCCTACTCACACACTCCTTCCCTGTCCCTACTCACACACTCCTTCCCTGTCCCTACTCACACACTCCTTCCCTGTCCCTACTCACACACTCCTTCCCTGTCCCTACTCACACACTCCTTCCCTGTCCCTACTCACACACTCCTTCCCTGTCCCTACTCACACACTCCTTCCCTCTCCCTACTCACACACTCCTTCCCTCTCCCTACTCACACACTCCTTCCCTGTCCCTACTCACACACTCCTTCCCTGTCCCTACTCACACACTCCTTCCCTGTCCCTACTCACACACTCCTTCCCTGTCCCTACTCACACACTCCTTCCCTGTCCCTACTCACACACTCCTTCCCTGTCCCTACTCACACACTCCTTCCCTCTCCCTACTCACACACTCCTTCCCTCTCCCTACTCACACACTCCTTCCCTCTCCCTACTCACACACTCCTTCCCTCTCCCTACTCACACACTCCTTCCCTCTCCCTACTCACACACTCCTTCCCTCTCCCTACTCACACACCCCTTCCCTCTCCCTACTCACACACTCCTTCCCTCTCCCTACTCACACACTCCTTCCCTCTCCCTACTCACACACTCCTTCCCTCTCCCTACTCACACACTCCTTCCCTGTCCCTACTCACACACTCCTTCCCTGTCCCTACTCACACACTCCTTCCCTGTCCCTACTCACACACTCCTTCCCTGTCCCTACTCACACACTCCTTCCCTGTCCCTACTCACACACTCCTTCCTGTCCCTACTCACACACTCCTTCCCTCTCCCTACTCACACACTCCTTCCCTCTCCCTACTCACACACTCCTTCCCTCTCCCTACTCACACACTCCTTCCCTCTCCCTACTCACACACTCCTTCCCTCTCCCTACTCACACACTCCTTCCCTCTCCCTACTCACACACTCCTTCCCTCTCCCTACTCACACACTCCTTCCCTCTCCCTACTCACACACTCCTTCCCTCTCCCTACTCACACACTCCTTCCCTCTCCCTACTCACACACTCCTTCCCTCTCCCTACTCACACACTCCTTCCCTCTCCCTACTCACACACTCCTTCCCTCTCCCTACTCACACACTCCTTCCCTCTCCCTACTCACACACTCCTTCCCTCTCCCTACTCACACACTCCTTCCCTCTCCCTACTCACACACTCCTTCCCTCTCCCTACTCACACACTCCTTCCCTCTCCCTACTCACACACTCCTTCCCTCTCCCTACTCACACACTCCTTCCCTCTCCCTACTCACACACTCCTTCCCTCTCCCTACTCACACACTCCTTCCCTCTCCCTACTCACACACTCCTTCCCTCTCCCTACTCACACACTCCTTCCCTCTCCCTACTCACACACTCCTTCCCTCTCCCTACTCACACACTCCTTCCCTCTCCCTACTCACACACTCCTTCCCTCTCCCTACTCACACACTCCTTCCCTCTCCCTACTCACACACTCCTTCCCTCTCCCTACTCACACACTCCTTCCCTCTCCCTACTCACACACTCCTTCCCTCTCCCTACTCACACACTCCTTCCCTCTCCCTACTCACACACTCCTTCCCTCTCCCTACTCACACACTCCTTCCCTCTCCCTACTCACACACTCCTTCCCTCTCCCTACTCACACACTCCTTCCCTCTCCCTACTCACACACTCCTTCCCTCTCCCTACTCACACACTCCTTCCCTCTCCCTACTCACACACTCCTTCCCTCTCCCTACTCACACACTCCTTCCCTCTCCCTACTCACACACTCCTTCCCTCTCCCTACTCACACACTCCTTCCCTCTCCCTACTCACACACTCCTTCCCTCTCCCTACTCACACACTCCTTCCCTCTCCCTACTCACACACTCCTTCCCTCTCCCTACTCACACACTCCTTCCCTGTCCCTACTCACACACTCCTTCCCTGTCCCTACTCACACACTCCTTCCCTGTCCCTACTCACACACTCCTTCCCTGTCCCTACTCACACACTCCTTCCCTGTCCCTACTCACACACTCCTTCCCTGTCCCTACTCACACACTCCTTCCCTGTCCCTACTCACACACTCCTTCCCTGTCCCTACTCACACACTCCTTCCCTGTCCCTACTCACACACTCCTTCCCTCTCCCTACTCACACACTCCTTCCCTCTCCCTACTCACACACTCCTTCCCTCTCCCTACTCACACACTCCTTCCCTCTCCCTACTCACACACTCCTTCCCTCTCCCTACTCACACACTCCTTCCCTCTCCCTACTCACACACTCCTTCCCTCTCCCTACTCACACACTCCTTCCCTCTCACACACTCCTTCCCTCTCCCTACTCACACACTCCTTCCCTCTCCCTACTCACACACTCCTTCCCTCTCCCTACTCACACACTCCTTCCCTCTCCCTACTCACACACTCCTTCCCTCTCCCTACTCACACACTCCTTCCCTCTCCCTACTCACACACTCCTTCCCTCTCCCTACTCACACACTCCTTCCCTCTCCCTACTCACACACCCTTCCCTCTCCCTACTCACACACTCCTTCCCTCTCCCTACTCACACACTCCTTCCCTCTCCCTACTCACACACTCCTTCCCTCTCCCTACTCACACACTCCTTCCCTCTCCCTACTCACACACTCCTTCCCTCTCCTACTCACACACCTTCCTCCCTACTCACACACTCCTTCCCTCTCCCTACTCACACACTCCTTCCCTCTCCCTACTCACACACTCCTTCCCTCTCCCTACTCACACACTCCTTCCCTCTCCCTACTCACACACTCCTTCCCTCTCCCTACTCACACACTCCTTCCCTCTCCCTACTCACACACTCCTTCCCTCTCCCTACTCACACACTCCTTCCCTCTCCCTACTCACACACTCCTTCCCTCTCCCTACTCACACACTCCTTCCCTCTCCCTACTCACACACTCCTTCCCTCTCCCTACTCACACACTCCTTCCCTCTCCCTACTCACACACTCCTTCCCTCTCCCTACTCACACACTCCTTCCCTCTCCCTACTCACACACATCCTTCCCTCTCCCTACTCACACACTCCTTCCCTCTCCCTACTCACACACTCCTTCCCTCTCCCTACTCACACACTCCTTCCCTCTCCCTACTCACACACTCCTTCCCTCTCCCTACTCACACACTCCTTCCCTGTCCCTACTCACACACTCCTTCCCTGTCCCTACTCACACACTCCTTCCCTGTCCCTACTCACACACTCCTTCCCTCTCCCTACTCACACACTCCTTCCCTCTCCCTACTCACACACTCCTTCCCTCTCCCTACTCACACACTCCTTCCCTCTCCCTACTCACACACTCCTTCCCTCTCCCTACTCACACACCCCTTCCCTCTCCCTACTCACACACTCCTTCCCTCTCCCTACTCACACACCCCTTCCCTCTCCCTACTCACACACTCCTTCCCTCTCCCTACTCACACACTCCTTCCCTCTCCCTACTCACACACTCCTTCCCTCTCCCTACTCACACACTCCTTCCCTCTCCCTACTCACACACTCCTTCCCTCTCCCTACTCACACACTCCTTCCCTCTCCCTACTCACACACTCCTTCCCTGTCCCTACTCACACACTCCTTCCCTGTCCCTACTCACACACTCCTTCCCTCTCCCTACTCACACACTCCTTCCCTCTCCCTACTCACACACTCCTTCCCTCTCCCTACTCACACACTCCTTCCCTCTCCCTACTCACACACTCCTTCCCTCTCCCTACTCACACACTCCTTCCCTCTCCCTACTCACACACTCCTTCCCTCTCCCTACTCACACACTCCTTCCCTCTCCCTACTCACACACTCCTTCCCTCTCCCTACTCACACACTCCTTCCCTCTCCCTACTCACACACTCCTTCCCTCTCCCTACTCACACACTCCTTCCCTCTCCCTACTCACACACTCCTTCCCTCTCCCTACTCACACACTCCTTCCCTCTCCCTACTCACACACTCCTTCCCTCTCCCTACTCACACACTCCTTCCCTCTCCCTACTCACACACTCCTTCCCTCTCCCTACTCACACACTCCTTCCCTCTCCCTACTCACACACTCCTTCCCTCTCCCTACTCACACACTCCTTCCCTCTCCCTACTCACACACTCCTTCCCTCTCCCTACTCACACACTCCTTCCCTCTCCCTACTCACACACTCCTTCCCTCTCCCTACTCACACACTCCTTCCCTCTCCCTACTCACACACTCCTTCCCTCTCCCTACTCACACACTCCTTCCCTCTCCCTACTCACACACTCCTTCCCTCTCCCTACTCACACACTCCTTCCCTCTCCCTACTCACACACTCCTTCCCTGTCCCTACTCACACACTCCTTCCCTGTCCCTACTCACACACTCCTTCCCTCTCCCTACTCACACACTCCTTCCCTCTCCCTACTCACACACTCCTTCCCTCTCCCTACTCACACACTCCTTCCCTCTCCCTACTCACACACTCCTTCCCTCTCCCTACTCACACACCCCTTCCCTCTCCCTACTCACACACTCCTTCCCTCTCCCTACTCACACACCCCTTCCCTCTCCCTACTCACACACTCCTTCCCTCTCCCTACTCACACACTCCTTCCCTCTCCCTACTCACACACTCCTTCCCTCTCCCTACTCACACACTCCTTCCCTCTCCCTACTCACACACTCCTTCCCTCTCCCTACTCACACACTCCTTCCCTCTCCCTACTCACACACTCCTTCCCTGTCCCTACTCACACACTCCTTCCCTCTCCCTACTCACACACTCCTTCCCTCTCCCTACTCACACACTCCTTCCCTCTCCCTACTCACACACTCCTTCCCTCTCCCTACTCACACACTCCTTCCCTCTCCCTACTCACACACTCCTTCCCTCTCCCTACTCACACACTCCTTCCCTCTCCCTACTCACACACTCCTTCCCTCTCCCTACTCACACACTCCTTCCCTCTCCCTACTCACACACTCCTTCCCTCTCCCTACTCACACACTCCTTCCCTCTCCCTACTCACACACTCCTTCCCTCTCCCTACTCACACACTCCTTCCCTCTCCCTACTCACACACTCCTTCCCTCTCCCTACTCACACACTCCTTCCCTCTCCCTACTCACACACTCCTTCCCTCTCCCTACTCACACACTCCTTCCCTCTCCCTACTCACACACTCCTTCCCTCTCCCTACTCACACACTCCTTCCCTCTCCCTACTCACACACTCCTTCCCTCTCCCTACTCACACACTCCTTCCCTCTCCCTACTCACACACTCCTTCCCTCTCCCTACTCACACACTCCTTCCCTCTCCCTACTCACACACTCCTTCCCTCTCCCTACTCACACACTCCTTCCCTCTCCCTACTCACACACTCCTTCCCTCTCCCTACTCACACACTCCTTCCCTCTCCCTACTCACACACTCCTTCCCTCTCCCTACTCACACACTCCTTCCCTCTCCCTACTCACACACTCCTTCCCTCTCCCTACTCACACACTCCTTCCCTCTCCCTACTCACACACTCCTTCCCTCTCCCTACTCACACACTCCTTCCCTCTCCCTACTCACACACTCCTTCCCTCTCCCTACTCACACACTCCTTCCCTCTCCCTACTCACACACTCCTTCCCTCTCCCTACTCACACACTCCTTCCCTCTCCCTACTCACACACTCCTTCCCTCTCCCTACTCACACACTCCTTCCCTCTCCCTACTCACACACTCCTTCCCTCTCCCTACTCACACACTCCTTCCCTCTCCCTACTCACACACTCCTTCCCTCTCCCTACTCACACACTCCTTCCCTCTCCCTACTCACACACTCCTTCCCTCTCCCTACTCACACACTCCTTCCCTCTCCCTACTCACACACTCCTTCCCTCTCCCTACTCACACACTCCTTCCCTCTCCCTACTCACACACTCCTTCCCTGTCCCTACTCACACACTCCTTCCCTCTCCCTACTCACACACTCCTTCCCTCTCCCTACTCACACACTCCTTCCCTCTCCCTACTCACACACTCCTTCCCTCTCCCTACTCACACACTCCTTCCCTCTCCCTACTCACACACTCCTTCCCTCTCCCTACTCACACACTCCTTCCCTCTCCCTACTCACACACTCCTTCCCTCTCCCTACTCACACACTCCTTCCCTCTCCCTACTCACACACTCCTTCCCTCTCCCTACTCACACACTCCTTCCCTCTCCCTACTCACACACTCCTTCCCTCTCCCTACTCACACACTCCTTCCCTCTCCCTACTCACACACTCCTTCCCTCTCCCTACTCACACACTCCTTCCCTCTCCCTACTCACACACTCCTTCCCTGTCCCTACTCACACACTCCTTCCCTCTCCCTACTCACACACTCCTTCCCTGTCCCTACTCACACACTCCTTCCCTCTCCCTACTCACACACTCCTTCCCTCTCCCTACTCACACACTCCTTCCCTCTCCCTACTCACACACTCCTTCCCTCTCCCTACTCACACACTCCTTCCCTCTCCCTACTCACACACCCCTTCCCTCTCCCTACTCACACACTCCTTCCCTCTCCCTACTCACACACTCCTTCCCTCTCCCTACTCACACACTCCTTCCCTGTCCCTACTCACACACTCCTTCCCTCTCCCTACTCACACACTCCTTCCCTCTCCCTACTCACACACTCCTTCCCTCTCCCTACTCACACACTCCTTCCCTGTCCCTACTCACACATCCTTCCCTCTCCCTACTCACACACTCCTTCCCTCTCCCTACTCACACACTCCTTCCCTCTCCCTACTCACACACTCCTTCCCTCTCCCTACTCACACACTCCTTCCCTCTCCCTACTCACACACTCCTTCCCTCTCCCTACTCACACACTCCTTCCCTCTCCCTCACTCCTTCACTCCCTCCATGTCTCTCTGCCTCACTCCCTCCCGCGTTGTCACCCACCTTGCAGGGCTCGGCAATGAAGCCGAGGGAGATGAGCAGCGAGAAGGTCTCGTCCGTAAAGCGCGTGAAGAGACGGATCTGATGGCGGGCAGAGGGGGGAGAGGAAGGGTGAGGCGGGGTAGATGATGGCATGATGGCATAGAATGAAGCCGAGGGAGATGAGCAGCGAGAAGGTCTCGTCCGTGAAGAGTCGAATCTGTTAAGGGTGGTGGCACGGAGGAGCAGGGAGAGGGAGAGGGGAGGAGAGAGAGAGGAAAGGGAGTAAACAAGTTAGCAATCAACAATTAAGTGAATGAAAAACCAAAACGAACCCGCCCATTCACACAATCACGTACGTTTTTTTCTCCACAACTCCCCTTCACAATTTTTGTCACCCTATGTGCCAGTCCTTCGCCAATCCCTCCCCGACCGCACAACACCCCTTCTCCACCCTACTGTTCTCCCTTTTCCCCCTCCATTTCACACCCCCCCTTCTCCCCCCAACTCCCCACCCTTTCTTCGCCTATTTCTCCCCTTTTTTTAACTACCTGTTTCCCCCATCCTCTCTCTTTCTGAACCTCACCAGGTCGCTAGCGCCAGTGAGCGAGAGAACGAGCAGGAAGGCGGCAGACCACACGCTCACACACGCGTACACGGGCAGAAAGGGCAGCGCCAACGCTGCTGCGGACTGGGGGACCAGGGGGAAGGGGCGAAGGGGGGAAGGGGAAGGAAGAGCAGAGTGATGCGGCAGCCACTCGAGGTTCACCCACTCGTACACGCGCAGGAACGGCAGAGCCAGCGCTGCTGCCGACTGGATGGGAGAAGTGGGGGGGTTGGTGAGCGGAGAAGGATGCGATGCAGAGTGATGCAGCACGTGTGAACGGGGAGGAGGAAGGCGATGGGGGATGAAGTGGATGGTATTAAAGCTCAACTTGTATAGGGGACACCAATAGTGAGGCGGCACTTATATATCATAGCTCACCTTATAGCGAAGCGCAAATATGTAGATCCCCTTATATCGAAGCTTGACATATATATCGAAGCTGACCTTCTACCGAAGCGCGAAGCTCACCTTATAGAGCAGCCCCGTGAAGACGACGACGAGGCCTGTGGGGCCGAGCAGGGTGAGCGGCTGGCCGGAAAACATGGCGTAAACCACGCCGGATACTGGGGAGAGGGAGAGTGTGGGGGGAAGGGGGGGAAGGTCGAGGATGGGGAAGGAGGTGAGGGATACACGGCGTTGCTGGATGGGGCGAGAGGGCGAGAGGAAGGAGAGAGGGGAAAGAGGCGTGGCGGGGAATGATTAGGCGGATGCGGAAAGGGAAGGCGGAGCAAACTTGTGGGTGCAGGAGAGGAGCGTTGAAGGGGAAGGGGAAGGGGAAGAAGAAGAAAAGACAGAGCTACTGCAGAGCTACTCACTCGCGGTCCCGAGAATAGTCTCAACCACTCCGATGGCGCCACCTGTCTGCGCGGCCGTCAGCCTGACGTCAGCACAATTGCGCGGAGAGAGAAAGAGGAGGAAGTGAGAAAGGAGGTTAAGTTGTAAGGACTTCCGAGCAAACAAAAAAGGGACGAAAGTAGAAAACGGAACGGAATTCAAGAACGGAGAGATTGATGCTAGGAAACGGAATTCAAGAACGGAGAGATTGATGCTAGGAAACGGAATTCAAGAACGGAGAGATTGATGCTAGGAAACGGAATTCAAGAACGGAGAGATTGATGCTAGGAAACGGAATTCTGGAGCCTCTTAGCAGCAAAGAAGCGCAGTGTGAAAATGAATTCCAACCGACGAGCCCACCGCGCCGCCATGGCTTACCCGCCGAATGCAATGCACGGCGTGAGGCACGCGAAGAAGAGGAACATCGTGCTCGCCGCCGCGGCGGGATGCAGCCCATCGCGCACATCGCTTCCCACGTGCGGAACCTTGCGCCGAATGTCCGCCCACAGCGGCGCGCCAAATCCCCCCTCCGCCGCAGACCCTTCCGCGGACCCTGTTTCCGCACTGCTGGTATGTGCGCTGCTGGTGCTGCTGCTCTGCTCGATGCTGCTGCGATGCGTACCGCTTGGCTCCGTCACTGAAGGTCGTTGCATCACCGCCATACCGCCCATCTCCTCGATCCGCGCCGCCTCTTCCGCCGCGCTCAGCGGCGCAATACCCGCTGAGTCACGGCTCATGTGCCCGTCGGTGATACGGGTCGCAGATGCCGTTTCCCCGTCCCGGTTCTGTCTCTTTCCGTTGCTTGTCTCCCGCGCCTCGTCGTTTTTCTCCTCTCGCGCATCGTCGTGCACGATCGCGCCATTGCTTTGAGATGATTGGCACACGTGGCGGGAAGAGCGCGATGAATCTTGCGTCGGCGCATGTCTTGGGGCTGGTGGTTCGGCAGAGGTGCACTTGACTGAGAATCGGCGAAGCGAGAGGCGCTTCGACGGGACAGTACGGGTTGAATTTCGACCAAGCAGGCATTGGACTTTGAATCTAGTGTCTAAAGCTGGGTGAGCAGATTGGACGGGACAGATTGGCGTAGCAGCAAATGTCGATACGTTTGACCGGGATGATCGGACGGCGGAGAAGTCAGCAGCTGGAGATCCAGCAGCGATCAACGGTTGCGAAGATAAACCCGCCATTGCCAAATTTCTGAAGAAAGCGTTGGAGGAAGAGCTGGGGGCTTGTGAGGTCGAGATTCGGCGGATCAAACTGAGTTGTGAGACGCGCAGTTCGTCTCTTCTCTTTGTTCCGCGAACCCCGCCGCCTTCGTCTTGCGAGTCTGACTACTTTGTGATCACTTTAACTCGGCAGGAGTTCACTTCACGCGCAAAAGGAGCTGGCTGCTGTTCCGTGTTCAATCAAGAGAATCTGATCTCACTTCTACGCTCACTTTCTCTGGTTAAAACCCAAAACAAGCCTTCTCCCTCGTCTCCCTCCCACCTACTAATCTGGTTATCCGCGTGGTAGTAGTTGGTTTCTCTGGCCTCCAAACCATTCGCTTCGGCTCTAATGCGATGAATCGTGGTACGGTATTTATTTCTTGCTGCAAGTTCGTGTATCAACTGTAACTGCTGCAGCCAGGTTCATTCGTATATCTCTTTGGAAATTGTGATCTGCTGAAAAACTACCTGCCCGAGGCAGAAAAAACCAGAAGTCATGGCAAGAGGCGCGCGCCTCGAAAGCATGACCTTCTCTTCGCCGCCAACCCAATGCGCGCTATAAAAAAACCCTTCGCTGATTGGCCATCCTGAAGATTTGGAGAGGTGTGTGTGGTGGCTCGAACCGTCGCCGACGTGGCTCTGACGATGTTCTCGAGGGAGTGTCTCATTGCAGGGGGAGATTCATTCAAAAGGCCGGAATCAGCTCAAATAAATGTCTGGTGTTCTGTCCAACGAACCACAGTGTGCTGTACACTGAAGTGGAGGATATGAGCAAATGTACAAAGGTGCGTGTAGCAAAAAATGCATGTTTCAAACCCATCGGTCACCGTGATATGTACATCCACATGTTCGACAACGAGTGGAAGAAAATTCACGGCGGAGGCCACCTCCACGTGGAGTAGGCTTCCAACTTAAGCAGCTCGATGTAGCACTCGTTCGCTAGTAGTTCCAGCCGACAAGCACATCTGTTGACAACTATTCGCTATCGTTACTTTTGAAATTGTGTTTGACATTAGGGATTTTGATGTTATACGTTATAACCTGAGACACGCCTTTTCAACCGTTGCCAGCCTTCATTCAGGTTATGTACTTCCGCAAAACTGAGTTATCCTTCACGACGCACATATCCAGTTGAAGGGTTCTTAGGGTAGATCGAGCTACTGTAATAAATCGCAGCAGTGACCGTCAGGCGTTCGCAACCACCAGGTGTCATAGAAAATCACTTGGCCCTAAAGCATGAAAGCGTAATGCAAATCGCCGCGATCGCCCTAACTAGCTACCAGGCCCTACTCGCCTCGGCTCTCTACCAGCAACTCATTTCGCAACCGCATCAGCAAAACCCCAAGGTTGTTCTTCCCCCTCCGTGTCCACCCACTCCCCCAGAAGAAATCGTGCGTAGACGCCTCGACAAGAGGTGAATCTCCAGTGGAAAGCAGGAGTTCTTTCAGCTGTGGGTACGTCGTGAATTTCTTTCTTAGCGCCGCCCGCATGACTGCTAGCTTCTCCTCCTGCCAGTTTGGCCGCAGCTGGTGACCAGCAGGTGCGGGTGAGGAAATGGGAGGGGTGAGGGTTAGTAGGGGATCATGAACGAAGTAGTTTGGAATGAGAAGGTGATCTGGGAAGCATGCATTAGGTCTTCACGTCACACACAGTACCATGCCCGATCCACACACGCTCCTCCACACACACTCCCATGCACGCCTCACATACAAGGTCTGGTCTCTTCCGCTCCAGAGCACGGCCAATCCGAGCAGCCTCTTCCGGAGTTTCAGCTGCCCGAATCTCCCGCACTGCCCGTGCCGCCTCGTATTCACATGGTGAGCATGAAAACTTTTGAGCCTGCATGGGAATTGGTGACAGATAAAAGGGGAAGTATCATTGGCATGGCAGTCCAGAGAGAGCCCTACTGAAAAGGTAAAAGCTCGCAACAAACCCCATGCTCACCTGATAAAAATGTTCCACTGTGTGCCACAGCACCTCTTCCCCCTCCTCTCCTCCCCCGTTAGAAGCAGCAGAGGTGGATGGCGGAGAGGAGGAGGAGGAAGGGAGGGAGAGGGGGAGGACCAGGGGGAGGCGGATGGGATGCGGGGAGAAGTTGGATAGGGCACCAAAAGGGTCCCATGATTTGTAGAAAGAGATGACAGGTGGCGGGCCAGGAGTGGTTGGAGGAGTCACTGAAATGGCCACGGAGGTACAATACGAGTTATGCAAGAGGGGAGGGATAGCAGGAGGAGGGTAGTCAGGGGAGGGGAGAGAAGGCATGACAAGGTTGAAGGATGAGGGTGAGGTGATAGTAAGATTGAGGGGGGCAGAGGCAGGGGGATGGATGGATGGATGGATGGATGGATGGATGGATGGATGGATGGATGGATGGATGGATGGATGGATGGATGGATGGATGGATGGATGGATGGATGGATGGATGGATGGATGGATGGATGGATGGATGGATGGATGGATGGATGGATGGATGGATGGATGGATGGATGGATGGATGGATGGATGGATGGATGGATGGATGGATGGATGGATGCATGGATGGATGGATGCATGGATGGATGGATGCATGGATGGATGGATGGATGGATGGATGGATGGATGGATGGATGGATGGATGGATGGATGGATGGATGGATGGATGGATGGATGGATGGATGGATGGATGGATGGATGGATGGATGGATGGATGGATGGATGGATGGATGGATGGATGGATGGTGGGCCAGCCAAACAGAAAATCAACACAGAGAGTGCGCCGAGAGAGAAAAGGCGAAAGCAGACAGAGGGCTCTTGAGGCACCTCATAAGGCGAAGGAAGACAAACGAGACTTCATTCTTGAGAGCAAGGAGCGGACTCACATCTGTATACCCAAGGAGGGAAGACAATGCAAGCTGTGACGATTGAATGGTAGCAGAGGAGTGGCGAGGAGTGGAGAGGAGTGGCGAGGAGTGGAGAGGACTCACGTCTACATTCGAAGGTGGGCGTTTGCGGCAGAACGGGGGGATCGGTGGGGAGAGGGTGCAGATAGCCCGTCATGAGCAGATCCCGACCGATCTGAACATCAGCAGGCCAGTCAAAGGGGGGGAAGCAAGGTGGGGGGGAAGGGCGGGGAGAGAGAGAGTAGGGAGGGATGATTGGTGCAAGCAATGGCATAACGCCAGAGAGTTGTGATTTCGAGAGATATGGGAGGGGAGATAGACGGACTCGCAGATATGTGGGTGGGTAGGAGGTGCAGATAGCAGCATGTCATGAGCAGTGCCAAACCCCGGCACCACTCCCACTCGCTGCTCACCACCCTCCTTCTTCCTTCCTCGCTCTCCTCCCCTACCCTCCCTATCCCCTCCACTCCCCTACCGTACCATTCCCTCCCCTCACCTCCCCTCCCCTCTCCTCTCCCTCCTAGCCTACCCTATCCTACCCTCCCCTCTGTCCGTGACTCACTATCTCTGTGCTGACGTCAGCTAGCTCAAGAGCCTGGGTCATTTCCGCAAAGCCCAGGTCCCCCACGGGGGAGGGCGCGGTGACGCCCCCGATGATCCTCCAGTCATTCACCTGGTGCTTTCACACCTCGCCTCATAACACTGGCCCCCCCTACTCCCATTCGTTACCCACCACCCTCTTCCCCCTTTCCCTCTCCTCTGGACCCCCATTCCTGCTGATTCCCCCCCATTTCCACCCACCCACCCACCCACGGCTTACAATCTCTGTGCTGACGTCTGCCAGCTCGAGCGCCTGGGTCATTTCCACAAAGCCCAGGTCGCCCACGGGGGAGGGCGCGGTGACGCCCCCAATGATCTTGGGCGCCACGAACGCCATCACCTTGTGGATGGCGCCCCCCGCTATGCACGGTGCTGAGAGTGTGCCTCCGCACTCCCACAGCACCTGAAGAGAAGGGGAGAGGTGGAGGGGGGTGAAGGTGGGAAAAGAGAGGAGAGAGGAACTGAAGAGGTGACGCTATGCACGGCGCTGAGAACGTTTCCCCGCATTCCCACAGGTGGGGAAGATAGGTGGGTAGGTGGGGAGGATGGGTGGTGAGGATAGGTTGGGAGGGGAAGTGTGGGGCGGAGGTGGGGCGGGGAGGTGGGGTGGAGAGAGAGGAGGGAGGAAGTGAGGAAGGCCGCCTGCCGTGCATTGCGCTTCAGAGAGTGTACAGAAACCACATGTCATGTGCCTTGCAACAACTAACCCACCTGCATGAAAATCACACCCACCACTACCAACAAACCACCCACCCATCCACCCACCCACCTACCCACCCACCCACCCACCCACCCACCCACCCACCCACCCACCCACCCACCCACCCACCCACCCACCCACCCACCCACCCACCCACCCACCCACCCACCCACCCACCCACCCACCCACCCACCCACCCACCCACCCACCCACCCACCCACCCGCCCACCCACCACCCCACCTGCATGAAGCCGCGCTGGTGGCAGTACTCCATGACCGCCCTGGGCGAGAGGAAGTCAAACTCCACCACCTCACACCCGCGGGCGCGCAGGCGCTCGCAGAAGTCCCCCTTGGCGCCGCGCTGGGTCATGACGACGGTGGGAGCGATGGCCACGTCCCACAGGTTGGCGTCCTCGGGAAGGCGCAGGGAGCGCGACATGACGATTCGGACCGGGACGTGCCCGCCCTCCCTGCGGGTTGTCAGACGGGGGTCTGGTGGGGGGAGGGATGGGGGAGCGGGGGTGTGAGGGAAGTGGAAGGAGGGGCAGGGGGAAGGGGAGGTAGAAAAAGGGTGGGAGAAGGAGGGAGCGCGACATGACTTTGCGCACGGGGATGTGCCCCCCCTCCCTACGCGTGGTGAAACGCGGGTGTGTGGAGGGGAAGAGGGGCGTGGGAGGAGAGAGGGAGTTCGGGAGGTGAGGAGGAAAGGAGAGGCAGGAAAGGAGGCGGTAGGGGGAGCTTGTGGGGGGTGGGAGTGGGTGGGAGTGGGTGGGAGTGGGTGGGAGTGGGTGGGAGTGGGTGAGAGTGGGTGGGAGTGGGTGGGAGTGGGTGGGAGTGGTCGTTTCAGACAGACCGTCTTGTCACGGTGTTGCTCCCATCCCAACAATGATGGCATATTATCTGACAGGCTGCACAGTGCACACGTCAAACACACATGCCCACTGTTGTTGATGTGCCTCAACAGCCACACACACATGAGCACACACACATGAACACACCCACCCCGCTTTCAACTCACTGTCGCGGCGCACGGTGTTGCCGCCCACGATGATGGCGTCTGACAGGCTGCGCACGTCAAACACTCGCTGCCGCGCCTCCCGGCTCGTCACCCACGCCGCATGCCCCGTGGACGCTGCTATCTTGCCTGCGCGGGGAAGGGTGGGGTGGGGGATGCGCGACAGGAAAAAGGATGGGAATGGTTAGGAAGGGAGGGAATGGGAGCCCACGCCACACTGCCTGCCCCGTGGACGCTGCTATCTTGCCTGCGCGGGGGCATGGGGGAGAGGAGGGGGGAAGGATGGGAGTGGATTAGCATGGGTGGGTACACAAGGGATCTGAGAAAACGCCACAAACAAGCCCTTGTGGGACGCTGCTATCTTACCTGCACGTGGGGGGGATGGGGGACCGGATGGGGAACGGATGGGTCACAGTTGGGGGGAACTGATGGGAGACAGGATGGTGGAAGGATGGGGAAAAGGATGGGAAACGATGGGGGGAGGATGGCTGAACGGGTGGGGGAAAGGATGGGGGAAATTATGAGGAGAGGATGGGGGAGTGGACGGGGGAAAGGATGGGAGAAGTATGGGAGACGAATGGGAATGGGTGGGTACAGAGTGAGTTTAAGCAACCAGAATGACACTTCTAAATTGCATGCACGGGAACATGGGGGAGAGAACGGGAGAAAGTGGAAAGGATGGGAATGGGTGTGACAAGGATGGGAATGGGTGAAAAGGATGGGAGGGGTGGGAAGGTTGGCAATGGGAATTCCTGATCATGTGTCATATACAGCTTCTCACACACACGCTCATCCTTCTCCCTTCCTTCCCTCGTCCCCCAACCACGACCCAACACATGCACGTGCCATCGGGTGTCGCACACGCAGCAAACCAGGCCCCCACACACGCACTGACCATCGAGCGTCATGGCGTATTTGAGGATGGAGAAGGGCAGGCCTGTGTGCGCGCGGAACAGCAGCGCCTCGTTCACCACGCGACAGTTCCTCACCACGCCCTGCGGGGTGAGGGATAGGAGATGGGAGATGGGAGATGAAGGATGGGGCACAGGAGAGGGGGGATTAGGGCATGGGGCATGGGGATTGATGCATTAAGATTGGGCCCTGGGGCGTGGGACGTGGGGAATAGAGCATGAGCAATGGGGCATAGGGGCGTGAGAGAGGCACGGGACATGAGGCATAAGCAGGAAGACCTAAGGGGACCATACGTGCGATGGTAAGGTGACAGCGGGAGGGACAGGGCGAGAAGGGGGAAGGAAAAAGCGGGAGGGAAGAGGGGGTGGGTAGGTGGGGTCGAGGACAGGCAGCAAAAGACTCAGGACACGTGGAAGGGGCCGAACAGCAACAAATTCCCCTCTCTACTGCCCTACCTGCCCTGTTTCTGAGGCGCCTCAAACATAGGCAACTCACATCCATGTCCGGGTGGGCCAAGTCCCCTTCCCCCAGCACGTCCACCGTGACGCCCGCCTGTCGCAGCATGGCCACTGCCCTGCCGTGGTGGTGCGGCAGCGGGTTCAGCAGCCCCACCACCACTCGCGCCACTCCCGCCTGTGAAAAGATAGGAGCAGGGCCGTGGGACGGGTAATAAGATGGGAGGAAAGGGAGGGGTGGGGAAGAGGGGGACTAAACAATGGTGCGGCAGAGGGATCAGCAGCCCCACCACCACTCGCTCCACGCCCGCCTGCCGGGAGAAGGGAGTCAGGCAGGCAAGGGGACAGGGTTTTTGAGGCGCCTACAGAAGCAGCTCAGCCACTGCCGGAGACACATCCGCATGCAAGAAAATGGGAGTAATGTGGGAGGGCGAGGGGAAGGGGGTGGGAGAATGGAGGGGCCAGCCATCCCAGAACAGCAATGGAACGTATAAAAGGTTCATCGCCGTCCAACCCTCTTCTTCATACCGCTTTGACCTAATTCATTCCTTTTCCCGAACCAAATCAGATCTCTTCCTAATTTGAATAGAATCTCTGCACCACCCTAATCAAATTTCTCCTCAACCTGAATGAGAGCATGCACGGCGGTATCGTCGCCATGGCAATCCCCAGGCTCCAGATTCAGATACACGGTAGCTCCGCGCGCCGCTTCCCCCGCCGCCTCCACCGCCTGCTTCTCCGCGCTCGCAGTGCCCTGCGCGTGCAGCCACGTCTCCGCCACCACGCGCGCGTCCCGCCGCAGCAAGCACCCCGCGAAGGGGTGCGGCGCAGTGAGCCCCGCGGAGGACGCTGCCAGCTGCACCGCGCGCTCCAGCATCGCGCGGTCGATCGCGCGCGGATCTGCGCGCGAAGGGGGAGGGGGAGGATATGGCGGAGCGCACGCGCGCGGGGAAACGGGGAGGGGAATTGCGGACGTGGAACGGTGAGGATTCGCGGTGAATGAGGGAATATGTGAGTGGCCGTTAGGGTTCGCGAGCACACTGGAATCACACGACCGATCCGCTCGCATTCTCGTCAAATCGAAGTATGCAGCCTGTCACTGCAGCTACATAGCCTCCGACGCAACGGCGGTGGTCCGATCGTTGTTACTCCTTTTTTGCTCTCCAATCCTACGTTTGGATTCCATATCTACATTGTCCACTGAGGAGGAGAATCCTCGCTCACCGGAAGCATCTGACGGCGAGCCGTTTGCCGACCGGCAAACCAGCCGGCGATCGGACTCGGATCTCTGCTTCTGATCGTCCAGCGGGTCTCCGATCCGCATCTCAGCAGGTCGTCTTCGGCTTCGACAGAACGAGGAACCGTTTTGACGTCCAAATCCTCGGGGATTCCCCCCGGTCACCGCATCTGCTTCCCACGACCGAGCCACCGCATTCCCGCTCGACCACCTCTTGACAGATTTGGCGTTTTGAGGCCGCCCAACTTTTCCGGGAAGCTGCCTCGTCTCACGATTCCCTAGGTCACGCCTTGCGCGCACCGCTACGCTCCCTAGGGACGAACCCAATGCGGCCTCTCGGGCACTGAAGGCCAGATCCGCGGCAACGGCGGCCTCCATTGCTTTCTGCAGAGGTAAAATTGACCGAATGCGGTATTGCGACGCCGGGATCGGCGCCTGATCAACCGCCTGCTGCCAGCAGGCCTGGGCTAGGCTGGGTCGCAGCGGACCTCCAAGCCTTGAAGCCACGTAGGCAGTGGGAAAAGGCCTGAGGAAAAAAGGTCTCAGAAATGGTAGGCAAGGGGGAGAAAAAAAGGTTTCGACCAAGCGGTTTGGGGAGGGCAAGGCGGATGGTGATGGACAGGCCAGAGCACCACGAGTCAAACGAGCAAAGGGAAACTGAGGTTACCTATTTCGTGAGGCATCGTTTGACCCTTGAATGTTCAGGATGTTGCAATTTTTGCGAGCGTCTTCGCAACACTTGTGACGTGGCTGGTGTCAAGCTCAAGGCTGGGTTCAGTGACGGGTTGAGTCGTGGACATCGGACGTTCCGCAAGGCGAGGAGAACTGGTGTGGTTGCAGTGGCGTGTTGAATCCTACGGCTGGAATCCTATGGCGAGAGCTCCGTACGACTTTCGTGACGTGACACATGCCTTTGCTTCGCCCAGAGTGTTCGTCGCCTCTTAAAGGGAAAATATGCCACAAGTAACCAGCTTGGAACTCGATAACGTGAATGGTCACTGTATCGGGTTTTCTGACGGGTTTGGTAAGCGGGGTCACGGATTCAGTCACTAACAACAGGTAAAAAATCACGTGAATGGTCACACATGTAACTCCCGCCAAAAAAACTTGAAACTCAACAAAATTCCCGCTCGCGCCCAACCAATCTGCGAACTTGTAAAAAAACTAAAACCCAATCGGAATCGGATGCGGTTTGGGAACGGATCAACCCTAAACACCTGGCGAGTTACGTGTTTAGGGTTGATCATCCAAAAATGCATCCAGGTTCTTTCTGGGTTTCATTTTGTTTTGGCGGGAGTTTCATCTGTGACCATTCGCGTTTTTTTTTACCAGCTGATTGTGACTGATTCCGTGAAACGCTTTATCAGTCGCGTGAAAACACCCTTTGCAGTGACCGTACCCTTTATTTTTTTACCAAAAATGTTTTCGAGTCCCATGATGGTTACGAACGGCATATTTTCCCCCTTTCAAAGACAATGTGTAATGCGGTAACCAGCAGTGTGGCTTTCTAAGTTGCTTCTGTTAAAACCCATAAATTCTATTATGGGCAGCAGCAATGTTTAGACATCCCCCAACGCTTTTCCTACTCAGCCCATATATTCAGTCGCCTTCAATCGCGTACAGCTACACCATCAACATAGCCATCACCAACACCACTCCCCCAACCATCACCCACCACCAGCACCTCTCCGCCCTTCACGGATGGCTCCTCACCTATAACACTTCCCATGTCGCCCGTCCGATATGCTAGCCAAATTTTCGTAATCATTCATTTTCGATCAAATTATTCTTTCATTGTGGTAAACACCATGTCTTTCGCAATCGCCGTCGCGCTCCTGAGCTTGCTCGGCGCATCGCCGCCGTCCGTCACGGCGCAGATGCCCAACACGCCAGGCGGGCAGATCGGCGGCGAAGCGGGTATCGAGCGATCCATGTCTCTTTTCCGAGTGAGTTGTTCCTCCTAGAATGCTCTGAGAAGTACGACTAATCTAGCAGGCATCGACCGAGCCGTGTCGCATTTCCACGCGACTTCTGGCATGCACGTGCCTGCACGCAGAGAGATGTTTTAGTCGACGCGTGCCTGCACGCGGGGAGACGTTTTATCGAGACGGTTGAGTCCCCCGGCCTTAACGCCGTTTCATCCCGTCACCCCCCTCCCCGCTTCGATGTTATCAGGCATGGGAGGAAGCATACGGTCTAAAACCCGACATCGAAATGCCGCCCGAAAAAGTCACCTTGCCGGCGAGCGTGCCTCCCGCGCCGCATCTGGAGGACTGCGCGGCGCTGACGGAGGCGAGAAAGGTGGCGGAGCAGCGCGGAGCGAACGGGGAGTCGCCCGTGTGGGCTCGGCCGTCCAACTGCTGCGGATGCAACCCGCAACCCCCGTGGGTACGAGTTTCTGAGTCGACTCACAACCTGTGATTTCTGCAGGTGCGACCTGGGTATACGCAACCACCGTGGGTATGCGACATCCATCCATGGCACCTCTCGTGTCTCCGTCTCTCCATTTCTCCTCCTCTGCTTTCCCTTCGCAACCATTGACGTTCCCGCCTTCTCTCCTCGCCCCTCCCCTCCTCTCCACCCGCCGTGCTTCCTTCCGCCAGGTGCGCGGGGCGGACGCGGACAACCTACCGTTGACGCGCGTGGTGCAGAGGGACCTGTGGGAGTACCAGATGTTCTCCGGCACCTGCGATGGCAGGCGCCTTCTCGTCGTGCCCTGGTCCCTGGGTCGCCTGCACGGCGTCGGCTCTCAGGTGGGCACTGGAAGGAGGAAGCAGGGGGGTGGGGGGAAGGGGGGAGGGAGAGGGAGGTGGGGAGGGTGACGGGTGGGGAAGAGGGTATGGAGAGACGAGGGTTGAACTTCCGTGCGCGTCTGCGCGCCTTGTGGGCGTGCCATGGTCGTTATGGAGGCTGCACGGCGTGGGCTGGCAGGTGGGCGTTGAAGGTGGGATGGAGAGATTCGACTCGTGCCTGCCTGCTCGTCTGCCTGCCCTTCCCCTTCCCACCACTCAACCATGCACCCACCTTGTATCCATCCATCACCCTCCCACCACCCCGCACTCACCGCGACTCCCGCAGGTGCATGTGATGAGCGCGTTCCTGAGCATGGCCATGGTCCACAACCGCACGCTAGTGCCCCTGCCCGCCTCCTACGACCGCGCCACCACCACTGCTTGCAATGGTGGGTCTTCATGCTCCACGGTGCTCGCTCCACGGTGGCCAGGCAATGGGCAAGGGTCGACGGGCTATGAGAATAGATGGATGGGCAATGGCAAAGGGTTAAAGGTCTACCAGGGAGCTGTCTTTCGTTCCAGCTATGCTTCTTTGACCATCACTCACTCGTTCCATGCCCACAACTACGGCACGGACCGGGGCTGCTTCTTTGCCACATGCACCTGGAGCCTCCCTCCCTCCCTCCCTCCCTCCCTCCCTCCCTCCCTCCCTCCCTCCCTCCCTCCCTCCCTCCCTCCCTCCCTCCCTGTAATGTGAGGCGATTACCTCCCTGCTCCACCCACACTGCCACCCTATTCCCCTTCTCCCCCCCCCCTCTATCCCCCAGCCCCCAGCCACCAACGCGACGGCCCTCTCCTGTCGCTGCTTCCTCTTCCCCATAGTGAACCCCTGCTTCCTGCTTTCTCTTACCCCATGCTCACACCTCTTTCACACTCCCTTTACACATTCTCTAACGCCGCTCCTCCACCCCTCCTCCCCGTTCCCCCCCCCACCTCTTTCCACCTCCCCAGCCACGAACGCCACATCTCTCTCGTGGGACTGCTTCTTCTTCCCCATGGTGAACCCCCACTGTGAGCGGGTCGTGGCGGACATGGTAGCCAACGGCACCCTCCCCGCCATGTCCAACGATGACCATGGGCATGACCGCCTGGCTGCCTCCGCTGACCTGGTCGTGCATCTCAACCCCAATGTCGACAAGCAGATGGGCTATGACGCGCGCGCCGCCAAGTGAGTGGGAAGGGGGAGGGGGGGGAATGGGGACGGGATTGGGGGAGGGGGAAAGGGGAAAGGGGGAAAGAACGAAGAAGGGGAAGAAGGAGGCTTTTGTGTTGACTAGAAAGCTGCCTGGCCGCGTTGGCTGACCTGGTGGTGCATCTGAACCCCAATGTCGACAAGCAGATGGACTATGACGCCCGCGCCGCCAAGTGAGTGGGAAGGGGGGAGGGGGAAAAGGGGAACGTGATCTAGTCGACTCAACCAGTGTATGCACGCTCTCTGCTTGCACGTGATCTAGCAGCTCTCCTTGTTCCTCTCTGCCTGCCCGCCTCTTCCTCTCTCTGTTCCCCCATGTGCGCCCCTCCCCTCGGCGCCAGGCGGTGGGGCCAAAAATGGAAGGGGCATACAGAGCGACCTCAGGCGTGGTGGAGGAGTTTATGGAACTCATCTGTGGCCTCTTCCATTCCGTGGACATGTATGGAGCTCTCCTTGAGTTTCCTTCCCTGCTCCATCTCATCCTCCTCGTCATTCCCTACCCTGTATGCGCCCCTCCCCTCGGCCGCAGGCGGTGGGGCCAGGCGTATGCAGCGACGCCAGACGTGATCGAGTTCATGGGGCAAATCCCGCGCACGGACGACAAATACCAGATGGTGCGCTTGTGTTGTGTGTGCCATCGTGTGTCCACTCCACTCCACTGTCCACGTATGAGCGCGTGTGTGCGCTCGTGTGTGGAGGCTTGTTCAAGCTGTATGCAGCTGGAACACAACACACACGACGGCACGTACTGGATGCTGTGGCTTCGTGCATGCGTGGGCGTGTGTGTGTGAGCGTGCATGCGTGGGCATGTGTGTGTGAGCGTGTTTGTGTGAGCGTGTTTGTGTGGGCGTGTGTGTGTGGGCGTGTGTGTGTGGGCGTGTGTGTGTGTGGGCGTGTGTGTGTGGGCGTGTGTGTGTGGGCGTGTGTGTGTGGGCGTGTGTGTGTGGGCGTGTGTGTGTGGGCGTGTGTGTGTGGGCGTGTTTGAGTGGGCGTGTGTGTGTGAGCGTGTTTGAGTGGGCGTGTGTGTGTGGGCGTGTTTGAGTGGGCGTGTGTGTGTGGGCGTGTTTGAGTGGGCGTGTGTGTGTGAGCGTGTTTGAGTGTGGGCGAATCAGTCCTCATGGCACTCTAATATTAACTTGCAGGGTCCATGATTCATTCACATGGCACATGCCCACACCACCTTTTTCCTCCTGCTGCGCCTCCTGCTGCGCCTCCTCCCCTCCCCCTCCCTCTTCCCTTTCCCCATAGGCTTTATGCTGTGCACGTCCTCTCTCATCCTCTCCCCCATTACCTCATCCCCTCCCTCTCCTTTTCTCTCCCCCCCTCCCTTTTCCTCTCCCCCTCCTCCTCCCCCTCCCCCTCCTCCCCCCTTCACCCTCCCCTCCCCCAGCTGCTCTGCTGCCAAGCCCAGCCCATCCGCTTCATAATCAGCTGGCCCTTCCCCTTTCTCTTCCCCCTAATTCTTCCCTTCCCTTCCCACCCCACCCCCCCACTTTCTCCCTCATTCAGCTGCACTGGTGGCGTTCGCAGTCGGTGCGCTTCATGATGCGCTGGCCCTCGCCGCACATGTGCCACGCCACCAACAAGGAGCGCCACACCGCCTACGGCCTCCACACTGCATCCCACCTTGCACGCTTCTCCGAAACGCAAGCCGAGATCGTGCGGGCCGTCGTCACCAGCAGCAGCAACGGTACCACCTCGGAGCAGAACGTCACGGAGTCTCCAGAAGCGAAGCAACTCCTAGGGATTACCTTTGCTGCGCCGGGGAACCTGGAGACGCAAGTGTGGGCGATCCGAGGGTTCGAGGGGTGCAACGCCACGTGCATGGGCGTGGGGGATGTGAAGGCGATGCGGGATACGTACGTTGCGGTGGGGGAAGGCGAGCCGTTTATGATGCGGCCGATTGTGAGCGTGCACGTGCGGCAGAGCGACAAGGCGATCGAGATGAAGCTGTCGTCGTTTGCCTCGCACATGTTCTTCGCGCATAGGCTTCGCCGCCACGTGCCTGACCTGCGATACGTGTGGCTTAACACGGAGATGGAGGTGAGCTGGCTGGCAGAGATGGATTGATGGATGAGATTCATGGGTTTCTGAGGAGCCTGAAGAGAAGCAAGGGTGGTCAGTACAGAGGTAGAGGTGCTTTGATCACCAAGTGTGGTCTATAAACACATGTTTGCCCACCTCTTTATCTCTCTTTTTCCTGCAATCACTCCTACCTTTCCCCGACCGTTCTTCTCACCCTCCTCCCACCTTCCTAACCCTACCTTACCTCCCTCAACCGCCTGGCAGTCTGTAATAAAAGAATCCGCCAGTTACGCCGACTGGAAGTTCCTCTACTCATCCAACTCTCGCCAGCCCATCGACGCCAAGTCCAACCGCGACTACGAGTTCTCACAATCAGTCGCAGCGAGCTTCGCGAGCGCCATCATCGCGTCGCAGTGCGACTACTTTGTTGGAGCGCTCGGGTCGAATTGGAGCAGGTTGATTAATGAACTGCGGGCGACCAACGGGCGGCTGCGCAACGGGTTTGTAGCGATCAACATGGGGGACTGGTGACTCTGTTTTGAGATGTCTCAGGAGTGGATATACATGTGGGACTGGTGTAGACGGTCTGATGTTCTACAGTTTATGTAAAGACACATTTGGTTATGTGCAACACAGCTTTAATGAGTGTTGGTGTCCATGTTTTGGGGTCATTCTTTTGCTGAGAAATAACATGGGTGTATGCACATAGCAGATCACAGAAGGCATCAGGGTAGAGATTGAGATATGAACCACGTATACGAGCCAATGAATGCATATACCATGCTTTTCACACCCTGCAGCATACATACAACATAGCCATAACACTACCGTATGTACAAAGCCACAACCTCACTAGGGAAGGGGGAGGGAGAGGAGGTGGAGGGTTGCATGGGGGAAGACGGGTGGAGATGCGCGATGATGCGCTGTGCGAAGCGTGGGGGCTACAGCACATGACATGGCATACAGTTCATTGCATGGCACAGGGCATTACATGGCACGGCATACAGCACATGGCATATCGGTACATCCATGTACCACAATATTTTCCTAACAATGTTGCATTCCTTCCACAAAATAATCTTAGTGCAAAAAACAGGCTCTATTTCCATCTTATTCACACAGTTAGCCAGGCGTCCACTGGTACCGTAGTATAAACCTGAACTTCAGAGCATCATCAAATAAATGAAAGATAAGATCCTTTGCCGAGCTTTGTTCATGCAATGTAGCACTCCACATCCCCCTCAGAAGCTGACGTAGCTGAGGTACTCAGCATACTGTCCTGACTGGAGGCCGATTGGAGCTTTCAGCAGGTCGTCAGGAATGCCAAAGGAGTCCACAAGCTCCTTGGCCATGCCCCTGGCCTCGTAGCAGAGGAACTCCACAAGGCGGTGAATGGCCTGAAATGCGAAGGACAGATGTTAGGAAGGTGAAACGTCAATGGGGAGCTTTTGGCAAGCTAAAGCTGGAAAACGCAGAGGTGGGGTACACGAAACGAATCACAAAGTCAGGCAGGAAAAGAAAGGGAACAAAAGGGGCAGGGGGGTTTAGGTATGGCCCATATGAGAGGTGAAATGGAAGAGTACCTTGGCTTTGTTGGGCGCAACATAATCCTCATTTCTGTACGTTCCAATGTCACCCCAGATGCGCTCCAGCGCATATAGATCACACATGGTCTTCAGCGCTGACTTGCATGCCTTGTCCTCGCATCTGAGAGCAACAGCAAAGACATGTTAACTTCCCAAAATGTCATGCCACAAAAGAAACAGTCTGATTACTTAAACGAGCTCACCTCTCGACTGCCTTGATGAACCTTGCCAGGATCACCGACTCAACATGGGACTCGGCAAGGACCAGCAAGTGGTTGAGACAGCGGTTCCACGCTTCGAATGATCCCATTCGCCTTGAGTGCTTTCGTAACCGAAGCGCTGCCGTGTGAAGCAGCTTCGCGGTGCGGTACTGCATATGGGAAGGCGAAGATAAGGAAGATTTCCGAAGGAACAAAAAGAAGCTAGAGTTGACTGCGTGAGAATGTGGCAGTGGCATCGGGTGCTTACATGGTCACATAAAAGACTCACCTGGAAGGCATCGAGCTGGAACTGAGGGTCCCTCAAGTGCGATTGACCTTCACGATGAGTTGTCACTGGGTTGGTCTGAGCAAGGTACGTGCCCATGGAATCACGGAGGTAGTTCCAGCCCACTGAAAGAGCACCACCTGAAAACTTCTCCTTGTAATGCTTCAGAAGGTCTGCTGCTACCTGCATTGATCGTGATATCAGAAAGAAACCGTCAGATTCAGATACTCATAGACAGACTACCTCTCGTTAAGAAGTATGGAACATACCTGCTGCAGCAGAACAGTGTTATCGCCCTCGAACGTTTGGAAAATGTCATGGTCGTTGCGCATCCGGCCAAACCTGTTCACCGCTGCGTAGCCATGGCCTCCGCATGCCTCCCTGGCATAGTGTAAAGGAGTGGAGAGAATGATTAAGACGTTGAGATACTGATGCGGCTACATAAGTGAAGAGAAAGTAAGAACCGACAAAAAATATCACTGTACCTGCATGTGCTGATTGCAGCCTGGGTGTAGGACGTGACATAAGCCTTAAGACCTGCGGAAAGGACGTGGACCTCTGACACCAGGGCTTCATCCTTGGTTCGCTTCATTTCCGCATACTGCTGCACAAGTTCATTTGTTGCGAAATGGAAGGCATACGCTGATGCAAGCATCGGCATCAGGCGCTGCTGCTGTGACTGGTAGTCAAGAATTGCAATTTCAGGCTTGTTAGGCGGCCCGAACTGCTGTCGGAGGAGCGAATAGCGCACAGCGATGGTTGATGCTGCTTTCAGGATTCCCACAGAGCCGAACGCAAGACCAACTCGGCCTCCGACGAGTTCTCCCAACGTTGCGGCGAACCTCTTGTTCGCGCTTGAAATCTCACTGCATGCATTCCACACATATCAACATGAGACAAAGCCAGAAAGCTTCCAAAGCCTTCGAAACCGCAATAGGGGAAACGTACCTGCTATACTGGCCATCGGCAGAGACAGTGCCAAATCTGTTCAGCATGTCCTCTCGCGGAATCCGAACGTTATGGAATCGAATAGCTCCGTTGTCAATCCCATTCAACCCGACTTTGTAACCGCAGTCTCGGATCTCAACTCCTGGTAGAACGCTGTTGTCCTCCAAACTCCTGTGAAGACACAAAAGCCTAGTTAAGAACAAGGTTTGGAAAAAAACAAAACAAAAATCACTGGAGACGTACCTCAGAGGGACAATGAAGGCATGCACACCCAGGTCCTCCAAAACTTTTGATGTCGGGGACGGAAGCCTCAGCCGTGCAAACACTGTTGCGAACTTGCCATGGCAAGCAGCGTTGCCAATCCACCACTTTGTAGCGCCCTCATTCGGCGTGTTGATGATGAACTCGTCCGTTGACCTGTCAAATGTTGCTGTTGTTTGAATCCCTTGGACGTTTGATCCTGGGAGACAGGAGAAATCGGTGTTAGTAAGGGGACCAAGGGAGAAAGAAACACGAGAGATAAAAATGGGGGCTATAACATCACGGCTTGTGCCTTACCGTGGTGAAGCTCGGTCATGGCAAAGCATCCAGGATACTCAAGGCTGTCGATTTTGTCGAAGTACTTGTCAAAATGACGCTTCGTTCCCAGGTTCAGAACACTCCCACCCCAAAGGCTGCAATAATGACAATCGAAGCATCGTAAGATGTCAACACTACAAGTAGCTGTAAGTCAACTTCTTGCAAATGGCTTACCTGTACTGTACTCCCGTTTTGATAGCAAGTGATAGGTCGATGTGGCCAATAGCTTCTGAAATGGCGAAATATCTCGTCGGATCCTCAACAAGTGCTTGCAGAGGCCTAACATTGGCCTCTCTGACAAGGCCAAGCATCTGCTGAAGAACCAGCTCTCTGTGTTTGTCCTTAGAGATCTCGACGGGAGTTTCCAGTTCCGGATGAAGCTTGAAAAAACGATAGACCTGGTCCTTCACAGCTTGATGAGGACCGGCCATATAATCTGCGAGCACAACCGCGCTCAACGGGCGCCGAACCAAGGACCTGGCACATGACTCTGCACTTAACTGCCTCGTTCCGTCCTCGAGAACTGTTGAAGCTTCAAGATGGTTTGCAAGTACTTGAAGCCGCATTGACGCAGCTGCAGCGCTAGCTCCCTCCGCAGGCTCCATTATCGACGGTACACCGAGAACAGACAGGACGGAGGACTTTCCCACACTTCGCAAGTCTAAACTCAAACTAAAGAAGCAGCTGGCTTCAGGATAACTCCCACACCCAAAGCCTTTCTACCCGACAGTCCCGGGAGTTCTGATGCTTTCAGTTTGCGTCAGGACAGGACTTTCTCCACCTCATCACCAACCAACCTACAATGATGGAGTCGAGGTGGACACTGGACTGGACACCGCCCACGCAGCGCGAATTGGAGGATGACTTCTTGGTGGTCCAAGATGACTCGACATGGAGTCACATTCACAGCAATCCACCGCATTTCAAAAGGTCCTCCCTAGAGAGCTCCCAGCTTTTCGCCATTACACTTGCTCACTCTGCACATGATATAAAGTCATTACCTTAATCAGCTACATTCTATGGGCATAAAGACAGCCAGCCTCCTCTATACAACAATGGTGGTATGATATGGAACACAGAGACACGAATGGAAAACTTTGCCAGATATCTCTGTAGTACAACATTGGTTACCGTATAACATGCAAAGGCACAAGAATGTTTGGAATTAATGAACAATACATCAAATATGATAGAAAAATACTTGTTTTCATCATAAACAAATATATCTTAAGAGCTAGAGCGAAATGATAGAGTAGTAGGAGAACGGGGTACAATTCAAGTGTCGAGAGAATCATGTACCTTCTACTGTGAACCTTACTACAGGCTAGAAATCTTACAAACATATATGCAACATTTCACACACCCCCATAGCCTAAGTGAGGGGCATCAAAGCAATCAAGGTAAACAAATGGTAAAAAGACGAGTCAAGAGAAGCAACAAGACAACGCTCAGGGTGGATCTCAAGATCACTAGACATTCCGAGCACAAGCAGACGACCACAAGGCCAGTTCAAGAGGGAAGGACGGATGACCTAGAAGGTGGTGCCACAAGATGGACGGGTGGGAAAGGGACCGACAGGAGCAAGACGCAACAACCTGACCGGACACAGCAACCTGAGGGGAAGCAGCTACCTAGGAGTGCAGGACGTAGAGACCGGAGCGCGGCTCCCTGGTAAACGTGGCAAGAACGACACTGGTGGCAGCGTCCGTACATACCGGAATCTTTCCGTGCCCCATAAAGGTAACTGAGACCCCTCTATCCTGGAGGTAGCCAACACCCACCAAGTTCCGAGTGAATGAGGGAACATGGAGATCTTTAAGGACACCAGAGGGGACCGCAGGGCACGAGAGGGTGGTGGAGCTGCGTGCAACGGCTGGTCTTGAGGTAGGATCAGCAAGAGCTACCATAACAGGAGCAAGGAGTGGTGTGAGTGTCGTGTGGTCACAAAAAAACCACTGGGACGCGTCAGAGTCCAGTGTGAAGGCCAGGGACGCCTCAGCCGGAGGTGCACCTAGTCTAGTAGCTACGCAAGCATCTAGTGCAGCAACACAAGCACCTAAACTAGAAAGTTAATCAGCCAATGATCCTAGTCTAGGAACACACGAGCAAACATATCCATCAGCACTATAGTCAACATCAGCATACAAAGCATATTGATGAGCCTCATCCGTAGACGGTTCAAATGCTAGAATCTTACGGGCAAGCAGCTGTGCCCAGCGCGGGGTGAGTCCCGCGTGACCGTGACGCACACGGTTGAGGTCGTTGAGGCAGCAGAAGCACTGCGCTGAAGAGTGGTCACTGCGCCCGCAGACACAAGGACTACCCGATCTCGATGCTGGTCAATGAGGATCACACAAGGAAGCCTCTTTGTGTGAGTACGAGTCGCGATGCGACACGGTGGCGGGTGGCGTTGCTGATCGCGACGGCTGTGGGTGGGGGGGAATAGGAGGGAGGGATACTAAGAGGTGCGGTCAGGGGGGGAGGTGTCGTGGGAAGGAACTGCCAGCAGGTTATAAGCAGGAGTTGAAGATTCCGGGTTTCATGTTGGGTTTTTACGCGTTCCTGTTATTATAATATGTGAAATTATAATCACGAGAGTTGAAGATCTCAGGTTTCATGTTGAAGGTTTTCTCTAAACTCCAAATAACAGGTAGGCTGATGCTATTCATCTTCTCGCCTCCACTTTTCCACCTCCTGATCTACAGGATGGGGGGGTTGACCAGTTCACTCCTGCGAGTCAGCGAGTGACCCACTGCACGTGTGCTCGGACGGGCCGACACTTGGACACATTTACCCGTCAGCCGGGGTCGAGCCTGTACACACTGACTACTGAGTCTCCTCCGGTTGCTGCGTCTGGTCAGGTAGCTGCGTCGGGTCAGGTGTTTGCTGCAGCGTCCAGGTCTGGTCCTGAGTCTGCCCCCTGCTCGTGTCGTCTCCTGTCTCACCAGACTCTCCTCTGGCACCACCGCCTTGGTCACCCCTCCCTGCCTCGTCTCCGAGGCATGGCCTCCCGTGTCCTTGTCTCTGGTCTCCCCCGGTCCCTCCCTCCTCTTCCTCCGGGGCCTGCCCCTACCTGCGTTCCCTGCGTCGAGGGGCGGCAGCGCGCCGCTCCTCACTCCTCCGAGTTTCCTCCGATAGAGGCTCCGCTGCAGACACTTCACCTGGACGTGCGGGGCCCCGCCCGCGTCCATGGACAGGGTCACGAGCGTTACTTCCTGCTGGTCGTTGAGGACTACTCGCGTTACACCACAGTCTTCCCCTTGCGCAGCAAGGGTGAGGTCACTGAGGTGTTGATCGACTGGATCCGCGCAGCTCGTCTCCAGCTCAGAGAGAGTTTCGGCTCGGACTTTCCTGTTCTGCATCTGCACTCCGTCAGAGGCGGAGAGTTTTCCTCTGACCTTCTGCGAGCCTTCTGTCGTGCACAGGGCATCCGCCAGACGTTCACGCTTCCGGCCTCTCCACAGCAAAATGGGATTGCTGAGCGCCGCATTGGCATGGTCATGGACGTCGCTCGTACGTCCATGATCCATGCGGCTGCTCCCCATTTTCTGTGGCCGTTCGCGGTTCAGTACGCGGCGCATCAGATCAACCTTCAGCCCCGGGTCTCCTTGCCGGAGACCTCCCCTACTCTGCGGTGGACGGGGAAGGTTGGCGATGCGTCTGCGTTTCGTGTCTGGGGATCTCGGGCTTTTGTCCGCGACTTGTCTGCGGACAAGCTGTCCCCCCGTGCTGTTCCCTGCGTCTTCCTTGGGTTCCCCCCTGACGCGCCTGGTTGGCAGTTTTACCACCCCACCTCGCGACGTGTTCTGTCCTCCCAGGACGTCACGTTTGACGAGTCGGTTCCTTGCTACCGTCTCTTCCCCTACCGCACTGCACCCCTCCCCCCGCCGCCGCTCTTCCTCGCGCCAGGTCCCCCCCCGGTAGACCCCCTTCCCCCTCAGGGTCCTGCCCCCTCAGGTGTGTCCCAGGTAGACGCAGTCGAGCCTGTCGAGGTAGCTGTTGACTCTGGTGCTACTAGGGGTGCTGAGCCTAGGGGTGCTGAGTCTGGGGGTGCTGAGTCTGGGGGTGCTAAGCCTGGGGGTGCTGAGTCTGGGGGTGCTGAGCCTGGGGGTGCTGAGACTGGGGGTGCGGAGCCTGAGGGTGCTGGGCCTACTCGTGTGGAGTCTGGCGGTACTGGGTCTGGAGGTCCTTCGGGTGCTTCGTCCCGACGGGAGCTACCCTCTCCACAGGAGCTGCGCGAGTGGTTTGCTTGGCGCTGGAGCCGTGCTGCTAGAGCTGGAGGTGCTACTGGAGTTGGAGGTTCTACTGCTGCTGAGGGTGCTGGTGCCACGGGTCCCGGAGGTGCTCGTACTGGAGGTACTGGAGCTGCTGGGCCTGGGGGTGCTCCTTGTACTGGAGCTGCTGGCGGTGCTGGAGCTGGCGGTGCTGCTGGGGTAGGTGCTGCTGGAGCTGCTGGAGCTGGAGCTGCTGCGTCTTCCGGTGGTCCGGCTGGAGCTGGAGCTGCTGGGGGTGTTGGCGCTGGAGGTGCTGCTGGAGCTGGTGCTTCTGAGGGTGCTGGAGCTGGCGCTGCTGCAGCTGGGGGTGCTACTGGTGCTGGTGCTGCTGCTGGGGGTGCTGGTGCTGTCCCTGCTGGTTCTGGAGGCGCTGCGCGGCCGCGGCCGTACTTCGTTCCGCTCCTTGAGCATGTTCTTGGTCTTCCGCCTTCTCCTGGTCCTGCTCCTTCCTTAGAGTGTCCGCCGCCTGTCCAGTCTGAGTCACAGTTACAGCCCGCCTCCCCACTGCCTGCTCCTTCTCCCTACACTGGTCCTACTGGAGGTCTTGCTGAGCGTCGTGAGCCTGCGTCTCGTCCTGCGTCGCCTGTTCGTGCTGCTCGCACTAGTCGTCGTGTTCCGCGTCCGCGTCCTCCTGCGGTCCCGGGCACGCACCAGATGGCACTGCGTCCTTCCACTACTCCTCTACGTGTCCCTTTGCCGTCTCCTTCAGAGTCCTCTCTTCCTGCTCTTGCTGACCCGGGGTCTGACTCCCTTCGTGCTGCCAGTCCTACTTTCACGCGTCTCCTGGCTACTGTTGTCACTGACCCTTCCTTTGAGTCCACTGCTGCGTCTGCCTTAGTTGCTGAGCTTGTCGACTTCGCTGCTCACTGTCGTCTAGACTACGCTGCTAGTCTTGTTGCTGAGTCTAGGTCTGTCTGTCCTCCGTCCGTCGGGGGTGAGTGTGCTCTTAGCACGGACGTCCTTGAGGACAGGCAGGAGGAGTTCCAGTGTTTTGCTGCTGCTTTACCTCATTTCGTGTCCATGCTGATTGCCCCTGAGGGAGACCCGGATGCTCCAGACATCCCGACTCCGCGCTCTTACGCAGAGGCGATAGAGGGTCCCTACTCCTCTTAGTGGCAGTCAGCCATGGACGCAGAGATGGCTTCCTGGAAGTCCACAGGCACCTACGTCGACGAGGTTCCCCCACTTGGGGCGAACATCGTCAGTGGCATGTGGATTTTCAGGGTGAAGCGGCCGCCGGGTTCTCCGCCTGTCTTCAAGGCGCGTTACGTGGCTCGAGGCTTCAGTCAGCGGCAGGGAGTTGACTACTTTCAGACCTTCTCTCCCACCCCGAAGATGACCACTCTTCGGGTGCTGCTGCACATAGCCGCTCAGCGCGACTACGAGCTTCACTCTCTTGACTTCAGCACTGCTTTCCTACAGGGCAGCCTGCACGAGGAGATCTGGCTGCGCCACCCACCTGGCTTCACTGGGTCGTTCCCTCCTGGTACCCAATGGAGCCTCCGGCGGCCAGTCTACGGTCTCCGCCAGGCGCCCCGTGAGTGGCACGACACACTGAGGACTACACTTGCGGCTCTTGGGTTTGCTCCTTCTACTGCCGACCCGTCGCTGTTTCTACGCACCGACACCTCTTTGCCGCCGTTCTACATCCTCGTGTACGTCGACGACTTGGTCTTTGCTACTGCTGACACTGCTGGACTCGCCCACGTGAAGTCCGAGCTGCAGAAGAGACACACGTGCACAGACCTGGGTGAACTGCGCAGCTACCTTGGCTTGCAGATCACCCGGGACAGAGCACAGCGCACCATTACCCTGACTCAGTCACACATGGTGCAGCAGGTCCTTCAGCGCTTCGACTTCACGTACTCCTCGCCTCAGGCCACTCCTCTGTCTACTCGCCACTCGCTCTCAGCTCTGCCTTCGGATGAGTCCGTAGAGCCGAGTGGCCCGTACCCAGAGCTTCTTGGCTACCTCATGTACCTGATGACCTGCACTCGACCTGACCTTGCATACCCTCTTAGCATCTTGGCGCGCTATGTTGCTCCTGGGAGACACAGACCTGAGCACATGGCTGCAGCGAAGAGGGTGTTGCACTACTTGTGCAGTACGTCGGGCATGGGGCTCGTGCTTGGAGGGCGGCGTCCAGTGGTCCTCACTGGTCACGCAGACGCTTCTTGGGTTGACGACCAGGCTACGCAGCGGTCGTCACAGGGTTACACCTTCAGCCTTGGTTCCGGCTCTGTTTCGTGGCGGTCTACCCGCTCGTCTTCTGTTCTCGGCTCCAGCTGTGAGGCTGAGATCTACGCAGGGGCCATGGCTGCACAGGAGCTACGCTGGCTCACCTACCTGTTGACTGACCTAGGAGAGTTGCCTCGTTCTCCTCCAGTTCTGTACGTAGACAGCAAGGCCATGCTGGCCTTGTGTCGGGAGCACAGACTGGAGCACAGAACGAAGCACATTGCTCTTCGCTACTTCCTTGCTCGTGAGCTGCAGCAGCGTGGTCAGCTGCGCCTTGCTTACGTGGCTTCTCGGGCCAACACTGCTGATATCTTTACCAAGGCACTTCAGCCTTGTGATCATCAGCGCTTTTGTACGATGCTAGGTCTTGTGCCTACTTGGCCTCACTTTCTCACTTCTTGACCTTGCTTGTACTGTGATCTTTCTATACCTGCACTTGCTTGTTTACCTTAATATATAATCCACCATGTGAACTGGCCTTGTGGCCTTGAACTTGTGCTCGGAATGTGTGGTGACGTTGTGATCCACCTTGAGCTTCCTGTGCTTTGCTTGACTGGTCTTGCGACCTCTTGTTCTCCCCCACTTTGCCTATGGGGGTGTGTCAAACTTATATGCTATGATCTATCTAGGCTGTAGTGGGGTAGACACTATAGGGTACAACACTTCTAGGTTTTCCTACTTGTACCCACATGTTTCCTAGTCAACTCATTCCTCGTTATTCTCACACCAGTAGGTGTGGTGGCGGCGGCCGTAGTAGCAATCACGGTGGAGCTATTCAGTGCGGAGTTTTTGGCGGTGGCCAGATGTAGCTGCAGCGCCGTCCGCCCCAGCAGCTTCGCGAGTGGTACGCTCAAAGTGGGGGGACTTGGAGTACTGTCCGCTGCCCGTACGTCATTCTTACAGGTGATCGGGCTGGTCAGACTTGGGGGACTCTTGGTCACACACAGGCTCGCTGCTTCGCTTGTCTGAGCGACGCCTGGCGTGCAGTGTTTGGCGACGAGGCTGAGCTCCCCTGCTGGCTAGAGCTGCTTCGGAACAAGGTGGATATATTTGGTCTAGACTATGACACTATCCTCACTGCCATGGATGCTTTGACTATTAGTACTCAAAGTGACTGTTACCTGTGTGTGCCGCCTGAGCCTGGTATAGCGGCTACTGCTTTAGGTGCTGGTGATTCCGCTCTAGGTGCTGGTGAGTTTGCTCTAGTTGCTGGTGAGTCTGCTCTCTCTGGTACTGCGCCTACTGATGCCTTGCACACCTTCACGTCTGACTCAGGAGCTTCCCGCAGCTTCTTTCGCAACAACACCACAGTCACACCACTAGCAGCAGCGGTTGCAGTCCCTCTGGCTGACCCCTCTAAGGGACCGGTTCGTACACGTTCCTCCACTGTTTTCCCGTGTCCGGCGGTTCCGTCTGGCTCACTGTCAGGTCTTCACCTCCCCTCATTCTCTACGAACTTGGTGAGTAACGTTGTCCTTCAGGATGCTTGGGTTGATGCCTTTATCCCTGGAGGACAGCGTGTGGCAATCTGCACGTGTGCACAGACAGGCCATTACCTGGCCACGTTCACCCGTCGGCCTGGGTCGAGACTGTGCACACTGACTATTGAGCCTCTTTAGGTAGCTGCGTCTGCGTCCGCGTCATGTCAGCTAGCAGCCCCCTGTTCGTGTCGCCTCCTGTCGCACTAGACTCTCCTTTGGCACCAACGCCTAGGTCACCCCTCCCTGCCACGCCTCCGTGGCATGCACTCCCGCCTCCTTGTTTCTGGTCTTCCAAGGTCTCTGCCTCCCCTCCCACCCTCGCCTGCCCCTCCCTGCCTTCCCTGTGTCAAGGGGCGGCAGCGCGCCGATCCTCGCTCCTCCTCGTTTCCCTCGACGACTCCTCCCCTTCAGACTCTCCACATGGACGTGTGGGGCCCAGCTCGCGTCTAGGGACAGGGCCGCGAGCCATACTTTCTGCTGGTTGTTGACGACTACTCGCGTTACACCACGGTCTTCCCCTTGCGCAGCAAGGGGGAGGTCCCTAATGTTTTGATCCCTTGGATCCGCGCTGTCTGTCTCCAGCTCCGCGAGCGGTTCGACACGGACCTTCTTGTCCTGCGTCTGCACTCTAACAGAGGTGGTGAGTTCTCCTCGGACCTCTTGCGGGACTTTTGTCGTGGGGAGGGCATTCTCTATTCGTTCACACTTCCGGCGTCTCCGCAGCAGAATGGGGTTGCTGAGCGCCGCATTGGCTTAGTCATGGAGGTCGCTCGTACCTCCATGATCCATGCGGCTGCTCCCCATTTTCTGTGGCCGTTTGCGGTCCGGTACGCCGCGCATCAGCTCAACCTCTGGCCCCGTGTCTCCTTGCCGGAAACCTCGCCTACACTGCGTTGGACGGGAGAGGTTGGTGATGCGTCAGTGTTCCAAGTCTGGGGCTGCCGTTCCTTTGTCCGCGATACCTCCGCGGACAAGCTCTCCTCGCGCGCCGTTCCCTGCGTCTTCCTTGGCATTCCCCCTGACGCGACTGGCTGGCAGTATTACCACCCCACCTCGCGCCATGTCCTACCTTCTCAGGACGACACGTTCAACGAGTCGGTTCCCTTTTACCGTCTCTTCCCCTACCGCACTGCCCCTCTCCCCCCCCCCCCCGCCGCTCTTCCTTGCTCCAGGTCCCCCTCCGGTAGACCCCCTCCCCCCTCAGGGTCGTGCTCCTTCAGGTGTGTCTCAGGTAGACCCACTCCCCTTTGTTGAGCCTGTCAAGGTCACTGGTGACTCTGGTGCTGCTCGGGGTGCTGCATCTGGGGGTGCTAAGCCTGCGGTTGTGGAGCCTGAGCGTGCGGAGCCTGGAGGTGCTGAGTCTGCGAGTGCGGAGTCCGGGGGTGCTGCGTCTGAGCGTGCGGAGCTTGGGGGTGCTGAGCCCGAGCGTGCGGTGCCTAGGGGTCCTGAGTCTGGGGGTGCTGAGCTTAGGAATCCTGCGTCCTCACTACGGGAGCCTCTTTCACCACACCAGCTGCGCGAGTGGTACACTCACCGCATGCACCTTTGAAGTGGCGCTCCTCGAGCCGGAGGCCCTGGAGCTGCAAGTCCTGGAGGTGCTGGAGGTACTGCTGGTATTGGAGGTACTGGGGGTGCTGGAGCTTCTAGTCCTGGAGGTCCTATTGGTGCCTCGCCTCATCTGTCTAGCCGCCGGGAGCCTCTCTCACCACAGCAGCTGCGCGAGTAGTACGCGTGGAGCACCCGCCTTCGGAGTAGCGCTGCTGGGGCTGGAGGCCCTGCTGCTGGAGGTGCTGGCGCTGGAGGCACTGGTGCTGCTGGTGCTGGAGGTGCTGGTGGTGCTGGCATTGCTGGTCCCGGGGGTGTTCGTGCTGGAGGCACTGGAGCTCCCGGAGCTGGTGGTGCTGCTGGTGCTGGAGGTGCTGGAAGCAGTGGAGGTTCTGGAGCTGCAGGGGCTGGTGGTGCTGCTGGTGCTGGAGGTGCTGAGCTGCTGGTCTCGGAGGTGCTCGTACTGGAGGTACTGGAGCTGCTAGAGCTGGTGGTTCAGCTGCTGCTGGAGGTGCTGGAGGTGCTGGAGCTACTCGTCCCGGAGGTGCTCGTACTGGAGGTACTGGAGCTGCTGGAGCTGGTGGTGGTGCTGCTGCTGGAGGTGCTGGAGCTGCTGGTCCCGAAGGTGATCGTACTGGTGAGTCACTGGAGCTAGAGGCCCTGGAGCTGGGGGTGCTGGCGCTGGGGGTGCTGGAGCCGTCGGTACTGGTGCTGGAGGCAATGTGCAGCGGCGACTGTTTTTCGTTCCGCCATCGCCGTCGTCTCCGCCGCCACCTGGCTCGGCACTTCGCCAGGTTCTTAGTCTCCCGTCTTCTACTGGCCTTACTCCTTCCTTGCTGTGTCCACCCCTTGACCAGTCGCAGCCACAGCTACAGCCAGACTCCCCACCGCCTCTCCTTCTCCTTATACTGAGCAGTTCGACTCCCTTACAGAGCGTCGTGACACTGCGTCTCGTCCTGCCTCGCCTGTTCGCGCTGTTCGCACTGGTCGTCATGTTTCGCGTCAGCGTCCTCCTCCTGTCCCCGGCATGCACCGTATGGCCATTCGTCATTCCTCTGTTCCACAGCGTGTCCCCCTGCCGTCTCCTCCTACGCCCTCTCTTCCTAACAAACCGGGCCCTGAGTCTGACTTACTTTGTGCTGCTAGTCCTACTGTCATACGTCTTCTAGCCACTGTTGACACTGACCCTTTGTTTGAGTCCACTGCTGCGTCTGCCTTGGTTGCTGAGCTTGTTGAATTTACTGCCGCCTGTGGTCTTGACTACGCCGCTAGTCTTGTTGCTGTGTCTGAGTCTGTCTGTCCTCCGTCCGTCAGGGGTGAGTGTGCTCATGGCACGGACGTCCTTGAGGACATGCAGGAGGACTTTGAGTGTCTTGCAGCTGCTGTACCTCATCTCTTGTCCATGCTGATTGCACCTGAGGGAGACCCGGATGCTCCGGACATCCCGACCCCGCGCTCTTCCGCAGAGGCGATTACGGGTCCCTACTCCGCTCAGTGGCAGACATCCATGGACGCAGAGACATCATGGAAGTCCACAGCCAACTACGTCGACGCAGTTCCCCCTCCTGGGGCGAACATAGTCGATGACATGTAGGTTCTCAGGGTGAAGCGGCTGTCGGGTTCTCCGCCTGTCTTCAAGGCTCGTTACGTTGCACGGGGCTTTAGTCAGCGACAGGGAGTTGACTTCTTCCAGACCTTCTCCCCTACCCCGAAGATGACCACTCTTCGGGTGTTGCTGCACGTCGCTGCTTAGCCTGACTAGGAGCTTCACTCTCTTGACTTCAACACACCTTTCTTACAGGGCAACCTGTATGAGGTGATCTGGCTGCGCCACCCACCTGGCTTCACTGGGTCGTTTCCTGCAGGTACCCAGTGGAGCCTCCGGCGGCCAGTCTACGGTCTCCGCCAGGCGTCTCGTGAGTGGCACGACACACTGAGGACGACACTTGCGGCTCTTGGGTTTGCTCCTTCGACTGCTGACCAGTCTTGACTGGTCTTGTGACCCCTTGTTCTCCCCCACTTTGCCTATGGGGGTGTGTCAAACTATAATGCTGCTTATGTTGTGTAGGCTGTAGAGCGGCAGCCTATATGGGGTACACACCAATTAGGGTTAGTACTTGTATATAGTTTGATCTAAATGCATTCATTCCTGCTCATCAGATTCTGACAAAAATAGTACAGAAACGCTGATGATCAAGTGTCTTGGTGAATATATCAGCAGTGTTGGCCCGACCGGCCATGTAAGCAAGACAAAGCTAACCACGCTGCTGCAACTCTCGAGCAAGGAAGTAACGCAGAGCGATGTGCTTCGTCTTGTGCCCCAGTCTGTGGTCGTAACACAGGGCAATCATGGCCTTGTTGTCTATGTACGGAACTGGAGGAGAACTAGGCTGCTCTCCCAAGTCAGTTAGCAGGTAGGTGAGCCAGCGTAACTCCTGTGCGGCCATGGCCCCTACGCAGTTTTCAGCCTCACAACTGGAACGGAGAACAGAAGACGAGCAGGTAGACCGCCAAGAAACAAAACCGGAGCCAAGGCTGAAAGTGTAACCCTGTGACGAGCGCTGCGTAGCCAAGTCGTCAACCCAAGACGCGTCTGCGTGGCCAGTGAGAACAACCCGACTCCGTCCTCCAAGCACGAGCCCCATGCCCGACGTACTGCACAAGTAGCGTAACACCCTCTTAGCGGCTTCCATGTGCTCTGGTCGGTGTCTCCCGGGCTCAACGTAGCATGCGAGGATGCTAAGAGGGTAAGCAAGGTCAGGTCGAGTGCAGGTCATCAGGTATATGAGGCAGCCCACAAGCTCTGAATACGGGCCACTCGGCTCTACGGACTTGTCCGAAGGTGGAGCTGAGAGCGAGTGGCCGGTAGGCAGAGGAGTGGACTGTGGCGAGGAGTACGTGAAGCGGAAGCGCTGAAGGACCTGCTGCACCATGTGTGACTGAGTTAGGGTAATGGTGCGGCGTGCTCTGTCCCGGGTGATCTGCAAGCCAAGATAGCTGCGCAGCTCTCCCAGATCTGTGCACGTGTGTCTCTTCTGCAGCTCTGACTTCACGTGGGCGAGTGCTTCAGTCTCAGCAGTGGCAAAGATCAAGTCGTCGACGTACATGAGGATGTAGAACGGCGGCAGCGAAGTGTTGGTGCGCCGAAACAGCGACGGGTCAGCGGTCGAATGAGCAAACCCAAGAGCCGCAAGCGTCGTCCTCAGTGTGTCGTGCCACTCGCAAGGCGCCTGGCGGAGACCGTAGACTGGCTGCTGGAGGCTCCACTGGGTACGTGCAAGAAACGACCCAGTGAAGCTAGGTGGGTGGCGCAGCCAAATCTTCTTGTGTAGACTGCCCTATAAGAAAGCTGTGCTGAAGTAAGGAGAGTGGAGCTCGTAGTCATGCTGAGCGGCGACAAGCAGCAGCACCCGAAGAGTGGTCATCTTTGGGGTAGGGGAGAAGGTCTGGAAGAAGTCAACTCCCTTCCGCTGACTAAAGCCTCGTACAATGTAACGAGCCTTGAAGACAGGCAAAGAAAAGTGGCCAGTAGACGCGTGACAATAGGACTGGCAGCACGAACTAAGTCAGACTCAGGGTCTGGACCGTCAGGAAGAGAGGATGCAGGAGGAGACGGCAGCGGAACTCGTAGTGGAATAGAGGAAGGACGAAGTGCCATAGTGTGCGTGCCGGGGACAGGAGGAGGACGGGGACCCGGAACACGGCGACTAGTGCGAACAGCGCGAACAGGCGAGGCAGGACGAGACGCAGGCTCAGGACGCTTTGTAAGAGAGTCCGACTTCTCAGTGTAAGGAAAAGGAGCAGGCAGTGGGGAGCCTGGCTGTAACGGGAGGCCAGTAGAAGACGGGAGGCTAAGAACCTGGCGAAGCACCGAGTCAGGCGGTGGCAGAGACGACGGTGACGATGGAGCGAAGAACAGTCGTTGCTGTGCAGTACCACCAGCACCAGTACCACCAGCTCCAGCACCTCCAGTACGAGTACCAGCAGCCCCAGCGCCTCCAGCAGCTCCAGAACCTCCAGCTCTAGCGCCTCTAGCTCCAGCGCCTCCAGCTCCAGCACCTCCAGCTCCAGTGCCTCCAGCTCCAGCGGCTCCAGCTCCAGAGCCCGCAGCACCAGCAGCTCCAGTACCTCCAGCACCACCAGCACCACCAGCTCCAGCAGCTCCATTACCTCCAGTACGAGCACCTCCGAGACCAGCAGCTCCAGCAGCTCCAGCACCTCCAGCACCTCCAGCAGCAGCAGCTATATGAGGAGGCTCAGTAGTCAGTGTGTACAGGCTCGACCTAGGCCGACGGGTGAACGTGGCCAGGTGACGGCCCGTCCGTGCACACGTGTAGATCCCCACACGCTGTCCTCCAGGTATAAAGGTATCAAACCAAGGATCCTGAAGGACAGCGTTACTCATCAAGTTCGTAGAGAACGAGGGGAGGTGAAGACCTCACAATGAGCCAGACGGAACCGCTGGACACGGGAGAACTGTGGAGGAACGTGCACGAACCGGTCCCTTAGAGGGGTCAGCCAGAGAGACTGCAACTGGTGCTGCGAGTGGTGTGACTGTGGTGCTATCGCGAAAGAAGCATCGGGAAGCACCTGAGTCAAGCGTGAAGGTGTGCAAGGCCTCAGCAGGCATAGTATCAGAGAGAGCAGACTCAGCACCTAGAGCAGACTCACCAGCACCTAAATCAGCTGCCGCTATACCAGGGTCGGGCGGCACACACTAGTAACATTCACCCTAAGTACTAATAGTCAATGCATACATGGCAGTTTGGATAGCGTCATAGTCTAACGCAAAGACATCTATGCCCTGGCTAAGCAGCTCTAGCAAGCGAGGGAGCTCAGCCGCGTTGCCAAACTCTGCACGCCAGGTGTCGCTCAGACAGGAAAAGCAGCGAGACTGTGTATGGCCAGGTGTCCCGCATGTCTGACCAGCCCGATCACCTGTGCGAATGACGTACGGGCAGCGAGCACTACTCCTAGACCCTCCACACTGAGCGTAGCACTCACGAAGCTGCTGGGGCGTAAGGGTCTTGCGCGGACGCGGCTGTAGCTGCACCAGGCCACCGTCAGAAACTACCAACTGACTAGCTGCACCGCGAATGCCACTACTGCCGCTGCCACGACACCTACGAGCGTACCACTCACGAAGCTGCTGGGGCGTAAGGGTCTCGCTCGGACGTCGCTGCAGCTGCATCTGGCCACCGCCAGAAACTCCCCAACGAACAGCTCCAAAGCGACTGCTACTGATGCCGCCACCACTCCCACTGCTGCCGCCACCGCTGCCACCACTCCCATCGCTGCCGTGAAGAGAAGTCATTCGACCAGTAGAGCCGCACGTAGGGAAGGAAGGGCGGCGAGGAGGCACCAGGGTAGGTGCACGGTCAGGGAAGGGCGGCGCGCGGCCAGAGCAGGGCGGCGCACTGTCAGAGCAGGGCTGCGCGCTGCTAGAGCAGGGCGGCGCGCGACCAGAGCAGGGCGGCGCGCGGCCAGAGCAGGGCGGCGCACGGCCTGAGAAGGGCGGCGTGCGGCCAGAGCAGGGCAGTAGCAGTAGCTCCTAGGGGCAGCAGCACATAGGTTTTTTTTTTTTTTTTTTGTTTTTTTGTTTTTTGTTTTTTTGTTTAGCAGGGCGGCTCGCGGGCTGCAGGGGCAGCGCGCGGGCTGCAGGGGTGGCTCGCGGGCTGCAGGGGCAGTGCTCGGGCTGTAAGAGGCAGGCGCGCTGGCTGTAGGGTGGTTCGCGGCTTGCAAGGGAGGCTCGCGGGCTGCAGACGGGCGGCGCGCGGGCTGCAAGGGTTTACACGCGGGCGGTGTGCACGGGGCGGCGCGACGAGGGGCGGGCAGGGGCGGCGCGCAGGCAGGCAGGGTGGACGGGCGTCGCGGCGGGCTAGGGCAGCCCGCTCTGGCGACGCGACGGGCACGGGCATGGCCGACGGGCGACGCGACGGGCTGCAGGGGCGCACGGCACGACGGGCAGCAGGGGCGAGCCATGCGACGGGCTGCAGGGGCGCGCGACGCGACGGGCTGCAGGGGCGCGCGACACGACGGGCTGCAGGGGCACGTGATGCGAGGCAAGGCAGGGCGTGCGCGGGGCAGCGCGACGCAGGGCAGAGCAGGGCGTGCGCAGGGGAGCGCGACGCGGGGCAGGGCAGGGGCATGCACGGGGCAGCGCGACGCGGGGCAGGGCAAGGCGTGCGCGGGGCAGCACGACGCGGGGCAAGGCAGGGTGAGCGCGGGGCAGCGCGACGCGGGGCAGGGCAGGGCGTGGGCGGGGGAGCGCAACGCGGGGCAGAGCAGGGCGTGCGTGGGGCAGAGCAAGGCGTGCACGGGCAGTGTGACGCTAGGCAGGGCAGGGTAGGGCGCGCGCTAACTGCGCAGCGCAGGTCAGGGCGTGGGGTAGCGCAAAACCGCAGTCGGTCACTAGCTAATGGTGGGCCCAAAAAAAATGTCAAGAATGAGAAGTGATTGCACTAGGTCAAATGTGGGGTACAAGTAGGAAACCCTAAAGTTATCATACCCCATAGTATCTACCCCACTACAGCCTAAACAAACTGTAGCAGATATAACATTTGACACACCCCCATAGGCAAAGTGGGGGAGAGCAAGGGGTCACAAGACCAGTCAATAAAGGCAAAGCAAGCTCAGGGTGGATCACAACGTCACCACACTCACTGAGCACAAGCAAGAGGCCACAAGGCCAGTTCACATGCAGAGACATATATGTAACACAAGCATCACAGTGATCTATACCTAGCAAAGCAAGCATGCAGATATATATATATAGATCACAGTACAGGCAAAGTCTACAACAAGTGAGGAAAAGTGGGCACAAGCCCCAGCAAACTGTAGAAACGCTGATGATCACTAGACTGAAGTGCCTTGGTGAATATATCAGCTGTGTTGGCCTGAGTGGCCACGTAGCGCAGACGAAGCTGACCACGCTGCTGCAACTCTCGAGCCAGGAAGTAACGTAGAGCGATGTGCTTCCTTCTGTGCTCCAGTCTGTGCTCCTCACACAAGGCAATGACAGCCTTGTTGTCGACGTACAGCACTGGAGGAGAATGAGGCAGCTCTCCCAGGTCGGTGAGCAGGTTGGTGAGCCAGCGTAACTCCTGTGCAGCCATGGCTGTGGCGTAGATCTCAGCCTCACAACTGGAGCTGAGAACTGAAGACGAACGCGTAGAACGCCACGAAACTGAGCCAGAGCCAAGGCTAAAGGTGTAACCCTGTGACGACCGCTGAGTAGCCTGGTCGTCAACCCAAGAAGCGTCTGAGTGCCCAGTGAGAACAACTGAGCTCCTCCCTCCAAGCACGAGCCCCATGCCCGATGTACTGCACAAGTAGCGCAGTACCCTCTTTGCAGCATCCCAGTGCACCTTTTGGTGCCTACCAGGAGCCACGTAGCGAGCCAGAAGGCCAAGAGGGTACGCTAAGTCAGGACGAGTGCAAGTCATCAGGTACATGAGGCAGCCAACTAGCTCTGGGTAAGGACCACTCCGCTCTACGGACTCGTCCGAAGGTGGAGCTGAGAGCGAGTGACCTGTAGCCAGAGGAGTCGCCTGTGCCGAGGACCAGGTGAAGCCGAAGCGCTGAAGGACCTGCTGCACCATGTGTGACTGAGTCAGTGTGATGGTGCGGCGTGCTCTGTCCCGGGTGATCTGCAAGCCAAGGTAGCTGCGCAGTTCACCCAAGTCTGTGCACGTGTGTCTCTTCTGCAGCTCCGACTTCACGTGGGCGAGAGCCTCAGTGTCAGCAGTGGCAAAGACCAAGTCGTCGACGTACACGAGGATGTAGAACGGCGGCAGCGAAGTGTCGGTGCGCAGAAACAGCGACGGGTCAGCAGTAGAAGGCGCGAACCCAAGAGCCGCAAGTGTAGTCCTAAGTGTGTCATGCCACTCACGTGGCGCCTGGTGGAGACCGTAGACCGGCCGCCGGAGGCTCCACTAGGTACCAGGAGGGAACGACCCAGTGAAGCCCGGAGGGCGGCGCAGCCAGATCTCCTCGTGCAGGCTGTTCTGCAAGAAAGCTGTGCTGAAGTCTAGAGAGTGAAGCTCGTAGTCACGCTGAGCGGCAACGTGTAGTAGCACCCGAAGAGTGGTCATCTTCGGGGTGGGGGAGAAGGTCTGGAAGAAGTCTACTCCCTCTCGCTGACTGAAGTCTCGAGCAACGTAACGAGCCTTGAAGACAGGCGGAGAACCTGGCGGCCGCTTCACCCTGAAAATCCACATGCCACTGACGATGTTCGCCCCAGGAGGGGGAACCTCGTCGACTTAAGTGCCAGTGGACTTCTAGGATGCCATCTCTGCGTCCATGGCTGACTGCCACTGAGAGGAGTACTCACCCGCGATCGCCTCAGCGTAAGAGCGCGGGGTCGGGATGTCAGGTGCATCCGGGTCTCCCTCAGGTGCAATCAGCATGGACACGAGATGAGGTACAGCAGCGGCAAAGCACTCAAACTCCTCCTGCCTGTCCTCAAGGACGTCCGTGCCTAGAGCACACTCACCCTCAGCGAGCAGCAAAGTCGACAAGCTCAGCAGCTAAGGCAGACGCAACAGCAGACTCAAAGGAAGGGTCAGTGACAGCAGTGGCCAGGAGACGCGTGACAGTAGGACTAGCAGCACGAAGAGAGTCAGACTCCGGGTCAGCAAGGCCAGGAAGAGAGAACGCAGGAGGAGAAGGCAGAGGGACACGCTGCGGAGTAGTGGAAAGACGAAGCGTCATCTGGTGAGTGCCTGGGACAGCAGGAGGACGCTGACGTGGGACACGACGACCAGTGCGAGCAGCACAAGCAGGCGACGCAGAACGAGACTCAGGCGACACAGGACGAGACTCAGGCTCACGACGCTCCGTAAGACCTCCTGTCGGACCAGTGTAGGTAGAAGGACCGACTAGTCTAGGTAGAAGGACCGACCAGGGAGGGGCGAGGCAGGCTGGAACTGTAACTGCGACTGGACAGGCAGAGGACACTCTAAGGAGGGAGCAGGACAAGGAGGAGGAGGCTGACCAAGAACCTGCTGAAGGAGCGGAACGAAGTACGGCCGCGGCCGTGAAGCGCCCCCAGAACCAGCAGAGACAGCACCAGAACCCCCAGCAGCAGCTCCAACTCCTGTAGCACTACCAGCAGCTCCAGCAGCGCCAACTCAAGTACCCCCAGTGGTACCAGCTCCAGCCGCACCGTCGGCTCCAGGACCTGCAGGACCAACCCAAGGGTCAGCAGCTACACCAACTCCAGTAGGCCCAGCGTCCTCAGCTCCACCGGCAGCTCCAGCAGCGTCAGCACCTGCAGCTCCAACTCCAGCACCAGCAGCACCTCCAGTAGCACCAGCTCCAGCAGCTCCAGCTCCAGCAGAACCCCCAGTCCCAGCAGCTCCAGTACCGCCTGTACGAGCACCTCCAGGACCTGAGGCTCCAGTACCTCCAGCCGCACCAGGGCCTCCAGCGAGCGGCACCCCAGGGCTAGGAGCGCCGCTCCGGAGGCTGCAGCGGCGAGCGTATCACTCACGCAGTCGCTGTGGGGAGGGAGGCGCCGGCTGCGACACAGTACCCGAAGCACCACCAGCTCCAACTCCGGCAGAACCCGCAGCTCCAGCAGCCCCACGCCGGAGGCTGTAACGCTGAGAGTACCACTCACGCAGCTGCTGTGAAGAGGGAGCGTCACCAGGCGCATGACGGTCAGTCTCAGCTCCCTCAAGCTCAGCACCCCAAGGCTCTGCACCCCCAGGCTCAGCACCCCCAGTCTCAGCACCCCCAGGCTCAGCACCCCCAGTCTCAGCACCCCCAGGCTCAGCACCCCCAGGCTCAGCACCCTCAGTCTCAGCACCCCCAGGCTCAGCACCCCCAGTCTCAGCACCCCCAGACGCCGTACCCCTCGCAGGACCAGAGTCGACAGCTACCTCGACACGCTCGACCGGGTCTACCTGGGAAACACCTGAGGGAGCAGGACCCTGGGGAGGGAGGGGGTCTACCGAAGTAGCACCTGGCGTGAGGAAGAGCGGCGGGGGAGGAAGCGGCGCAGTGCGGTAGGGGAACAGACGGTAGAAGGGTACCGACTCGTCAAAAGTGACGTCCTGAGAGGGGAAGACACGGCGCGAGGTGGGGTGGTAAAACTGCCAGCCAGGCGCGTTAGGGACAAAGCCATGAAAGACGCAGGGAACGGCACGGGAGGAGAGCTTGTCCGCGGACGTATCGCGGACAAAGGCTCGACATCCCCAGACTCGGAACACCGACGCATCGCCAACCTTCCCCGTCCAACGCAGTGTGGGCGAGGTCTCCGGAGCAGAGACACGGGGCCAGAGGTTGAGCTGATATGCAGCGTACTGTACTGCAAACGACCACAGAAAATGGGGGGCAGCCACATGGATCATGGAGGTACGAGCGACCTCCATGACTAAGCCAATGCGGCGCTCAGCAATCCCATTCTGCTGTGGAGAGGCCGGAAGAGTGAACGTCTGGCGGATGCCGTGCTCCGCACAGTAGGCTGCCAAGAGGTCGGAGGAAAACTCACCACCCCTGTCAGAGTGCAGACGCAGGACTGGAACGTCCGACTTGAACCGCTCGCGGAGCTGGAGACGAGCAGCGCGGATCCAAGGGATCAAAACATCAGGGACCTCACCCTTTCTGCGCAAGGGGAAGACCGTGGTGTAGCGCGTGTAGTCGTCGACGACCAGCAGGAAGTACCGCTCGTGGCCCTGTCCACGGACGCGGGCTGGGCCCCACACGTCCAGGTGAAGAGTCTGCAAAGGAGCCTCTGTGGGAGGGAACGAGGAGGAGTGAGGAGTGGCGCGCTGCCGCCCCTCAACACAGGGAAGACAGGGAGGAGCAGGCGAGGGTGGGAGCGGAGGGAGAACCCTGGGAAGACCAGAGACAAGGTACCGGGAGTGCATGCCACGAAGGCGCTGCACTGAAGGGTGACCAAGGCGGTGGTGCCAGAGGACGGTCTGGTGCGACAGGGAGCGACACGAGCAGGGGGCCGATAGCTGACCTGACGCAGACGCAGACGCAGCTACCTGAGGGGACTCAGTGGTCAGTGTGTACAGGTCCGACCCCGGCTGCCGAGTAAAGGTAGCCAGGTGGTGACCCGTCCGAGCACACGTACAGTGGGTCACACGCTCATAGGCAGGGGTGAACTGGTGAACACCCCCGTCCTGGAGAGCAGAGCCCGCCACCAAGTTCGTAGAGAACGAGGGGAGGTAAAGACCCGACAGGGTGCCCGCCGGAACCGCACTAGCACCTAGAGCAGCAGTCTCACTGGTCCCAATACCCGGGTCGGGCGGTACACTCAGGTAGCAGTCACCCTCAACACTAATAGTTAATGCATACATAGCAGCAAGGATAGCATCAAAATCAAGAGCAAAGATATCAATTCCCTTCTTAAGCAGATCAGCCCAGCGGGGCAGCTCAGAGGCGTCAGGGAACTGCTCGCGCCAGGCGTCGTCGAGGCGAAAGAAACAGCGCTGCGCCGTGTGAAACCTCCCACAGGTCTGGCCAGTGCGGTCACCTGTGCGGATGACGTACGGGCAGGTACCTCCACCCCCAGACCCCCCACGCTTAGAGTACCACTCATGGAGCTGCTGGGACGACGGGGTCTCGCTGGGACGCTGCTGCTGCTGCCTCTGGCCACCTCCGATCCCCCCACGCTGCACCGCTCCACCGCGCCCGCCACCGGCTCCACTGCCGCCACCACTGCCACCACCACCCCCGCCAGCGCCACCGCCACCACCCCCGGCTCCGCCACTGACCCCCCCACCACCAGCACCACTCCCACCACCGCCACCACCCCCGCCGCCTCCACCCCCTCCACCACCGCCGCCCCCGCCTCCACCTCAGCCACCCCTGCCCCCTTTGCCCCTGCCGCCCTTGCGCCTCCCACTAGGAGCAGACGCAGCCCCGACCCCCTCAGCACCGAGGTAGTCGACAGCAGCAGCAGATGCAATGGAGGGGAGGAGGGGGACGGGGGAGCACCTCTCAAAGAAGGGGGCGCGAGGGTCGCCACGAGAGGCACCTACAGCTACAATGCTCTTCTCAGCTGCTAGGAGTTCCTTCTCGAGCAGGTCGACAGTGAGGTCAGTAGGGGAGAGGGCGAGAAAGTGGTCCCTGACAGTGCGAAGGGAGTCAGGGAGGCGGGTGACTAGGTGATAGAGTGTGAGGTACATCGGGGGAGGGTTCTTGGCTAGGAAATCTGGGGGAAGTGCGGCACGGTAGCGAAGATCACTAGTGCGGAGGTGCGTGATGAGGTCAGCTACAGTGGCAAAAGCAGACAGATCGGGGAAGAGATAGGGCAGTGAGAGACGGCCTATCGCAGCAGTAGCAGGGGAGGAGTAGCGTGCAACTACAGCGTCGTACAGCTCCTTAGCGGTCTTATGCTGGCCAAAGTGCTCGCGCTCATCTAACGGTAGGTGGCTGCGGACGGCTAGGCGAGCATGAGCGTCACAGGTCTGCCACTGTGAGCGAGCAGTGCTGTCAGCAGTAACAGCAGGTGCGGGAGCGGCTCCGGACGTGTGGTCAAATAGGGAAACATCGTCCTTGGCAGTGATCTGGAGGAACAGGTGCTGGTCATCGAGCCAAACGTCAAACTTAATCGGATGGCCCTCAGAGTCAAACGTGAGAATGGTAGGACTAGCCATAGTGGCAGTAGCAGTAGCAGCAGTAGCAGTAGTAGCAGTAGCAGTAAGAGCAGTAGCAGTAGCAGCTGGAACAGGAACAGCAGTTGCTGCAGGTGGGGCGGCGCGGCTCGGTCAGGGCGGCGCGACTCGGGCGGCGCGACTCGGGCGGCGCGGCTCGGGCAGTTAGGGCGGTGCGACGGCGGGCCTATGCACGGTGCGCGGCGGCGCCTAGGGTGCGGCTGCGCGGGGGCCGCGGCTGCGTTCGTGCGGCGGCTAAGCGCGAGCTGCAGCAGCCGACGCGCGATCGCCGCAGCGCGCGGGCTGCGACCTGCGGGCGGGCGGCGGTGGGTCGAGCGTCGGCCTAGGGGCGAGCGGGGCCTACGGGCGACGGCCTGCTGGGGCTCGCGAGAAAAAATCGGGCCGCCCTAGGCGGCTAACGATCTACTCGCGCTAAAAACGCGGAGCCGCGCTCGGGCTGCTAGCGGGCTGCAAACGAGCAGCGTGAGAGGAGGGCGCGCGAGGGCGCACTAGGAGAGAGGCGCACGAGGGCGCTAAGACAGTAGGGCGCACGAGGGCACCTCTAGCGGAACGGTGGGCCCTTAGGTAATCGGTCCTAGGTCCCTAACCTAGGCTCTTAATACCATGTCAAGAATGAGAAGTGATTGCACTAGGTCAAATATGGGGTACAAGTAGGAAACCCTGAAGTTATCATACCCCATAGTATCTACCCCACTACCGCCTAAACAAACTGTAGCAGATATAACATTTGACAAAAAACGGTCCTACGGACCTACTGCTCTGAAACCATGTCAGAATCTGATGAGCAGGAATGATTGCATTGAGATCAAACTGAGTACAAGTACTAGCCCTAATTGGGTTGTACCCCATATAGGCTACCCCACTACAGCCTACACAACATAAGCAGCATTATAGTTTGACAGTTTTTGGCCTTGTGCCTACTTTGCCTCACTTGCTCACTATGTGACTTTGCTTGTACTGTGATCTATATACTTGTACCTGCGCGCTTACACTTGCTAGGTTGTGAACACTGTACTGCTTGTTCCCATATATATAACTCTGCATGTGAACTGGCCTTGTGGCCACTTGCTTATGCTCAAAGTGTGTGGTGACTTTGTGACCCACCCTGAGCTTGCTTTGCTTTTCTTGACTGGTCTTGTGACCCCTTGTTCTCCCCCACTTTGCCTATGGGGGTGTGTCAAACTATAATGCTGCCTATGTTGTGTAGGCTGCAGTGGGGTAGCCTATATGGGGTACAACCAAATTAGGGTTAGTACTTGTACCACATTTCTGTTCAATGCATTCATCCCTGCTCGTTTGTTTCTGACAGCCCCAAGCATCCACGGGCTGAGAGTGGCACCGACAATAGTTTTACAAAAGGCAAGTACAGACTCAATGGACCCTACTAATACTACACTAATTCCGACTGAGTTCCCCCTCCTTCAGGTCACAAGCTGTACATATTTCTTCAGCGTTTTGAGGTTGATCCTCCCCTTCATCACGCGGAGCTGCTCTCCACCCTTCAGAGCACCGTGACGGTGACGTTGCGAAAGCGCATGATGCGTGGCTTGCTTTCCACCCTGTCTTGCAGACAAACCCACTTCTCCTGACTGTCACTGGTGTAAATAAGAACCAGGGCTGGGTCCTTGCGAATAATCTTGCTCGGATCTGAGGTAGTAGTCGCAGCAGCTGCGGAGCACAAGCGTGAGAATCTGGGAAGCGGTGAAAAGGCAAAACGGTGAAACGTCAAAGATAAAAATGGCATCAATAAAAACGACACAACTACGATTCAACTCATGGACCCTCCCAACGGTAAGGTTCTACTTAGTGATGTTGTTCAGCCGTTCGACGACGAAATCATTGTGGTTATGGATTGAGTGAAGACCTCCACACATGCCGCACTTCAGAGCCGGGATGTAAATTAAAATCGTCTTGTCGTTCTTAAGGAAGCTCTCAATGTAATGCTTCAAGCGTTCAATGGACCCTTCACACGGTCCGTATCAAGACCTGTAACTGGGTTAACGGCACGGCGGAAGCATAACCCCTCCTTGGAAACTGACTTCTTTTTCTTCTTAAGTGGTGCCATCAACATCCCTTGCAGCATCGCATGCGATATTTCAGCAAGAACCGGTTTGAAGAAAAGTTCAATGACTGCATGGTTAGTCACCTGCCTGGCGTAAGCGGCATCTTCTGGAGCCTGCCAGTTAAAGGTGACGTAGACCCCATCCATGCATTCATTCTCGACCTGGTTACGCCACACAAAGTTAGCATTTGAAGCCTTATAAAAAATGACTTGCATGCCACCATAAAGCTTATTTGACAGGAACGCCAACAAAAACTCTTGGTATGACATGGTAACCATTGCCTCAACGGACAACTCTGTCTTCCACATTGCGAGCATGGACTTGATGGTCACCTGCGTGCGCGATAGTTCGTGCAGGAAGTCCTCATGTACCAGAAGTGTAATCGAGAAATGGGAGTGTGATAGAATCGCCCCCTTCGGCAGCTCCTCCACCTCTTCATCAGAATCGTAAGCGATTAAGCGATCATCCTCATCATTGAACAGCCGCGCAGCATTTGATGTCCCTGCACTGTCATCCGGTATGTCTTCGTCTTCTTCAGCACCAGCATTCTCCTTATCCAGGACCGCGTGTGAAGTCACATCCTCAGAGATTGCCTTGTCTTTCCCGTTTTGCCGTCCCGAGCAGCCTCCTCAATGCGGATAGCCGCCTGCTTCGCCGACAATGTCAGCGAGTCAGAGTCCTCAAGCTGGAAGGGGCCCTTAGCTGCCTTCATGACCGTAACCGACTTGAGCAGAAGCCTCGGACAGCAGCAGCAGTAGCGCTTGGCACTGCAGCAACTGCAGTAGTAGCCTGAGCCGGAGCAGCCTTGCCGTTCTTAACTTGCGGATGCATCGTGCGATGATGAAAATGATACCTCCAGAGCCAGTAAGATACCGTACTGGAGACGTGAAGAAACTGAGCACATATAGGATGCAAGTTGTAGAGTACAAGAGCTGCTCTTGTAGACCTTGATGTTGCATTGTCCCTTGATAATAGAAACACAACCTTGGGGGCACCTCGTAAGATATTCCCTGAACCATGGATATGGTGCGTCCTTAGGGTGGAGGGATTAGTGCTCGCTGTTTGAACATTTAAAGAATATCCTCGTGTACCATGTGCAAAGACAAACTCAATGGTTATAATCATATAGGGAATGCCATACAATAGGTGGTACATTGACGAGTTCCAGGGCTGCGGCAAGACCCATGGCTGCTGTGAGGTGGAGAGCAGAGTCATTTTCGAACTTGCAGAGCTGTATAAATGGTGGTTATGAATGTGATGTGAATGAGGGTGTGTAGACTATTCTAGCTTACTAGGAATATTCCTATAGAGTTTTGCATTTACTTGCTGGTCTACGAGAGTCAGACGGATTGTTCAGGTCTATCAGGCACTCGTCACCCGTCCATACGGTCTTCGTCAGTCGTTGTTCGTATTGCTGTACTGTAATTCATGGCCTACGTGTACAATGCCAGCGGGGCGAAGTGACCGGGTCGCGAAGTGACCGGGTCGCTCGAGAATCCGGCAATCCCCTCCTAACCATGCCTCCGTGGCAACCTAGCCTCCTCACTGTATCCGCAGCCCAAGCTTGGAAACCAATCAGGCTTGGCGTTCCTCGCTAGGTCAGGGAGGGAGACAACCACCAGCATACAGTACAATTCAGTACAGTACAAGAAGAACCTTCACGAGATTTCAGGTTCGTCCAGCCCCTGGATTTCAGACGAGAGAACTTCAGGCTGTACTGTGCGTATGACAAGAATGGCAGAGATTAGCAGACAGAAATCTGAGAAAGCTGGCGTCTTTTTGCCAAGAAATACTGGAGAGAGTGACATATTGTTGACCTTATCAACGTTTTTGTTTCAGCAATTTCTGCTTCCTGCTCCTCCCTTCTTACTTTCGCTTCTACTTCAGCCTTGTCTCACACTCTTACCTTTCCGCTGTTTCACCTGCATGGCTTTTCTTCACTAGGGTTGTGGAATGAGAATAGGATGCAAGCTTGATCCCACTGGGTATGGAACGACGCTGTCACCAGGGTACATGATACGGAAGCGTTATGACCTCGATATTCGACCTGGAAATCTGCATCTGCTTTTCGTAACGACGGATTACCTTCGAACGGTCAATTTTCCATTGGGCAGAAGCGCATATTCTTCCGATTTTACAACGACAACCATTGCCAGCACTGGTACTAGCATTAGTGCCCCACCCTACAATCATGGGGGATACGGCGATTTTTTGCACCGAAAGTGAGTTTTATCCACTGTCGCAAACATTCGAAAAGCATATGTTCGGCTGGGTGTAAGATTCTATAGAATTTTACAAAAACCAGCCCGGCTGGCCGTCTGAGCATCAAGTGTTGTGACGATGCTTAACACTGTGGAGGACATGAAATTGACAGCACATATATTCCACGCACGGCCATCCCACACACGGCCATCCCACCATCGCGAAAAAGTTTGTGCACACAAAAGTGTGCACGGTAGCTTTTCTTGCGGAAAAGCTGCGGAAAAAAACTTGGAGCTGCGGAAAAGCGCTGAGAGTCAATGTTGCTAGAATGTCACTTCCATGCCGCAACTGGAAAGCTACGACAATGTCACTTGCGCCCCTTGGTGCCTTCGTACATTCGCACCCAATTCGTCATCCAAGTGGTAAACAGCGGTACAGTACGGTTTCAAGATGGTTGTGGGCCTCGACCAGATTGTACAGACCACGAAATGTTACCAGTCCTTGCGAAGTTTCGGAAACCAAGAACTTCAACAACCAATCAAGAAGAAGCGACAGTGTTTCATGCAAACGAAATTAGCATACTTCGCATAGCGTCGCCAAACACCAACTGCCAAATTGTTCACATCAAACCCAACTCTCATTGAGTTCTAACCAATCGAGAGGGCGTTCAAATATGTTCCACCAATCACATCGCATTCCTAATCTCCACGTCAACTCCCCACAGCTTCTCGAATGTTCCCTCAACCATTTATTCTCCAACCATTTCTTCTATGCCTGTTCTTCTCTTCACCTGCTATTTTCCTTCACTCTTGAGACACTTGTTTATTCTCGCCCCTTTCTCCTTTCTCCAGATCTATCCCTCCTTGTTTTCACTTATGGAATGTTGCCCTACTATGTTCATGGTGTTTTGCTATGTGTTCGGGCTAGTATCATAAATTAATTGCTTACTATTCCCTTGTTTTGCGCCATTCGACTGCTGGTTGCAGTTACGATTCATGTGTTACCGTCTACTAGAGACACCTAGTCGTCTTGAACCGAGCAGCCGGTGACCGACGACACAATCACTCTCCTTTTTCGGTAGGTGGCTATGTTGTTGCTTCTTTTTTTGTTGTCTTCTCTTCTCTTTTCAGCGATGTCTTTTCGTACTGTTATTATGAATATGATGCTCCAACACCAAGATGTGCCTACCCTTCTGTGCACAGGGTTAAGTGCAAAGGTGAGTATGGAGTGCGTGTTGTCTTGATCGGTTTAAGTTGTCTTGTGTGCAGATATGTTATTTTCTGAAGTGGTGCGGCGCGCTTCTCACAGTGCGACCTATTTGTCCTATTCTCGTATTTTGTATACATGGCTGATTCTCTAACGGCATAAGGTCGCAGTCTACCGCGGCTACAAGGTAGGTAGCCGATCTTCTAAGATGTTGCCATGCGTAAGTTTTTGTTGTTAGGCAATCTTGCAGCACTCACTACACATGTGTACTATCATTCACTTAACTCCATCAGCAGGGTCTTCACATAACTTCGTACTCCATCAGCAGGTACTTCCACTGGAAGGAGGAAAACCACCATGCCATTGGTTAGACTTGGGTCGTGTTTCAGGAGTACAGATTTAAGTGGATTTAAAGGCAGATTTGCTAGCTTTTGGTGCTATATTTGTTCATTTGTTATTTTTTAGCAGAAAAGTAATGATTGTATTAGGTACAGTATGTAACCGCTTTATTATTCATGAAATTACTCGCTCTGTAAACAATTGGCGACGTCCATTACGGTATTCGAAATTTTGATTGTGTCGGCCAATAGGCTTCGCGTGGCGCACACGTAACGGGAGGTTTCGATTGGCTCACATCGCATATTTGTATCCACTAATTTGCCTTGACAGCTGGCAAAAAGCATATATACACGTGGCAGTCAGGCGTCCACGTGGCATTTGTGACTCTGAAGTGACATTGATGTCACTTCTCATGTCACTTTCCAGTTGGGTTCTGTGTGACATTGATGTCGCTTGTTTGTCACTTTTCCGCAACTTCGAAAGTCACCCCTGCACATGAGCTTTTGACCTGTACTTTTTTTCACCGAACGGAAAGTTGCGGAACTTCAACTTTGAAGTTACTTTCCCGCAACTTTTTGGACTTCAGACTTTCGCGATGACGCACGGCCATCCCACGCACGGCCATCCCACGCTCGTCCATCCCACGCACGTCCATCCCACGCACGTCCATCCCACGAACGTCCATCCCACGCACGGCCATCCCACGCACGGCCATCCCATGCACGGCCATCCACGCACGGCCATCCCATGCACGGCCATCCACGCACGGCCATCCCATGCACGGCCATCCCATGCACGGCCATCCCATGCACGGCCATCCCATGCACGGCCATCCCACGCACGTCATGCCATGCACCTGCGTGTGTGGTTACCACGAGTGCATCATCCTTCTGCTTGTCCCTCTCTCTCCCCCCTGCCGTTCTCACCCCTCTCCCTCCACCTGCTCTATCCCATTCACCCTCATCCTGCTTTCATCCCTCTCCTTCCTCTCATCCCTATCCTTCCCCTGCTCTCACCCCTTCACCTGTCTCCTTCATTCAACCTCTCCCGTCTCTGTCAGCTAATTGCACTCTCGACTGTATGCGTGGCTATGGTACTTGCCCAACGAGTGCGTGTGTGGCTAATTTCCTCTCTTCATCCCTCACTTCCCTTCTCCTGTGCCCCCCAGCCGATTGCATTCTCATGTGCAGCCATGGCACCTGCTCGTTGGGATATTACGGCTATGTGTGCACGTGCAATCCTGGTTATTACATGGTCAACGGCCAGTCTCCTTGTCTCTTGCCCACTAGTACGTTCTACATTCGTGCCACTGCTACATGCTACACCCGTTCTGCATACGTGCTTACAGCAGTCCGTTTTGCGGCCATGCCAGATCCATGCCCGAGCCATGCTACATCCATGCTTTGGCCTCCCTACATTCACCTACCATTTGCTACAGCCGTGGCACAGGAACCGATCAAAAGAGCACCCAGCAACTTCCCGTGCCCCTCCCAACCCCGCCGTGCCTGGCAGACAAAGGCTCAACGAACACCTCCTCTCCCTCCTCCTCCTCCTCCTCCTCCTCCTCCTCCTCCTCCTCCTCCTCCTCCTCCTCCTCCTCCTCCTCCTCCTCCTCCTCACCCTCCCCCTCCTCCTCAAGTATCTCTCCAGGGGCGATAGTTGGCATCGTGTTTGGTGTTCTTCTGCTGTTGTTAGCAGTTGCAGGGCTGGTCTTTTATCTCTACCTTAGGCGCAGGCAGAGACGCAACGAAGGGTTACCGGCATGGGAACCCGGCAAGGCGGCTCAGATGAATGCTTACGTGGCAGGAGGAGAAGGGAACTCGACCGGTGCTGGTAGTTTGGCGTCAGGGCAGGGAGGGTATGGGCAAGGGTACGCATGGAGTTATGGCGTGTATGGGGGTGGGAGTGTGGGCGGTGGGAGTGTGGCGAGCGGGAGTGTGGGGAGTGGGGGTGCGGGAAGTGGTTACATGGGAGGAGGTAACCTGGGTTATGCAGCAAGAGTGGGAGGAGGAGGAGGAGGCGCAGGAGGAGCGTATGGGGTCGCAGGAGCAGGGAGTTACAACACTGGAAGAATGATTCACCCCATGTACATGGGAAGTAAGTGGGTAAAATGCCTTTTGTACACGCGAAGTAAGTGGGCTATTTGTCTTATCTACACGAGGTGTATGTAGGTGATTTACCCCAAGGATATGGAAAGCAAGTGTCTGTTTCATCCCGTTGAGAGCGCCTTCTCCCCCTTCCCCTCTCCTCCTCCCCATCCTTCCCCACGTGTCCGCCCTTTCCCCCTCCACTGCAGGCGGATCCCTCAGGCAAGCTCCAAGCGGGCCGCACCAGCAGCAGCAGGACGCGGGGCGCATTGACTATGCGCCTCAAGTGTGTCAGAAGTTCTCCTATGCGGACATGGCGCATGCCACGAACAACTGGGCAGAGAGCAACCGCATCGGCAGCGGGGGCTTTGGAGACGTGTACCGGGGGGTGTGTCCGTACAATCTCAGTGTGGCGTGGGCCGTGAAGCGAGGCCGATTTATCACCAAGGACTTTCACAGAGAGGTGTGCTGGGGTTAGAGGGGAGTCCAAGGGGCGTCCAAAAGGCGCCAAAGGGGCGCCAAAGGGGCGTCCATATGCCAACACTATTCTTACCTGTCTTCTCGAATCACCACGTCCTCCACACTCTTTACCCACTCGCACAAATCCCCCTTCCCATCCTCCCTCCCTCCTCCAAGTAGCAGCCATGGCAACGAAACACCATCCCAACATGGCAGGGGCAAAGCATGGAGTAGAAAGTGGTGTACGAGCTCATGCCTCAGAGGCCAGGGGGTGCCGCTGCCGCCGCCTCTCATCATATCACCCACCCTCTTTCCCTCCCCCAGGTGGCAGCCATGGCAACAAAGCACCACCCCAACCTGGTGCGTCTACTAGGCTACTGCATCGACATGAACCCAGCAGCGCAGGGCAGGGGAGACATGAGCATGGAGCAGATAGTGGTCTACGAGTTCATGGCCCACGGCGACCTCGAGCACTGGGTGGGGGAGGCGGCGCCACAGCCGCTGCCCATAGCGCAGCGCTTGTCGGTGCTCATAGGCGTGGCCCATGGGATAGAGTATCTGCACAGCTTTGGCATCGTGCATCGGGATATCAAGCCCGCCAACATCCTGCTCGATGACAAGTTCGAGGTCAGCTCCTGTCACCTTCTCTCTGTCTGTCATTTCTCGGTTGTCATAAGCACCGCTCTCCGACATTCCCCTGCTGTTGGAAGCACCGCTCTCAGACATTTCTCTCTTACGAAAAGCACTTCTTCCAGCTCAGCACATTCACCCACGTCAGCGCTTCCGTCCAGGTGAACGTGGGTGCCATTGCACCTGTGCTCCATCCACCATTCCAAGATTGCCGACTCTCTGGGCTGCTAAGGGAGGGTGCGGGCTCCACCGTGGCCGCCGGGAATGATTTGAGATGCCTCAACAGAAATGCGCCACCTCATCTCTCGCTTGTCTCATCTCATCACCACGTAGCCCAGGCTAAGATTGCCTCACCATAACACCCCCCGCCTTGTCTCAACGCATCACCCCCCCCCATGTGTCACCATGACATCCATCGCACCAGGCCAAGATTGCTGACTTTGGGTTGCTGAGGGAGGGAGAGGGCACCACTGTGTGCGCCACCAGAGTGATGGGCACTCCGGACTATGTGGACCCTGCTTACTTCAAGTCCAGCAAGGCCACCCCCATGGCTGATGTATACAGGTACAGTGCGGTGCAAAGCTGTACAGAGCAATGCAGGGTGGTACAGTGTGGTGGAGAGCGGTGCCAGTGGGTATGGTTGTAAAAGGGAGTGCATGGGAGTGATGGGCAGACGGGGCTACGTAGACCCTGCTTATTTCAAGTCCAGCAAGGCCACCCTGTATCGCTCAGTGCGGTGCAGAGAGGTGCAATGTAATATCGAGCATTACCGAGCAAACCAGAGCGGTGCTGTGCAGTATACCGCAACACAGAGTGGTGCAATCAGGCAGTGGCATTGCAGACGCGTGCATTGAATGTTGTTCAACCCTTAGTTCATGCTTTCCCACACAAAGTTCCTCGTCCCTGTAACCAGTGATATTACTTTTATATCGGAGTCACTTTTGAGAAATTCTCGAGAGTACACCAGTTTGCCATGTATTCTCCGTAACCATACTCAAACCGCCACGCGCTGTTGTCTGTAACCACTCCCATTGTGCACCCAAGGTTATCCCTGCTCCGAAGCCCTCAGCTTTGGCGGTGGCGATGCTGGTCCTGCCAGCACGTCCGGACTTCACCCTCTCATTCATTTCCCCATTCACCCATCCACCCATCCAACCCAACCACCCACACTTCCAACGACCTTTCAGCTTCGGTGTGGTGATGCTGATGGTGCTATCGGCACGGCCAGCAGTCATCACAGACGGCACCGGCTCCCAGCTCAACATTCGCAAATGGGTAAGCCTGCCATGCCATGCCAACCCATACCATATGATGCCATGCCAGGCCATACCATATAGTACCATATCATGTAGTGTCTGATTGGTAAGCGCGGCCATGCTCCGACATGCATGCCATGCCATCCATATCCTCTGAAAGGGCAACATTTCAAAGGGTGCGCGCTACCACGCCATGCCAAGCCATCCCATATCATGCCATGCTAGGCCATACCATATAATACCATACCATACCATGCTCGCCAAGTCATATCAAGCCCAGCCATATCAGGCCAAGCCATGCTGTATGATCTCAGGGAAACGACAGTTAGCTGAGAATCCGGAAATGGTTTGCTTTCAGGCACGACATGACATGTCATGCTATGTCAAACCGTATCAGCCAAGTAATGCATGTCATGCAATGTCATGCCAAGCCATGCCATACCATATCCTGCCTGCATGCTTTTCCTTTGCCTGGGTCGAAAACTCGCCATTCCAGCAGGCAATGCAATGACTTGTCCGTTTACCTTCACTCGTTCCTCTTGCCGCAATTCCTCGTGCTGAGCTGTTCACAACACATGCATTCCCCGTGCCAACCCCTTTACGTGTGCCCATCAGGCGGACGACCTAATCCAAGCAGGCAGAGCAGACCAGCTCAAGGACCCCCGATTGGACGCTCCCACAGATTTGATTCTGCGGATGGCACAGCTGGCACTGCGCTGCGCGGCCATGCCGACCGTGTGTCGTCCTGACATGATCCAGGTGGTATCTGTGTCAGAAGTATAGGCAGGATGAGATGAACTATGGAAGAGTTGGGTACAAATATCAAACCCTAGTAGGGGTTGTACCCCATATTGGCTACCCCACTACAGCCTAAACATATATAGCATACATAATGTGACACACCCCCATAGGCAAAGTGGGGGAGAGCAAGGGGTCACAAGACCAGTCAAGAGAGGCAAAGCAAGCTCAGGGTGGATCACAACGTCACCACACACTCTGAGCACAAGCAAAGGGCCACAAGGCCAGTTCGCATGCAGAGATATATATGCAACAACAGCAGTACAGTGATCTCTACCTAGCAGAACAAGCAAGCAGGTATATATATATAGATCACAGTACAAGCAGAGTCTACAGCAAATGAGGAAACGTGGGCACAAGGCCCAGCAAGGTACAAAAGCGCTGATGATCACCAGGCGGAAGTGCCTTGGTGAATATATCAGCAGTGTTGGCCCGAGTGGCCACGTAGGCAAGACGAAGCTGACCACGCTGCTGCAACTCTCGAGCGAGGAAGTAACGCAGAGCTATGTGCTTCCTTCTGTGCTCCAGTCTGTGCTCCTGACACAAGGCAATGGCGGCCTTGTTGTCGACGTACAGCACTGGAGGAGAACGAGGCCGCTCTCCCAGGTCAGTCAGCAGGTAGGTGAGCCAGCGTAACTCCTGTGCAGCCATGGCTGCGGCGTAGATCTCAGCCTCACAACTGGAGCCGAGAACAGAAGACGAGCGTGTAGAACGCCAAGAAACTGAACCAGAGCCAAGGCTGAAGGTGTAACCCTGTGACGACCGCTGAGTAGCCTGGTCGTCAACCCAAGAAGCGTCCGAGTGACCAGTGAGGACAACCTCACTCCGCCCTCGAAGCACGAGCCCCATGCCTGATGTACTGCACAAGTAACGCAGTACCCTCTTCGCAGCATCCATGTGCACCTTTCGGTGCTGACCAGGAGCCATGTAGCGAGCCAGAAGGCCAAGAGGGTACGCGAGGTCAGGACGAGTGCAGGTCATCAGGTACATGAGGCAGCCAACTAGCTCTGGGTAAGGACCACTCGGCTCTACGGACTCGTCCGAAGGTGGAGCTGAGAGCGAGTGACCAGTAGCCAGAGGAGTGGCCTGTGCCGAGGACCAGGTGAAGCCGAAGCGCTGAAGGACCTGCTGCACCATGTGTGACTGAGTCAGGGTGATGGTGCGGCGTGCTCTGTCCCGGGTGATCTGCAAGCCAAGGTAACTGCGCAGCTCACCCAGGTCTGTGCACGTGTGTCTCTTCTGCAGCTCGGACTTCACGTGGGCGAGTCCAGCAGTGTCAGCAGTGGCAAAGACCAAGTCGTCGACGTAGGTGTCGATGTAGAACGGCGGCAGCGAAGTGTCGGTGCGAAGAAACAGCGACGGGTCAGCAGTCGACGGAGTAAACCCAAGAGCCGCTAGTGTCGTCCTCAGTGTGTCGTGCCACTCACGCGGCGCCTGGCGGAGACCGTAGACTGGCCGCCGGAGACTCCACTGGGTACCAGGAGGGAACGACCGAGTGAAGCCAGGCGGGCGGCGCAACCAGATCTCCTCGTGCAGGCTGCCCTGCAAGAAAGCTGTGCTGAAGTCAAGAGAGTGAAGCTCGTAGTCACGCTGAGCAGCAACGTGCAGCAGCACCCAAAGAGTGGTCATCTTCGGGGTGGGGGAGAAGGTCTGGAAGAAGTCAACTCCCTCTCGCTGACTGAAGCCTCGAGCAACGTAACGAGCCTTGAAGACAGGCGGGGAACCTGGCGGCCGCTTCACCCTGAAAATCCACATGCCACTGACGATGTTCGCCCCGGGAGGGGGAACCTCGTCGACGTAGGTGCTTGTGGACTTCCAGGATGCCATCTCTGCATCCATGGCTGTCTGCCACTGAGAGGAGTACTCACCCGCGATCGCCTCAGCGTAAGAGCGCGGGGTCGGGATGTCTGGAGCATCCGGGTCTCCCTCAGGGGCAAGCAGCATGGACACGAGATGAGGCGCAGCGGCTGCAAGACACTCAAGGTCCTCCTGCCTGTCCTCAAGGACGTCCGTGCCAAGAGCACACTCACCCCCGACGGACGGAGGACAGACAGACTCAGACTCAGCAACAAGACTAGCGGCGTAGTCTAGACGACAGGCAGCAGCAAAGTCAACCAGCTCAGCGACCAAGGCAGACGCAGCAGCAGACTCAAACGACGGGTCAGTGACAACAGTGGCTAGCAGACGCGTGACAGTAGAGTGAGCAGCACGGGTGCGGTCAGACTCAGGCTCAGGGACGGTAGGCAGAGAAGACGCAGGAGGGGAAGGCAGAGGAACACGCTGCGGAGGAGAGGAAGGACGACGGACGACAAGGCGGGTGCCGGGGACAGCCGGCTGACGCGAACGAGGGACACTACGTCCGGAACGACCAGACCGGACAGGCGAAACAGGACGCGACGCAGGCTCACGACGCTCAGTAAGACCCCCTGACTGCTCAGTGTAAGGAGAAGGAGCAGGCAGCGGTGAGCTAGGCTGTAACGGAAGACCAGTAACGAAGGGAGACTAAGAACCTGGCGAAGCACAGAGTCAGGCGGTGGCTGAGACGACGGAGCAAAGAACAGGCGCGGCTGGGCAGTGTCACCAGCACCAGCAGCTCCAGTACCTCCACCAGCTCCAGAACCCTCAGCTCCAGCTCCTCCAGGACCAGCTCCACCAGCAGCAGCACACCCAGAACCAGGGTCACCAGCAGTAGTAGCCTCCGGCTCAGCAGCACCTCCAGCCCCAGCAGCTCCAGTACCTCCAGTACGAGCACCTCCGGGACCAGTACCACTCCCAGCTCCAGTGACAGCAGCAGAAGTACCTCCAGCGGCAGAGCCCCGGGCTCCAGAAGCGCGACCCTGACGGCGAGCGTACCACTCACGCAGCTGCTGTGGGGAGAGAGGGGGTCGACGACTAGAGTGCAGCGGCGAGACACCAGCGGAACGACTGCGGAGACGGCCGCTCCAGGGAGACTGCTCACCAGACTCCTCAGTGCCCCCAGGCGCAGCACCCCCAGACCCAGTACCCCCAGGTTCAGCACTCCCAGACTCCTTACACTCAGGCTCAGCACCTCCAGGCTCCGCACCCCCAGGCTCCGCACCCCCAGGCTCCGCACCCCCACGCTCAGCACCCCCAGGCTCAGCACCCCCAGGCTCAGCACCCCGAGGCCCAGCACCCCCAGAAGCAGCACCCCAAGCAGGACCGGAGTCACCAGTGACCTCAACCGGCGTAGGCAAGCGAGGAGGGTCTACCTGAGACACACCTGAAGGAGCAGGACCGGGAGCGGGGAGGGGGTCTACCTGGGTAGCACCTGGAGCGAGGAAGAGCGGCGGGGGGGGGGAGAGGGGCAGTGCGGTAGGGGAAGAGACGGTAAAAGGGAACTGACTCGTCAAACGTGACGTCCCGAGAGGGGAAGACACGGCGCGAGGTGGGGTGGTAAAACTGCCAACCAGGCGCGTTAGGGACAAAGCCAAGGAAGACACAGGGAACAGCGCGAGCGGAGAGCTTGTCCGCGGTGGTATCGCGGACAAAGGCACGAGAACCCCAGACCCGGAAACGCGACGCATCGCCAACCTTCCCCGTCCACAGTAGTGTGGGCGAGGTCTCCGGCAAGGAGACACGGGGCCAGAGGTTGAGCTGATGCGCGGCGTACCGGACCGCAAACGGCCACAGAAAATGGGGGGCTGCCGCATGGACCATGGATGTACGAGCGACCTCCATGACCAAGCCAATGTGGCGCTCAGCAACCTCATTCTGCTGCGGAGAGGCCGGAGGCGTGAACGACTGGGTGATGCCGTGCTCCTCATAGAAGGCTGCCAAGAGGTCGGAGGAAAACTCACCACCTCTCTCAGAGTGCAGACGAAGAACGGGAAACTCCGTCCCGAACCGCTCGCGGAGTTGGAGACGAGCAGTGCGGATCCAAGGGATCAAAACATCAGGGACCTCACCCTTGGTGCGCAAGGGGAAGACCGTGGTGTAACGCGTGTAGTCGTCGATGACCAGCAGGAAGTACCGCTCGTGGCCCTGTCCACGGACGCGGGCTGGGCCCCACACGACCAGGTGGAGAGTCTGCAGGGGAGCCTCTGTGGGAGGGAACGAGGAGGAGTGAGGAGCGGCGCGCTGCCGCTCCTCGACACAGGGAAGACAGGGAGGAGCAGGCGAGGGTGGGAGGGGAGGGAGAACCCTGGGAAGACCAGAGACAAGGACACGGCGGTGCATGCTGCGAAGGCGCTGCACCGAGGGGTGACCAAGGCGGTGGTGCCAAAGGAGGGTCTGATGCGACAAGGCGCGACACGAGCAGGGGGCCGACAACTGACCTGACGCAGACGCAGACGCAGCTACCTGAGGGGACTCAGTGGTCAGGGTGTACAGGCTCGAGCCAGGCTCACGGGTAAACGTGGCCAGGTGTCGGCCCGTCCAAGCACACGTACAGTGAGTCATTCGCTGACTCGCAGGAGTGAACTGGTCAACCCCCCCATCCTGGAGGTCAGCTCCACTCACCAGGTTCGTAGAGAACGAGGGGAGGTAGAGACCTGACAGCAAGCCAGACGGGGCGGCCGGACACGGCAGAACCGTGGAGTAGTGGGCAAGGACTGGACCCCCAGAGGGGTCTGCCAGGGAGACTGCAACTGGCCGACTAAGCGGCGTGAGTGTGGTGCAGTCACGAAAGAAGGAGCGGGAAGCTCATGAGTCAAGGGTGAAGGTGTGCAAGGTCGCAGCAGGCGAAGTACCAGAGAGAGCAGACTCACCAGCACCTGGAGCAGCAGCCTCACCAGCACCTAGAGCAGGAGACGCACTAGCACCTAGAGCAGCAGCCTCACCAGCACCTAGAGCAGCAGGCTCTATACCTGGGTCAGGCGGTACGCACAGCTAACAGGCACGGTCAGCACTAGTAGGCAATGCATACATGGCAGTGAGAATAGCATCATAGTCAAGAGCAAGTATATCTACCCTCTGCCCAAGCAGCTCCACCCAGTCGGGGAGCTCAGCCTCGTCGCCAAACTCGGTACGCCAGGCGTCACTCAGACGGGCAAAGCAGCGGGACTGTGTGTGACTAAGCGTCCTGCAAGTCTGACCAGTCCGAGCACCAGTGCGAATGACGTAAGGGCAGCGAACGGTACTGAGAGACCCTCTACTCTGAGCGTACCACTCACGAAGCTGCTGGGGCGTGCGAGACTCGCGCGGACGTCGCTGGAGCTGCATCTGGCCACCGCCAGTAGCAGCAGTAGCAGTAGTAGCAGCAGTAGCAGCGCGGCCACCCCTACAACCCCAACTAGCGTACCACTCACTAAGCTGCTGGGGCGTGAGGGACTCACGCGGACGTCGCTGGAGTTGCATCTGGCCACCGTCAGTAGCAGCAGCAATAGCAGTAGTAGCAGCAGCGCCGCGTGCAGGGCAGGCGCGACAGGCAGGCTACCACGCAGGCAGGCAGGCAGGCAGGCAGGCCGGCAGGCAGGCACGCAGGCCGGCAGGCAGGCAGGCAGGCGGCGCGGCAGCGCGCTAACAAGGCAGATGCTCACCAGTGGCGGGAAGAGCAGGCGCTCACCGGGCGAGCAGGGCCGGTGCTCGGCGGACGGCGGCAGGGTCGGCACACGACGGCGGCGACGGCGGGGCCGCAACAGCGGCAACAGTGAAGGGCCGCGTCAGCTGCAGGGCTGGGGCCACGACAGCAGCAGGTCAGGGCCGCGGCAGTTGCTGTAGGGCCGGGTCGAGTCAGCGGCAGGGCGGGGCCGTGTCGGCGGCAGGGCGGGGCCGGGTCGTGTCAGCGGCAGGGCGGGGCCGTGTCGGCGGCAGGGCGAGGCCGTGGCGGCGGTAGGGTGGCGCGCGCCGCTGCCTAGGGCCGCGCACTGGCGGGCAGAGCGCGGCGCGGGCTGCGCAGACGGCGCGCAGCGTGCTGCGGGCCGCGGACGCGCCGCGCGGGCTCTGGGCGGGCTGCGCGGGGCAGCGGCGGGCCGTGCGCGCGCTGCGCGGGCTCGGTACGGGCTGCGCGGGGCAGGTGTGGGCCGCGCGCGCGTCGCGCGGGCTCGGGGCGGGCTGCGCGGGGCAGCTGCGGGCCGCGCGCGCGCTGCGCGCAGGGCTCTCGCTAGGATTCAGGCCTGTCTGACAGGATGGGCAAAAAAAAAAAAATCGTCTTACGCTCAGATTGGCGCTTTTTTTTCGTCTGACCTCTAGGACGAAACAATAACACAAGTCTGATTAGACAGATGAACTATTCTACGTGGTCTACACTAACTACATCAATTCTACAACATACAATGTGAAAACTAAGTATCATTTCACCATTCTACGTATCAGTCAGACTCGCTACCACTATCATCAGCATCACTACAGCTGTCTAGGCTATCAGACGGCACTGGAATAGGATAGTTAGCATTCCCCTTGCGAGTGAGCCAGGGGAACTCTGCATCCAGCCTGGCTGCTTCTGCTACTGCTGCCGCTTCGCGTGCTGCTGCCTCTGCCGCAGCCACAGCAGCTGCTGCTGCTGCTGCGTGGGCCTCTGCTGCTGCTGCGGATCTTCTTTTATTGCGCTTGCTCTCCCTCTCCACTCCCGCCAGCAACACATCCTTTGCAGGCCTCCTCTTCTTGGATTTGCGCCACCGAGCCACCAACTCGGGCCACTCCATGTTGTAGCTCAGAAGAGACACGGTCATGAGCTCACCAAGCTTGGCGTCGCACAGGTTCCCCCTCAGCCAGCTCTTGATCACGTTTTGCCGCGAGAACCCGCGCTCGCACTCCACAGTGCTCAGCGGGAGCACGGCTACAGCGATCCACAGGCGGACAATGTTGGGGTAGCTCGTTGTCCAATCTGGTGAGGAGAGCATGTGCTTCAGGCCCTCCGCGAAGCCGACATCCTCCTGGTGGGTGCTCATGATTGTCGCGAAGGTGTTGAGCTCCCTCTGTGCTTTGGCCCAGTCCACACCTGTACGAATGGGCGGGTGAATAGAGGAAGACAAAGATGCGGCCGCATGAATACAAATGTAACGCGACGCGGTTTCAAAACGATTAAGCCCGAGATCTCACGACAATACGCCTAACACACCTGGCAGAGTGTCCGGATCCTCGGGATGCTTCTTGTACATGTCGCGCAGCGACTGCAACCACTGCGCCAACCGTCGGTCGCGCTTAGCCTGTGACTTGGGGTATTGGGACTTCTTGAAGAGCTTCGCGCCATTGAGCGACGCGAGATCATGCAGTCGGTAGTCGAGCTGCTTAATCAGCTCAACAACGAAGTCCTGCCCGAGCTTCAAACAGGAGCTGAGGTCGCCTTTGCTCTGCTGCCCCACGATAGCCTCTTCGTGCAGCAGGTAGCGGTGAGTTGTTGGCACTCCGGTGGAATCTAGGCCATCAACCTTCACCTCCCGACACTTCCCCGAGGCATGTTTTGCCAAGAATGGACCCAGCGCAGCGCCGCTTTGCCCGAACGTCTCGTCGTTGCTGTCGAGGTAACGAGTCCGCAGCAGGAGTGTTGTGTTGTGTACCGTCTGCAGCACATGGGTGGCGTCAATCTGCACAAGCATGAAGCAGAAATGGTTAGATTGTGACTATGGTTTACGAAGGCGGTTGCAAGCGTAAACATTAACGCGTACCTGTCGTTGCTGGAACTTCAAGTTGAGCAGGTTCAGCTCCTTCAACACATCGGCAAGCAAGTAGAGTAAGAAATGGAATTTGAAACTAGTCACTGTCGCGTACATCTTTTTGTCGAATTCCTGCAAGACGATCACAACCGCAGGAAACACCGCGACGAGTCGCTGGATCGCATTGCCTCGGGAAAGCCACCTCACGTCCTTGATGCCCTGCATCTCCAAATGTGTCTCGCAAATGACCTCTTGCAGCTCCTTGAAACGCGTATGGGCCACAAGGCGCCCGAGAATGTCGACCACAGACCGGACCGCCTTGTCCACAATCTGGAGGTCAGGGAACGCGGTTGCTGCATCTTTTGCTGCCAGCGCCTCCCTGCATGAATCAACCGAAACACGTTAGTACACGCAAGATAGGCAAATCAACATACAACTTGGTATAACTCGCCTGTGAGCAACACAGTGGCACGAAACGAGATGAGGAATCTTCGTGCGCAGGCGCACGACCAACCCGTTGTGCTGGCCAGACATCACAGAAGCGCCGTCTGTGCTCATACCGCTAATGCGCTGCAGATCGATGCCCGCCGTCTCAAAATGCGTTAGCAGGCCAGTTAGCAGCGAGGCGGCGTCACACTGCTCCACTGAGAGCAGGGTGTAGAACTCCGTGAGTGGAAGGTTGTCGCGCACGAAGGTCATGTATACTATCATATGCTTCCCGCGCCTACGGTCCGTGCTCTCATCCAGCTGGATCCCGAGAAAGGGGCTGGCGCGGATGTACTGCAGCTGACGGGACCGCATGTATGACACCATCGTCGCCACTAGCTGTGCAAAACCGTACCTGTAACACAAAAACAATAGGGGCGTGAGCATGGTGGAGCAGACACACAGACATAAGCGGGATACATAAATTTTACTCACTCGCTGTAGTACGTGCCGTTTTCCTTCAAGGGCATGTCCGGCGTGCCCTGCTCAGCCATGAATTGAACAAGAGCAACGAAAAGCACAATAGGGGCGTCAGATTTGCAGATGAAGAGAGCGATTGCCATTAATCGAGCAATTCGCCTGGCGTCGTCGTCACCCTTGTCGAAGGTTGTCATGGACTTCTGGCCTTTCTTAAGGCCATCACGTTGTTCCTTCTGCAGCACCGCGGCCTCGTGCTTCACGCTGAAATGATGCTTGCGCATCGTCTGCTTCTGAATGTCGAGGCCGCCTTCACCGTAGCGGCCGTACTTGTAGTGCGGGTCCCCGAACACCATACAGACGCTGCAGCGCATGCACGGTCGCCCGTCCTTCGTCTCACTGATGAAGAGCCACGGGAAATAGCGAAGCCACTGCTCCTTACACTTGAGCTGAACAGCTTCCACAGAGAGCGGCCGACGTCCCTTGGTTTTGCCCTTGTCCTCTTCTTCCGAATCGTCATCGGCGGATTGACGAGTCGTGGGCGGGACCGTCTCCGATGGCGCGGGCAAGGTAGGACCTGCGGGACGGGCAAAGTTAAGCATCCTCTGCTTGTATTTAGCTTTCAGTGAAGCCCTTTCAGGCAGCACAGTGTTAGCCCGAAGATTGGTGGTTGTTGCAACAGAAACAACAGGGCGGATGGATTCACGGCCGGATGTAGGCGAGCTTGTCGACGTGGGTGTGGTAGCCTTGGGCATGCCATCGTCCGCCTTTTCTTCGGCCACAGTGTCTGGTGATGCGTTGGTTGGGGGTATAACTTGGGTTGAGCACGAGGCAACGTGGGGTGCAACGACGGGGATCGACTTGCCCCGTGTGAGAAAATCTAGCGCTGAGACTCCAGGGGGGTCTAACTCCTCTGGAATGGCCATCAGGGGGTATGGCGAAAGTGGAAAACTGCACTGCGGGGCCAGTCGAGTGCAGCGGAAGAAAAGGATGTAGAAGATGGACGGTGTGCCCCCAGCCTGGTCCCTCAAACCCTCGTCCCGTAGCGCGGCAGAGTGATACGTAGTGCGAGTGTGGGCGGGGAACCACAGTTACGTGCATCCGCGATGCATACAGGTCACCCCATCGCACAAAAGGACAGTGTCGGTGCCTGGGTGTAGCTGGCATCGGCGCCGACATCCACGCAGTGACAAAGTGCTGGCAGCATCTGACATGGTTAACTGCTGCCAGCGGTGCTGTTTCCTCCAGCGCGGATGCTACGGGACAGAAGCATTCATTACGCATGCATGTATAGATGCTGGCAGATACCCTAACTAGTGGCCCTATGGACAAGTGGGCACAAATGTCGGTTTCAGACGGAATCGTACTCGTTATCTGGATTCTCAGATGAAGAATAGTATGCAGGGCCTCAGATTCCATGAATTTTACCCTGATTTCCTGATGTTTGACCCCGGTTTTTTATTGTAACCCTGATGAATCAGCCTTTTTGTTTTTACAACCCTGATGAATCAGTGTTTTTCTTTTCCTAATCCTGATTTTCCAGTGTTTCTAGTTTGTCGACACTGACGAGTCAGTGTTGTATCGGAGACGACCCTGAAACTGAAAACTTCGTGATTCTCGCAGTTTTGCGCGCCGTCATCATGCATGAACCCACCCTGCACCGACGCCACCCTGCGGCGCGCCCAGATACAGTTGAACGGGTTAATTTCGGGCTGTGTTGGCAAAACGGCGTAAAGAGATTGGCTGTCCCAGCTGAAGCAATGTACCGTTGTCACGTTGGATAACCTACACTTGTCATTACTTTCCATTGATGTGCACAAACAACCAAGCCTAGTGGCCCAGTGGGCCAGTGGTCTGCCTTGTTCTTTCCACCAAGGCAGGGCGTGCTGGGGCGGCCCGCTCAGGCACCCCACGCAGGGGGTCTCGTGATTCTGCCATTCCAGCTCTCCATACTCCATCCCTTTCCGAAACATCAATCTCTGCAGTCTCCCTGAAGCCTGCTCGGCAGGCTCTCTCTCTCCCAGGGTTTCTCGTTACTACTCACCGATTCAGAAAGGTGACGTGAACGCGCCATGGCGATCACCGGTGAGAACAGCTGCGGTGATGATGACGACGATGCACTTTACGCCGCCACCGAGATGCTGGAGGCCAGAACGGGACTAGATTTTCTAGTTTCCGCGCTCTCCCATGAAAAAGAGAAGCCAGGTCCCATCGCCTCAGTAGCAAACACTGGTGAAGCGTCTGGCCTCTGCCGCGGAGACGATCGTCCCCAGCCCGCGCATACTGCTAAGCCGGCCGTGCCGTCAACAGCCGGACCGAGCGTCCGCTTGCCATCTCGTGCGTCGTCGTCGAAGCCTCCGCCTCGTTACAAGCAGGCCGTGCTCCGTTGGGCCGATCCTACAGATCCTGGACGTCCTCTCGCTGATGCCGGCGAGTCGGTAAACCACGCTACGCCCACGCCATCTAACTCTAAAAAACCGTCACTAACCACTCTGATTTACGAAGAGGCCCTTGAAACGTTCAAGTCGACGTGATCGACCGACTACCCATGGCTCATCCTCATAAAAAACACTGCTGGCATGCCTGCGTTCAAGTGCAGATTGTGCATCGACTTTGCAGGTGACGGTGGCAAGTGTGGCAAGAGTGGGCACGGTGCAACCGATCTTCAGACCCAAGCCTTCAAGCGGCATGCCGCGACGAACAAGCACCAGTTGGCCATCAATCACCAGAAGCAGATGCTAGCTCAGGCTGGGATGCGCGGCTGTCGGACCTCATGTGCATGGCATTGCTGCCGTACGAGCCCGACTGGGCGGAGGTGGTGAAGATCTGGAGGGCGTACAAGAAGCGCAAGCCCATCACAACAGTGGCAGCACCAAAGAAGCAACCTAGTGCTAAGGGGAAAGAGAAGGTGGACGAGGATGATGCTGGTGGTGCTGGCTCTGGGTGGGGGACAGAGACCCCCGTGCACAAGCACGGTTCTATGAGCGATGGTGGTGGTAGTGACGAAGATGAAGACATGAGTGTGATGTGAATTGTGTGTGCGGTGTGAGCGCCAAGTGGTCTGTGCCTGTAGTTAGATTAGAAGCTCATTAGAACCATATTTGAACTTTTCTTAACTTATTATACTTGTGATACCGGTAGTTGTTGTGGATTCTCACCGCCAGTGTTTTTTTAAAACTCACGCTGATGTGTCAGGGTTTTTTTTTTTCTAACCCTGAGAAATCAGTGTTTCTCCATTTACAACCCTGATGATCAGTGTTACAGCCCCAAAGGACCCTGAGTGCTCAGGGTCACCCAAAACGAATCTGAGGCCCTAATAGTATGCGATCTGAAAATTTATCTCAAGTAAAATCATTTGTCTTACTGATCATCTGAAAATAAAATCACAGTCTTACAGATCATCTGAAATATGAAAATGAAGTCTGAAACGCAGACCATCAGACCAAATTGGTCTGATAACGAGGGCCCTGGCTGCGCGGGCTCGACGCGGGCTGCGCGGGCCGTGTGCGGGACGCGACGTGGCTGCGGAGGCGCGATTCGGGCAGGAGGGGGCGACCCGCGGAGGTAAAAAACGAGGCAGCGCGCTAGAATTAGGTCTGCGCGCGAAGCAGCAGCAGACGGCTCAGACAGTAGACAGCAGGCAGCAGGCAGACAGTGCGCGCAGCGCAGCACGTCCTAGGTACAGTGACAGGCACATTCGTGGGGTAGCGGTAGGTGGGCCCGAGAAAAAAAAAAAGACGGTCCTACGGACCTACTGCTCTGAAACCATGTCCGAAGTATAGGCAGGAATGAGATGAACTATGGAAGAGTTGGGTACAAATATCAAACCCTAGTAGGGGTTGTACCCAGGCCCTCAGATTGGTTTGAGGGTATGCTGATGGATCAGCGTGCCCCGGTCGCCCAGGTGTCCAAATCAGCGTTCATGGTTTTCTTTATACTGATTTTGCCAGTGTAAAAGTTATAAGTAAACTGAACCATCAGTGTACAAAAGAAATACAAAGTTGAATTTCCCGATCAAAATTTGTCGCTGTGAGAGCTCTTTCCAGCGATGCAGAACACGCCGGCACGCGATCTGTACAGCGCATGCATCGTTAAGTGTGTGAGTGAGGTCTCGCGAATCCCGGGCCAGGTACAGCCTAGTGGGGTCTCGTGAATCCCGGGCCAGGTACAGACTGTACACACGCGTACCACCCCGAATCGGTCTAGTCCGTTTCAGTGTGACTCACGACACTACACTGATTCGTCAGTGTTTCTTGTACAGCAACACGGAAAATGGTCAGTGTGGCAAGGTATGTTATACTGAAATTTCAGTGCAAATTTGAAGCATATGCTGAATTTTCAGGGAAAACGAAAATCTGAGCTACAAAATCAGCGTAATCAGCGTGTTTTACGCTGATATCTGAGGGCCTGGTTGTACCCCATATTGGCTACCCCACTACAGCCTAAACATATATAGCATACATAATCTGACAATCTGAGCTCACGGCACTCAGGAAGGCGTTTTTGGGGGAGGTAGCACCTAAGATGGTTGTGAGGATAGATGAGGAGGTGGAGGAGCAGAGGGGTGGGTGCTTTGAAGATGAAATAGCTGCTGTAGAGCGCATGATGATGGGCGGGAGTACTGGTATCAGCGCCATGAAGTGATGGGTATGAGTGATGGCACTGATGGGGGTAGTAATGTAGCAGCCATGGCATGAAATGTTGGGTAGGAGTGATGAGAGGAAGTGCTATTGAGAGGTAGGTATAGAGGGTCTGAGAGGGGTATTGAGAGAGGCTCTCTTCCCTAAAACATCAATTTTGTTGTACATATAACCTTATGATTCATCTAACATGCTGTTAGATTTTAGTAGTGTGATCCTCGTTCTAAGGCTCCAGGCCCTACAATTCTTGTCCCCGATTATTATCACCTAGTGTAGTGTCAAATTACCAGTAATGCATATCTGCACATCATCCTCTAGAGTACATCAACAAATACAGTACACTACAGAACCAACAACATTCCCATCCCACTACCACTCGTCGTAATTCACCGACACATAACCCGCATACAGCCTCCCACTGGTGGCCTTGAGCTCATTAATAAGCCGGTTCCAGTTGGACCCCAGCACTCCCACAAAGTAATCCGCCTGTGATGAGATGAGCAGGTTGGCGAAGCTGAGCCCTGCAAGCTTTGCTACCCCGACAGTCTCCTCGTATTGAAGAATGGAGATTGCGCCGGTCTGTCGGAGGTTTGTGGAGTAGAAGAAGGTCCAGTCGTTGTATTTCCCCGCCTGGTCTACCACGCTCTGAGAGGGCGGATTAAGGAGGGAGGATAGGTAGGAGGGGGGTGCGGGGGGGGTCAAAGAATGAAATAAGGTGAATGTTGAGTGAACTTAACAGGTGGAGTAGGGACGGATGATGACGAATCTCTGATGACAGTCTGTCGTTTAAGAATCGAGCTTCTAGCCCCTTACTCACCTGCATTTCAGTGCTGAGCCACACGTATTTGAGGTGCGGTATCCTCCGTCTGAGCCTATTGGCCATGAACACATACGAGGGGAACGAGATCAGTTGCATCTCGCGCGCCTTGTCTCCTTGCCGCACGTGCATGCTCACAATCGGCCGCGGGATATACGGCTCCCCGCCCACTCCCTCATACACCGAATCAGCTGCGTGCTTCGGCGCCAGGGGATCCGTATGGTTGTCTAGCGAACACCCTGCATAGTCCAGGCCCGGCCAGACCTCACTCTCGAGGTTTGGCATGGAGTAATTCACGTGTGAGAGCGTGTTGACCTCCTGGTCGTAGTTAATCGAGAGGCCCTTGCGGGAGTCATCGGGCTTGATGGCTTTAATAATGGCTTCCTGCTCGGCTGCAGTGCTGACCATGTGGATGGCGATCTGTTGGCCGTACGCGTTGTGGCGCACGCGGTTGGTGATGTGGCACATGTATGCCGAGGGCCAGCGCAGCATGAAGCGGATCGCCTGCGCTCGCCACCAGTGCACCTGGTGCGGTGAGGCAGGGATGCAGAGAGGTTGATAGGGGAAGGAGGAACATGAAGCTTCCCGCCCTAGGCTCGACACCACCAGTGCAACTGGAGGGCAGAAGGGGTTGCAGAGCAGGTGAGAGCGGAGAGGAGGGGGTGGGGGGTGAAAGGAGTTTGAGATGACTCAAAGGTCACAGTGGAAGGCCTGGGCTCGCCACCAGTGCACCTGGTGTGAGGCGTGGGGGGGGGGGAGACCATGACAACGATGGTGGGAGGGAGTAAGGGGGCAGGGGGGGACACGTGGAGTGGAGTGGAGAGGAATGGGGCGATGGTGTGGATTGGACTGGACTTGACTGAACTGAGTGGGTGAAGCCTCGAACACATAAAGGTGTGCAAGAGCGTATTTTCGCTAGTGTATATACGCAATACGCTGCTTGGAGGGGGTCTGGTACGCACCAGATTCGTTGGCTCGGGAGGTAAGAACTTTTTCACAGGCAGGGGATTTAGTTAAGAGGGGGGCCTGGGCTGGGTGCTAAGCACCCACCCGGCCCATTTACTTAATAACCTAAGTAAACTCTAATGCTGCTCCATCATCCGCCAACCGTTTTCCCTTCCCGCCTCAATACTAGACCAGCCTAGTCCTCCCTCCATACGCGTCTACTCTACTCGTAGTTGTCGGTGAGAACCAGTCTGCTGAAATCGAGAAGTAGGAGTACACGGAAGTTTACTGAACACGAATGAGATATAGGCCCTGTTCGCCAGCACTTGAAAAGATTTGAAGGCAACGGGATGGCCTTGGGATCACGAAACGGGGGCGGAACCATCCGAATAGGTTTTGGGGGCTCAACAACCTCACGAAATCCCGCCAGAAAGGGGAAGGGTGGCAACGGAATCAAGAACCACCCTCTCCACCTTCCAAGCTGCCTAACCAAAAATTGGTTCGTAAATAAATTTTCCTTATCGGGGGCTTCAAGAACGTCAAGGGTAAAAAACGCTTGGGACAACGGCCGCGTCACCAGAGGTGCAATTACAAGGGCAGATCTACACACCAAATATGGGTGTAAGCGAGTGGGCGAATGACCAGGGGGAGGATTGTTTTTCTACCCTAATGCCAACGCCATCCCGTTGCAAATCTGCGCCAAGGGGGGAATGACGATGGGATGGCATCGGGCGCAACCTCTGCCTGGAGACGAATCTGCGTAGGAGTTTACTATTTCCGTGATTCTGTCTGAAATGGTCTGAAATGGTGGGTATTCGACAGCCTGTTAGGGCGTGTTACATTTTCGAATTTTCCGTACGGTCCGGACACTCACCACTCTGAAACAAAGTGAAACCCACTAGAAAAAAGCGTTTAACAAATAAACCGATTTAAACCGTTCAGACGGTCCGGTCCGTTTGGAAAAAAATCGAAAATGTAACACGCCCTTAGAAGTGCTGGCGACCAGGGCCTTAGGGCGACGTCAGGTTGTACAGCTTTTTGTACGCCCTCTCAAAGTGCAGAGCGGTAATTGTCGAGAATCGCTTTTAACCGTGCTGGACCGTCCTGAACCAGGATACATGAACTGTGAGCGCGTGTGGAATGTATAACCTGACGTCGCCCTTAGAAATCTCGGATTGTCATGAGATTTCAGGTGGGGGATCATTTTGGACAAGTTGGAGTTCGTAGATGGGATGGGTTACTGATGGGTTTCAATGCGGTAGTGATCCGAGATTCAACATCGAAACATCGAGAACAGATTTCCGCTTGCCTAGATTGCCGATTAGGGCGCGTCCCCTCCCTCGATCGATCGTGCAAAACCGACGACGATCGATCGTCCACCGCACTGAAATCTTGCGTTGTTCTGTTTTCAACTATTTGAATCCTTTTCGACCGTTCCCAGGATCGATCCTGCACACGATCGATCGAGGGAGGGGACGCGCCCTTAGAATTTCGACTTCGGCGAAATCCTCAGAAAATCCGCATCCTTTTCGCGATATTTTTTCGAGGAGCCCGAATTTTTTTCCGACTGCGTATTGCGCATTCTATCGAGTACAGCGTATATACGCGATACGCTCGAGGAACTGAGCGTATTTTCCAACTTTGACCCAGAACGCCAAAGCAGAAAGCCACAGACAGGGACAACATACTGCATGAGCCTGTGAGCTCCACCACATTCAACTGCAGTTAGAAGCGTTACAAAACCCACCTGCCACTGCACGGGGTTAGCGGACTCCATGGCGTGTTCACGGTAAACACAGATCAGACTCAAGCCCACAAATCTAATAAGCCTCTCCCCCACGCATATGTGTGTTAAAGCACAAGAATGGGCACCTGTTGCTGATCGGGGGTGATAGGGTGCATGGAGCCTGCGAGCTCCACCACGTTGGGCCGCTGCAGGTACGCGTCACCCCACTCCCTGGGAGGAGGGGACCGGACAGGGGTAGGGGCGAGGCGGGAGGGCAGTGAGAAGAAGGAGGTGGGGGCAGGGACAGGGGCGACGAGCGGGGCTTGGATAGGGGAAGGGGAGAGGCAGGGGGAGGGAGAGCGGTTTGAGTGGAATCAAAACGAGACTGTCAGCTCCACTACGGTGGGTTGCTTTGGTATGTATGGCCCAGTCCGTGGGAGGAAGGAAACAAGGGTACGGGCAGGAGAGGGGGGTTGGGGGGAGGAGCGGAAGGAGGGGGAGAGGAAGAGGGAGAGGGAGGGGTAGCAGGAAATGGAACGGGATGGGGAGAGGAGAGCATTTCAAGGTCACAGGGTGGGTGGAGGAGAAAGGAGAGTAAGGGGAAATGCTGTATTGCTTGGACTAGCTGTGCTGGATCCATACCATACGCCTTGCCTGCGCCCTTAGCGCACACGCGGAGGTTGTCTGACTAGCGATACTCTGAGGCGCCTAAGACACAGTGCTGCTTGCAGCCTTTTGAGCAACTACCCACCTGGAAGCATCCGATCCAGGCAAAGGAAATTGGACTTCAAGGCGATCCAAGAGAGCAGCCTTAACGCGCACCACCACAAGGCGGTTCTACCTGACATGAGCCGGCAATCCCTTCGTGCAACAGCCCGTCGAGCCCTCCCAACACACCCACCCACCCACACGCCCACCCACCACCCTTATGCACGGGGCAAAATCGAATCGAATCACAGGCGAAGAAAGTTGTAGTCCTCGTCCTTGGCGCCCCCCACGAGGCCTTCAGACCTGAGCGCGCCCTTCTTCCTCCCTGCAGCAGCGCTTGAGGCTTGAGGCGCTCTTGCGACAAGCACCCACCACCCGCACGCACCTGGCAGCAGAGCGGTGCTTAAGGATCTCGTAGCCTGTGGCGCACAACACGAGGTCTTGAGACCTGGCCACGTGCTCCAGGCCTCCTATGCCAGAGCAGGCCGGGATGCGGCCTGCGTTGTGCTCCGCCATGGCTATGTCCTCGCACTCCTTGGATACCATGGGGAAGAAGTAGCACTCGAACGTCCCTGCCTTGCCTAGCGCTGGGGGAAGGGGGGAGGCGGGAGGGGGGAGGGGGGAGGGGGGAAGGGGGAAGGGGAAGGGAGAGAGGGGGAGGAGCATGGAGAAGGGGGAGTGGGAAGGAAGAAAGTCGAAGGGGGAAGCGGGAAGGGAGGAGGGGGGAGGGGGAAGGAGGAAGGGAGAGCATTGCACGGGGAAGAGAAAGTAGGAGTATTGCATGTGCTGGCGTGCCTTGCCACGGAAACAAGCTGACGCGCTCACACGTGGCCGGCTTGACCACGGGTGGGATGGGATGGGATGTGATAGGGGAGAAATGGGGGCACAGATGGAGGTACGAGGGCGGGAAAGGAGCATCTCGGTGTGGTAATGGTTACCACTCATGCTGCCCCTCATGTTTACCTCCCCCGCATGCTGGTGCCTTGCAAACCCACTTGACGCCCGCCCACCTACCCACCCATCCGCCCATCCACCCCCACCCGCCCATCCATCCCCACCCGCCCACCCACTTAACCACCCACTTACCCACCCACCCACTTAGCCGCCCTCCCACTGACCCGCCCACCCACCTTGGCACTCGGAGTGGTTGGCGCGCACGTAGGAGCCGGGCTTGATCACGAAGGTGCGGTTGGAGTTGACAGCGAAGCTGAAGAGCGACGTCATGATGTGCAGCTGCGACCCCAGCCCGTACCCCTTCACCGGCGGCCACTCCACCAGCAGCAGCTTCCGCTCCTTGCATGATGCGGGGAACTGCAGCTCCCACAGGTCGCGCTGCGCCTTCCGCGTTCCTGCCAGGTTGCCCGCGTCGGGTCCCCGGACCTGAGGCGGGGGGGTTGCGGAAGATGGGGGATGTGGGGGGTTGCTGAGGCGGAGGAGGGGGTGAGGGCGGAGATTGCGGTAGGAGGAGCGGGGAGGGGAAAGTGGGGGGAAAGAGGGGGTGTGGTGTGGAGTGACGACAACGGGCGGGGAACGGGAGAAGTCGGAAAAGGGGAGAGTGGGAGGATGCAGCCTACCAAAAGCCCTCCGCCACCTATGGCGGGTGACACAACCTTTTTTTTTTATGCACCTCGAAAAGCAACCCAGCCATGACCCACCCAAGGCGGCTGGGGCACCCATCCGCACGCCTCGGACGAGTTGGACCACTTGGGCGACTCCCCGTTCGCCGCGCGCTTCTCCGTCGACTCGCGGAACGCAGTGCGCGCCGCGCAGTCCTCCAGGTGCGGCGGAGGGGGGACGTTTGGCGGAAGAGAGATCTTCGCGGGCGGGCGGACCGTGCCCTCCGCCAGGTCGTACGCGAGCTCCCACGCCTGCGGGGGAGGGAACGGAAGAGATACGCGGAGGGGGCGCGGGCGGAAGATGGAGGGCGGAAGGCGGTAGGTACGAAAGCGAAGATGGAGGGGGAAAGGGTGGGAAGTAGGCAGCACGAGGGGGAGCGCTGGAAAAAGGAGCGAGAGGAGTGGATTATGTCAGTGGCATGGGATCAGACGGCGTGGAATCTGGAGGGTGTAGGAACAAAGAGCCACGCCAATAGCCATTCGCCCGGCAAGGAAGGCCCTTGGATGTGAATAGAATCTCCTTGTGCATGGAGGAGGCTGTTTGGAAAGTTCTCCGAAGTGAATATACTCCACCAACGACCGAATGTAGGGCGGAACATGCGCGGGCGACACGCAACACCTAAAATGCGATGGGCGACTCACGCGATGGAGTGATATGGAATGCTCGATATTAAATTCCACGCCGAAATCCTCCGCCGCACATCGCACCACGAATAATGCTGTAATGACAGCTAACAGCGGTGGCACGCTCGATAGTTTCTTCATTGCTGCTGGCAGGAGAACAATAAATAAGGTCTTCAAAAGGATCAGTGAGAAGAGTCATTACCTCAGCTGGACTCTGGCAAAGTCAGTTGATTATGCCCAAGTTGGTATGCGAGTGAAATCGCATTCTCAAGTATCGACTCCATCGAAGTTCCCTCACCACCGGGCTGGGTGCGGGGTTGGCAGGCACAGAGGACGGCAGGAGGGGCAGGCCGGTAGAGGGAAGAAGGCGAAGCGGTGGTTTTGGGGAGGAGAGGGGAGGAGGCCGGTGGGTGGGGGAGAGGATAGAGGGCTGAGGCAACGAGGGAGGAGGCAACCAGGGACCAGGCACAGCAGCAGGCAGTGTAGGAGCGAAGGCCGGCAGTAAAGACGCACAGACCACATTGGGAGACCCACCCACATTACTACAGACCGCACAGACCACATTGGCCCAGTTCGGCAGCCACCTTCCAGTGGAGAACAATGGTGTTGTTCTGCAGGCCATCGGAAATCGAGAACACGGAAGCCGTGGAACCCGTCCGGTTCGACCAGTGCACCGTCCGAACCTGACGGTTTTTTTGGGTTGCGAAGCAACCTATTGCAATCGATTTGACGAGTTTTTTTTTTCACATTTATTTTTTTTACAAAATGTGAAATAAAAAACTGGATGCACTCTCTGTGAATAAATGAGGAATGAATGAGAGTAGGTTCACTAGCAAACATTGGGATACATATAGCAAACCCTAAAAGGGCTGTACTCACTATAGAGTACCCCACTGCAGACTAGAGAAACATAATATTCTGACACACCCCCATAGTCAAAGTGGGGTGTAATCAGCACAACAAGCAAAGCAGAACAAGCTCAGGGTGGATCACAATGTCACCACACATTCTGAGCACAAGTACAAGAAGCAACAGTTTAAAGTTCACAAATGTAAGCAAAGCTAGAGGCTATCGCAGAGGGCAAGTGTGGAGGAGGAGGGACTATGAGAGGAGAGGAGGTAGTGGGCGGCAGCTGAAGCTGCTGGCACACGGCGCAACTGGAGCAACTGGCACACGGGCAACTGGAGCAACTGGCACACTGGCAACTGGAGCAACTGGCACACGGGCTACTGGAGTAACTGGCTCCGCGGCTAACTCTGAGCGGCAGGAGCAACGGACTCACGGGCGACTGGAGCAACGGGCTCACGGGCGACTGGCGCAACGGGCTCACGGGCGACTGGCGCAACGGTCTCACGGGCGACTGGAGCTGCGGGCTTCACGGCGGCCACCCCCCTTCAACCTCCCCAAACTATCCCACCCCCATTTCACACACCCCCTGCTGCACCCCTAGGTTCACTCACACCCCATCCCCTAGCACCGCTCCGTCAACTCCCACACACCCACCCCCCTCAGCGGCAGCTGCAGCAGTGGGAGACAGAGGAGGAGGAGGAGGAGCAGGGGAGACCACACACCCGCCACCCCCTACTCGCCACCCCCAAACCCTAACACAGGGCAGGACGGGATGGCGGGTAGGGAGGTTACGGGGGGGAGGGGGGGCGACGCGCGGCCTCCCAGGGCGCCAGAACAGGCGGCAGAAGGGGCGACGCGCGGCCCCCCCCGGCCCCCTCAGGTCGCCTCGACAGGCGACGGGAAAAGAGGGGGGGGCGGTGCACGGGTCCCCGGTGCGCCGCGACAGGCGACGGGGCATGGCCGGGGCGGGGCCGTTAAGGGTCGGGGCAGGGCCGGGGCAGGGCCTCGACAGGGCCGCGGCGGGCGACGGGGCAGGGCCGCGACGGGGGGGCGCGACGGAGGGCCGCGACGGAGGGCCGCGACGGGGGGCCGCGACGGGGGGCCGCGACGGAGGGCCGCGATGGGGGGCCGCGACAGAAGGGCCGCGACAGGGGGCCGCGACGGGGGGCCGCGACGGGGGGCCGCGACGGGGGGCCGCGACGGGGGGTCGCGACGGGGCCGCTAAGGGGCCGCAAGGGGGCCGCGACGGGGGCCGCAAAGGGCAGGGCAGGCCGCGAAGGGGCCGCGAAAGGGTAGGGCAGGCCGAGCGCGAAGGGCGCTTCGGGCAGGTTAGGAAAAAAAAAGTTTTAAGTGGTGGGCCCTTAGGAGGGAACAGTCCCAGGAGGGAACCAGCTCTATACCATGTGAAGAAATGAGGAATGAATGAGAGAGTAGGTTCACTAGCAAACATTGGGATACATATAGCAAACCCTAAAAGGGATGTACTCACTATAGAGTACCCCAGTGCAGACTAGAGAAACATAATATTCTGACACTCTCTAGCTACATACCCCTTAAGAAGATACTCTAGCTCAATTATACTTTGCGCGACAACTAAATTGTTTGTCATTCACTTAGCTAACTGTGTTTTTTACTACTGCATGATATGTACATAAAATGAAGGAATGAATATGATGATTGGTGGGTAGATAAATGAATGTTGCTTTACTATACGCTGTATAATAGATGTGATATGATAAATAATAAATGCATAGTAAAAATATGATTATTATGTCAAAATGTTACGATATGAAGATTTATGAGTAAGGCATTCCTGTATGCTGCAGGAGCCGACTCTACCGAGTATGAAGTCGAGGAGTCAGAAGAGTCGAAGCGACACAGCAACCGTCAGACCAAGACCGATGTAGGCAGAAATATTTGAAATGAAAAGAGCGGGAACAGGTTCAAAACGGGTTCCCGCGCCGCACGGTTTGAATTTGCTGTAATATCAGCAGTGTTGGCCTCAGAGGCCACGTAAGCAAGGCGCAGCTGACCGCGCTGCTGCAGCTCACGAGCAAGGAAGTAGCGAAGAGCGATGTGCTTCGTTCTGTGCTCCAGTCTGTGCTCCCGACACAAGGCCAGCATAGCCTTGTTGTCTACGTACATAACTGGAGGAGAACGAGGCGGCTCTCCTAGGTCAGTCAGCAGGTAGGTGAGCCAGCGTAGCTCCTGTGCAGCCATGGCCCCTGCGTAGATCTCAGCCTTACAACTGGAGCCGAGAACAGAAGACGAGCGGGTAGACCGCCACGAAACAGAGCCGGAGCCAAGGCTGAAGGTGTAACCCTGTGACGACCGCTGCGTAGCCTGGTCGTCAGCCCAAGAAGCGTCTGCGTGACCAGTGAGGACCACTGGACTCCGCCCTCCAAGCACAAGCCCCATGCCCGACGTACTGCACAAGTAGCGCAACACCCTCTTCGCTGCAGCCATGTGCTCTGGTCTGTGTCTCCCAGGAGCAACATAGCGTGCCAGAATGCTAAGAGGGTATGCAAGGTCAGGTCGAGTGCAGGTCATCAGGTACATGAAGCAGCCAACAAGCTCTGGGTACGGGCCACTCGACTCTACGGACTCATCCGAAGGCAGAGCTGAGAGCGAGTGGCGAGTAGACAGAGGAGTGGCCTGAGGCGAGGAGTACGTGAAGCCGAAGCGCTGAAGGACCTGCTGCACCATGTGTGACTGAGTCAGGGTAATGGTGCGCTGTGCTCTGTCCCGGGTGATCTGCAAGCCAAGGTAGCTGCGCAGTTCACCCAGGTCTGTGCACGTGTGTCTCTTCTGCAGCTCGGACTTCACGTGGGCGAGTCCAGCAGTGTCAGCTGTGGCAAAGACCAAGTCGTCGACGTACACGAGGATGTAGAACGGCGGCAAAGAAGTGTTGGTGCGCAGAAACAGTGACGGGTCGGCAGTAGAAGGAGCAAACCCAAGAGCCGCAAGTGTAGTCCTCAGTGTGTCGTGCCACTCACGAGGTGCCTGGCGGAGACCGTAGACTGGTCGCCGGAGGCTCCACTGGGTACCAGGAGGAAAAGACCCAGTGAAGCCAGGTGGGCGGCGCAGCCAAGTCTCCTCGTGCAGGCTGCCCTGCAAGAAAGCAGTGCTGAAGTCAAGAGAGTGAAGCTCGTAGTCACGGTGAGCGGCTATGTGCAGCAGTACCCGAAGAGTGGTCATCTTCGGGGTGGGAGAGAAGGTCTGAAAGTAGTCAACTCCCTGCCGCTGACTGAAGCCACGAGCCACGGAGCGTGCCTTGAAGACAGGCGGAGAACCCGGCGGCCGCTTCACCCTGAAAATCCACATGCCACTGACGATGTTCGCCCCAGGAGGGGGAACCTTGTCGACGTAGGTGCCTGTGGACTTCCAGGAAGCCATCTCTGCATCCATGGCTGCCTGCCACTGAGAGGAGTAGGGACCCTCTATCACCTCCGCGTAAGAGCGCGGAGTCGGGATGTCTGGTGCATCCGGGTCTCCCTCAGGGGCAAGCAGCTGTTAGAAGATAGTACTGCACGAGAATGAATGAACTAGAAAGAAGTTGGGTACAAGTATGAAACCCTAAGTTTGTTGTACCCCCTAAGGCTAAACCCACTATAGCCTACACAATATAAACATATAATGTTTGACACACCCCCATAGGCTAAGTGGGAGACAACCAGATGGTCACAAGACCAGTCAAAGCAAAGCAAAGCAAGCCCATGGTGGATCTCAAGGAAACCACACAAATTCTGAGCACAAGCAAGTGGTCACAAGACCAGTTCACATGCAGGTTGATAATATAACAAGAGATACAGTGATCACAACCTAGCAAGAGTAAACATGCAGGTATATATATAGAGATCACAGTACAAGCAGAGTCAAGGTGATGGTGCGCCGTGCTCTGTCCCGGGTGATCCGCAAGCCAAGATAGCTTGTCAGTTCACCCAGGTCTGTGCACGTGTGTCTCTTCTGCAGCTCCGACTTCACGTGGGCGAGTGCCGTAGTGTCAGCAGTGGCAAAGACCAAGTCGTCGACGTACACGAGGATGTAGAACGGCGGCAGCGAAGTGTCGGTGCGTAGAAACAGCGACGGGTCAGCAGTAGAAGGAGCGAACCCAAGAGCCGCAAGTGTAGTCCTCAGTGTGTCGTGCCACTCACGCGGCGCCTGGCGGAGACCGTAGACTGGCCGCCGGAGGCTCCACTGGGTACCAGGAGGGAACGACCCAGTGAAGCCAGGTGGGCGGCGCAGCCAGATCTCCTCGTGCAGGCTGCCCTGTAGGAAAGCAGTGCTGAAGTCAAGCGAGTGGAGCTCGTAGTCACGCTGAGCGGCGACGTGCAGCAGAACCCGAAGAGTGGTCATCTTCGGGGTCGGGGAGAAGGTCTGGAAGAAGTCAACTCCCTCTCGCTGACTGAAGCCTCGTGCAACGTAACGCGCCTTGAAGACAGGCGGAGAACCCGGCGGCCGCTTCACCCTGAAAATCCACATGCCACTGACAATGTTCGCCCCAGGTGGGGGAACGTCGTCGACGTAGGTGCCTGTGGACTTCCAGGAAGCCATCTCTGTGTCCATGGCTGTCTACCACTGAGAGGAGTACTCACCCGCGATCGCCTCAGCGTAAGAGCGCGGGGTCGGGATGTCTGGAGCATCCGGGTCTCCCTCAGGGGCAACCAGCATGGACACGAGATGAGGTAAAGCAGCGGCAAAGCACTCAAACTCCTCCTGCCTGTCCTCAAGGACGTCCGTGCCAAGAGCACACTCACCCCTGACGGACGGAGGACAGACAGACTCAGACTCAGCGACAAGGCTAGCGGCGTAGTCTAGACGACAAGCGGCAGCAAAGTCAACTAACTCAGTGACTAGAGCAGACTCAGCAGAGGACTCAAAGGAAGGGTCAGTGACAACAGTGGCGAGGAGACGCGTGACAGTAGGACTGGCAGCACGAAGGGAGTCAGACTCCGGGTCAACAAGAGCAGGAAGAGAGGACGTAGGAGGAGACGGCAGAGGGACACGCTGAGGAGCAGTGGAAGGACGAAGCGTCATCTGGTGAGTGCCTGGGACAGCAGGAGGACGCTGATCAGTGTGAGCAGCACGAACAGGCGACGCACGACGAGACGCGGGCGACGCAGGACGAGACTCAGGCTCACGACGCTCTGTAAGACCTCCAGTCGGACCAGTGTAAGGAGAAGGACCAGGGATTGGTAAGGCAGGAGGCAGCCGTGACTGCGACGGGACTGGCGGAAGACACTCTAAGGAGGGAGCAGGACAAGGAGGAGGCGACTGACCAAGAACCTGCTGAAGGAGCGGAACGAAGTACGGCTGCGGCCGCGTAGCGCCGCCAGAACCAGCAGAGAGACCACCAGTAGCCTCAGCTCCAGGGCCACCAGCGACAGCGCCCGCAGGACCACCAGTAGCTCCACCAGCGTCAGCACCAGCAGCAGCTCCAACTCCAGGGTCCTCAGCACCAGCAGCAGCTCCAACGCCAGGGTCCGCAGCACCAGCAGCAGCTCCAACGCCAGGGTCCGCAGCACCAGCAGCAGCTCCCACTCCAGGGTCCTCAGCACCAGCAGCAGCTCCAACTCCAGGGTCCGCAGCACCAGCAGCAGCTCCAACGCCAGGGTCCGTAGCACCAGCAGCAGCTCCAGCGCCCGGGTCCTCAGCACCAGCAGCAGCTCCAACTCCAGGGTCCGCAGCACCAGCTGCAGCTCCGACTCCAGGGTCCTCAGTACCAGCAGCAGCTCCAGCTCCAGGGTCCTCAGCACCAGCAGTAGCTCCAACGCCAGGGTCCCCAGCACCAGCAGCACCACTCCGGAGACTGCAGCGCCGAGCATACCACTCTCGGAGTCGCTGGGGAGAGGGTAGCTCCCGCCGAGGTGGGGAACCACGAGCACCAGCTGCAGCAGCACCTCTCCTGAGGCTGCAGTACCGCGAGTACCACTCACGCAGCTGCTGGGAAGAAGGAGGGTCTCCAGGCGTCGAACGCCCAGGAGTAGCACCCCCAGGCTCAGCACCCTCAGTCGCAGCACCCCCAGGCTCAGCACCCTCAGACGTAGCACTCTCAGGTCCAGCACCCCCAGGCTCCGCACCCCCAGGCTCCGCACCCCCAGGCTCCGTACCCCCAGGCTCCGCACACTCAGGCTCAGCACCCCAAGCAGGACGAGAGTCGACAGCTACCTCGACAGGCTCAACCGGGTCTACTTGGGACACACCTGAGGGAGCGGCACCCTGAGGGGGGAGGGGGTCTACTACAGCAGCACCTGGAGCGAGGAAGAGAGGCGGGGGGGGGAGCGGGGCAGTGCGGTAGGGGAAGAGGCGGTAGTAGGGGACGGACTCGTCAAAAGTGACGTCCTGAGAGGGCAGGACACGACGCGAGGTGGGGTGGTAAAACTGCCAACCAGACGCGTCTGGGACAAAGCCAAGGAAGACGTAAGGAACAGCGCGGGAGGAGAGCTTGTCCGCGGACGTGTCGCGAACAAAAGCTCGAGATCCTCAGACCCGAAAACGCGACGCATCACCAACCTCTCCCGTCCAACGCAGTGTCGGTGAAGTCTCCGGAACGGAGACACGGGGCCAGAGGTTGAGCTGATGCGCAGCGTATCGGACCGCAAACGGCCACAGAAAATGGGGGGCAGCCGCATGGATCAAGGAGGTACGAGCGACCTCCATGACCAAGCCAATGCGGCGCTCAGCAACCCCATTCTGCTGTGGAGAGGCTGGAAGCGTGAACGACTGCTCAATGCCCTGCCCCTGACAGTAGGCCCTCAAGAGGTCGGAGGAAAACTCCCCACCTCTGTCAGAGTGCAGACGCAGGACAGGAAAGTCCGAGTGGAACCTCTCGCTGAGCTGAAGACGGGCAGTGCGGATCCAAGGGATCAAAACATCAGGGACTTCACCCTTGGTGCGCAAGGGGAAGACCGTGGTGTAGCGCGAGTAGTCGTCAACAACTATCAAGAAGTACCTCTCCTGACCCTGTCCACGGACGCGGGCTGGGCCCCACACGTCCAAGTGGAGCGTCTGCAAGGGAGCAGTCGTCGGGGGAAACGAGGAGGAGTGAGGAGCGGCGCGCTGCCGCCCCTCGACACAGGGAAGACAGGGAGGAGCAGGAGAGGGCGGGAGGGGAGGGAGTACCCGGGGAAGACCAGAGACAAGGTACCGTTTGTGCATGCCACGAAGGCGCTGCACTGACGGGTGACCAAGGCGGTGGTGCCAGAGGACGGTCTCGTGTGCTAGAGAGCGACACGAGCAGGGGGCAGACAGCTGACCTGAAGCAGACGCAGACGCAGCGACCTGAGGGGACTCAGTGGTCAGTGTGTACAAGTCCGACCCCGGCTGCCGAGTGAAGGTAGCCAGGTGACGACCCGTCCGAGCGCACGTGCAGTGTGTCACGCGCTCGTAGGCAGGGGTGAACTGGTGGACACCCCCGTCCTGGAGCGCACTACCCGCCACCAAGTTCGTGGAGAACGAGGGGAGGTAGAGACCTGACAGTGTGCCCGACGGGACCGCAGGACAAGGGAGGACAGTGGAGGAGGTCGCAATGACCGGACCCCCAGAGGGGTCAGCGAGGGAGACAGCAACTGGCCGAGCAAGCTGCTCAAGGGCAGTGCGGTCACGAAAGAAACAGCGAGAAGCACCTGAGTCCAGTGTGAAGGTGTGCAGTGCCTCAGTAGATGCAGCGGGCGCAGACTCGCGAGCACCTAGAGCAGCAGCCTCACCAGCACCTGGGGCAGCAGACACACTAGCACCTAGAGCAGCAGCCTCACTGGTCCTAATGCCCGGGTCGGGCGGGACACACAGGTAACAGTCACCCTCTCCACTAGTAGACATCACATACATGGCACCAAGGATAGCATCAAAGTCAAGAACATAGACATCAATGTTTTTCTTGATCAGATCAAACCAACGAGGCAGCTCAGTAGCAGCCGGAAACTGGGTGCGCCAGGCGTCGTCGAGGCGGGAGAAGCAGCGCTGCAGGGTGTGCGCCCTCCCACACGGCTGACCAGCGCGGTCACCTGTGCGGATGACGTACGGGCAGCTAAGGCCACCCCCCCCACGCTGAGAGTACCACTCACGGAGTTCCTGGGGCGAGAGGGTCTGCTGCTGGCGCAGGCCACCGCCCGAGCTGCCACGAGCTCCACTGCCTCCGCCGCCCCCACGACCACCACTGCCACCGCGGCCGCCGCCGCCACCACCACTGCCCCAACCCCGGCCACCTCCTCCACCACTGCCGCCACCACCCCCGCCGCTGCCGCCACCACTCCCGCCGCTGCCGCCACCACCCCCGCCGCTGCCATCACCACCCCCGCCGCTGCCACTGGCCCCTCCAGCCCCGCCACCACCCCCATCGCCCCCACCGCCCCAACCACCGCCGCCCCCATCATCACCGCCGCCCCCCTTGCCCCCTTTGCCCTTGCCGCTGCGGCGCCTCGCACTCGCAGTAGACGCAGTCCCGACCTTCTCAGCACCGAGAAGGTCGACAGCAGCAGCAGAGGCAACAGAGGGAAGAAGAGGGGAGGGGGAACACCCCTCGAAGAAGGGGGTGCGGGGGTCGCCTCGAGACGCACCGACAGCTACTGTACTAGACTCGGCTGCCAGCAGGTGCTTCTCAAGCAGGTCAATGGTGAGCTCAGTGGGGCACATGGCAAGGAAGGTGTCCCTGACCGCACGAAGGGAGTCAGGGAGACGGGTGACCAGGTGGTAAAGAGTGAGCCACAGCGGGGGGGGGTTCTTGGCAAGAAACTCAGCGGGCATGGCAGCACGGAAGCGGATCTCAGTAGTGCGGAGGTGAGTAAGGAGGTCGGCAACGGTAGAGAATGTGGCCAAGTCTGGGAACAGGTAGGGCAGTGAGAGGCGGCCTAGCGCAGCAGAGGCAGGTGAGGAGTAGCGAGCAACGACAGCTTTGTACAGTGACTGAGCAGTCTTCTGCTGGCTAAAGTGCTCGCGTTCACCTACCGGCAGGGAGTTGCGAATGGCGAAGCGAGAGTGGGCGTCACGAGTCTGCCACTGTGAGCGGGTAGTACTATCAGCTGTCTCAGCAGGGGCAGGAGCGAGGCCTAACGCATGGTCATACAATGAGATATCCTCCTTAGCAGTGAGCTGGAGGAAGAGATGGAGGTCATCGAGCCAGGTGTCAAAACGGATCGGGCGGCCCTCAGCATCGAAAGCTAGAACTGCAGGACTAGCCATAGTTTCAGTAGGAGCAGTAGGAACAGTAGGTACAGTAGTAGCAGTGTGACAGCACAGTGCGGCTCGGGCAGGGCGGCGCGGCGCGGCTCGGGCAAGGCGGCGCGGCGCGGCTCGGGCAGGGCGGCGCGGCGCGGCGCGGCTCGGGCAGGGCGGCGCGGCGGTTTGCTCTTGCGGCTGTGCACGTGACTGCACGCACCCCTTAGCGCGGAGCTGTGCGTGCGGTTGCGTGGACGGCCGTGCGCTTGCAGCTGTGCGTGCTGCCGTGCGTGCGGTCGTGCGTGCGGCCGAGCGTGCAGCTGCGCGTGCGGCTGTGCAGGCGGCCGCGCGCGGCTGCGCTAGCTGCTGCGCGTGCTGTCGTACGTCCGGCTGCGCGTGCGGCCTATCGTGCGGCTGGGCGTGCGGCGGAGTAGGCGGCTGCGCGTGCGGCTGACGGGCGGCTCATGCGGCTGTGCTAAGGGCGCACGACGACGCTAGGAAGAGGGGGGGGGGGGGCTCGACGGCGCGAGGAGGAGGGGCGCACGACGGCGCTAGGAGAGGAGGCGCGCGACGGCGCTAGGAAGCGAGGCGCTCGACGGCGCGGCGGAACGGTGGGCCCTACCGAACGTGGGTCCTAGGTCCTAACCTAGGCGTCGGATACCATGTTAGAAGATAGTACTGCACGAGAATGAATGAACTAGAAAGAAGTTGGGTGCAAGTATGAAACCCTAAGTTTGTTGTACCCCCTAAGGCTAAACCCACTATAGCCTACACAATATAAACATATAATGTTTGACAGCAGCATGGACACGAGATGAGGTGAAGCAGCAGCAAAGCACTGGAACTCCTCCTGCCTGTCCTCAAGGACGTCCGTGCCAAGGGCACACTCACCCCCGACGGACGGAGGACAGACAGACTCAGACTCAGCGACAAGACTAGCAGCGTAGTCTAGGCGACAGCGAGCAGCGAAGTCGACAAGCTCAGAAACTAAGGCAGACGCAGCAGCGGACTCAAAGGAAGGGTCAGTGACGACAGTAGCAAGGAGACGCGTGACAGTAGGACTGGCAGCATGAAGGGAGTCCGACTCCGGGTCAGCAGGAACAGGAAGAGAGGACTCAGGAGGAGAAGGCAAAGGGGCACGCAGCGGAGCAGTGGAGGGACGCAGAGACATCCGGTGCGTGCCGGGGACAGGGGGAGGACGCTGACGCGAACCACGACTACTAGTGCGAGCAGCACGGACAGGCGACGCAGGACGAGACGCAGGCTCACGACGCTCAGCAAGACCTCCAGTAGGACCAGTGTAGGGAGAAGGAGCAGGCAGAGGAAAGGTAGGCTGTAACTGTGACTCGGACTGGACAGGCGGTGGACACTCTAAGGGAGGAGCCGGACTAGCAGAGGGCGGAAGACCAAGAACCTGCTCAAGGAGCGGAACGAAGTACGGCCGCGGCCGCTCAGCACCACCAGCACCAGAAGGGACAGCACCAGCACCCCGAACGACAGCACCAGCGCCAGCAGCACCCCCAGCTCCAGCAGCGCCAACTCCAGTACCCTCAGAGGCATTAGCACCAGAGGCACCCTCAGCGCCAACACCCCCAGCAGCTCCAGCTCCAGCCGGACCACCAGAAGACGCAGCGGGTCCAGCTCCAGCACCCTCAGTAGCACCGACGCCCGCAGCACCACCAGCTCCAGTACGAGAAGCACCCGCAGGCCCAGCAGCTCCAGTACTCCCAGTACGAGCACCTCCGGGACCCGCGGCACTAGCACCCTCAGCAGCAGCAGAACCTCCAGCACCCGCAGCACCTCCAGCTCCAGCAGCTTGCCTCCAGCGCCGGGCAAACCACTCACGCAGCTCCTGTGGAGAAAGTAGCTCCCGCAGGGACGAAGCACCCGAAGAACCTCCAGGCCCAGCACCGCCAGACGCCACACGAGCAGGTCCAGTACCCTCAGACTCCGCACCCCCAAACGCAGCACCCCCAGGCTCAGCACCCCCAGACGCAGCACCCCCAGGCGTAGCACCCCCAGGCTCAGCACCCCCAGGCGCAGCACCCCCGGAGTCAGCACCCCCAGGCTCAGCACCCCCAAGCGCAGCACCCCCAGAGTCAGCACCCCCAGGCTCAGCACCCCCAGAGTCGGCACCCCCAGGCGCAGCACCCCCAGAGTCAGCACCCCCAGGCTCAGCACCCCCAGAGTCAGCACCCCCAGACCCAGCACCCGCAGGCTCAGCACCCCTAGCAGCACCAGAGTCAACAGCTACCTCGACAGGGTCGACTGCGTCTACCTGAGACACACCTGAGGGGGCAGGACCCTGAGGGGGGAGGGGGTCTACCGGAGGGGGACCTGGCGTAAGGAAGAGCGGCGGGGGGGGGAGGCACGCAGTGCGGTAGGGGAAGAGACGGTAGTAGGGAACCGACTCGTCAAACGTGACGTCCTGGGAGGACAGAACACGGCGCGAGGTGGGGTGGTAGAACTGCCAGCCCGGCGCGTCAGGGGGGAAGCCAAGGAAGACGCAGGGAACAGCACGAGGGGACAGCTTGTCCGCAGACAAGTCGCGGACAAACGCCCGAGATCCCCAGACACGGAACGCAGACGCATCGCCAACCTTCCCCGTCCACAGCAAAGCAGGGGAGGTCTCCGGCATGGAGACCCTGGGCTGAAGGTTGATCTGATGCGCCGCGTACCGAACCGCAAACGGCCACAGAAAATGGGGGGCAGCCGCATGGACCATGGACGTACGAGCGACGTCCATGACCATGCCAATGCGGCGCTCAGCAATCCCATTTTGCTGCGGAGAGTCCGGAAGCGTGAAGGTCTGGCGGATGCCTCGTGCACGACAGAAGGCTCGCAGAAGGTCAGAGGAGAACTCTCCGCCTCTGTCAGAGTGCAGACGCAGAACAGGAAAGTCCGAGCCGAAACTCTCTCTGAGCTGGAGACGAGCTGCGCGGATCCAGGCGATCAACACCTCAGTGACCTCACCCTTGCTGCGCAAGGGGAAGACTGCGGTGTAACGCGAGTAGTCGTCAACCACCAGCAGGAAGTAACGCTCGTGACCCTGTCCACGGACGCGGGCTGGGCCCCACACGTCCATGTGAAGCGTCTGCAGCGGAGCCTCTGTCGGAGGAAACTCGGAGGAGTGAGGAGCAGCGCGCTGCCGCCCCTCGACGCAGGGAACGCAGGTGGGGGCAGGCCCCGGAGGAAGGGGAGGGAGGGACCGGGGGAGACCAGAGACAAGGACACGGGAGGCCATGCCTCGAAGACGAGGCAGGGAGGGGTGACCAAGGCGGTGGTGCCAGAGGAGAGTCTGGTGAGACAGGAGACGACACGAGCAGGGGGCAGACTCAGGACCAGACCTGGACGCCGCAGCAAACACCTGACCCGACGCGGCTACCTGAGCAGACTCAGCGACCGGAGGAGACTCAGTAGTCAGTGTGTACAGGCTCGACCCCGGCTGACGGGTAAACGTGGCCAAGTGACGGCCCGTCCGAGCACAGGTACAGTGGGTCACTCGCTGACTCGCAGGAGTGAACTGGTGAACCCCTCCATCCTGGAGGTCAGCACCACTCACCAAGTTCGTAGAGAACGAGGGGAGGTAAAGACCCGACAGGGTGCCAGAAGGGGCCGCCGGACACGGTAGAACAGTGGAGAAGTGGGCAAGGACAGGACCTCCAGAGGGGTCTGCCAGGGAGACTGCCACTGGCCGACTAAGCGGCGTAAGCGTGGTGCGGTCTCGAAAAAAGGAGCGGGAAGCACCCGAGTCAAGGGTGAAGGTGTGGGTGGCCGGAGCCGACGCGGTACCTGAGAGCGCAGACTCACCAGCACCTGGGGCAGCAGGCTCACTGGCACCTAGAGCAGCAGCCTCACCAGCACCTAGAGCAGCAGCCTCAATGCCCGGGTCAGGCGGAAAACACCGGTAACAGTCACCCTCATCACTAATAGTCACAACATACATGGCAGCAAGAATAGCATCATAGTCAAGATCAAAGATAGGAACACCCGCCCTAAACAGCTCGCCCCAGCGAGGGATCTCAGTAGCGTCAGGGAACTGATGACGCCAAGCGTCCGTCAGGCGGCCGAAGCAGCGCTGGGTGGAGTGCGGACCCCCACACTGCTCACCCGCGCGGTCGCCGGTACGTAGAACGTAGGTACAGGGGCCAGCACCCCCACCCCGCTGACGAGCAGTGTACCACTCACGAAGCTGCTGGGGGGAAGGGGTCTCACGAGTGCGCTGCTGCTGCTACTGCTGGCGCTGACCACCACCGGAGCCGACCCTCTGCGTAGCGCCGCCCCGACCAGCTCCACCTCCGCCGCCGCTACCTCCACCACCGCCTCCACCTCCGCCACCTCCGCCCGCATCGCCACCACCGCCGCCTCCTCCGCCTCCACTGCCGCCACTAGCGCCCCCACCCCCGCCACCACTCCCACCGCCACCCCCACCCCCTCCTCCGCCTCCACCGCCGCCTCCACCGCCCCCTCCAGCTCCTCCAGCGCCCTTGCCCCCCTTGCCCTTGCCTGAGCGGCGTCTCCCGCTAGGGGCAGACGCCGCGCCGACCGACTCAAGACCAACGAGGTCGGCCGCAGCAGCAGAGGCAACAGAGGGCAAGAGGGGGGAGGGGGAGCACCCCTCAAAGATAGGGGTACGAGGGTCACCACGAGAGGCTCCTACAGCGACTATACTCTTCTCTGCTGCTAGGAGGCGCTCCTCGAGGAGGTCAACGGTGAGAGTGGTGGGGCAAACAGAGAGGAAGTGGTCCCTGACCGAGCGAAGGGTGTCAGGGAGCCGGGTGACTATGTAGTAAAGGGTGATGTACATAGGGGGGGGGTTCTTGGCGCAGAACTCAGCAGGAAGCGCAGCGCGGTAGCGAATGTCACTAGTGCGAAGGTGTGTAATGAGGTCAGTGACTGTGGGAAAAGCGGCGAGGTCAGGGAAGAGGAACGGCAGTATGAGGCGGCTAAGAGCAGCAGTGGCAGGGGAAGAGTAGCGTGCAACTACAGCATCGTACAAGGTCTTAGCACTCTTGTACTGACTAAAATGCGCGCGCTCAGCAGTCGGTAAGTGGCGGCGCACAGCAAGGCGGGCAGCAGCATCGCGCGTGGCCCACTGTGAGCGAACAGTGGCGTCAGCATCAGCAGCAGGGGCAGGAGAGGCACCAGAAGTGAGGTCAAACAGGGAGAGACCGTCTGCCCTATCGCACTGTAGGAAAAGCTGCAGATCATCTACCCAGACCTCAAAGACAACAGCCCGACCCTCAGCATCAAAGGTGAGAACACTGGGGGTGGCCATGACAGCAGCAGACAGGCAGTGAGTACAGCGGGGTAGGCCAGTGCAGTGGCAGAGGCGCTGCGCTTACCAGGCAAGTGAGGCGGTCCGGGGCAGGCCGGCAGGGACAGGGCCGCTACTGCAGTGACGGCAGCGTCTCGGCTGCGGCGGCCCGGCGGCTCGGCGGCTCGGCGGCTCGGCGGCAAAGGCGGCTCGGCGGCTCGGCGGCTCGGCGGCAAAGGCGGCTCGGCGGCTCAGCGGCTCGGCAGCGAAGGCGGCTCGGCGGGGCCGTGAAGGGCGGCGTCGCTGCCGCGAAGGAGCGGCGACGGGGCCGCTGAAGGGCGGCGACGAGGCCGCCGAAAGGGGCGGCGACGAGGCCGAGTAGGGGCGGCGACGGGCCCGCGGAAAGGGGCAGCGACGGGGCCGCGGAAAGAGGCGGCGACGGGGCCACTGAAGGGCGGCGACGGGGCCGCTGAAGGGCAGCGACGAAGCCGCTAAGAGGCGGCGACGGGGCCGCTGAAAGGGTGGCGAAGGGGCCACTGAAGGGCGGCGACGAAGCCGCTAAGAGGCGGCGACGGGGCCGCTGAAAGGGCGGCGACGGGGCCGCTGAGAGGGCGGCGGCAGGGCCGCTGAAAGGGCGGCGACGGGGCCGCTGAAAGGGCGGCGACGGGGCCGCTGAGAGGGCGGCGACGGGGCCGCTGAAAGGGCGGCGACGGGGCCGCTGAAAGGGCGGCGACGGGGCCGCTGAAAGGGGGAGGCGGCGACGGGGCCGCTGAAGGACGGCGACGGGGCCGGAAGGGGCGGCGACGGGGCCGTCAAGGGTGGCAACGAGGCCGGTAGGGGCGGCGACGGGGCCGCTAAGGGCGGCGCGACGGGCCGCTAAGGAGGGCGCGACGGGGCCGCTAAGGAGGGCGCGACCAGGCGCGCCTCGGGCAGGGGACAACACGCGCCCCGGGCAGAAAAAAAATTTCGATCTTGGTGGGCCCTAGGACAGTTCCCACTGGGGAACCTGCTCGATACTATGAGAAACTTAGAACGAGAATGGATTGACTAAGGAATGAAAGTGATACAAATATGAAACCCTAGAATTGTGTACCCCTTAGTATCTAACCCGCTACAGCCTACACAGGCTAGATCATATAAGTTTGACATCCCCAGCCTAGCATGGGGGGGAAGTCAATAGCATAGTTGGTGAATAATCAACAATCACATGAAACAATACAAGCTGTGAAATTTAAAAACAAAATCAACTCTATCAAATCCAGTTTAAGTGACCGTACCCTTTTGAGTGTAACTCAATGAACCTTTGGGAGATGATAGAACCGATTCCAATTTTTGAAAACCACAGGCATGCATTGTTTATGAATAATGGATGGATATTGATAGATGAATGCCACACATACGGACACATGCGCACGCAATCAGACAGACACACGCACGCGCAGAAGGTCGGAACAAACCAATGCAAAAGAAATTTACGAAGAAAAAATCAGAGGATGCAAAAGATAACTACCAATACAAGTCGCCACAAGTGTAATCTTTCCTTGTTTTGAAAAAGGACCTTGAATTCCCGAATGGTACAGCAAAGCCTCTGAGGAGTTGGAAATGTGAAATAATGAGGAATTATGGACTAGGAAATGAGTTGGTTACAAATATGTAACCCTAGGAAACTGTACCCCATACTGTCTACCCCACTACAGCCTAGAAAGACTATAGCATAAATGTTTGACACACCCCCATAGGCAAAGTGGGGGAGAACAAGGGGTCACAAGACCAGTCAAGCAAGGCAAGCTCAGGGTGGATCACAACGTCACCACACATTCCGAGCACAAGTTCAAGGCCACAAGGCCAGTTCACATGCAGGATTATATAGAAAGGTAAACAAGCAAGTGCAGGTATAGATAGATCACAGTACAAGCAAGGTCAAGAAGTGAGCAAGTGAGGCCAAGTAGGCACAAGACCTTGCATCGTACAAAAGCGCTGATGATCACAAGGCTGAAGTGCCTTGGTAAAGATATCAGCAGTGTTGGCCTGAGAGGCCACGTAAGCAAGGCGCAGCTGACCACGCTGCTGCAGCTCACGAGCAAGGAAGTAGCGAAGAGCAATGTGCTTCGTTCTGTGCTCCAGTCTGTGCTCTCGACACAAGGCCAGCATGGCCTTGCTGTCTACGTACAGAACTAGAGGAGAACGAGGCGGCTCTCCCAGGTCAGTCAGCAGGTAGGTGAGCCAGCGTAGCTCCTGTGCAGCCATGGCCCCTGCGTAGATCTCAGCCTCACAGCTGGAGCCGAGAACAGAAGACGAGCGGGTAGACCGCCACGAAACAGAGCCGGAACCAAGGCTGAAGGTGTAACCCTGTGACGACCGCTGCGTAGCCTGGTCGTCAGCCCAAGAAGCGTCTGCGTGACCAGTGAGGACCACTGGACTCCGCACTCCAAGCACGAGCCCCATGCCTGACGTACTGCACAAGTAGCGCAACACCCTTTTCGCTGCAGCCATGTGCTCAGGTCTGTGTCTCCCAGGAGCAACATAGCGTGCCAAGATGCTAAGAGGGTATGCAAGGTCAGGTCGAGTGCAGGTCATCAGGTACATGAGGTAGCCAACAAGCTCTGGGTACGGGCCACTCGGCTCTACGGACTCATCCGAAGGCAGAGCTGAGAGCGAGTGGCGAGTAGACAGAGGAGTGGCCTGAGGCGAGGAGTACGTGAAGTCGAAGCGCTGAAGGACCTGCTGCACCATGTGTGACTGAGTCAGGGTAATGGTGCGCTGTGCTCTGTCCCGGGTGATCTGCAAGCCAAGGTAGCTGCGCAGTTCACCCAGGTCTGTGCACGTGTGTCTCTTCTGCAGCTCGGACTTCACGTGGGCGAGACCAGCAGTGTCAGCAGTAGCAAAGACCAAGTCGTCGACGTACACGAGGATGTAGAACGGCGGCAAAGAGGTGTCGGTGCGTAGAAGCAGCGACGGGTTGCCAGTAGAAGGAGCAAACCCAAGAGCCGCAAGTGTAGTCCTCAGTGTGTCGTGCCACTCACGGGGCGCCTGGCGGAGACCGTAGACTGGCCGCCGGAGGCTCTGGGTACCAGGAGGAAACGACCCAGTGAAGCCAGGTGGGCGGCGCAGCCAGATCTCCTCGTGCAGGCTGCCCTGTAGGAAAGCAGTGCTGAAGTCAAGAGAGTGAAGCTCGTAGTCGCGCTGAGCGGCTATGTGCAGCAGCACCCGAAGAGTGGTCATCTTCGGGGTGGGAGAAGGTCTGAAAGTAGTCAACTCCCTGCCGCTGACTGAAGCCTCGAGCCACGTAACGCGCCTTGAAGAGAGGCGGAGAACCCGGCAGCCGCTTCACCCTGAAAATCCACATGCCACTGACGATGTTCGCCCCAGGTGGGGGAACCTTGTCGACGTAGGTGCCTGTGGACTTCCAGAAAGCCATCTCTGCGTCCATGGCTGAATGCCACTGAGAGGAGTAGGGACCCTCTATCGCCTCTGCGTAAGAGCGCGGAGTCGGGATGTCTGGTGCATCCGGGTCTCCCTCAGGGGCAATCAGCATGGACACGAGATGAGGTAAAGCAGCAGCAAGCTCAGCAACTAGGGCAGACGCAGCAGTGGACTCAAAGGAAGGGTCTGTGACAACAGTAGCCAGAAGACGCATGACAGTAGGACTGGCAGCACGAAGAGAGTCAGACTCCGGGTCAGCAAGAGCAGGGAGAGAGGACTCTGGAGGAGACGGCAAAGGGACACGTAGTGGAGCAGTCGAAGGACGCAGTGCCATCTGGTGCGTGCCTGGGACCGCAGGAGGACGCAGACGCGGAACACGACGATGAGTGCGAGCAGCACGAACAGGCGACGCAGGACGAGACGCAGGCTCACGACGCTCAGCAAGACCTCCAGTAGGACCAGTGTAGGGAGAAGGAGCAGGCAGTGGGGAGGCGGGCTGTAACTGTGACTCGGACTGGACAGGCAGTGGACACTCTAAGGAAGGAGCAGGACCAGCAGAAGGCGGGAGACCAAGAACCTGCTCAAGGAGCGGAACGAAGTACGGCCGCGGCCGCGCAGCGCCTCCAGAACCAGCAGGTACAGCACCAGCACCCCCAGCGGCAGCACCAGCGCCAGTAGCACCCCCAGCTCCAGCAGCGCCAACTCCAGCACCCTCAGAAGCACCAGCGCCAGCAGCACCTCCAGCGCCAACACCCCCAGCAGCTCCAGCTCCAGCCGGACCATCGGAAGACTCAATAGCTCCAGCTCCAGCAGCTCCAGCAGCACCTACCCCAGCAGCACCGCCAGCCCCAGCAGCGCCAGCAGCTCCAGCACAAGGAGCACCCCCAGGCCCAGCAGCTCTAGTACCTCCAGTACGAGCACCTCCGGGACCCGTGGCACCAGTACCCTCAGCAGCAGTAGAACCTCCAACTCCAGCAGCAACTCCAGCAGCACCTCCAGCTCCAGCAGCACGGCTCCAGCGCCGAGCAAACCACTCGCGCAGCTCCTGTGGAGAGGGTGGCTCCCGCCGGGACGAAGCACCCGAAGGACCTCCAGATCCAGTACCGCCAGACTCCACACGAGCAGGCCCAGCACCCTCAGGCTCCACACCCCCAGTCGCAGCACCCCCAGGCCCAGCACCCCCAAACGCAGCACCCCCAGGCTCAGCACCCCCAGGCTCCGCACGCTCAGGCTCAGCACCCCCAGACCCCGCACCGGCAGGCTCAGCACCCCTAGCAGCACCAGAGTCAACAGCTACCTCGACAGTCTCGACTGCGTCTACCTGAGACACACCTGAGGGGGCAGGGCCCTGAGGGGGAAGGGGGTCGACCGGAGGGGGACCTGGAGCGAGGAAGAGCGGCGGCGGGGGAAGGGGTGCAGTGCGGTAGGGGAAGAGACGGTAGTAAGGAACCGACTCGTCAAACGTGACGTCCTGGGAGGACAGAACACGGCGCGAGGTGGGGTGGTAAAACTGCCAACCAAGCGCGTCAGGGGGGAAGCCAAGGAAGACGCAGGGAACAGCACGGGGGGACAGCTTGTCCGCAGACAAGTCGCGGACAAAAGCCCGAGATCCCCAGACACGAAACGCAGACGCATCGCCAACCTTCCCCGTCCACCGCAGAGTAGGGGAGGTCTCCGGCAAGGAGACCCGGGGCTGAAGGTTGATCTGATGCGCCACGTAATGAACCGCGAACGGCCACAGAAAATGGGGAGCAGCCGCATGGATCATGGACGTACGAGCGACGTCCATGACCATGCCAATGCGGCGCTCAGCAATCCCATTTTGCTGTGGAGAGGCCGGAAGCGTGAACGTCTGGCGGATACCCTGTGCACGACAGAAGGCTCGCAGAAGGTCAGAGGAAAACTCTCCGCCTCTGTCGGAGTGCAGACGCAGAACAGGAAAGTTTGAGCCGAAACTCTCTCTGAGCTGGAGACGAGCTGCGCGGATCCAGTTGATCAACACCTCAGTGACCTCACCCTTGCTGCGCAAGGGGAAGACCGTGGTGTAATGCGAGTAGTCGTCAACCACCAGCAGGAAGTAACACTCGTGACCCTGTCCACGGACGCGGGCGGGGCCCCACACGTCCAGGTGAAGTGTCTGCAGTGGAGCCTCTGTCGGAGGAAACTCGAAGGAGTGAGGAGCGGCGCGCTGCCGCCCCTCGACGCAGGGAACGCAGGTAGGGGCAGGCCCCGGAGGAAGAGGAGGGAGGGACCGGGGGAGACCAGAGACAAGGACACGGGAGGCCATGCCTTGGAGACGAGGCAGGGAGGGGTGACCAAGGCGGTGGTGCCAGAGGAGAGTCTGGTGAGACAGGAGACGACACGAGCAGGGGGCAGACTCAGGACCAGACATGGACGCTGCAGCAAACACCTGACCCGACGGAGCTACCTGACCAGACGCAGCAACCGGAGGAGACTCAGTAGTCAGTGTGTACAGGCTCGACCCCGGCTGACGGGTAAACGTGGCCAAGTGTCAGCCCGTCCGAGCACACGTGCAGTGGGTCACTCGCTGACTCACAAGAGTGAACTAGTCAACCCCCCCATCCTGTAGATCAGCACCACTCACCAAGTTCGTAGAGAACGAGGGGAGGTAAAGACCTGACAGGGTGCCAGAAGGGGCCGCCGGACACGGTAAGACAGTGGAGAAGTGGGCAAGGACAGGACCCCCAGAGGGGTCTGCCAGGGAGACCGCGACCGGCCGACTAAGCGGCGTGAGTGTGGTGCAGTCTCGAAAGAAGGAGCGGGAAGCACCCGAGTCAAGGGTGAAGGTGTGTAAGGCCTGAGCCGACGTGGTACCTGAGAGAGCAGACTCACCAGCACCTGGGGCAGCAGACTCACCAGCACCTGGAGTAGCAGACGCACTAGCACCTAGAGCAGCAGCCTCACCAGCACCTAGAGCAGCAGCCTCAATGCCCGGGTCAGGCGGAACACACAGGTAACAGTCACCCTCATCACTAGTAGACACAACATACATGGCAGCAAGAATAGCAACATAATCAAGATCAAAGATAGCAACCCCCGACCTAAGCAGCTCGCCCCAGCGAGGGATCTCAGTGGCGTCAGGGATCTGGAGACGCCAGGCGTCCGTCAGGCGGCCGAAGCAGCGCTGGGTGGTGTGCGGGCCACCGCACGGCTCACCAGTGCGGTCGCCGGTACGCAGGACGTAGGCACAGGGACCAGCACCCCCACCCCGCTGACGCGCAGCGTACCACTCACGAAGCTGCTGGGGGGGCGGGGTCTCACGAGTGCGCTGCTGCTGCTGGCGCTGACCACCACCGAAGCTGCCCCGCTACACAGAGCCACCCCGACCAGCTCCACCGCCGCCGCCGCCACCGCCGCCACCGCCGCCACCGCCGCCTCCTCCGCTCCCACCGCCACCGGCGCCGCCGCCTCCGCCTCCACCGCCGCCACCGAAGCCCCCACCCCCGCCACCACTCCCACCGCCACCCCCACCCCCTCTGCCGCCTCCACCGCCACCTCCACCGCCCCCGCCAGCTCCACCAGCGCCCTTGCCCCCCTTGCCCTTGCCGTTGCGGCGTCTCCCGCTAGGGGCAGACGCAGCGCCGACCGACTCGGTGCCAACGAGGTCGACCGCAGCAGCAGAGGCAATAGAGGGCAAAAGGGGGGAGGGGGAGCACCCCTCAAAGAAGGGGGTACGAGGGTCACCACGAGAGGCTCCTACAGCGACTATACTCTTCTCAGCTGCCAGGAGGCGCTCCTCGAGGAGGTCAACAGTGAGTGTGGTGGGGCAAACAGAGAGGAAGTGGTCCCTGACCGAGCGAAGGGAGTCAGGGAGCCGTGTGACTAGGTAGTAGAGGGTGATGTACATGGGGGGGGGGTGTCTTGGCGCAGAACTCAGCAGGAAGCGCAGCGCGGTAGCGGGTGTCACTAGTGCGAAGGTGCGTAATGAGGTCAGCAACTGTGGGAAAGGCGGCGAGGTCAGGGAACAGGTACGGCAGCATGAGGCGACTAAGGGCAGCAGTGGCAGGGGATGAGTAGCGTGCAACTACAGCGTCGTACAAGGTCTTAGCACTCTTGTACTGACTAAAGTGCGCGCGCTCAGTGGACGGCAAGTGACTACGCACAGCAAGACGGGCAGCAGCATCGCGTGTGGCCCACTGTGAGCGAACAGTACTGTCAGCATCGGCAGCAGGGGCAGCAGAGGCGCCAGACGTGAGATCGAACAGTGATAGGCCATCTTTTCTATCACACTGCAGGAAAAGTTGCAGATCATCGACCCAGACCTCAAAGTCGACAGCCCGACCCTCAGCATCAAAGGTGAGAACACTAGGGGTAGCCATGACAGCAGCAGCAGCAGGCTAGCAGTGGCAGGAGCAGGCTAGGAGCAGCTCAGCACGAGAGGCGCGGCTCGGCGGTGCTCTTACCAGGGGCGGGAGGGTAGAGGTCCGCAAGCGGTGGGGCAGGGCCGAGGCGCGCCGGCAGGGACAGGGCCGCGACAGGGCGGCAGAGGAGTGCCGCGCCTCGACTGCAGGGCAGGGCCGGGACGGCGGCGGCGGCTGTCACGGCAGCAGCGGCGGCGGCGACCGATTGTAGAAGAAGCAGCAGCGGCAGCAGGCACGACGGCAGCTGCTGCTGGGGCGGCAACGGCTGGGCGGCAGGGCCGTGAAGAGCCGGGGAGGGGCCGCGAAGGGGCCGCGACGAGCCGCGAAGGAGCCGCGGAGGGGCCGTGAAGGAGCCGCGAGGGGCCGTGAAGGAGCCGCGAGGGGCCGCGAAGGGCCGCGGAGGGGCCGCGAAGGGGCCGCTAAGGGCGGCGAAGGGGCCGAGAAGGGGCCGTGAAGGGGCCGCGAAGGGCGGCGACGGGTCCGAGAAGGGGCCGCGAGGGGCCGCGAAGGGGCCGCGAGGGGCCGCGAAGAGCGGCGAAGGGGCCGCGAGGGGCCGCGAGGGGCTGCGAAGGGCCGTGAGAGGGGCTGCGAAGGGGCCTTAAGAGGGCGCGACGGGCCGCTAAGAGCAGGGGACGCGACGGGAGGGCAGGTGCACGGGGCGCGACTAGGGCAGGCGCGAAGCGCGCTCCGGGCAGGTAAAAAAAAAAAAAATCGATTTCGTGGTGGGCCCTAGGAAATGTTCCCACTAGGGAACCTGCTCTATACCATGTGAAATAATGAGGAATGATGGACTAGGAAATGAGTTGGGTACAAATATGTAACCCTAGGAAACTGTACCCCATACTGTCTACCCCACTACAGCCTAGAAAGACTATAGCATAAATGTTTGACAGGAAATAGAGAAACAAAGGGACAACAATGATAATAGAATTTGAGGGGATACTGATGGTAATTGGGAAAGAAGAGAGAAAACAAGGGGGTTACTGAAGCTCCACTAGAAATCTTGACAAGGAAAGTCAAGTTAACTGTTGCTTGAAAATATGGCATGATTAAAAATAGTACAGTTGATAAACAAGAAAGCATAAACTGAAACCGCAAGTGTAATATTCGTTGCTATAACAGATAACAAGGGGGAAAGAATGAAATGGAAACCAACGAAGAAAGGAAGAAGGATAAACACGGAAAGAAAGAAAAGGAACATATATAGGAAAAAACAAGAAGGGATATAGTGAAAGGTTAAGAGAGAATAAATACCAGTCTTACGTATTAGTAAGCATAGAGTTGATGCTACATGCAGCAGATACACAATTGAACTTCTCCTACGAGCAAGGATGGGTACGAGCCAAAGTTGAAATTCCGAGACAGAAATCAATGTTACACGACTTAACAACTGCATTCTAATTTTCTGCAGCCAACAACCAACAGCTACGAAATAAGAGGAAGGTCGTACATAACAAATGAACGGACGAGGGCGCGAAGATCATGCAAGAGGATGTGAAACCGAAAAAAGGAGATTAAAGAAGAGATGAAGGACTGAAAGAAGAAGAGAAGATATTAGAGGGAACTATGAGACTGGAATATCTAATCAGAGAACGGAATTTGTAAACGGACAATGGGCATGACGCCAAGTGCGAACATAGGCATCTAGATCTCCACAAACAACCCCTTTCAACCCTAATGAGTTTAAGAATGAAGGTAATAAAGCTCACCTAAGGATCTGGAGAGCGCACGAGTGGCGGTAGCAGCTGGAATAGGTGTGAATGGCGGGAGAACCTGGAGTTCGGTGAGAAGTTGGAAGACGAGAGTGGAAAGAGGGATTGACGAAACCATAGGGTGGGACATTTCTAGTTTAGAAAGATGATAAGTTCAGCTTGACACGAGGCCGAAACAGCTTGTTTAGCACAACGGTTTTAATTTCGCCAGGTGATTGGAAGGTTTGGAGCTTGATTCTTGTCAGGAACAATGTTTGATAGTAAGGGGGTGGTTCATTGCACGCTGGTCCATTCGGAAATGGACCAGCGAATGCAAGGGGGCACCATTTTAGAGGGACCACTTCCAAAAGTGGTCCCGCGTGGTACCGGGGACCATTTGCGGCGGACCAGCTATGCACAGTGCATTGCAGCTTCGAAAACAAAGTGTTGATGAAAACAAAAGTGTACCTGGTCGCGCTTGAACAAGATGTCGCACACGGCAGATACTTTTGGCGAAAAAATCAAAACCCAGTTTTCGCATGCGATTCCCATCGCCTTGGGTCGCTCTGGAAATGGTCCTGCGTGTCGAGCGTCGTTTTCGTACGTGCCCCTCGCAGTGTACATGCTTGGTCCGTGGGCGGGTGCAAGTCGGGTCCACACCTGGGCCGTTCGCTGGTCCATGCTGGTCCGCGCCGGTCCGTGCAAATGCCCCTGGGCCGCAGCGGCCCAGCACGGCCCAGCGTAGTTCTTGCGCACATGGCACACCCCCTAAAATATTTGATTTGAGTTACTATTGTTGCTATAGTTTTGAAGTGATATGGTTAAAAATACCACATGCTTCGCAACCCTACGACGACAGCGTCGCCTCTTGTTTGGGTTGCGGAGCACCTTGTTGTAAGTGTGTGGTTACAGAACTCGTTAAATCTCGGCAGTAGGCTCGTCAGGGTCTAAACGACGTCGCATTCTTCGTGTTGCCTCCTTACGACATCGCATTGGTCGCAACGCGACCGTGCGACGTCGCAATCTTCGCACGCGTCTGGACAGCCGTCCGGACTTTCAGCGACTTCGAAAAATGTAACACGCCCTAATCGATCAGAATTGATTTTTTTCATGAATTTTTAAATTCATGGAAAAATAAATCATAAAAATAATAAAAGGAAAATAGTTAAAGCATCTAGATAGCTTTGATTTGGTTGAGGTCACTAGTCATCCAGTTTATAATTGCTTTCTATCGTACCATATTATTTTTTTGTGACATAGAATCATTCTAGATATTTGCAAGATTTCAAAGTTGAGAATTGTAAAAAAACAATCGGAGAAATACAATGACCATTCAAACGTTCGTTGAATTTCTACCTTTCGCCGTACGGTACCTTAGTAAAAAATGGAAACATATTCATCAGATAAATTGATGAATCTATCCAATTTTTCTGGGGGGGGGGGGGGGGGGTGCGAAAGAACGAGGAATGTGAAGAAAAGGAGGGGTTTCACTAGCAGTAGTTGGGATACATATAGCAAACCCTAACAGGGTTGTACTCGCTATAGAGCACCCCACTACAGGCTAGATAATAACATTCTGACACACCCCCATAGCCAAAGTGTCAAACTCATATGCTATAGTCTGTGTAGGCTGTAGTGGGGTAGACAATATGGGGTACAACACTTTTAGGTTTTCCTACTTGTACCCACCTGCTTGCTAGTTCATTCATTTCCTTCCTCATTTCTTCACATGGTATAGAGCAGGTTCCCTAGTGGAAACACTTCTCAGGGCCCACCACGATATTTTTTTTCCTGCCCGGAGCGCGCTTCGCTCCTGCCCGAGTCGCGCCCCGTGTGCCCTCCCTACCGTTGCGCCCTCTCACGGCCCCTCACGGCCCCTTCGTGTCGCCCTTAGTGGCCCCTCTCACGGCCCTTCGCGGCCCCTTACGGCCCCTCGCGCCGCCCTTACGGCCCCTCGCGCCGCCCCTACGGCCCCTCGTGCGGCCCCTTAAGGCTTTTAACGGCCTCTCGCGCCGCTCGTCGGCCCCTCGCGCCGCCCTTAGCGGCCCCTTACGGCCCCTCACGCCGCCCTTACGGCCCCTTACGGCCCCTCGTGCTGCCCGTCGGCCCCTCGCGCCGCCCTCGTCGGCCCCTTACGGCCCCTCGCGCCGCCCTCGTAGGCCCCTTACGGCCCCTCGCGCCGCCCTCGTCGGCCCCTTACGGCCCCTCGCGCCGCCCTTCTCGGCCCCTTCGCGGCCCACCGTCGCCGCCCCTACTGCAGCAGCCGCAGCCGTCACAAGCAGCAGCCGCAGCCGTCACCAGCAGCAGCCACCGGCGCGCCTCGGCCCGACCCTGCCGGCGCGCCTCGGCCCGTACCTGCCGGCGCGCCTCGGTCTGTCCCTGGCGGCACGCCTCGGCCCGTCCCTGCCGACGCGCCTCGGCTCGTCCCTGCCGACGCGCCTCGGCTCTGCCTGCGCACCTCGGCCCGTCCCTGCCGGTGCGCCTCGGCCCTGCCCCACCACTTGCGGCCCTCTGCCCTGGTAAGAGCGTCGCCGCACTGCTGCTCCTGCTACTACTGCTGCTACTGCTGCTACTGCTACTACTGCTGTCATGGCTACCCCTAGCGTCCTCGTCTTTGATGCTGAGGGTAGGGCTGTTGACTTTGAGGTCTGGGTCGATGATCTGCAACTTTTCCTACAGTGCGATAGGAAAGACGGTCTCTCACTGTTCGATCTCACCTCTGGCGCCTCTCCTGCCCCTGCTGCTGATGCTGACAGCACTGTTCGCTCACAGTGGGCCACACGCGATGCTGCTGCCCGTCTTGCTGTGCGTAGTCACTTGCCATCCACTGAGCGCGAGCACTTTAGTCAGTACAAGAGTGCTAAGACCTTGTACGACGCTGTCATTGCACGCTACTCTTCCCCTGCCACTGCTGCCCTTAGCCGCCTCATGCTGCCGTAACTGTTCCCTGACCTAGCCGCCTTTCCCACAGTCGCTGACCTCATTACGCACCTTCACACTAGTGACACCCGCTACCGCGCTGCGCTTCCTGCTGAGTTCTGCGCCAAGAACCCCCCCCCCCATGTACATCACCCTCTACTACATAGTCACCCGGCTCCCTGACTCCCTTCGCTTAGTCAGGGACCACTTCCTCTCAGTTTGCCCCACCACACTCACCGTTGACCTCCTCAAGGAGCGCCTCCTGGCAGCAGAGAAGAGCATAGTCGCTGTAGGAGCCTCTTGTGGTGACCCTCGTACCCCCGTCTTTGAGGGGTGTTCCCCCTCCCCCCTCTTGCCCTCTGTTGCTTCTGCTGCTGCGGCCGACCTCGTTGGTTTCGAGTCGGTCGGCGCTGCGTCTGCCCCTAGCGGGAGACGCCGCACAGGCAAGGGCAAGGGGGGCAAGGGCGCTGGAGGGGCTGGCGGGGGTGGTGGAGGTGGCGATGGAGGCAGTGGAGGGGGTGGGGGTGGTGGTGGGAGTGGTGGCGGGGGTGGAGGTGTCGGTGGCAGTAGTGGAGGCGGAGGAGGCGGCGGCGGTGGCGGTGGGAGCGGAGGCGGCGGAGGCGGCGGCGGCGGCGACGGCGGTGGAGCTGGTCGCGGCTCTGCACAGAGGAGTGGCTCCGGTGGTGGTCAGCGCCAGCAGCAGCAGCGCACTCGTGAGACCCCGTCCCCCTAGCAGCTTCGTGAGTGGTACGCTGGGCGTCAGCGAGGTGGGGGTATTGGTCCCTGTACCTACGTCCTCCGTACTGGCGACCGCGCTGGTGAGCAGTGCGGGGGCTCGCACTCCACCCAGCGCTGCTTCGGCCGCCTGACGGACGCTTGGCGTCACCAGTTCCCTGACGCCACTGAGATCCCTCGCTGGGGAGAGCTCTCTAGGGCGGGGGTTGCTATCTTTGATCTTGACTATGATGCTATTCTTGCTGCCATGTATGCTGTGTCTACTAGTGATGAGGGTGACTGTTACCTGTGTGTTCCGCCTGACCCGGGCATTGAGGCTGCTGCTCTAGGTGCTGGTGAGGTTGCTGCTCTAGGTGCTAGTGCGTCTGCTGCCCCAGGTGCTGGTGAGTCTGCTCTCTCAGGTACCACGTCGGCTCAGGCCTTACACACCTTCACCCTTGACTCGGGTGCCGCACCACGCTTACGCCGCTTAGTCGGCCAGTTGCGGTCTCCCTGGCGGACCCCTCTGGGGGTCCTGTCCTTGCTAGCTTCTCCACTGTCTTACCGTGTCCGGCAGCTCCCTCTGGCACCCTGTCAGGTCTCTACCTCCCCTCGTTCTCTACGAACTTGGTGAGTGGTGCTGATCTACAGGATCGGGGGGTTGACCAGTTCACTCCTGCGAGTCAGCGGGTGACCCACTGTACGTGTGCTCGGACGGGCCGACACTTGGCCACGTTTACCCGTCGACCGGGGTCGAGCCTGTACACACTGACTACTGAGTCTCCTCCGGTTGCTGCGTCTGGTCAGGTAGGTGCGTCGAGTCAGGTGTTTGCTGCAGCGTCCAGGTCTGGTCCTGAGTCTGCTCCCTGCTCGTGTCGTCTCCTGTCCCACCAGACTCTCCTTTGGCACCACCGCCTTGGTCACCCCTCCCTGCCTCGTCTCCGAGGCATGGCCTCCCGTGTCCTTGTCTCTGGTCTCCCCCGGTCCCTCCCTCCCCTCCCTCCGGGGCCTGCCCCTACCTGCGTTCCCTGCGTCGAGGGGTGGCAGCGCGCCGCCCCTCACTCCTCCGAGTTTCCTCCGACAGAGGCTCCCCTGCAGACTCTTCACATGGACGTGTGGGGCCCCGCCCGCGTCCGTGGCCAGGGTCACGAGCGTTACTTCCTGTTGGTGGTTGACGACTACTCGCGTTACACCACGGTGTTCCCCTTGCGCAGCAAGGGTGACGTCACTGAGGTGTTGATCGACTGGATCCGCGCAGCTCGTCTCCAGCTCAGAGAGAGTTTCGGCTCGGACTTTCCTGTTCTGCGTTTGCACTCTGACAGAGGCGGGGAGTTTTCCACTGCCCGTCTGGGAGCCTTCTGTCGTGCACAGGGCATCCGCCAGACCTTGATGCTTCCGGACTCTCCACAGCAAAATGGGATTGCTGAGCGCCGCATTGGCATGGTCATGGACGTCGCTCGTACGTCCATGATCCATGCGGCTGCTCCCCATTTTCTGTGGCCGTTTGCGGTTCAGTACGCAGCGCATCTACTCAACCTTCAGCCCCGGGTCTCCTTGCCAGAGACCTCCCCCACCTTGCGGTGGACCGGGAAGGTTGGCGATGCGTCTGCGTTTCGGATCTGGGGATCTCGGGCGTTTGTCCGCGACTTGTCTGCGGACAAGCTGTCCCCCCGTGCTGTTCCCTGCGTCTTCCTTGGCTTCCCCCCTGACGCGCCTGGTTGGCAGTTTTACCACCCCACCTCGCGCCGTGTTCTGTTCTCCCAGGACGTCACCTTTGACGAGTCGGTGCCTTACTACCGTCTCTTCCCCTACCGCACTGCGCCCCTCCCCCCGCCGCCGCTCTTCCTCGCGCCAGGTCCTCCCCCGGTAGACCCTCTCCCCCCTCAGGGTCCTGCCCCGTCAGGTGTGTCCCAGCTGTTGAGCCTGTCGAGGTAGCTGTTGACTCTGGTGCTGCTAGGGGCGCTGAGCCTGTGGGTGCCGGGTCTGGGGGTGCTGAGCCTGGGGGTGCGGAGCCTGGGGGTGCTAAGTCTGGGGGTGCTGAGCCTGGGGGTGCGGAGCCTGGGGGTGCTGAGCCTGGGGGTGCGGAGCCTGGGGGTGCTGAGCCTGGGGGTTTGGAGCCTGGGGGTGCGGAGCCTGGGGGTGCTGGGTCTGCTCGTGTGGCCTCTGGCGGTGCTTCGTCGAGGCGGGAGCTACTCTCTCCGCAGGAGCTGCGCGAGTGGTTTGTCCGGCGCTGGAGCCGTGCTGCTGGAGCTGGAGGTGCTACTGTTGCTGCTGGTCCTGGAGGTGCTCGTACTGGCGGTACTGGAGCTGCTGGGACTGGGGGTGCTGCTGGGGCTACTGGAGTTAGTCCTGCTGGAGGTACTGCTGGAGCTGCTGGCGGTACTGGAGCTGACGGTCCTGCTGGAGTTGGTGCTGCTAGAGCTGCTGGAGCTGCTAGAGCTGGAGCTGCTGGGGGTGTTGGCGCTGGTGGGTCTGCTGGCGCTGGTGCTTCTGAGGGTGCTGGAGTTGGCGCTGTTGGAGCTGGAGGTGCTGCTGGCGCTGGTGCTGCCGCTGGGGGTACTGGTGCTGTCCCTGCTAGTTCTGGAGGCGCTACGCGGCCGAGGCTGTACTTCGTTCCGCTCCTTGAGCAGGTTCTTGGTCTCCCGCCCTCTACTGGTCCTGCTCCTCCCTTAGAGTGTCCACAGCCTGTCCAGTCGCGGTCACAGTTACAGCCCGCCTCCCCCCTGCCTGCTCCTTCTCCCTACACTGGTCCTACTGGAGGTCTTGCTGAGCGTCGTGAGCCTGCGTCTCGTCCTGCGTCGCCTGTTCGTGCTGCTCGCACTAGTGGTCGTGCTCCGCGTCCGCATCCTCCTGCCGTCCCCGACACACACCAGATGGCACTGCGTCCTTCCACTGCTCCTCTGCGTGTCCCGTTGCCGTCTCCTCCAGAGTCCTCTCTTCCTACTCTTGCTGACCCGGAGTCTGACTCTCTTCGTGCTGCCAGTCCTACTGTCACGCGTCTTCTGGCTACTGCTGTCACTGACCCTTCCTTTGAGTCCACTGCTGCGTCTGCCTTAGTTGCTGAGCTTGTCGACTTTGCTGCTCGCTGTCGTCTAGACTACGCTGCTAGTCTTGTTGCTGAGTCTGAGTCTGTCTGACCTCCGTCCGTCGGGGGTGAGTGTGCTCTTAGCACGGACGTCCTTGAGGACAGGCAGGAGGAGTTCCAGTGTTTTGCTGCTGCTTTGCCTCATCTCGTGTCCACGCTGATTGCCCCTGAGGGAGACCCGGATGCACCAGACATCCCGACTCCTCGATCGTACGCTGAGGCGATCGAGGGTCCCTACTCCTCTCAGTGGCAGTCAGCCATGGACGCAGAGATGGCTTCCTGGAAGTCCACAGGCACCTACGTTGACGAGGTTCCCCCACCTGGGGCGAACATCGTCAGTGGCATGTGGATTTTCAGGGTGAAGCGGCCGCCGGGTTCTCCGCCTGTCTTCAAGGCGCGTTACGTGGCTCGAGGCTTCAGTCAGCGGCAGGGAGTTGACTACTTTCAGACCTTCTCTCCCACCCCGAAGATGACCACTCTTCGGGTACTGCTGCACATAGCCGCTCAGCGCGACTACGAGCTTCACTCTCTTGACTTCAGCACAGCTTTCCTGCAGGGCAGCCTGCACGAGGAGATCTGGCTGCGCCGCCCACCTGGCTTCACTGGGTCGTTTCCTCCTGGTACCCAGTGGAGCCTCCGGCGGCCAGTCTACGGTCTCCGCCAGGCGCCCCGTGAGTGGCACGACACACTGAGGACTACACTTGCGGCTCTTGGGTTTGCTCCGTCTACTGCCGACCCGTCGCTGTTTCTGCGCACCGACACCTCTTTGCCGCCATTCTACATCCTCGTGTACGTCGACGACTTGGTCTTTGCCACTGCTGACACTGCTGGACTCGCCCACGTGAAGTCCGAGCTGCAGAAGAGACACACGTGCACAGACCTGGGTGAACTGCGCAGCTACCTTGGCTTGCAGATCACCCGGGACAGAGCACAGCGCACCATTACCCTGACTCAGACACACATGGTGCAGCAGGTCCTTCAGCGCTTCGACTTCACGTACTCCTCGCCTCAGGCCACTCCTCTGTCTACTCGCCACTCGCTCTCAGCTCTGCCTTCGGATGAGTCCGTAGAGCCGAGTGGCCCGTACCCAGAGCTTGTTGGCTGCCTCATGTACCTGATGACCTGCACACGACCTGACCTAGCATACCCTCTTAGCATCTTGGCACGCTATGTTGCTCCTGGGAGACACCGACCAGAGCACATGGCTGCAGCGAAGAGGGTGTTGCGCTACTTGTGCAGTACGTCGGGCATGGGGCTAGTGCTTGGAGGGCGACGTCGAGTGGTCCTCACAGGTCACGCAGACGCTTCTTGGGCTGACGACCAGGCTACGCAGCGGTCGTCACAGGGTTACACCTTCAGCCTTGGCTCCGGCTCTGTTTCGTGGCGGTCTACCCGCTCGTCTTCTGTTCTCGGCTCCAGCTGTGAGGCTGAGATCTACGCGGGGGCCATGGCTGCACAGGAGCTACGCTGGCTCACCTACCTGCTGACTGACCTAGAAGAGCCGCCTCGTTCTCCTCCAGTTCTGTACGTAGACAACAAGGCCATGCTGGCCTTGTGTCGGGAGCACAGACTGGAGCACAGAACGAAGCACATTGCTCTTCGCTACTTCCTTGCTCGTGAGCTGCAGCAGCGTGGTCAGCTGCGCCTTGCTTACGTGGCCTCTGAGGCCAACACTGCTGATATCTTTACCAAGGCACTTCCGCCTTGTGATCATCAGCACTTCTGTACGATGCTAGGTCTTGTGCCTATTTGGCCTCACTTGCTCACTTCTTGACCTTGCTTGTACTGTGATCTTTCTATACCTGCACTTGCTTGTTTACCTTTATATATGATCTTGCATGTGAATTGGCCTTGTGGCCTTGCTCTTGTGCTCGGACTGTGTGGTGACGTTGTGATCCACCCTGAGCTTGCTTTGCTTTGCTTGACTGGTCTTGTGACCTCTTGTTCTCCCCCACTTTGCCTATGGGGGTGTGTCAAACTCATATGCTATAGTCTGTGTAGGCTGTAGTGGGGTAGACAATATGGGGTACAACACTTTTAGGTTTTCCTACTTGTACCCACCTGCTTGCTAGTTCATTCATTTCCTTCCTCATTTCTTCACACAAAGTGGGGTGTAATCAGCACAATGAGCAGGAGTTCACAATAATAAGCAAAGCTAGAGGTAATCACAGCGAGCAAGTGAGGAGGAGGAGGAACTGTGGAAGGAGAGAAGATGGGAGGCAACGACTGAAGCTGCAGAGGCACGGGCACAGGAGCGGCTGACTCAGTGGCTACCGAAGCAAGGGCGACGGACTACTGGAGTGACTGGCTCCGCGGCTAAGACGAGCGGCAGGAGCAACGGACCCACTGGCGACTGGTGCAACAGGCTCACTGGCTACCGAAGCAAGGGCGACGGACTACAGGCGCTGCAGGCGACACGACAGCTACCTCCACACAACCTCCTCCAACTGACCCACACCCTTGACACACACCCTAACTGCTTCACCCCTAACTCCACTCCCATGTCACCCCCTCGACCACTCCGACGGCTCCAACACAACACATCCACCCCCCTCAGCGGCAGCTGCAGCACTGGGAGACGGAGGAGGAGGAGGAGCAGGGGACGGCGCACAGAAACTGCACCCCCATACCCCCCACCCCCAAACCCTAATTCAGGAGAACGGGCAGCAGCAGGGGTGGGGCGCCGTCAGAAGCACGGGGGACAGCGGGCAGCTCAGGGGCAGAGAAGAACGGGCCGCCCACGGGCCTGGCACAGCCAGACGAACCGCGCGCAGGCGGCCCGAGCCGCGCGCGGGACTGGCGCAGCCCATACGGGCCGCGCGCGGGCCTGGCGCAGCCCGTACGGGCCGCGCGCGGGCCGGGCGCAGCCCGTACAGGCCGCTCTCGGGGCTAGCGCAGCCCGCGCTGGCCAGGACGGGCGACCGGGGACGACGGGCTGGTCCCCGTCGCCCGTCGAAGCGCCCCCCGGGGGCGACGCGCGGACCGACGGGGCAGAAAGCCGCCGCGCGCCTCGGGGCGCACGTGTGAAGAAATGAGGAATGGATGAACTAGCAAGCAGGTGGGTACAAGTAGGAAAACCTAAAAGTGTTGTACCCCATATTGTCTACCCCACTACAGCCTACACAGACTATAGCATATGAGTTTGACACACCCCCATAGGCAAAGTGGGGGAGAACAAGAGGTCACAAGACCAGTCAAGCAAAGCAAAGCAAGCTCAGGGTGGATCACAACGTCACCACACATTCCGAGCACAAGTTCAAGGCCACAAGGCCAGTTCACATGCAAGATCATATATAAAGGTAAACAAGCAAGTGCAGGTATAGAAAGATCACAGTACAAGCAAGGTCAAGAAGTGAGCAAGTGAGGCCAAGTAGGCACAAGACCTAACATCGTACAACAGCGCTGATGATCACAAGGCGGAAGTGCCTTGGTAAAGATATCAGCAGTGTTGGCCTCAGAGGCCACATAAGCAAGGCGCAGCTGACCATGCTGCTGCAGCTCACGAGCAAGGAAGTAGCGAAGAGCAATGTGCTTCGTTCTGTGCTCCAGTCTGTGCTCCCGACACAAGGCCAGCATGGCCTTGTTGTCTACGTACAGAACTGGAGGAGAACGAGGCGGCTCTCCTAGGTTAGTCAGCAGGTAGGTGAGCCAGCGTAGCTCCTGTGCAGCCATGGCCCCCGCGTAGATCTCAGCCTCACAGCTGGAGCCGGAACCAAGGCTGAAGGTGTAACCCTGTGACGACCGCTGCGTAGCCTGGTCGTCAGCCCAAGAAGCGTCTGCGTGACCTGTGATGACCACTGAACGTCGCCCTCCAAGCACTAGCCCCATGCCCGACGTATTGCACAAGTAGCGCAACACCCTCTTCGCTGCAGCCATGTGCTCTGGTCGGTGTCTCCCAGGAGCAACATAGCGTGCCAAGATGCTAAGAGGGTATGCAAGGTCAGGTCGTGTGCAGGTCATCAGGTACATGAGGCAGCCAACAAGCTCTGGGTACGGGCCACTCGGATCTACGGACTCATCCGAAGGCAGAGCTGAGAGCGAGTGGCGAGTAGACAGAGGAGTGGCCTAAGGCGAGGAGTACGTGAAGTCGAAGCGCTGAAGGACCTGCTGCACCATGTGTGACTAAGTCAGGGTAATGGTGCGCTGTGCTCTGTCCCGGGTGATCTGCAAGCCAAGGTAGCTGCGCAGTTCACCCAGGTCTGTGCACGTGTGTCTCTTCTGCAGCTCGGACTTCACGTGGGCGAGTCCAGCAGTGTCAGCAGTGGCAAAGACCAAGTCGTCGACGTACACGAGGATGTAGAACGGCGGCAAAGAGGTGTCGTTGCGCAGAAACAGCGACGGGTCGGCAGTAGAAGGAGCAAACCCAAGAGCCGCAAGTGTAGTCCTCAGTGTGTCGTGCCACTCACGGGGTGCCTGGCGGAGATCGTAGACGTGCCGCCGGAGGCTCCACTGGGTACCAGGAGGAAACGACCCAGATCTCCTCGTGCAGGCTGCCCTGCAGGAAAGCTGTGCTGAAGTCAAGAGAGTGAAGCTCGTAGTCGCGCTGAGCGGCTATGTGCAGCAGCACCCGAAGAGTGGTCATCTTCGGGGTGGGAGAGAAGGTCTGAAAGTAGTCAACTCCCTGCCGCTGACTGAAGCCTCGAGCCACGTAACGCGCCTTGAAGACAGGCGGAGAACCCGGCGGCCGCTTCACCCTGAAAATCCACATGCCACTGACGATGTTCGCCCCAGGAGGGGGAACCTCGTCGACGTAGGTGCCTGTGGACTTCCAGGAAGCCATCTCTGCATCCATGGCTGCCTGCCACTGAGAGGAGTAGGGACCCTCTATCACCTCCGCGTAAGAGCGCGGAGTCGGGATGTCTGGTGCATCCGGGTCTCCCTCAGGGGCAAGCAGCTGTTAGAAGATAGTACTGCACGAGAATGAATGAACTAGAAAGAAGTTGGGTACAAGTATGAAACCCTAAGTTTGTTGTACCCCCTAAGGCTAAACCCACTATAGCCTACACAATATAAACATATAATGTTTGACACACCCCCATAGGCTAAGTGGGAGACAACCAGATGGTCACAAGACCAGTCAAAGCAAAGCAAAGCAAGCCCATGGTGGATCTCAAGGAAACCACACAAATTCTGAGCACAAGCAAGTGGTCACAAGACCAGTTCACATGCAGGTTGATAATATAACAAGAGATACAGTGATCACAACCTAGCAAGAGTAAACATGCAGGTATATATATAGAGATCACAGTACAAGCAGAGTCAAGGTGATGGTGCGCCGTGCTCTGTCCCGGGTGATCCGCAAGCCAAGATAGCTTGTCAGTTCACCCAGGTCTGTGCACGTGTGTCTCTTCTGCAGCTCCGACTTCACGTGGGCGAGTGCCGTAGTGTCAGTAGTGGCAAAGACCAAGTCGTCGACGTACACGAGGATGTAGAACGGCGGCAGCGAAGTGTCGGTGCGTAGAAACAGCGACGGGTCAGCAGTAGAAGGAGCGAACCCAAGAGCCGCAAGTGCCTGTGGACTTCCAGGAAGCCATCTCTGCGTCCATGGCTGACTGCCACTGTGAGGAGTAGGGACCCTCGATCGCCTCAGCGTACGATCGAGGAGTCGGGATGTCTGGCGCATCCGGGTCTCCCTCAAGGGCAATCAGCGTGGACACGAGATGAGGCAAAGCAGCAGCAAAACACTGGAACTCCTCCTGCCTGTCCTCAACGACGCTCAGCAAGACCTCCAGTAGGACCAGTGTAGGGAGAAGGAGCAGGTAGGGGGGAGGCGGGCTGTAACTGTGACCGCGACTGGACAGGCTGTGGACACTCTAAGGGAGGAGCAGGACCAGTAGAGGGCGGGAGACCAAGAACCTGCTCAAGGAGCGGAACGAAGTACGGCCGCTGCCGCGCAGTGCCTCCAGAACCAGCAGGGACAGCACCAGTACTCCCAGCGGCAGCACCAGCGCCAGCAGCACCTCCAGCTCCAAAGCACCACCAGCAGCTCCAGCTCCAGCAGCTCCAGTAGCTCCAGCAGCACCAACTCCAGCAGCTCCAGCAGCACCAACTCCAGCAGGACCGTCAGCTCCAGTACCGCCAGTAGCTCCAGCAGTACCTCCAGCAGGACCAACTCCAGCAGCCCCAGCAGCACCCCCAGTCCCAGCAGCTCCAGTACCGCCAGTACGAGCACCTCCAGGACCAGTGGCTCCAGTAACTCCAGTGCCGACCCCAGGGTCAGCAGTAACAGCAGCACCTCCAGCTCTAGCAGCACGGCTCCAGCGCCGGGCAAACCACTCGCGCAGCTCCTGTGGAGAGGGTAGCTCCCGCCTCGACGAAGCACCCGAAGGGGCCCCAAACCCAGCACCGCCAGAGGCCACACGAGCAGACCCAGCACCCCCAGGCTCCGCACCCCCAGGCTCAGCACCCCCAGGCTCCGTACCCCCAGGCTCCGCACCCCCAGGCCCAGCACCCCCAGGCTCCGCACCCCCAGGCTCCGCACCCCCAGACTCAGCACCCCCAGGCTCAGCACCCCTAGCAGCACCAGAGTCAACAGCTACCTCGACAGGCTCGACTGCGTCTACCTGGGACACACCTGACGGGGCAGGACCCTGAGGGGGGAGGGGGTCTACCGGGGGGGGACCTGGCGCAAGGAAGAGCGGCGGCGGGGGGAGGGGCGCAGTGCGGTAGGGGAAGAGACGGTAGTAAGGCACCGACTCGTCAAAGGTGACGTCCTGGGAGGACAGAACACGGCGCGAGGTAGGGTGGTAAAACTGCCAACCAGGCGCGTCAGGGGGGAAGCCAAGGAAGACGCAGGGAACAGCACGGGGGGACAGCTTGTCCGCAGACAAGTCGCGGACAAACGCCCGAGATCCCCAAACACGAAACGCAGACGCATCGCCAACCTTCCCCGTCCACCGCAAGGTGGGGGAGGACTCTGGCAAGGAGACCCGGGGCTGAAGGTTGATCTGATGCGCTGCGTACTGAACCGCAAACGGCCACAGAAAATGGGGAGCAGCCGCATGGATCATGGACGTACGAGCGACGTCCATGACCATGCCAATGCGGCGCTCAGCAATCCCATTTTGCTGTGGAGAGGCCGGAAGTGTGAAGGTCTGGCGGATGCCCTGTGCACGACAGAAGGCTCCCAGAAGGGCAGAGGAAAACTCCCCGCCTCTGTCAGAGTGCAGACGCAGAACAGGAAAGTCTGAGCCGAAACTCTCTCTGAGCTGGAGACGAGCTGCGCGGATCCAGTCGATCAACACCTCAGTGACGTCACCCTTGCTGCGCAAGGGGAACACCGTGGTGTAACGCGAGTAGTCGTCAACCACCAACAGGAAGTAACGCTCGTGACCCTGGCCACGGACGCGGGCGGGGCCCCACACGTCCATGTGAAGAGTCTGAAGCGGAGCCTCTGTCGGAGGAAACTCGGAGGAGTGAGGGGCGGCGCGCTGCCGCCCCTCGACGCAGGGAACGCAGGTAGGGGCAGGCCCCGGAGGGAGGGGAGGGAGGGACCGGGGGAGACCAGAGACAAGGACACGGGAGGCCATGCCTCGGAGACGAGGCAGGGAGGGGTGACCAAGGCGGTGGTGCCAGAGGAGAGTCTGGTGGGACAGGAGACGACACGAGCAGGGAGCAGACTCAGGACCAGACCTGGACGCTGCAGCAAACACCTGACCCGACGCAGCTACCTGACCAGACTCAGCAACCGGAGGAAACTCAGCAGTCAGTGTGTACAGGCTCGACCCCAGCTGACGGGTAAACGTGGCCAAGTGTCGGCCCGTCCGAGCACACGTACAGTGGGTCACCCGCTAACTCGCAGGAGTGAACTGGTCAACCCCCCCATCCTGTAGATCAGCACCACTCACCAAGTTCGTAGAGAACGAGGGGAGGTAGAGACCTGACAGGGTGCCAGAGGGGGCTGCCGGACACGGCAAAACAGTGGAGAAGTGGGCAAGGACAGGACCCCCAGAGGGGTCCGCCAGGGAGACCGCAACTGGCCAACTAAGCGGCGTAAGCGTGGTGCGGTCTCGAAAGAAGGAGCGGGAAGCACCCGAGTCAAGGGTGAAGGTGTGTAAGGCCTGAGCCGACGTGGTACCTGAGAGAGCAGACTCACCAGCACCTGGGGCAGCAGACGCACTAGCACCTAGAGCAGCAGCCTCACCAGCACCTAGAGCAGCAGCCTCAATGCCCGGGTCAGGCGGAACACACAGGTAACAGTCACCCTCATCACTAGTAGGCAATGCATACATGGCAGTGAGGATAACATCATAGTCAAGAGTATAGATATCTACCCGCAGCCTAAGCAGCTCCACCCAGTCGGGGAGCTCAGCCGCGTCGCCAAACTCCGTACGCCAGGCGTCACTCAGACGGGCAAAGCAGCGGGACTCTGCGTGACCAAACGTCCCGCAAGGCTGACCAGTCCGAGCACCAGTGCGAATGACGTACGGACAGCGAGCAGTACCCCGTGACCCGCCACGCTGAGCGTACCACTCACGAAGTTGCTGGGGCGAAAGGACCGCGCACGGACGACGCTGCAGCTGAACCTGGCTACTACAAGCAGCTGCCGAACTACTCACTCCAGGACGACTCCCACTACGGCCACCCCGACAACCCCAAGTAGCGTACCACTCACGAAGCTGCTGGGGTGTGAGGGACTCACGCGGACGTTGCTGGAGCTGCATCTGGCCACCGCCAGGAGCAGCAAGAGCAGTGGTAGCCGCAGTAGCAATAGCAGTAGTCGCAGCGCGGCCACCCCTATAACCCCAACTAGCGTACCACTCACGAAGCTGTTGGAGGGTGAGGGACTCACGCGGACGGCGCTGGAGCTGCATCTGGCCACGCCAGGAGCAGCAGTAGCAGTAGAAAGAGCAGTAGCAGCAAGAGCAGCAGTAACAGCAGTACGGGCAGGGCAGTGCTCACCAGTGGCGAGAAGGGCAGGCGTACGACGGCGGCAACGGCGAGGCCGCTACCACTGTAGGGCGAGGGCTCCGCGGCAGCTGCAGGGGCGGCTGCTCCAGGGGCGGCAGTTGTAGGGGCGGCTGCTCCAGGGGCGGCTGCTCCAGGGGCGGCTGCTCCAGGGGCGGCTGCTGCAGGGGCGGCTGCTCCAGGGGCGGCTGCTCCAGGGGCGGCTGCTGCAGGGGCGGCTGCTCCAGGGGCGGCTGCTGCAGGGGTGGCTGCTCCAGGGGCGGCTGCTGTAGTGGCGGCTGCTCCAGGGGCGGCTGCTGCAGGGGCGGCTGCTCCAGGGGCGGCTGCTGCAGGGGTGGCTGCTCCAGGGGCGGCTGCTGCAGGGGCGGCTGCTCCAGGGGCGGCTGCTGCAGGGGCGGCTGCTCCAGTGGCGGCTACTGCAGGGGTGGCTGCTCCAGGGGCGGCTGCTGCAGGGGCGGCTGCTCCAGGGGCGGCTGCTTCAGGGGCGGCTGCTCCAGGGGCGGCTGCTGCAGTGGCGGCTGCTCCAGGGGCGGCTGCTGCAGTGGCGGCTGCTCCAGGGCGCGGGTTAGGGCAGGGCGCCGCGGCGGGCAGGGGTGACGCCACGCGGGTCCCGCAGGGGCGTCGCGACGCACAGGAGCCGCGCCTCGCGGGTCCCGCAGGGGCGACGCGACGAGGCGGGGGCGACGCGGCGGGGCCGCGACTGGCGACGGGGCGGGGCCGCGACTGGCGATGGGGCGGGGCCGCGACTGGCGACAGGGCGGGGCCGCTACGGGCAGCGGGGCGGGGCCGCGAAGGGGCCGCGAAGGGAGCCGCGAGGGGGCCGCGAGGGGGCCGCGAGGGGGCCGTGAAGGGGCCGCGAGGGGGCCGCGAAGGTGCCCCGAAGGGGCCGTGAAGGGGCCGCGAAGGGGCCGTGAAGGGGCCGCGAAGGGGCCGCGAAGATGCCGCGAAGGGGCCGTGAAGGGGCCGCGAAGGGGCCGCGAAGGGAGGCCGCGAAGGGGCCACGAGGGGCCTGAAGGGGCCGCGAAGGGCCGTGAGAGGGGCCGTGAGAGGCCGTGAGAGGGGCCGCTACGGGGCCGTAGGGGAGCGCGACGTGCAACTAAGGGCAGGGGACGCGACGGGAGGGTAGGCACACGGGGCGCGACTCGGGCAGGGGCGAAGCGCGCTCCGGGCAGGAAAAAAAAAATCGATATTCGGTGGGCCCTAGGAAACGTTCCCACTAGGGAACCTGCTCTATACCATGAGAAAGAATGAGGAATGAATGAACTAGGAAACAGGTGGGTACAAGTAGGAAAACCTAAAAGTGTTGTACCCCATATTGTCTACCCCACTACAGCCTACACAGACTATAGCATATGAGTTTGACAAAAGTGAGGTGTTTCGTCTCAAGGTAATTTGTTGTGTGCAAGTTGCATTTTTTTGTGAGCTGAGTTTCTGTGTTTACGGCTCGTGAATCGCCTCAACGGTTCATGAGTTATGTGAGTTTCCGTGAAAGGTTGCATTCGTGAGTGTTCGTGAATGTTCATGTGTGAATGCGAGACGTCGCGTGTGTTTGCGTTTCTTCGCGAGTTTTCATAAGTGTGCGTGAATTTCTGTGTTCGTGAACTTCTGTGATGTTCGTGCGTTGTTCATGAATGTTTGAGAGCATTCATGTTTGTTTCTGTTTTTCTATTCTTCGTGTGTGTTTTTAAGGAATTTTCTCGGCATTCCTTACGGAGCCCGACTACATCGCGTACAGCAACAGCCGTTGTTCGCCCGTTACTGCTAACGGGGCTTCGCCGACTTCGCGCACACTGTTTTCACCAAACCTCGCACTGCTGGCATGGCCGTGTCGGCCTACGCTTCGGGACTAGCCCAAGCCTCGCTCCAGCGTAGCACTAGCTAGCTCGCACGCACCGCGTTACCGTTTGCATGTTTCGCGTATAAATGTTCGCTCATGCCTTCGCTCACATTTTGTACTCGTTTGACACCTTAGTGCAATTCTCGCTACTTCGATTCATTGCACCCGTAACACTTGGTATTCAGAGCCCCTTTCTTTCGGACCGCGCATCTCCGCACCTCAGGAAATCAACTTTTGATTTCTCACTCGAAGGGACTCACGTACCTTAGCACCTAGGAGCCGCTGTCCTTGCGTTCTCTCGTAAACGCGTGCAGCCACGACTGCGCCTAGACTAAGACGAGCCGACGCCCTTCGAAATGGCTGAACATATCGATGTCACGACTCTCACGCAGGAGCACTTGAACGATCTGCTGCGACAAATCCGCGAGAGCGCCGAGGAAATTGCGACGCTGACGGCAGAACGCTCGTCCCTGCAAAACGACCTCACACGAGCACAATCCCAAGCACCTGGCACTCCGATTCAGCCCGCACCACAGACATCACAGCACGGAAGTGTGGGGCAACCCGCGAGCGCCGCAAGTGATGGCGTCGTCCGCCATGACGGAGACGACGACCACGGCACGACACACCCCGACGCGACGAATGCGGCCAGGACTCAACCTCGAGTCACGATTTCAGTGCCGGCCGGCGAATCAACTCTTCCGTCGCCGATGCCGCTAAAGCCGCAGCGTCCGCCATGCTTTGACCCAAGTCAGCGGGGTGGTCCTACCGTTCAGGCGTGGCTCTTCACGTTGAACGTCTTCTTCGACGCGAACTACGTCTCGGAGGATACGGCGAAGATTCGCTACGCCGTGTCGTTGCTGCGAGGACCCGCCATGGACTGGTGGCGCGTCATCGTCACGAAGCCGGTGGACTACGCGACTCCACCGACACGGGAAGGACAAATCGGACCCTGGGCGCCGTCGTATTTCGTGGAGGTGCCCCAGTATCGCACGTGGGACGCGTGGTGCGCAGGTTTACGCGCTCGTTTCGAGCCAATCGCGGCTTCGATCGCGGCGCGACAGAAGCTCCGCACTTGGCGCCAACTCGGTTCCGTCCAAGACTACACGAGCGGATTTCTGGCGCTATGCGAGCAGGTGGGATATATGCACGAGAGCGAGCGCATCGACCGCTACATCGGCGGCCTGAAGCAGGACATCGCTCAGGAAATCCAGCTTCGCGGCGTCACCGACTTTCAAGAAATTCTCGCTATGGCGGAGAAACTTGATTTCTTCCGCCGACCGAGACCGGGGTCCTACGGAAGCAGCCATTGGGGACATCGGCCTCGTGGGACGAACGAGGGCGCCACGATACGTGCCGTCGCCGCAAATGCCGCTGCCGCACCGTTCAAAGGGCGCTGCTTTGCGTGCAATCGGCCGAGACATCGCAAGAGCGAATGCCCGGAAAACGCTAAGGGGAAGGGGGAAGCTGAGCAGCAGAAACAGACCAAGCAGCAGGGAAACGCTGGGAGTCAGTAGCAGACGGGCCCTCTACTGACAGGTCACGCCGCTCGCCCGACCCAACCGACCCTCACCGAGTGATTGTGCCGGTTCACGCAATCGACCACACTCGGCCGAATAAGGAGGGGACTACGGTAGACAGCCCCATACTGCTTAGTGGGAAAATCGGGACGGACTTAGTTAAAATCTTCGTAGATGGGGGAGCCAGCCACAGCCTCATCAACACCGCTACAGCACGAAAACTGCGACTGCTACTGGACAAATGTTTACCTGAGATCGACGCACGACTGGTAGACGGCACGCCGCTGGCGATACGGGAACGCGTAGACCGGGTTCGGATTCGATGTGGGGGTAACTTCACGTTTAGCCAGGAAATGCTCGCAACGACCCTCGACGGAACCGATATTTTACTCGGGCGTGATTGGTTGCGACGACACAATCCGCGAATCGACTGGGCGACGGGTGACTGCACCGTGCGAGTGAACGGTAACAACATCGCCTTACCTCGCTGGGGCTCACCTGAGTCTTCGTCGGTGCGTGTCAACGCGATCACGATGAAACGCGCCGTAGCGGCAGGAGCTGACGTGTACGCGGTCGACATTCGGGAAGCTGAGGCAGCAGACAAAGGAGGGGATTTACAGAAACTGCTGGCCGACGTACCGAGTGACCTGGCAGCACTGTTGAAGCAGTACAGCGACATTTTCCCGGACGATTTACCAACGGGACTGCCACCTCAGCGACCGCACGACCACAGGATAGAGTTAGAACCGGGGGCACAGCCAACAGTATAGCGACAGTTCCGACTGACCCAGCCCGAACTGGACGAACTAAGGAAGCAGCTCGATTACCTGCTCGCGAAGGAATTCATCCGCCCTAGTTCGTCGCCCTTCGCAGCACCGATACAGTTCACACCGAAAAAAGATCGGGGATTTCGCATGTGCATAGATTACAGAGCACTGAACAGGGTTACCATCAAATCCCGTTACCCCATCCCGCGAGCCGACGAACTGATCGACCAACTGCGCACAGCCCGGGTTTTCTCGAAAATCGACCTCCGAGGGGGTTACCACCAGATTCGCGTCAACCCGCCCGACTGCCCTAAGACCGCAGTCCGCACACGCTACGGATCCTTCGAATACACCGTCATGCCTTTCGGACTGACCAACGCCCCCGCCACCTTTCAAATGACCATGAACGAAGCTTTCCGCCCACTCTTAGATAAGTGCGTCATAGTATACCTGGACGACATACTGATTTACAGCCCTGACAGAGCACAGCACTTACAGGACATCGACGCAGTTTCTAAAATCCTGAGTGAGAACCGCCTACTGACCAAAGCGTCTAAGTGTGCGTTTTTACAGGACCGCCTGGAATTTTTGGGACACGTTATTTCAGCTGCAGGAGTGGAAATAGACCAGAAGAAAATTGCGACGATTCAAGCATGGCACGCGCCGACCAACTTGACCGAGTTGCAGAGTTTTTTGGGGTTCGTCAACTACGTGCGCCGGTTCGTCCCCGACATGGCGAAGCTGACTGCCCCGTTGACTGACCTGCTGAGGAAGGGGGTTGAGTACACGTGGGGGGAGAAAGAGCAAGCTGCCTTCTCGGACCTCAAAAACATTTTGTGCTCACCGCCCGTGCTTCACATCGCAGATCCACACCGTCCGTTCGAGCTCGTCACTGACGCAAGTGACATCGCTGTGGGAGCAGTACTGTTGCAGGATTTCGGGAACGGCCTCCAGCCAATCGCGTACGAGTCCCGCAAGCTGCACCCGCCCGAACGCAATTACCCGATACACGACCGCGAAATGTTGGCGATCGTGCACGCGTTCAAGGTTTGGCGGTGTTACCTGACTGGCGCCGACGTGACAGTACGGACAGACCACCGATCACTACAGTACTTACGCGCCCAACCGAATCTCAATCCACGACAGATTCGCTGGTTGGACTACCTCGAGTCCAACTTCCACTACACGGTTACGTACAAGAAAGGCGCATCCAACATCGCCGACGCACTCACCCGCCCTACCGCCCAACTCCACGCCATCCTACTCGCCCAGACCAACCCACTTTTAACAGGCCTATTTACCCACGGATACTGCACCGACCCATTCTTCACGACCGGAAATTCACAGCAACTGGCAGAAGCTAAAGGAGTTTATTATGTAAAAACAGGCACCAACCGCATCTGGGTACCCGCGTACTCACTACTGAGGGAGCTACTACTGCAGGAGGCACACGACGGAATTACCTCGGGACATTTTGGGGTAGAAAAAACGCGACAGCAACTGCAGCGGTATTACTACTGGCCAGAGCTGTTGACCGACGTACAGCAGCACGTGGGCTCGTGCCCCACGTGTCAGGTGATGAAGAGCTCAAGGAAGCGGAAGGCGGGTCAATTGCAGCCGATACCACCGCCCGAGCGCGCCTGGCAGCAGGTTACCATGGACTTCGTCACAGGGTTACCTTCGAACCCTGGGGGTAACGACGCGGTGATGGTCGTCGTTGACAGATTGACGAAGATGGCACACTTCGCTGCGTGCAAAAAGTCGATCTCAGCCGAGGAGACCGCTCGTCTGTTCGTCGCAGCCGTTGTTCGCCTGCACGGGATACCAGCAGCGATTATCAGCGACAGGGACATGAAGTTCACCAGCAACTTCTGGAAGAACCTCTGGGAGCAGTTCGGGACCAGGCTACAGTTCAGTTCGTCGTACCACCCCGAGACCGACGGTCAAACGGAGCGGACGAATCAGACAATGGAGCAGTTGATTCGTGCCACGTGCGACGACCCCACGACTTGGGAGCAGCAGCTGCCGCTGATCGAGTTCGCGTACAATAATGCCACGTCAGCGACGACGCAGCAGTCCCCCTTCTACCTGAACTACGGGCAAAATCCTACAGTGCCCATGACGCCGAGTCCGGACAACCCAACACCACGAGCACAGCAATTCGCCGAAATTCTGCAAGCTGCCCGCACCAGAGCCGCAGAAGCAATTAAAAAAGCAAACGCCATCGCTAAGCGCAACGCTGACCGCCACCGCCGCCCAGTCACATACCAGTCAGGGGATTACGTACTGCTCGACACGCAAAATCTGCGACTGCCCGACGTACCAAAACTTCGACCGCGCTACTGTGGCCCATTCCAAATCAGCCACATGATCACGCCAGTAACCACGCACCTACTGTTACCGACCGACTGGTACATCAGCCCTTCGTTCCATGTCAGCTTGCTTCGCCCCTACATCCCAACCACAAGCCAACTGCCTCGCCACCGCCAGCCATCCATGACTCGCCCTGCATCGGAGCCGATCATCGAGCCCGAAAAAATCCTGAGCCATCGGATTCGACACCCCACGGGACTCAAGAGGATTGAATTCCTCGTCCGCTGGAAGGATCGCACGCCAACTGAGGACAGCTGGGTGCCCCTGGCCAACATCGAAAAACACCCTGCCCTGCAAGTGTACCTGAGGAGCCGGGGATTCCGCGATATACACGCACTCGCGTAGCGGAGGGGGCTTCTTGAGGGGGGGGGTAGTGTAAGGAATTTTCTCGGCATTCCTTACGGAGCCCGACTACATCGCGTACAGCAACAGCCGTTGTTCGCCCGTTACTGCTAACGGGGCTTCGCCGACTTCGCGCACACTGTTTTCACCAAACCTCGCACTGCTGGCATGGCCGTGTCGGCCTACGCTTCGGGACTAGTGAGAAGATTTGAGCAAGAATGGATGAACTATGAAAATGAAGTGAGTACAAATATGAAACCCTAATTGGTTGTACCCCCTATGGGATACCCCACTATAGCCTACACAACAGCATAAGCTATAATGTTCTGACACACCCCCATAGGCAAAGTGGGGGAGAACAAGGGGTCACAAGACCAGCCAAGCAAAGTAAAGCAAAGCAAGCTCAGGGTGGATCACAAAGTCACCACACAGTCCGAGCACAGGGTCAAGGCCACACGGCCAGTTCACATGCAAGAGTACACACATATATATAAAACTAGACAAGCAAGAGCAGGTATATATATATGTGAGAGTACAAGCAAGGTCAAGAGGAGAGCAAGTGAGGCAAGACGGGCACAAGACCCAGCTGAGTGCAGAAGCGCTGATGATCACAAGGCGGAAGTGCCTTGGTGAAGACATCAGCAGTGTTGGCCTCAGAGGCCACGTACGCAAGCCGCAACTGACCACGTTGCTGTAGCTCACGAGCAAGGAAGTAGCGGAGAGCAATGTGCTTTGTTCTGTGCTCCAGTCGCTGCTCTCGACACAAGGCCAGCATGGCCTTGTTGTCTACGTACAGGACTGGAGGAGAACGAGGCGGCTCTCCAAGGTCGGTCAGCAGGTAGGTGAGCCAGCGAAGCTCCTGTGCAGCCATGGCCCCGGCGTAGATCTCAGCCTCACAACTCGAGCCAAGAACAGAAGACGAGCGAGTAGCCCGCCACGAAACAGAGCCGGAACCAAGGCTGAAGGTGTAACCCTGTGACGACCGCTGCGTAGCCTGGTCGTCAGCCCAGGAAGCGTCCGCGTGCCCAGTGAGGACCACTGGACTCCGCCCTCCAAGCACTAGCCCCATGCCCGACGTACTGCACAAGTAGCGCAACACCCTCTTCGCTGCAGCCATGTGCTCTGGTCTGTGTCTCCCAGGAGCAACATAGCGTGCCAGAATGCTAAGAGGGTATGCAAGGTCAGGTCGTGTGCAGGTCATCAGGTACATGAGGCAGCCAACAAGCTCTGGGTACGGGCCACTCGACTCTACGGACTCATCCGAAGGCAGAGCTGAGAGCGAGTGGCGAGTAGACAGAGGAGTGGCCTGAGGCGAGGAGTACGTGAAGCCGAAGCGCTGAAGGACCTGCTGCACCATGTGTGACTGAGTCAGGGTAATGGTGCGGCGTGCTCTGTCCCGGGTGATCTGCAAGCCAAGGTAGCTGCGCAGTTCACCCAGGTCTGTGCACGTGTGTCTCTTCTGCAGCTCGGACTTCACGTAGGCGAGTCCAGCAGTGTCAGCTGTGGCAAAGACCAAGTCGTCGACGTACACGAGGATGTAGAACGGCGGCAGAGAGGTGTCGGTGCGTAGAAACAGCGACGGGTCGGCAGTAGACGGAGCAAACCCAAGAGCCGCAAGTGTAGTCCTCAGTGTGTCGTGCCACTCACGTGGCGCCTGGCGGAGACCGTAGACTGGACGCCGGAGACTCCACTGGGTACCAGAAGGGAAAGACCCAGTGAAGCCAGGTGGGCGACGCAGCCAGATCTCCTCGTGCAGGCTGCCCTGCAAGAAAGCTGTGCTGAAGTCAAGAGAGTGCAGCTCGTAGTCACGGTGAGCAGCAACGTGCAGCAGTACCCGAAGAGTGGTCATCTTCGGGGTGGGGGAGAAGGTCTGAAAGTAGTCAACTCCCTGCCGCTGACTGAAGCCACGAGCCACGTAACGCGCCTTGAAGACAGGCGGAGAACCCGGCGGCCGCTTCACCCTGAAGATCCACATGCCACTGACGATGTTCGCCCCAGGAGGGGGGACAGCGTCAACGTAGGTGCCTGTGGACTTCCAGGAAGCCATCTCTGCATCCATAGCTGCCTGCCACTGAGAGGAGTAGGGACCCTCTATCGCCTCCGCGTAAGAGCGCGGAGTCGGGATGTCAAGTGCATCCGGGTCTCCCTCAGGGGTAAGCAGTACGGACACAAGATGAGGTGAGGCAGCTGCCAGACACTGGAACTCCTCCTGCCTGTCCTCAAGGACGTCCGTGCCAAGGGCACACTCACCCCCGACGGACGGAGGACAGACAGACTCAGACTCAGCGACAAGACTAGCAGCGTAGTCTAAGCGACAGCGAGCAGCAAAGTCGACGAGCTCAGTAACGAGAGCAGACGCAGCAGTAGACTCGAAAGAAGGGTCAGTGACAACAGTAGCAAGGAGACGCGTGACAGTAGGACTGGCAGCACGAAGAGAGTCCGACTCCGGGTCGGCAAGAGCAGGAAGAGAGGACTCAGGAGGAGAAGGCAAAGGGGCACGCAGAGGAGCAGTGGACGGACGCAGAGACATCCGGTGCGTGCCAGGGACAGGAGGAGGACGCTGACGCGAACCGCGACCACTAGTGCGAGCAGCACGGACAGGCGACGCAGGGCGAGACGCAGGCTCACGACGCTCAGCCAGACCTCCAGTAGGACCAGTGTAGGGAGAAGGAGCAGGCAAAGGGGAGGTAGGCTGCAACTGTAGCTGGGACGAGACAGGCTGTGGACACTCTAAGGGAGGAGGAGGACCAGTAGAAGGTGGAAGACCAAGAACCTGCTGCAGGAGTGGAACGAAGTACGGTCGAGGCCGCGCGGCGACGCTAGACGCAGCAGGGACAGCACCAGAACCCTCAGCAGGAGCACCCGCTCCAGCAGCACCACCAGTAGCTCCAGAACCTCCAGCAGCACCAGGAGCACCCCCAGTAGGACTGCCAGCGGTAGTCTCAGCGCCAGCACCCTCAGCAGCAACAGCTCCAGTGCACCCAGGACGAGCACCTCTGGGACCCGCGACCGCAGCACCCTCAGCAGCCGAAGGACCTCCAGCACCAGCAGCACGCCTCCAGCGCCTGGCAAACCACTCACGCAGCTCCTGTGGAGAAAGTGGCTCCCGGCGAGACGAAGCACTCGGAGAACCTCCAGGCGAAGCACCTCCAGGCTCAGCACCCCCAGGCGTAGCACCCCTAGGCTCAGCACCTCCAGACGTAGCACCCCTAGGCTCAGCACCCCCAGGCTCAGCACCCCCAGGCTCAGCACCCCCAGGCTCAGCACCCCCAGGCTCAGCACCCCCAGGCGTAGCATTCCCAGACGTAGCACCCCCAGGCCCAGCACCCCTAGGCTCCGCACCCCCAGGTACAGCACCCCCAGCCTCAGCACCCTCAGCAGTACCAGAGTCACCAGTGACCTCGACAGGCTCGACCGCGTCTACCTGGGACACACCTGAAGGGGCTGGACCCTGAGGGGGAAGGGGGTCTACCTGGGGGGGACCTGGTACCAGGAAGAGTGGGGGTGGGGGGAGGGACGGAGTGCGGTAGGGGAAGAGGCGGTAGTAGGGGACCGACTCGTCAAACGTGACGTCCTGGGAGGACAGAACACGGCGAGAGGTGGGGTGGTAAAACTGCCACCCAGGCGCGTCAGGGGGGAACCCCAGGAAGACGCAAGGAGCAGCACGAGGGGATAGTTTGTCCGCAGACAGGTCGCGGACAAACGCCCGAGATCCCCAGACCCGGAATGCCGACGCATCGCCAACCTTCCCCGTCCACAGCAGGGCTGGGGAGGTCTCCGGCCTGGAGACCCTGGGGTGGAGGTTGATCTGATGCGCCGCGTACCGAACCGCAAACGGCCACAGAAAATGGGGGGCAGCCGCATGCATCATAGACGTACGAGCGACGTCCATGACCATGCCAATGCGGCGCTCAGCAATCCCATTTTGCTGCGGTGAGTCCGGAAGCGTGAAGGTCTGACGGATGCCCCGCGCACGACAGTAGGCACGCAGTAGGCCAGAGGAGAACTCTCCGCCTCTGTCCGAGTGCAGACGCAGAACAGGAAAGTCCGAGCCGAAGCTCTGCCTGAGCTGGAGACGAGCTGCGCGGATCCAGTCGATCAGCACCTCAGTGACATCACCCTTGCTGCGCAAGGGGAAGACTGTGGTGTAACGCGAGTAGTCGTCAACAACGAGCAGGAAGTAGCGCTCGTGACCCTGTCCACGGACGCGGGCTGGGCCCCACACGTCCATGTGAAGTGTCTGCAACGGGGCCTCTGTCGGAGGAAACTGGGAGGAGTGAGGGGCAGCACGCAGGCGCCCCTCGACACAGGGGACACAGGCAGGGCCAGGGCCCTGAGGAAGAGGAGGGAGGGACCGGGGGAGACCGGACACAAGAAGACGGGAGGCCATACCTCTGAGCCGAAGCAGAGAGGGGTGGCCAAGGCGGTGGTGCCAGAGGAGAGTCTCGTGAGACAGGAGACGACACGAACAGGGGGCAGACTCAGGACCAGACCTGGACGCTGCAGCAAACACCTGACCCGACGGAACTACCCTACCAGACTCAGCAACTGGAGGAGACGCAGTGGTCAGAGTGTACAGGCTCGACCCCGGCTGACGGGTGAACGTAGCCAGGTGACGGCCTGTGCCAGCCTCTGTACAGTGGGTCACTCTCTGACGTGCAGGAGTGAACTGGTGGACCCCCGCATCCTGTAGGTCAGCACCACTCACCAGGTTCGTAGAGAACGAGGGGAGGTAGAGACCAGACAGGGTGCCAGAGGGAGCCGCCGGACACGGGAGGACTGTGGAGAAGCGAGACAGGACAGGACCCCCAGAGGGGTCAGCCAGAGACACTGCAACCGGTCGACTCAGCGGTGTGAGTGTGGTGCGGTCCCGAAAGAAGGAGCGAGACGCCCCAGAGTCAAGGGTGAAGGTGAGGGAGGCCGAAGCCGACGCAGTACCTGAGAGCGCAGACTCACCAGTACCTGAGGACGCAGACACACAAGCACCTAGAGCAGCAGCGTCGCAAGCACCTAGGGCAGCAGCCTCACCAGGACCTAGAGCAGCAGTCCCAATGCCCGGATCGGGCGGGAAACACCGGTAACAGTCACCCTCATCACTAATAGACACAGCATACATGGCAGAGAGAATAGCATCAAAGTCAAGATCATAGATGGCAACACCCGCCCTAGACAGCTCGCCCCAGCGAGGGATCTCGGAGGCCTCCGGGAACTGGTGACGCCACGCGTCCGTCAGGCGGCCAAAGCAGCGCTGGGTGGGGTGGGGACCCCCACACTGCTCACCCGCACGGTCGCCGGTGCGCAAAACGTAGGAGCACGGACCAAAACCCCCACCCTGCTGACGCGCAGTGTACCACTCACGAAGCTGCTGAGGGGACAGGGTGTCACGACCACGCTGCTGCTGCTGGCGCGAGCCACCACCGGAGCCACTCCTCTGCGAAGACCCGCGACCAGCACCACCGCCACCCCCGCCGCCTCCGACGCCTCCGCCGCCTCGGCTACTGCCGCCGCCTCCGCCTCCGCCGCCGCCTCCACCTCCGCCACCTCCTCCACCTCCGCTCCCACCGCCACCGCCGCCGCCACCTCCTCCTCCACTGCCGCCACCGACCCCTCCACCCCCACCTCCACTCCCACCGCCACCCCCACTCCCCCAACTGCCGCCACCTCCACCTCCACCGCCCCCGCTCGCTCCTCCAGCGCCCTTGCCCCCCTTGCCCTTGCCAGAGCGGCGTCTCCCGCTAGGGGCAGACGCCGCACCGACCGACTCAAGAACAAGGAGGTCGGCCGCAGCAGCAGAGGCAACAGAGGGCAGAAGGGGGGAGGGGGAACACCCCTCAAAGATGGGGGTGCGCGGGTCACCACGAGAGGCCCCTACAGCGACTATGCTCTTCTCGGCCGCTAGGAGGGACTTCTCGAGGAGGTCAACAGTGAGAGTGGTGGGACAGACAGAGAGAAAGTGGTCCCTGACTACGCGAAGGGAGTCAGGAAGGCGAGTGACTATGTAGTAAAGAGTGATGTACATGGGGGGGGGGTTCCTGGCGCAGAAGTCAGGAGGGAGTGCAGCGCGGTAGCGAGTGTCACTAGTGCGGAGGTGCGTAATGAGGTCAGTGACTGTGGGAAAGGCAGTAAGATCAGGAAAGAGGTACGGTAGCATGAGACGGCTCAGTGCAGCAGTGGCAGGGGAGGAGTAGCGCGCAACTACAGCGTCGTACAAGGTCTGAGCACTCTTGTACTGACTAAAGTGCGCACGCTCGGAGGTAGGGAGGTGGCGACGCACAGCAAGACGTGCAGCAGCGTCGCGCGTGGCCCACTGGGAGCGAACAGTGGCGTCAGCATCAGCAGCAGGGGCAGTGGAGGTGCCAGAGGTGAGGTCAAAGAGAGAGAGGCCGTCTGCCCTATCGCACTGTAAGAACAGCTGCAGGTCATCTACCCAGACCTCAAAGTCAATGGCCCTACCCTCAGCGTCAAAGGCGAGAACACTAGGGGTAGCCATGACCCTAGACGACTAGCAGCGCAAACAGTGGGGTGAGGACAGTGCAGCGAAAAGGCGCTGTGCTCACCAGACTGGGCAGGTCGGGCGGCCCAGAAGGAGGGCGGCGCGGCGGCTCGGCAGCTCAGCTGCTGGGCGGCCCGGCGGCTCGGCGGCTCAGCTGCTGGGCGGCTCGGCTGCTGGGCGGCTCGGCTGCTGGGCGGCGCGGCCGCTGGGCGGCTCGGCTGCTGGGCGGCTCGGCTGCTCGGCGGCTGGGCGGCTCGGCTGCTGGGCGGCTCGGCGGCTCGGCTGCTGGGCGGCTCGGCTGTGCTGCTGCAGGGCACGGGGCCGCAGGTAAGGGCGGCGGGGCCGCTGGTAAGGGCGGCGTGGCCGCGGGTAGGGTGGCGGGGCCGCAGATAGGGTGGCGGGGCCGCAGCAGAGGGCGGCGGGGCCGCAGGTAAGGGCGGGGCCGCAGGTAAGGTGGCGGGGCCGCGAGGAAGGGCGGCGGGGCCGCTAGGTAGGGCGGCGGGGCCGCGCGATGGGGCGGCGGGGCCGCGCGATGGGGCGGCGGGGCCGCGCGATGAGGCGGCGGGGCCGCTGGGTTGGGCGGCGGGGCCGCGCGATGGGGCGGCGGGGCCGCGCGATGGGGCGGCGGGGCCGCGCGATGGGGTGGCGGGGCCGCGAGGAAGGGCGGCGGGGCCGCGCGATGGGGCGGCGGGGCCGCGCGATGGGGCGGCGGGGCCGCGAGGAAGGGCGGCGGGGCCGCGCGATGGGGCGGCGGGGCCGCGCGATGGGGCGGCGGGGCCGCGATGGGGCGGCGGAGCCGCTAGGTTGGGCGGCGGGGCCGCTAGGTAGGGCGGCTGAGCCGCTAGGAGAGAGGCGGCGGGGCCGCAGTGCAGGGCCGCTAGGGCGGCTCGACGAAGTGAGGGCCCGAAGCGCGACTCGGGCCGAGCGCGCTTCGGGCAGGAAAAAAATTTAGATGTGGTGGGCCCTAAGCACAGTTCCCGAGGGGGAACCTGCTCGATACCATGAGAAGATTTGAGCAAGAATGGATGAACTATGAAAATGAAGTGAGTACAAATATGAAACCCTAATTGGTTGTACCCCCTATGGGATACCCCACTATAGCCTACACAACAGCATAAGCTATAATGTTCTGACAACTAGCCCAAGCCTCGCTCCAGGGTAGCACTAGCTAGCTCGCACGCACCGCGTTACCGTTTGCATGTTTCGCGTATAAATGTTCGCTCATGCCTTCGCTCACATTTTGTACTCGTTTGACACCTTAGTGCAATTCTCGCTACTTCGATTCATTGCACCCGTAACAGTGTTCATGAGGTGACGTGAGTGTTCGTGAGGGGTCAATTTTGACCCTGAATATTTATCGCGCTGGTCAAGGTCAACCGCGCGTGGGGTCATGGTCGTGCGTGTGGGCCCTCAAGCTCGAACGTGTGCCCTCGCACTGTTGCGAGCGTGGCAGGGCCCACGATCGCAACAAGACAGGGCGAATGATCGCCCTGCCCACGCGCAGGACAGCGCATGTTTGCACTGTACAGTGCGCACAATCGCTGACGCGATCGCACTGTGCAGCACGACCGAAATATCAGTCGTGCTATGATTGCAGTCGGAGGGTGCTCGGGAAAAACCGAATCCCGCGTTGACTCGGCTTGCAGGTAATTTCGCGAGAAGTGTCGCGCGTCTAAAGGGATAATTTCGATACAGGAGAAAAACGGTGAAAAACGTTTTTCAGCTGTGAGACTTCGTGAAAACAGTAATCTCACACGAGCGTTTATGATTGCACACAAGAAGTCGCGAACATTCACGAGGGGAGTCAGCAGGGGAATTTGGCAGACATGAAATTTGAAGACAGTTATTCTAAAGGGGAGAACCAAGCCAAATTCCTAAGCAGTTCGTCAACCGTTTTCCTTGGCGCATGTGGCGAAGTCCTGAAGTCTAGTTTAACAACTGCTCTGTGCTTTCTTGTGCTTGTGTGTTAGGCGAAATATAAATGCGTGCTTGTGTTTGGTTATAATCAATCCTTTGAGTGAAGTTTTTCTCTATCATCGCATTGACGTGAAGAGAACTTTCTGCACACGACTAGTTCGTCGTCATAACGCTGCGCAAGGAGTTCTGAGAATGCTCTATTGCACACGACCGTTTTCCATACTTGGCGTGTCCCTCTACAACACACGGACCCTTGGTTAGGGGCTAGCTTTGCCAGGCACCCAAGGACCCTTGGAGGTGACCCTGTGGGGACTGTTAAGTGTGAATTAAAGGTGTGCATAGTAGCTTCTAGATCTCAATAGTTGTCAACAATTTTGCACACTGCAAGTTTTGATACGAGGAACGGATCACTGCATGCGACTGCAGGACACAACAAAACTGCCACCGGCAGCTCACGACTGGATTTGAGGCTCCTCAAACCAGCAAACGAGGTCCTCACACCCCACTCTCCCTCTCAATCTAGCACTCGCTCGCTCCTCCCCTCACCCTCGCCCTGCAGCCTGCTGCAGTTCTCAACACTCCGCTCACTCTCACTCCCGCTCTCCTCACATCTTCTCTATGCTCCTCCCAGCAGGTCTCAGCCGTCTCCCTCCACTGCTGCTGCTGCTGCTACTGCTGCTCCCACTGCTGCAGCCACCGCTGGTGTCACTGCTGGTTTTCTCTGTTGCTGCCACCGGTAGTGTCATTGTGGCCTCTCTTCTATAACTGCTTCTCCTTTTGTTGCTGCACATCTCCTTTGCCCCTCCACTCCACTTCACCTGTCCTCCTATCACTCCACCGCACCAGAAGCAACACACTGGAGGGAGGGGGGAGCGAGCGGGTTAGCAGCTGCCTTTTTCATGAGTGGGGAGAGAGTTGGTAGGAGCGCTGATAGGCCATCTCTGCTCCCCTGCTGCAGCACAGCAGCACTCCGCTGCTCCCTTCATTCTGCTGCCCCCTTCACTCTGCAGCACTCTGTGAGGTAGCATCTGCCGTTTCCAAGACCGAGAAAGCATCACTCCGCGCGTCCCTCGTTCGTCTCCCCCCTCTACTTCGTCTCCCCTGCTGCTTCGTCTCCTCTGCTGCTCCTTCTCCACTGCTTCTCTGCCTCATAGCACCGTCTGTGATGGGAGGGGCGTGGCACAAGGCCGATGAGAGCATGGTACTGATTGCACCCAATGCATAAATAACTCAAAGCAGATGCGTGACAAATAAAGAATCAACCAAACAAAACAGATAAAGCAAGAAAGAGGATCACCGTACGACGAAGACCGACGGTGTAGTGAACGTTTTATCCACCTCCTCTGCGCCATCTCCTCTGCGACAACTCATTTCCTGCGGATTGGAGAAAAGCCATGATCTCGCTTCACTGCTGCTCATTGCACCGATTGCACCCCGTGCCAACAAGTGTTTCAGAATGAATGCAGAGCGAATGCAGCAATGACCATCAACAGAGATCAGCAAAGGAGATACTCTCTAGCAGGGGCAGGCGATTCTCTTTCGCTCCACAGCTACTCCCATCCTCTCAGCGCCATCTCCTCTGCTCCTCACAAGCAGTGGCAGGGGATTCTCTTATGCTCCTTTGCCTCTTCTACTGCTCCTCGCCTCCTCTTCTCCTCTACTGCTCCTCTCATCCGCTTCTCCTCTGCTGCTCCATTGGAACAGCTTCTCCTCTGCTGCTCCTCGCCCTTCCGATGCGTCTCCTTCGGAATGGGAAGGAAGAAGAAGCCTATGAGCAACCCCTCTCCCCCCGCACTTCCCCCGCAGGCGCCTCCCAGGTGTGGTCTGGTGGCGCACTCAGCAGGCGGGTGACGCGCCTCTGCCAGACTGCCTACCCGCTACCACCCTTCTCTTCCTATCACCCCAACCCCTCTCCCCCCGCACTTCCCCCACAGGCGCCTCCCAGGTGTGGTCTCCGGGCGCACTCAGCAGGCGGGTGCCGCGCCTCTACCTGACTGATAAACCCGCTACCCTCCTGCTCTCCCATCCCTCTGTGTTTTCCACTTTCTTGCTCTCGATTTCCACTCACCAGCTCTCAGTTTCCCCATTCATGTGCACCCATTGCCCTCTTGAGTTCCCTTCCGATTCCTTTTTTTCCACTTTCCCTATTGTGGCTATCACCGCTGCCCCTCGCTCCCCGCATCCTATAACCTCCCTTCCCTCTCTCCCACCCAACCCAGTCCCTCTTTCCCGTGCTCCTAGTTTCCTCACTTCCCTAAGTCTATAATCCATCTCTCTCCTCATAGCATCACCTCCCTTTCTTCCTTCCCGTTGTCGATGTTTCCTCTCTTCCCTGTTTCCCCTCTTCCGACGCCCATGTCCGCCATCTTCCTAACTCCTCCTTTCCCTCCACCCCCACTTCCTTTTTCCTCCTTTCTCTCTCCCAAAACCCTTCTCTTTCCCTCTCCTCTATTTTCCTAGCAACTCCATCATGCTGTAACACCAGAGCCGATGCTAGAATCATGCCCCTTCTGTTTTTTCACCTCTACCGTCTCTCATATTCTCCCCTTTCCCCGACAATTTCAGGCACGCGCGAACGTGGAGATTTCATGCTACCACTCCACTCATCGCATAAGGGCATGACACAACCGTCCTCGGCACATGTAGTTGTTAACATCTTCCACATAGTGCAGTACATTCACATAGGCCATTTCCATAGGAGCTTCTACACTATGCTAAGAGGCATGGTCCTGCACACAGTGCAGTACATTTACCCATTTGGCTGCATGTCAGACCCTAATCCAATCATGTCCTTTCATACTTGCCAACATATAGTGAAGGTAGAATTAGGATGGTTTGCAACGATCTGTAGACTACAAATTGTTTCCAATCTGTATGGCTGAATAAACTACGCCTCTTCTCCCCTCACCCCTCCATTTTAAAGAAGCATAGCCCATGGTTCAAGGTTTTCTCTATGTGGCTACGATGACATGGCATCCCAACAGGATGCTTCAAAACCTATCTCATCTGGAACTTTCCAACCATGCAGGAAGTACTCGATATCGTGCGCGCAACATTTTAGGTACCCCTCATCTCCCTTCTCCGGATACAATGATCCGATAGCCACATATACTATCCATGGAAGAATGACCTTGCCGTTTTCACGATTGCTCAAGAGGTTCGAGTAGTCGAGGTAACACCTGAACCTATGGTGTTTTGGCTCCATTGCCATCCCATCATAGGATTCACTCGTGCTTGCACCACAACAAACACAAACAATGGCTTCAACCGTCCGCCCCGCTGTACTCAGCTGCTCCTGGCTGTCAAATGGCAGGCCCAATGAGTTAGCACCCCACTGTTCCAACACCTCATACTGCTTAGAGAAGGTACGGGCAAAATGGGGCAACGACCAACTGTATAATGGGAGAACCCTGACACGGGGCTTTCGGGTTGGTTGCTGCACGCGATGCATGTATTGTGAAAGTTGGATGCTTGGTGGAGAATGCTGGCTTGTGTTCACACGACACTTGTTCGTGATGGGGCTGCTTGCACCTCCTTCGTCAACCACCACACCGGCCTCATCCACCTCAACCAGCTTATTCACTCTACCCAGAAGCCCACGCCAACGCTTCAACAGGCGATGCTCACTACATGATGGGACACAATAAGGTATCGAGATTAGACACACTCAAATCACAATGACAAGGGGTGTGTGAGTGTGCAATCCACCTGGGAGTGAGATGTCGCCGGAGTGGGCGATGGATTGTGGGACGTACAATGATGGCATGGTGTGGGGCTAAGAGGCAACGCACACCTGCGGATCGGTGTGGTGGAGGGATACAGGGGGGAAAGGGCCATGCTTTTATGTGGCTATGAAATCGGGAAGGTGGGAAAGGTGAGTGGGAATATGTGGCTGACGGGTCGATGCCGGGGGGGGAACGAGCATGCTAGCGAGGGGGGAGGGGAGAGAACGCGACGAGGAAGGGGAGTGACAGTGACGGGGGAGTAGGAGTGAGCGCATTGGGGGGGAAAGAGCACGCTAGCAAAGGGGGATGGGGAGAGAACGCGACGAGGAAAGGGAGTGACAGTGACGGGGGAAGTGGAGGGAGCCCATGGAAGGGGAACGAGCACGCTAGCGAGGAGGAATGGGAGAGTACGCGATGAGGTAGCTGAGTGAGAGTGGCGGGGAAGTGGAGGGAGCGCATGTGGGGGGAACGAGCACGCTAGTGAGGGGGAAGGGGAGAGAACGCGATAAGGAAGGGGAGTGACAGTGACGGGGGAAGTGAAGGGAGCGCACGGGAGGGGAACAAGCACGGTAGCGAGGGGGAAGGGGAGAGAACGCGACGAGGAAGGGGAGTGACAGTGACGGGGGAGGTGGAGTGAGCGCATTGAGGGGGAAAGAGCACGCAAAATGCGAGGGGGAAGGGGAGAGCACAAATAGAGGAAGGGAAGGGCTCGCGTGGGGGATGGGGCGGGCGCGCATGGGTATTATGCGGGCATGTTAGCGAGGGGGAAGGGGAGGGTGCGCGACGGGAAGGGGGCTCATTGCGTGGGCTCATGGGTGCATCGACTGTGTGGAAGTGCGGAGGGCGACGGTGGGGAAGCGCCGGGTCCATTATCGGGAGTACGATGATGGCGACTCAAACCAAGGGTTATAAGATACTGTGGTGGCCAATGCGCGGGACTCAATGGGTGCGCGAATTGCTTTACTCACGTGCGGTTTCCACGGAGCCTCGATCCGCAACGGCGTCGGGGCCTTCCGCCATTCCACTAGCTCCGTGCCCATTATCCGCTTGAGCAGACATTTACGATTCCGTAGCTAGCTGTGAGAGGAGATTGTCACGGGCGAATGAGCAGTAATGACGTTTAATTTCTCTATGTGTAGAAGGGCAGGCTACAATGACGATGTGCTGGTGGTTGCGTGACTGCTTTCGAAAATGTGTGTTGTGTTTACGTCGTGCAGGTTTGTCGCAGGGAGTGTCAAACCTGACGAACCTGTTATTCAAAGGTTTGGGTGTGTCATCAGGTTAGGGCGGTAGGTTTGGTGTTGAGGGTACACCCTATTCTCGATAATTTCACACTTCCTAATTTTACACCCCGACTCGGGCTCCCCATCAAAGGCTTTGGGCTGCCAAGCTGGCGAATCGTGAAGGATGGTTGAAATGACGAATGATGAAATGACCTCCATTTATACTATCGGCAACTCGGAAAATGGGGGAGCTTAGTGATCTCATCGGGTCGCATCCAAATCTGTTTAGGAAACCCGGTTTCAATTTTCGTTACACCTTTTACGGTTGCAGTAGTGGTACCGCATATGCCACAAGGGCGTGTCAATTTCGAAAAGCATGCGAGTGTCAATTTTGGATGCCAATTGTGATTGGGTCTTTCTATTTCGGATTTGAACCTGTGATTCAAATTTGTGGTCAGGGTTACGATAAACGTAATCCTGACGTGACAGTTTTTCATTGGTCGCAGATATATGTTCAAGATCGTCAACACCTCCTGGTTGTTTTCAAGTCCGGTTTCGATCCCTGCCAGCACAGCGCGACCGCGCCTCGAGTGTGAAATTATGGGGGACATTATTTGCCCCCCTAATCTCACACCCTCTTAGGCAAAAAAAAAACGCGGTTCGGTATCAGGGGGTGTGAAATTATCGAGAACAGGGTGTACAATGTTCTCATTTCGCCCAAATCACCCCTCCTCTCGTGCAGAATTTCGCTACCCGTGCACCAATCCCAGGTTTGCACTCCAGTTCAAGTGAAATACGGGTTTTAAAACCGGGGTGCACATTCAGCTGAATGTGCATCAAAGGTTATCCCTTGACTGAGTGGGTTACGAGGTGTGCTTTCAACCCCTTCGAGTCGAAATTCGTTTCCCCCCTCCCCCGCAATTTCGTTTCCCCACGCCCCCGCAATTTCATTTCCCCCTCCCCGTCGAAATTCGTTTCCCCCCTCCCCCGCAATTTTGTTTCCCCCCTCCCCCGCAATTTCGTTTCCCCCCCCTCCCGCCAATCTGTTTCATCCCTCCCGCCATTCGGTTTCACCCACACTTGCCATTTCACCCCCTCCCGCCACCTACGAAATGCCCGAAGCTCTAGCGGAATCATTTTTTTGTCGCCCCTCGTGAGCCAATCACTGTTTTTCTCCAAACCCCCTTCCCAACATCTCAAGCCGAACCGCGTTGAATGTGCACCCTGGTTTTAAATGAATACACGCAACATCCTCTCGTTCACGGGCCTGAATGTAAACGGCCTGGGTGATAACAACAAACGGAAGCGCACAAAAAACTGGACATGTAGCACCAAATCAGCAGACGTAATGATTCTCTCAGACACCAGGATAGCAGAAAACAACCCGTACTGGACCACCCTTAAACTCACCGCCTTTGCCGCCTTGACGCCTGTCACCCGTGCTGGAGGAGTTGCTGTCCTCAGCCGTAGAACTGACCTTACTTTTCACAACCCGACAGCTCACCCTTCTGGCAGACTAGTTAAGACTAAAATTCACTGCGCAGGCCTGCATCTCACCCTGATAGCGACGTATTTCCCCTCGAACAAGATAGTTAGACGAGCGTTCATCAGGACAGTGCTTGGTCCGACAGTTGACCTTGTTCCCCCGGGCTCTCACCTGCTGATAATCGGAGACCTTAACATAGTTGAAAATCCAATCCTTGACAAGACATCGAAGCAGGGCTCAACAAGGAAGAATGATCACCTCTATCAACACTGCAAACCCTTTGACATCGCTGACGCTTTCCGCGCTCTATACCCGTTTAAGCGAGAGTTTACCTTCTATGCACAGGCGCACCAGGAAAGCACGCGGATCTATCGAGTGCTGGTCTCTCGCTCCCTGCTCCCGCGCCTTGTGTCGGCCTTGCATGTCATGCCTGATAAACTCGTTCTGACCATGGTTTCGCCATCCGTATCGCTTTTAAGATCAAATCACAGCTGCAGACGGGCCCGGGGCTGTGGCGCCTGCATGCTTCCATGATGCACAGACCAGGAATTCGAAAGTTAACGGAGGAGGTGGAACGCCAGGTTGCGCGGGAAGGGGGAGGTTTCGAGGTTCTTATCTCCCGCTTGAACGTCGGCCTTCGTACGTACGCTAAAGAGGAGAGCAAGCGGATCAGGGGGACGATTAATCACCTTGCTTCATCCGTCGCAGTTTTGAAGCAAGCATTCATGTGTAAACCAAAAGACCAGCTGCTAAGGGAGAGGCTAAGGAAGCAAGAACGGCAGATTAAGGAATACCATGCTTGCCGAAGGGAAAGGACTCACACCATGGCCGGGGTGGCGAAAGAGCTCGTCGGTGAAATCCCCTCACCGCATCTGTCGGTAAGGATTAAGGTGCGGAAGGCCAACACGCAAATAGTGGAGCTAGCGGTCCCGGGCGGGATGATAGCCGATCGAAAACAAATCTTGGAAGCAGCGTCGGATTATTACCGGAGTCTCTTCGGAGCGGACAAAAGAACAGCGGTTGCGGAATGGGTTCCAGCGGCAGGGAAAAGGTTGTGGTTCTCGGACGTGGAGGGCCTGCAGGAGGACTGGACGGAGGCAGAGGTGAAAAAAGCCCTCCGGGAAATGGCCGGCAACAAAACCCCGGGGAAGGATGGGATCCCGAAGGAGCTTTTTGAACAACACTAGGACGTGCTAGGGAGGCATCGCATGTCGCTGGTGGAGAGCTTTATTGCCTCTGCCGTGCTCCCGACCAGTGTCAAGGATGCTGTCACAATCCTCCTGCACAAGAAAGGGGCGAAGGATCAGCTCGAAAATAACAGGCCGATAACCCTATTAAATGTCAGCTATAAGATGTTGGTGCGGTTTTTGGCAAGCAGGATCAAGAGGATACTTCATAAAGTGATCTCAAAAGAGCAATTTGGATTCATACCAGGGAAACGTGTTTCTGACGCGGTTGGGCTGGTGGCTGATGTTGTTGACGCGGCGAAGAACGGCAACGAGGACTGGTTCATGCTGCTTGTCGATTTTAAGAAAGCGTTCGACTCCATATCCAGTGACTTCATCTTCGAAGTTCTGAAAAAGATGGGATTCCCTGATCGCTTCATCGGTTGGGTGAGGGGCCTGCATGAGAACACGCGCACAAACTTGCTTGTCAATGGGTGGCTGGGCGAAGTGGTGGACGTGGTGTCTGGTGTCAGGCAGGGGTGTCCCCTTGCACCATATCTATTTCTATGCGCGGTGGAGCCGTTGGCGCAAAAGGTGGAGAAGAAGAAGATCGGGATCACTCTCACCAGCTGCGTAAGGCAACGGCTCTCGTACATTGGATATGCTGATGACAACACCCTCCTGCTGCAGGGGAAACAACAAATCAGCAAAGCGGAGGAGATAATAGAGGAGTTTGAGAGCATTTCGGGGCTGGTAACAAATAAAGGAAAGTCAGTTGTGCTCCCGCTAGGTATACGCCTTGATAAAACTACATGGCGCTCTGATGGCTTCAGATGGGCAGGCGCTGATGAAGCAGAGAAGCTCCTTCGTGTTTGGGTCATGCCAAGTGGGAGCTGCCAGCCAACGTGGGACAAAGCTCTGGAGAGGATTGTGGGTCTCCCGATTAAGGCAAGAAGGGCGGTGATGGATGGGTACATCCTCCTGATCGCATGGTCTCAGGCTCAGGTGTACCCGCCACCTGCACGGATATGGGGGGTAATCACAAAGCTCTCCCATACCTTCATGTTGGCGAACTAAGTTACATCAGACAAGTGCTTTTTTCTCTGGAATAAAGAGCTGCTCTACATGCCGGTAATGGAGGGGGGAGTGGGAGCGAAAGACCCAGAAGCCATGCTCACCTGCTTTACGGCCAGACGGATTGGGACGGTCCTCACGGAGACTAACCAGCTCAAACGGAACCTGATGCGCCAGGCAGCAGACTTACCGCTGGGGTTGGATACCTTCTTGGCACATGAGAAGCTTTTGAAAACATGGGAGGGGAAGATTCAGCGCTGGAAACTCGCGTGTGAAAACTTCATGCACTCTCCGCTGGCGGTGACAGGGATTGACCGGAGGAGAGAGGAGGCTGCGTTGGAAAGGATCGTGTTTAACAAACACATCTTTATTGGTGAGAAGAGGACTACGCCAATCGGTGGACAGAAGGCGGCTAAGCAGCTGCGTGATGTCCGGCTGGGGGACCTGGTAAAAAAAGATGAGACGGGGAGAGGTGTGCTGAAGGACCTCATCGCCCTGGAAAGGGAGGTACGGGGGAAAGAAGCTGCAAAGCTAGCGCTCAAGGCATTTGCAGCAGCACCAGAACCATGGAGAGAGGTGCTTCTCTCAGCCGAGCCACCTCAGGTGGGGTTTGCGGAGGTGTAGGAGGCTGGCAGAGGAGGCTCAGTTCAACTATGCGCGAAACTCTTGGTGAACGGATAAGCTGTGCCGCTGAAAAGTCTCAGATCCCGCTGGGGGCATGGTAGCAGCGGACAATCCAGGCGGAGCAAGTGGAACAGCAGATGGGGTGGGCGCATAGATGGGAAGCGGGCAGTTAAAACTCGGGAGTCGTTGGTCACCCCCAGCAGGCCAAGGGATGTTCTGCTAAGAATCCACAGTTTAAACCTGCAAGTCGGGGAGAGACTTACTTTTCTCAGCAGCATGCCGGTGTGCCCCTACTGTGACAGCTTCGAAACCCTGGAGCATTGTTTTTTTGAGTGCCCGAAGATTCAAGCGGTGGTTGCAGCGGTGAAGAAAGCTCTGCGCATGTTTAACCCCACCAGGCGGGTGGAGTCGCCCGGGGATTGGCTGTTTGGGAAGGCAGGGTCCACATCAGAGTTTCCGGAGGCGACCCTGACAGCTATTGCCCTGCACCAACTGTGGGTGGAGCGGTGTGACGGTGCTTTCCGTGGCTGTAAATTCCGCACAAGGCGGGTATTGAGGAGGATCGAAACGGCCCTGCGCATGCATGTGAACGTGTACGTACAGGCCTCGGCGAGGAAATTGCAGTAGAAGGGGAAGAAGCAGCAAGCTAGATGGCAAGTAATGACAGCTCAAGAGCAGCGTCTTCTGAGCCGCATTCGGATAGTGGAGGGTAAGAGCTGGCGGTGGTCGAACAGCTTCGCAGCTATTTGGGGCAAGCCACACAAGCCCTGGATCCACGTGTAAGGATCGGATTCTTTGAGGCAGGCCTCCCTGCTTCTCACGCACAGTTGTACAGTATATAGCCCATATAAGCAAAAAAAAAAAAAAAAAAAAAAAAAAAAAAAAAAAAAAAAAATAGCAGGTCCAGCACCTCCAGCACCAGCAGCACCTCCAGCACTCCCAGCAGCTCCTCCACCAGCACGAGCAGCAGCAGTAGTAGCAGCAGGGCAGCTCTGTGGGGCTGGTGAATGAGGCAGGGCGGCGAGGCTCGGGTTGGGCAAGGCGGCTCAGGCTGGGCGGCGCGGCTCGGCAGGGTTGGGCGGCGCGGCTGAGCAAGGCAGGGCGCGCCGCGGGCTGCGGGGTAGGGCGCGCGCTGGGCAGAGTAGCAGGGCGCGACGCGCGGGCTGCAGCAGGGCGCGACGCGCGGGGCAGCAGGGCGTGACGCGCGGGCTGCATTAGGGCGCGACGCGCGAGGCAGCAGGGCGCGACGCGCGAAGCAGCTGGGCGCGCGGAGAAAGGGCTGCTCGCGGGCAGCAGCGGTGCGCGGGGCAGGGGCTGCTCGCGGGTAGCAGTGGCTCGCAGGGCAGGAGCTGCTCGCAGGCAGCAGTGGCGCACGGGGCAGGGGCTGCTCGCGGGCAGCAGGGGCGCGCAGGGCAGGGGCTGTTTGCGGGCAGCAGTGGCGCGCGGGGCAGGGGCTGCTCGCGGGCAGTAGGGCGAGCGAGGCAAGGGCCGCTCGCGGGCAGTAGGGGCGCGCGAGGCAAGGGCCGCTCGCGGGCAGTAGGGGCGCGCGGGGCAGTAGCCGCTCGCGAGCAGGAGGGGCGCGCGTGACAGCTGGGCAGCGCGCTAGGGTAGGCAGTGCGAGTAGCTGCAGGGCGGCGCTACACTGAGCGAGCAGGGCTGGACAGCGCAAGGGCGCTTCGGGCAGGAGAGAGCGGAACTATCGGTGGGCCCTAAAAAACTAACAGGTTTCCTGCTCTGAATACCATGTCAGAATAGTTGTGCAGGAATGATTGGATTAGCAGGAGTTGGGGTACAAGTACTAACCCTAGAAGTGTTGTACCCCATAAGGAGTGCCCCACTATAGCCTACAAGTAAGATTGTACTTTGACATGCCCGTGTTGGCACTGTGCTACATTGGCACTGTACGATCTCGATGGTGGGTGTATCGGAACGAATGTTCGAAGAAAATTCGTCCCAATGAAGCGGGAGGGGGGGGGGTGATTACGCACGTGGGGGGTACTCGTACGAAGTTTCCTGAAACCTTCGCACCGATAATGTCTCATTCAGGCCTTGTTTGGCAAGCGCATCAAGCACATGCTCGGGCATTAGCTACATTAAAATGACCACCCGAGATGCTTCCGAGATAAGCGGTTGACAGACTATCAAGGCTTGGGATAGGCGCATGAGCACGGAAGCGAACTGGTGCTGAATGACTGCCGAATGGCCTTTTTGGCCCCTAGTTTGGGAACCGAAATCGCGTTCCCTGAACCATCCTCTCCTGGCAAACCAACACACCACTAATGCGCGCATGGTGCATCGGGAGAGGCTGCACCCATGCGCGCATCACTGATGCGGGGCAGCATTGAATATTCACCAAAGTTTTCACAGCCTTTAGTCTTTACCGCAAACGTGCCCGAGCTCAACTCCCCCCCAAATTTGAACAAGTAGGTTCGATTTTGCTTGTGGAAATGTTTGGTCCCTACCCAGCAAGTCTCGAGGCAGCCCAGACAATTGTGGGGCGAAGGTGCATTGAACGAGACATCTTCCTTCCACAACCCTACAACAAATTGACAAAACCCAAACCGTACAGTCTCGTATGGTTGCACCACCCCCGAACCTGAGCCCATTCCCGAGCCTAGATGCTCATGCGCCTGTCGAACAGGGCCTTAGTGGCCACAGAACTCGTACTATGTAATAACAGGGACCATAAAAATACTACTCTGAGAGAGTATACAAGAATTCAGGGTCCCCTAAAGTATTACTTGTCAAACTATATGCTTATTGTTTAGTTAGGCTGTATTGGGGCTAGCTTTAGGGGGTACACAATTTCCCTCGACATTCTAGTCTTGTACCCACCTTGACCTAATACAATCACTCTTGCCTAGGTATTCTAACATGGCATCTAGAGCAGGTTCTTAGGACCTAAGATTAAGGGCCCACCCGTTACCGTGTTACCAACGGCCTGCCTGCCTGCCTTGCCTGCCTGTTTGCCTTGTCTCCTGACCGCGCGCGCCTCGGCTGCGCGCGCGCGTAGCGTTTTTTTTTTAGCGCGCGCGCTGCTGCTGCCAGCCGCGTCGCGCCCCGCACGTCGCCCGCGCAGCCCGCCCTGAGCCCGCGCGGCCCCGCGCACGTTCCGCAGCAGCCCCGCGCACGCCCGCGCAGCCCGCGCCGAGCCAGCGCAGCCCGCTCGCGCAGCCAGCGCGCAGACCGCGCACCGCCCGCGCGCAGCCCGCGCACCGCCCGCGCACTGCCCGCATTGCGCCCTGCCAGCCCGCGAGTGGCCTGCCGCCTCGCCCTGCGCACTTCGCCGCCCGTGTGCCACGCGTCCGCTCTAGCCGTGCGCCTTGCCTGCCTTGCGCCTTGCCTGAGGTGTGCCTGCCTTCCTTACGCCTGGCTGCCTTGCGCTTTGCCTGAAGTGCGCCTGCCTGTCTTACGTCTGCCTGCCTGAAGTGCACCGGCCTGCCTTGCGCCTGCCTGCTTGTAGTGCGCCTGCCTCCCTTGCGCCTGCCTGTCTTGAACCAACACTGCCATCATGGCGACACTTAACGTTCTCGCATTCGAGCCTGACGGTCGCCCGATAGAATTTGCCACTTGGCTTGACGATCTGCAGCTATTTCTCATGACGGATGCCAAAGACAGCGTTTCTCTGTTCGATCACGCGTCTGGCACTGCCCCTGCTCCTGCTGACAGTGCTACTGCTCTCAACCGCTCACAGTGGCAGACTCGCGATGCTGTTGCGCGCCTCGCTATTCGCAACCACCTGCCGATCACTGAGCGCGCGCATTTTAGTCAGCACAAGACTGGTAAGGCGCTGTACGACGCTGTAGTTGCGCGCTATTCCTCCCCAGCCACTGCAGCCGTAGGACGCCTCATCCTGCCCTACCTGTTCCCAGACCTGTCCTCGTTTACCACCGCTGAGGACCTCATCTCTCACCTCCGCGTTAGTGACTCCCGCTTTCGTGCCGCTCTTACCGACGAGTTCCTCGCCACGAACACCCCACCGCTGTACTTTACCCTCTACATCCTCGTCACTCGCCTCCCTGACACTCTTAGCTCGGTCAAGGACCATTTCCTCGCCAAGGACCCTACCACTATCACTCTAGCCGACTTCGAGCAGCAGCTCCTAGCAGCAGAGAAGAACATCCTCGCAGTAGGTGCTGCCCGTGGCACTCCACGCACTCCCCTCTTTGAGGGGTGCTCCCCCTCCCCTCTTGCCCCCTCCTACGCCTGAGCTGCTGCTGCAGTCGACCTCCTCGGTGCTGAGAAGGTTGCAGCGGCTTCCGCTCCTGGTGGGAAGCGCGGCAGTGGCAGGGGCGGCAAGGGTGGCAGGGGTGGTGGCGGTGGCGGTGGAGGGAGCGGTGGTGGAGGCGGCGGGGGTGGTGGCGGTGGTGGGGTTGGTCGTGGGGGTGGAGGAGGTGGGTGGGGCGGCGGTGGAACCGGAAGTGGTGGAGGTGGCAGCGGAGGTAGTGGGGGAGGTGGTGGCGGTGGAGGTGGCGGCGGGAGTGGGACCGGCCAGAAGGGGAGTTCCAGTGGGGGCCAGCAGCAGCAGCAGCAGCGCCCGACCCCCTCTTCTCAGCAGCTCCATGACTGGTATGCCGGGCGTGGGGCGTCTGGGGGTCCTGGTCGCTGCCCCTATGTCGTTCTCACTGGTCCCCGTAAGGGTCGCCCATGCAACGGCTTTCACACTGAGTACCGCTGCTTCGCTAGGCTCAGCGACGCCTGGCGCGCCAAGTTTCCTGATGCTACTGAATTCCCCAACTGGGCAGAACTGCTTAGGCGTGATGTACCTATCTTTGATCTTGACTATGATGCAATCCTTGCTGCCATGTATGCATTGACTGTTAGTGCTGAGGGTGACTGTTACTTGTGTGTGCCGCCTGACCCCGGTATAGACCTAGGTATAGCGCCTGCAGCCCTAGGTGCTAGTGAGTCTGCTCTCCCTGGTACTGCGTCCGCTCAGGCCTTGCACACCTTTACACTTGATTCTGCTGCTTCCCGCTGTTTCTTTCGCGACAGCACCACAGTCACTCCCCTTCATCGACCAGTCCCTGTCTCACTGGCTGACCCCTCTGGGGGCCCAGTGCTTGCACGGTCCACCACTGTGCTTCCGTGCCCGGCGGTCCCGTCTGGTGAGCTGTCAGGTCTCCACCTCCCCTCGTTCTCTACGAACCTGGTGAGCAACGCCGTCCTTCAGGATCACTGGGTTGACACCTTTACTCCTGGAGGACAGCGTGTGGCGATCTGCACGTGCTCCCGGACAGGCCGCCACCTGGCCATGTTCACACGTGCGCCTGGGTCCAGTCTGTACACCCTCACCACTGCGTCGCGCTACACCCCGTTGTCTCCCCAGCTGTACGCATCTGCTCAGGTAGCTACCCAGTGTGAGTGTCGCCGGCTGTCGCACGACACTCTCCTGTGCCACCACCGCCTTGGTCACCCCTCCCTGCCTCGCCTTCGTAGCATGCACTCTCGCTTCCTGGTCTCTGGCCTTCCCAGGTCTTTGCCTGCCCTCCCTCCCTCGCCTGCGCCGCCCTGCATTCCTTGCGTCGAGGGGCGGCAGCACGCCGCTCCTCACTCCTCCTCGTTCCCTCCCACAGAGGCTCCACTGCAGACTCTCCACCTGGACGTGTGGGGCCCAGCCCGCGTCCGAGGACAGGGCCACGAGCGGTACTTCCTGCTGGTCGTCGACGACTACACGCGTTACACCACGGTCTTCCCCTTGCGCACCAAGGGTGAGGTCCCTGATGTTCTGATCCCCTGGATCCGCGCTGCTCGTCTCCAGCTCCGCGAGCGGTTCCAGTCGGACTTTCCTGTCCTGCGTCTGCACTCTGACAGAGGTGGTGAGTTCTCCTCAGACCTCTTGGCGGCCTACTGTGCGGAGCACGGCATCCGCCAGACGTTCACGCTTCCGGCCTCTCCGCAGCAGAATGGGGTTGCTGAGCGCCGCATTGGCTTAGTCATGGAGGTCGCTCGTACGTCCATGATCCATGCAGCTGCCCCCCATTTTCTGTGGCCGTTTGCGGTCTGGTACGCCGCGCATCAGCTCAACCTCTAACCCCGTGTCTCCGTGCCGGAGACCTCGCCCACACTGCGTTGGACGGGGAAGGTTGGCGATGCGTCGCGTTTCCGGGTCTGGGGTGCTCGTGCCTTTGTCCGCGATACCACCGCGGACAAGCTCTCCCCTCGCGCCATTCCCTGCGTCTTCCTTGGCTTTGTCCCTGACGCGCCTGACTGGCAGTTCTACGACCCAGCCACGCGCCGTGTCTTTGCGTCTCAGGACGTCACCTTTGACGAGTCCGTCCCCTTTTACCGTCTCTTTCCCTACCGCACTGCTCCTCGCCCCCCCCCCCGCCGCTCTTTCTTGCTCAAGGTCCTCCCCAGGTAGACCCCCTCCCCGCGCCAGGTCCTGCTCCTTCAGGTGTTTCTCAGGTAGACCCTCCCGTGCCTGCGCATGTTGAGGTCACTGGTGACTCAGGTCTTGTTGGGGGTGGTCCTGCTCGGGGTGCTGTCTCTGGGGGTGCTGAGCCTGGGGGTGCGGAGCCTGAGCGTGAGGAGCCTGGGGGTTGCTGAGCCTGGGGGTGCGGAGTCTGAGCGTGAGGAGCCTGGGGGTGCTGAGCCTAGGGGTGCTGCGCCTGCGTGTGAGGAGCCTGGGTGTGCTGAGCCTGGGGGTGCGGAGTCTGAGCGTGAGGAGCCTGGGGGTGCTGAGCGTGGGGGTGCTGAGCTTCCGTGTGAGGAGCCTGGGGGTGCTGAGTCTGGGGGTGCTGAGTCAAGGGGTGCTGGGACTGCTGCTCAGCGGTCTCCTTGGAGTAGCCGTCTTCGTGCGCGTGTGCCTCTCACCTCACAGCAGCTGCACGACTGGTACGGTCGCCGTCAGGGTCGCGCTTCTGGAGCTCGGGGCTCTGCTGCTGGAGGTACTTCTACTGCCGTCACTGGAGCTGGGAGTGGTGCTGGTCCCGGAGGTGCTCGTACTGGAGGTACTGGAGCTGCTGGGGCTGGAGGTGCTGCTGAGCCTGAGGGTACTCCTGGTGGAGACCCTGGGTCTGGGGGTACTGCTGCTGGAGACACTGAGGCTGGTGACCCTGGGCCTGGAGGTGCTGGATCTGGGGGTGCTTCTACTGAGGGTGCTGGAGCTGCTGAGGGTGCTGGAGCTGCTGAGGGTGCTGGAGCTACTGAGGGTGCTGGAGCTGCTGAGGGTGCTGGAGCTGCTGGAGGTGCTGGAGCTGCTGAGGGTACTGGAGCTGCTAGAGGTACTGGAGCTGCTGGGGGTGCTGGAGCTGCTGAGGGTGCTGGAGCTGCTGAGGGAGCTGGAGCCGCTGGTGCTGGTGGCGCTGCGCAGCCACGCCTGTTCTTTGCTCCGCCTTCTCCGTCGTCTCTGCCACCGCCTGCCTCCGTGCTTCGCCAGGTTCTTAGCCTCCCGTCGTCTACTGGTCTTCCGTTACAGCCTGGCTCACCCCTGCCTGCTCCTTCTCCTTCTCCTTCGCCAGGTTCTCCGCCTGTCTTCAAGGCTCGTTACGTTGCTCGAGGTTTCAGTCAGCGAGAGGGACAGACCTTCTCCCCCACCCCGAAGATGACCACTGTTCGGGTGCTGCTGCACGTTGCTGCTCAGCGTGACTACGAGCTTCACTCTCTTGACTTCAGCACAGTTTTCTTGCAGGGCAGCCTGCACGAGGAGATCTGGCTGCGCCGCCCTCCTGGCTTCACTGGGTCGTTCCCTCCTGGTACCCAGTGGAGCCTCCGGCAGCCAGTCTACAGTCTCCGTCAGGCGCCGCGTGAGTGGCACGACACACTGAGGACGACACTTGCGGCTCTTGGGTTTTCTCCGTCGACTGCTGACCCGTCGCTGTTTCTGCGCACCGACACTTCGCTGCCGCCGTTCTACATCCTCGTGTACGTCGACGACCTTGTCTTTGCCACTGCTGACACTGAGGCTCTCGCCCTGGTGAAGTCGGAGCTGTAGAAGAGACACACTTGCACAGATCTGGGTGAGCTACGCAGTTACCTTGTCTTGCAGATCACCCGGGACAGAGCACGCCGCACCATCACACTGACTCAGTCACACATGGTGCAGCAGGTCCTTCAGCGCTTCGGCTTCACCTGGTCCTCAGCACAGGCCACTCCTCTGGCTACAGGTCACTCGCTCTCAGCTCCACCTTCGGACGAGTCCGTAGAGCCGAGTGGTCCTTACCCAGAGCTAGTGGGCTGCCTCATGTACCTGATGACCTGCACTCGTCCTGACCTTGCGTACCCTCTTGGCCTTCTGGCTCGCTACGTGGCTCCTGGTCGGCACCGAAAGGTGCACATGGATGCTGCTAAGAGGGTACTACGCTACTTGTGCAGTACATCGGGCATGGGGCTTGTGCTTGGAGGACGGGACGACGTTGTCCTCACTGGTCACTCAGACGCTTCTTGGGTTGACGACCAGGCTACGCAGCGGTCGTCACAGGGTTACACCTTCAGCCTTGGCTCTGGCTCTGTTTCTTGGCGTTCTACACGCTCGTCTTCCGTTCTCGGCTCCAGTTGTGAGGCTGAGATCTACGCCACAGCCATGGCTGCATAGGAGTTACGCTGGCTCACCTACCTGCTGACCGACCTGGGAGAGCGGCCTCGTTCTCCTCCAGTACTATACATCGACAACAAGGCCGCCATTGCCTTGTGTCAAGAGCACAGACTGGAGCACAGAACGAAGCATATCGCTCTGCGTTACTTCCTGGCTCGAGAGTTGCAGCAGCGTGGTCAGCTTTGTCTTGCTTACATGGCCACTTGGGCCAACACTGCTGATATTTTCACCAAGGCACTTCCGCCTGGTGATCATCAGCGCTTTTGTACCTTGTTGGGCCTTGTGCCTACGTTTCCTCACTTACTGTAGGCTTTACCTGTACTGTGATCTATATATATACGTGCATGCTTACACCTGCTAGGTTGTGATCACTGTATTGCTTGTGCTTTTATAACTGTGCATGTGAACTGGCCTTGTGGCCTCTTGCTTGTGCTCAGAGTGTGTGGTGACTTTGTGATCCACCCTGAGCTGTGCTTTGTTTCTTCTCTTGACTGGTCTTGTGACCATTGTCCTTGCTCTGGCTATCCCCTATTTCGCCGATGGGGGTGTGTCAAACTATATGCTTATTGTTTAGTTAGGCTGTATTGGGGCTAGCTTTAGGGGGTACACAATTTCCCTCGACATTCTAGTCTTGTACCCACCTTGACCTAATACAATCACTCTTGCCTAGGTATTCTAACATTACTCTGTCTGGATCAGTGTTGAGAACTCATTAATTCTGAACTTTCAATCATCACACGGTGACAGGTCTGAAATCACCCTGAAATCAGGGTAATTACCCTGATAAAAATAGCCCGGTGTCACTTCGACTCGTCTGACTCCTCTGCTTCATCCTCGTTACTGTTAGATTCTGTTACGTTCAGGAATGCATTTCCAAACACTTCATATCGTAACAGTAATTCGAAAAAAGTCTTTATACTAAATGTTATACCTCTTAAGAAAGTATTAAGCTTACTGGTTGTTTCACTGTATAAAACACTATTCGTAGTGTTTTCTGGTTCAGACTGGCGGACTCGTTATTGATGACATCATCATCACATAAATCCCCTTTTTACGTTTGGGCTGACGGCGAGCTGAGCTGACCCCTTTTGGCTGGGGAAAACATTCGTGCTGCTGATGTGGCTCAACTACTCGGGGATCTTTGGCCAACCCTGGGCAGTCGAACACGCGTTTCGGCTTCTGGGTGGTCGGTCCGTGGGACCGCGAAGTGGGTTGCGACGTGCAATCGTGATGGACGATGTACAAGCTGGTTATATCGTGGTGCGAAATAGCAATCCTTCGCCAGGACGGCATCACAAACTCGAGAGGGGGTGTGCCAATGTTTCTCGCGAACGCTTGATTGTTTCTGAAACGGTTCGCCTGAGGAAGAATTGGTAACCCCATATGCACAGTTGCCCCATCAATTCCACGGACATGTGTGGAAGTGTGTTCGTGCTGATTGAGAGGATAGCGGCTCGGCTTTGCAATTGCACTTTTCGCCCCGAAGAGCACACATCTCAGCATTCAGTAATCTGCCACATTGCATCGGGCCTGCACACGAGCACAGCTTGATGCACACTTTCAGTCCTTGCCTTTCCATCACCCCCATGAACATTTTATGGCGCCATTGTGCACTGGTTGAAGCTTTAGCAACATTTCACTGGTTCGACTTGGGACGGCGCGTGCAACTGGGCCTTAGAACTAGTCTTTGCGACCCTACTCGATCTCAGCACTCGTGATTTCTCTAGGCTACGTTTGGCCTAACTTATCACACTCTGATGTCGACGTAGCTTCTCCCTCCTGAAGCTCCCGTGGGGCTAGTTTTTGGGACATTACTCGATCTCGGCCCTTCTGATTCCAATCTGAGGAGTTTTTTGGCCTCACGTATTGCTCTCTGATGCCGACCTAGCCTCTCCCTACTGAAACCCCCTGGAGCACTCGCAAGCAGCTAGCCATGGGTGTGTCACAGCGCACACTCCCACAGAATGGCTTTGCCACACTGCAGCTTCTGCTCCTTCTTCCCCTCATCCTCCTCTTAAGCCCACAAGGTAGTTATCTAGTAAGAGATGACATGACGCATAAAGACATGCTCATCACTTCCTGTCACTACGTCAGCTACTTCTGAATGCGCTGCGTGAAAATCCGAACCTCAATGCCTCTCCCACACCAGGCCATCCTAATTCAGCTTCGATTTCTTTGTCTCCGTGAACTGTCACATGCAGCATTTGCGACGCGCTATTTTGCTCCTTCCGTGCCGGCATGTATATACGACTTTGAAATCGGGAGATTCGAGCTGGATCCGTTCTGGAGCACAGGGTGCGGCCACACTCTACCCTCTCCCGTGCTTTTCTTCCTTCGTTTTATCGCCGTATTATTTCCCTTTTCCTCTGCTAACTGGGTGGCTTTTCCAAAAAGGCTCGCCTCTGTTCACTCGGCTCCACATCCTTATAATCTCAGTTCGTTCCAAAGTCTGCGCTTCCCAGGTGCAAATCCTTCCCCTACGCCTCACAAACACACCGCAAAGCACGCCATACAGCACGCCGCACAGTACGCCACCTATCCTTAACATAAGAACTGTACCCGCGCGGCGTCACCGCGCATCCGTCTTCCCTTTTCCCCACCTCTCAGTCGTTCGCTAGAGCCATGGGACGCGTGGGCGCCAGCGGACGGCGCGCTAGCCATGAACAACAACTGCGCGTACCTGCTCGACTCGCACTGCCGGGTCCACCTGTCCAGTAAGCACCTCCATGCATCATAAACGTGTCAGCCAGATCACGCACGTGTGAGCCTGCGGGGCCCGCTATGCCTGTGTAAATGGTCGCTCTATTGTTTTGATCGCTATTCTTTCCTCACCTCCCTCCGCCTCCCTTTCTTCATGCCTCCCTCCCTCCCTGCATCCCCGCACTCCGCGACTACCGCAGACCCATGCACTTCGTTCAAGCGCTGTGATCCCTCGCCGCAGTGGGCGGCAAATGTTGTCGTCACGCGCACGACCAATTCCACAGTGCGACCCCTTCCCGCCAAGGTTCCGAGCGGCTCGGCTCTGGCGACCAGTCTTAACAGCGCGGACGCGGGCGTTAAACCCGTGCTAGTGAGCAGCACGGTTAACGTGCGAACAGCAACATCAGGAGCCGTAGAAACGGTGCTGGAAGTGACGGAGTTGATTCCGGCGTGGATGGCGCAGGGCCGTGCTAAGGTGGCGGGCGGGAGCGAATTTCCGCGGAAGGAAAGCGCGGAAGGAGATAATAGGAAAGAGGGGGGGAAGCGAGGGGGAGGGGCCGTATACGTGGGGAGTGAAGCTCGAGGGGACCGGGGGCTGATGGAAGCTGGAGCGGATGATAATTTTGGCGGCGCGAATGGCAACCCTATGGCTGACGTGGACAGGACGAAAGAAGCGGAACAGCCTATTCTGCTCTCCTCGTACGTTGCCGCGATCAGCGGGGGCGGGGCTTTCCCCCAGGTGGGAGATACTGCGGGGCACGCGCAAACGGGGGGTGTTGGCGCAAGGACAAGGCGCGCCGTGGGAGGTGCGCAGGTCGCTAGCGCGGGAAGAGAGGTTGGGGCCGCGGACTACGGCGGAGAGGACCGCGCGGTGGATGAGTATCACGGGGGGGGTGACGACACGGGGCTGCTGGTGGCGGAAGTGCCGCAAGCTGATCGCGACGGCGACAGCGATGGCGACGGCGACAGCGACGGCGAGAGCGATGCCAACGGCGGTTCTGAAATTGACCAAGGGAATGTACCCGGTTACCTTCGGAATACCGATGGATTTCCGGACGGGGAGCAGGAGGAGCAAGAGGCGCAGGGGGAGGAGTTCGGGGATATGAGCGACGCGGCCGCCGTGCGAACTTCTTCCACGTTCGCGCCCAACCCTCGCCGAAGCGGCACCAGCTTAGGCACGGTGCATCCCAGGCCTAACTTCCGAGCCAAGCCACTGCTAGGGAGCAAGGGTGGTCCCGTGGGCGCATCTGCCGGTTCGTCCGTTGGTTCGTTGACTGCTCCGGGTGATGTTAACTCAGCCGCGCCGAGCCGCAAGCAGGAGCAGCAGACGCAGCAGCAGAAGCAAACACTGGTCCCTTCAACCACACCCTCCCCAACCAAATCCACCAATCCGTCATCTCACCTCCCCAAACGCATTCCACCGAAAAATCCGGACGATCCTCTTGGCAGTGAGCCCGATTTCACTCTTCCCTCCGCTCCCACGTCCCCCGCACCTCCCGCCGCAACTCCCGCTCCGCGGGCGCCGCGCACGCCCTACCCCGCAACGCCGTCGCCCCCCGCACGCGCGCCGGCGGGCGGAGGGGGGAATGCTTCCGCCGACCCTGATTCGGGTTTCAGCGACTCGTCGGATCAGCAAAGAGCGCCGTCAAATCCGCCGCAAACCGCGCCAAACGCAACCTCCCCCAATCGCAATGCCTCGAAGAACGTACCACGCGTTCCCTCCCGCCCCGCCACGACGTCCCCCTCCCCTTCTGCCTCGAGTTCCCCCTCTCCCCGCGTCCCCTCCTCGTCGTCGTCCCCGTCGCGCCGCCCCGCTATGGTGCTACGCGTTACCGTTACAAGGTTGGTCGCGGCGGGAGTCACGGCGTACGAGTGCGACCCGTTCCCCGCGTGTCTCTTCAAAACTCCGACTTGCACGGTCGCGGCGGGAGTCACGGCGTACGAGTGCGACCCGTTCCCCGCGTGTCTCTTCAAAACTCCGACTTGCACGGCGCGCGCGCAATCCGCCCCGACGCAGGCCTCCGCGGCCTCCGCAGACCCAGCGGAAGCAGAGGTGATATTGGGAGCGGAAGCGGAAGAGGACACTCCCGCGGAAGAGGATATTCCCGCAGAAGCTGGGGATGCGGGGGAAACGGAGCGGCTGGATGGTCACCCTAGCGAGGTCTCGTATGGGTGGCTCGACGAAGCTCGATTAATTAGCAAACACGACGCCGGCGGCAATCCCGGTGTGACGGTCCAGAGCGTTGAGAACGCTGCCGGCGGTCACGGCGCCAATGTCGGGGGAGCTGGGGATGCGGATGGGGAGGGGGAGGAGGGTGGCGTGCAGTGGGTGTCGGTATCAGATTATATTCCTAGTATCGGAGAAGTTAAAAGTGATGACTATGGCAGCGGCGGCGGCGGTGAAGGCGGCGGCGGTGAAGGCGGCGGTGGTATTGGTGCCCCCAGTGGGGTGGGGCAACGAGCAGGACGGTCCATAGCGGTTGCTGCTTCGTACTCTCCAATCTCTCCTCTCTCCCCTGCATCTCCTGCCCCCTCTGCCGCTTCTTCGCCGGCTACCGCCTCTGCTGGCGACAGTAACCACGGCGACGACGAGCGCGACAACAACGAGGATGATGGTAATGATGATGACGACAATGGCGGCGCGGGAGAGGAGGACGAGTTCGGGTGGAGAGGCGAGAACGGCCAAGGAATCGTGTCCTTCTTGGCTCTCGGCAAGGGCACCGCCTTCCGCGCCCGCACCAACCCCGATGCGCGTTCCGCGGATGCCTCCTCCTCGTCCTCCGCTGCTGGCGGCTCTCGGCGGGAGTCAGGCGTGCAAGCCTCGTCTGTCGCTGCTGCTGCCGCCCCTGCGTTTGGCAACACCAGTGCCGGCAGCAGTGGCCCCACTCCTCCTACTGACAGCGAGGGTGAGAGCGAGGGTGCGGGTGTGAGTGACCGGGCTGACCCGCTAAGCCCACAACAGCAGGACCCCACCTCCCCCGACCCTCTTGCTGCCTTCGAACCTGACTCGCAGTCAGATACTGATTCTTACTCCGACTCTACCGCTCATGCTGGCGTTGACTCTGCTGACTCTGGCGTTGACTCTGGCGTTGACTCTGCTGACTCTGGCGTTGACTCTGCTGACTCTGGCGTTGACTCTGCTGACTCTGGCGTTGACTCTGCTGACTCTGGCGTTGATTCTGGCGTTGACTCTGGCGTTGACTCTGACTTGGAGAGGAACGTCAACTCTAGCTCTTCATCCAATGACTCGGACCCTCTCTCGGATTACAGCACCTGGGATGGTGACTCGCAGGTTAACTCAGACACGCAGCAGCAGCCTTACAATGCCGAGGATGACTCTAACGCGTACAGCCCTTCTGACCCTGACAGCCCTCCTGGTACCACTAACAGCCCCTCTGATGAATCAGCTGCCACCGATGCTGATGCTGATGCTGATGCTGATGCTGATGATGCTGATACCGACTCTGATACCGATGCTGATGCCAATGCTGATACCGATGCTGATGCCGATGCTGATACTGATACTGGTGTTGATGCTGATACCGATACTGCTGTTGATGCCAGTGCTGCTGCAACACCACCCAAGTCTTTCTTCACGCGCTCGTCGCGACCACCACCGTCAGTAGCACCGCCATCTCTGCCCTCCTCCTCGCCCTCCTCCGTGCCATGGCTCTCCTCCCGCTCCACCACCACTCTCGGCTTCAAGCCTCGCCTGCCCACCCCTCGCCCCACCTCCTCCCCCTCCTCCTCTCCGCCTGCCACCAGCCCTGCTGAGAAAAGCAACAGCGGCGGCAGCAGCACTGGTAGTGCTGGCAGCAGCAGCAGCAGTAGCAGCAGCAGCAGCGGCAGCGGCAGCGGTGGTGGCGGCACCACCAGCGGGTTCAAGCCCAGAACCGGACCAGCAACCGAGAGGCTTCGGAGCGACAGAAGCAGCAGCAGCAGCAGCAGCAGCAGCAGCAGCAGCAGGAGCGGCAACAGTGGTGGCAGTGACAGCAGCAGCAGCAGCAGCAGCAGCACGGACGAGGGCGGGAATGCGGCGAGCATGTACAAGTCCAAGATGAAGGCTCGGAAGGCCAACCCTACCGCCCCACACCGGGGGGACACGGGTCGCACGTCCCAGCCCAAGCCCCGACCTTCCCCTCCCCCCTCCTCCTCCTCGCGCTCTCCCTCCCGCAACAGCGGCAGCAGCGGCGGGGGCAGCAGCGGGGGCAACAAGATGCAATCGAAACAACCCAAGGCATCCCCATCATCATCACCGTCCTCTCCCTCCTCTCCCTCCTCTCCGTCCTCTCCCTCCTCTCCCTCCTCTCCCTCCTCGCCCATCCCGCGCACCGGCAACAGCATGCAGCCCTTCTCCCCGGGGAAAGAATCAGACCTGCCATTCCGCTTCGCGCGCGGCCAAGAGTACCTCGTGCCCGTGCCCCACATCCCCCCGGACCGCCAGTTCTCTGTCAAGCGGTACGGAGCGGTGGGGGACGGTAAGAAAGACGACACGCGGGCGTTTAAAGCGGCGTTTGTGGCGGCATGCAAGCTGGGTCGGTTGAGTTCGCGTCCCACGGCCGTGGTGGTGCCTAGCGGGCGGTACAGCGTGGGATATCTGCGATTCGTGGGGCCGTGCGGATCCCGACTGGTGTTCCAGGTGAGCAGTGAGGCTTGGAGTGAATGAAATGAGGGGTCTTCAGGCGCGAGAGAGGCTTGAGGTGAAAGGGTGTGGGGATTCAAGGACTACTGGTGTTGGAGCCATTGCCTTTAGTGCTGGTGTTGAAATCCCAAAAGCACCCCTCCCTTCAATCTCCAACCAGCGCACAACCCCGTCCCTCCTCCCCCTGCGACGACCCCCTTGACGACCCAGCTTCCGCCTGCCCTCATCCTCCCCCCATCCACCCTCACCTCCACCCTTCCGTTTCCCCCACGCCTTTTCCCCCTTGAACAAACCCCACCGCTGTGAGCAGCTGGATGGCACCATACTGGGACCGCACGACCCCTTCCACCCGCCGGTGCAGCTGGGAGTGGTGCACTTCCTGGGCGTCAACGGGCTCATGGTGTCGGGCCGCGGCGCCATCGACGGCCGCGCGCAGCGCTGGTGGCAGCTGTGGAACGCGCACCGCCTGCCCGGGTCGCTCAGGCGCCCATACCTGCTTGTCGCCGACATGTGCCACAACTCGGTGGTGCAGGGGATCACTCTGCGGTGCGTGGGGGTGCAGACGTGGTGACACGGGGTGCGGAGGGGTATGGGTGCTTTGGGACCACTCTCAGTTTGGTGAACCGTGAACCAGAGGGCCTGGGATATTGGAGCTGCCTTTGAAAACACTCCTCTTTCCTCCCTCTTCCCCACACGTCAGCAACCCGGGCACGATCCACCTGGAGATAGCATCGAGCAACTTCGTGAAGGTGGTGAACGTGACGACGGACAGCCCCTCAGAGAGCCCCAACACCGACTCCATCCACATCACCCGCTCCACACAAGTGGCTGTGCAGCGCTGCACGCTGCATGGAGGTGCGTGCATGCGTGGGTGGGTGGGGGTGGGTGGGTGGGTGTGTGTGTGTGTGTGTTGAATGATTGAAGGTGAGAGAGAGGCATGGCGCTTTAAGTCTCTCGGAGTGCCCCAGCACAGACTCGATCCATATCACACACAGACTGCAAGTGGCAGTGCAGCGCTGCACCCTACCCACCACCAACATTCTGAGTCGACTCAGAATTCACCACCGTACCCACCACCCTGCAGCCACCACCGTCCCCTTACGACAATGCGTCTCTCTGTGCGCGTCTCACCATGTTTGCTCCATGGCACGATGGCAGGCGACGACAACATAGTGATAGAGGACGGCACGTCACACGTCCTCATCTCCGACACGTGGTGTGTGGCCGGCCATGGCATCAGGTGCGCGGGCAGGGACGGGTGTGGGAGGGTGGCAAGGTGGGAACACTGATATTTGATTCACATGGACTTCAGAATCACATGGTGTGTGGCCAGGCACGGGATCAGGTGCGCCTGGGAGCGCGGGCAGGCGCGGGCAGCCTGTGGTTTGGTTTGAAGTGATGTCGTTAGATTTCAAAAGTACCCTCTGGTGAACCGAGGGTCTATGTTTTATGCGCCTCAAATTTTCATAAGCAGCACTTGGTGGCTGCTGAGCATGCATCCCATTTCAGAACCTGCAATTCTGTCCTTATCCCTATCCTCCCCCTCTCCCTGCACCCTTCCTTCTCTCCTCCTCCCCCTCTCCCTGCTCCCTTCTTCCCTCCTCCCCCCCCCCTATCCCTGCCCTCTTCCCTCCGTCCTCCTCCCTCGTCACAGCATCGGCAGCCTGGGCGACCACGGGGACACAGCATGCGTGGCCAACATAACGGTCACGCGGGTGGTGCTCAAGGCGCTCTCCAACGGGCTGCGCATCAAGACGTACCAGGGCGGGTCGGGCAGCGTGCGCGACGTTGTGTACCGCAATGTCTTCATGGTGGATGTGGAGCGACCCATTGTCATCGACCAGGTGAGGACCGGGGAGGGAATGTGTGGGGATGGAGGGAGAGGAGGGGGTGGGTTCAAGGGTGAGGTGATTGTGGTTAGTTGTGTGTTTGTGGGGGCGTTGTGGGAGGGCAATGGGGGGGGGCGCAGGAGGTGAGGGTGTGTGTATTAGAGTGTGTTGGTGGTGGATTTGGAATGGCCTGTTGTGATCAACCAGCGGAGGTTGGCACACCTGCATGTGCACCTGGTATCCAGCCGGCCCGTTTTTGCACCTCTTTATTCTGCTGCGTACCTGTGCATCCGCTTTATCATGCATTTCCCCCTCTCTACCCCTCCCTCCTCCCACTCTCCCCCTCCACCAGAGCTACTGTGACAAGCGCCATGTGGACGGAAAGTGCGGGGAAGGTTCCTCCAAGGCCGTGGCAGTCTCAGGAGTGTCGTACAGCAAGATAGTGGGCACGACCAATTCCTCCGACCCCATAGGGATTATTCTCAACTGCTCGTCCTCAGTGCCCTGCCGCAGAATCTCCCTTCAAGACATAGACCTGCGCTCCTCCTCGTCGCGCTCGCGCCCGCTCGTGCCGCAAGTGAGCAACGTGTTTGGCGCTGTGAGGAACGTGCGTGCGCCGCTGCTGCTCGCGGGGAAGGTGAAGAACGGGCCCGTGCCCGCACAGGCAGCAGCCATGGCGGAGCAGATGGGCGCCATGTGCAGGTGCGGGGGAGGGGTGGGGCAGGGGGGTCGGGGAGGGTGGTGGGGGATGGGGGTGGAGGATAGGGGGAGGGTGGGAATAAGGGGGAGGCACACCACTTGCGTTCCTTCTTCCCTGTTTTTTACCATTTGAAGCTACTTCGAGAAAGGGGTTGACACGTACATGGGACTTGGGACTGCCTGACTGCCATTGCAGGTGATCATCTCTTGCTTTGTTTGCTTCGCGTCCACCTGCTTCCCACGTATCCATTCCTCCTCCCCACGCCCCTCCCCTCACGGCATTCTTCCCACTACTGCAAACCCCCATGTCCTGCTGCTGCAGCCCGCCCCTCACTCCACTCCTGGTTGAAAGAGAAAAATATTCTGATTGAGACGCTTGGAAACATAGTCTCTTTCACCGAGTGTCAGTCTGCTTCAAGCCTCATTGCAACCCGCCCCTCTCACTTCCGCTGCTTCCCTCACCATCGTGACCGTCCTCCCCTTGACAGACGTGGAGTGTACCGCAAATGAAAAGGCGAAACGGAGGACGAGGAAAAGCTCTGGACGGAGCCTGGAAATTTTCAAAGAGCAAGGGGTATCCACACGCATGAGCGTCTGTCACGCTGCTTGCAATGGAGGAAGCCGCAGCAGCAGCAGCAGCAGCAGCAGCAGCAAATGCAGGAGCATCAGCAGCAGGAGCAAGCGGGGTGGTCGCACGGGCATGTGGTCGCACGCACAGTCATCCCACCTGCTTACTGGGAGTGGCAGCGGCCGCAGCAGCAATGGCACACAATGGTGGAGGTGATGGTGGTAGTGGCGGCGGCTGGAAGGAGAAGCAATGATGCGTTATCCTCACACGAGGAAGGACTGTCCAGCTAGGACCAAACGAGTTTGCAGTGCACAGGCATGTCTCTCTCAATATACAAGCATACAAGCACGCTTGCTGCAGCTGCACTGCTGGAGCAATCGACCAGGAGGTAACCGGCCTAGAAGTAATCAACGAAAGGAAGCCAGCATGGGATGGGCTGCTCTGAACCCTGATCACGCAGGCAAGACAGGGGAGAAGAGAATGGAGCCCGTGGTAATAACGCCAATGGTGGTGGTGGTGGCTCTTACCGAATTAGTCAGTTGCAAACACACATACAACCGTCAGAGCTTTGAGCCTGGGGTATTTCCCAACAGTGTATTATCAGCGGTGCTGTGCTGCAGCAAATGACTTATAGTTGCTGCAAAAAAACGTCTTTTGGGGTCATACACCCCTTGGGACAGGCATGAGCTTGTATTGTAGCCTTGTTGGAAAGGAATGTGCCCATCTGATACTCACTTATTGTACACACAGGAGCATTTGTGCTGCAAAGCAGAAAGAGGTTGTGAGTTACTGTACCATGCGTGCACCCATTGAGGTACCGTATTCTCCCGGACATAACACCCTAGGGTAGATCTAAAAATACAGGGAAAAAAAGGGGGGTGTCTTTTCATAGGAAAAAGCTACATAATTCCCGGGTGCATATAGATGGTATATTTTAGTGTTAGTTTTTTTTTATTAGAGAAGTTGAGTGTTTCCATGGGCTTTTAAACATCACATGTTAAGGCGCGAATGCCAGTTTCGACGCGAACGTCATCAACCCCTCGAAAATGTCATTTGGCACCCCCCTGGCCACATGCAGCGAGCAATTTCAATTGTACTCATGCAGTTAGATTAGCAGGGATACAGGGGTATTGTATGTATATCTAACTGCACGAAGCAGACGCATTCCATTGTACTCCAATACAGGTATATCATTGCGAGAGAATGATAAAGAGAGCAGCTATTAGGCAGGTCTTGGAGGTCAGGACCGTTAGTCATATACGGTAGTAGCGTAGAGGATCATTGTTCAACCTGAGCCCAAGGTAGTGCTGCAATATCAGGCCTGTACAATAGGGAAACCAGATCACACGGTGGAGCATGTGTCAGAGAGCATGTTAGGAATTACCTACTGTGCTTTGCTGGTCAGGAAAGAAATCACTCTGCTTGCTTCTGCAGAACCGGTAGCGCTCCTGCTATTGGCGCTGACTCTGCTGCTGGTGCTATTACTGCAGCTGCCGACGCTGCTGCCGCCGCCGCCGCTGCTGCTGCTACTTCCACTTGTGTCTCTGTCCCATCTACCTGCGCTCTCTACAAGGGCCCTTGGTGCGGAACGCTGATAGCAATCCGCTGTGTCTCACACCGTCGGATGAACGGAGAACTCCGCACAGCTCCCCGCCTCACCAAGCCCCCTGCAATGCCCTCTCTCGCGCTCCATCCCTCTCTCTCCACCTCTCCTGTTCCCCACACCTCCACTTCCTGACCTCGCCCACCATCCGCCCCCGTCTCTCTGCCTATCCCCTGCCCCATTGCCCTCTCCATGCTTCGCAAGCTGGCCAGCCTGCTCCTGCTGCTAATGGTGCTGCTGCCTTGTTCCAAACCCTCTGTCTGACACCGCCGCAATGTTTGCAATTCCTGCCCTCCTGCTCCTGCTCCCTCGCCTACCCCCCCTGACTCCGTGCTCCCCGCGGCTGCTCGCCCAGCTGCTCGCAGCCTTGCAAGTCGCGGCTGTGGGTTCGTGGAGAACCGAGGGGAGAGCAACGCAAGAGTGGAGATAGCCTGGACCGTTTTCCACTTGCCTACGTGGCTAATGCGAGAGTTGCCGCTGTCCGGAGTAGGGGGGAAAGACGAACGGATCCCCTCGACAGACCCAGTGACTCCCTCTGCCTGCACTTCCATCTGCCCACACCCCAGACGTAGACTCTCAACACTCTTCCCACAATCATTATGATGATAACTGCTACTGTCCACACTCTTGAAGCTCCCACCACCCGCACTGCAACTGACAGCAAAGGCAGGAGAAGCAGCCTCTCCGGCATTGCTGGCGCATGCATTTCTCGCGGTCCCACCACGTGCAGTTTCCTGGAACCCAGCCTTGTCCTGCCCTGGGATTGCCAGTGCCTTGTCCCTGAACATGTGTCGCAGTCGCTCAGAGTTCCGCACCGATGTCCCTGCATCTGCTGCTTCTATCACTGCTGCTTCTTCTTCCACCATGACACCTACAGCGCCACCCGCTTCGCCCTGCAAGCTCCTTGGGCTAGAACTATGGTGCTTTGAATCCCAGTGAATGCAAGTCCGGCCGTTAGGGGAGGTCATGCTGCTACTGAAAAGAACCCCCTGCGCAGTGGAGGGCCGCTCGTTAAGGAACTTACTCTTTGGAATAGGTCGGTCGAACGATTCTAGCTGCCGAGCAGCTAGGACATCGTTCCTGCACACATTACTCTTGGATCTTGAAATACTAACCCCGTTAGCGGCACCATTAACCCTACTATGTGAGTGTACACTTGTATTAGTCCGGGTAATGCCTCTGCTGTAGATGTGATTAAATCCTCGCTCTCGGCTGTTCCCGCTATACGAGTGCCGCCTCGTCATATTCTCGCTCTCGGACTGGCTGTCACAGTCAAGGCTGTAGCTGATCGCGCTGCCGCTGGCTTTCGCGCTGACGCTGCTTGTGCCGCTGCGTACCTCGATGCTCCGCATGCTCTGGCTGCTGTTGCTACTGCTGCTGCAGCTACTGCCGCTGCCCTGCGTGCTCATACCCGCGGAGCTGCCAGCTTGACTAGCAATTTCTCGCGGAACGTGACTCCCGGATGACACGCCGGCGGGATCCATGGCGTCGCTGCTCCCCCTTCCGCAGGGCTCTTTTCCCCTTCCTTTATTTAAAGTCCCCGCGTGTGCCTCCTCAACGACAGCCTTCCCCACTTGCCCGCTCGTGCTTATCTCCATCTCATATCCGCCGCAATCGCCCCCCTGCGTCGCCTCCTCCGCCCACCTGCCGCGGCCTTGTGCGAACGAATCGCTTTCCGGACTGTCATCCCTCGGGGACTCGGTGGGAGCGGCATTAGGACTAACAGGCTGTGGCGTCATTAGGTTTCGTGAGTGCGCCGCCGGCGCAGGGCTCTTTGGAAGACCTTGCGGACGGGATGGCGCGACGCGTCTGCCACTACCAGTAGCGGCACTACTACTGCTTCCAATCCCCGGGGAGCGAGGCGGAACCACGCTGACGTCCTCGAGCGATGCTGAGCTGGCAGTGGAGGAGGGAGAGTAGTACCGCGACATGGCGGAGCTCACGATAGCACGGGGGGAGGGAAGGGGGAGGTCCAGACGCCCCAGCCTCGCGCTGAACGCGCGCGCCTGCCTGCTCATGCTTCTTCCGCTCGCACCAGCCCGACTGATGCTGCTCCGCGCGCTCCCGCCCGCGAAGGTCGATTGGCTTATGCTGCGCTGGCTTCTCGCTGCGCTGCTCTCCCTCCCCAGCCGGCCCGCGAGGAGATTCCACTGCGTCCGCGTGCGCCTAAGATGCGTGTAATCCTCGTCTACGGACATTGGCTCCGCGTCACGCGACGGCGCATTTCCGCAAGATGATGCGCTGCGCGAAACCGTCTCGCGCGCCAAGCTGTCGACGTTCTCAATGTCCGTATCATCCCTGTTACTGCAGCCACCGTCAAGCGAACCCGCGGAATCAGATTCCGCGACGGAAGCGAGCTGACAAGCGTTGGGGCGACTTCTGGGGGTCGGCATATTATCGAGGAGTGAATTTCGGCTGTTACGGCGACTCCCGCCGCGAAGGGCGGCGCTCGCAACGAGTCCCCACACTGCCGCGTTGTCTTCGGTATTCTTGCTGTGCTTCTCCCACGCGCTGACGGTGCGCGCCGCAAGCTGCGCTCGGCGCTGCAACGCGGGGCGGCGGAGGATCGGCGCGCAAAGGAGCTTCCATGTGCGGTACGACTCCACCACCACGTCGTGCGCCTTCCAGGAATCTTCGAGCCACGAGGCCTCGGGCGCGTAGCTCGCGGGGATTCCGTGCGCGGAAATGTCTTTTGTAAGCAACGTAGACTTCACTTCTGCTGTTGAATCGGCCCGAAGGGGGAAACAGAGGAGACGAGAAGATACTACTAAGCAGTGGACATCTTTAACGGATTGGTGCAGAAGAACGACGTGCGAAATTCGGACACGCGACTTCTCCGTGCTACTAGCAGGTGCGATTGCTTACCCGCGAGAGTTGGCGAAGGGCTTGCGAAGCTCGTCGCCTCCACCCATTCCCGGACCTTGGGCAGAACCTTCGCTGCCACGGAATCAACCTGATTCGCCAAAACAAGCGGGTCGTGAGCTGCGATTACGATCAGCTTCCACGACACCTCGGATACCGCGCTGGCGGCCGCAGTCAATCGCACAGGAAACGCAAGGAGCGGCACCACAGGATACGCGTCGCCGGGCTCCTGCTGCTGTGTACCCACGTCGATGGCCTCTATCGGCGCGTTATCAAAAATCACCAGCGGCGACTCCGAGACTCCCCACGGCCGGAACAGCTCCGCTAGCGACGGCCCGCTACTGCCGCGGTTCTTGACGCGATTGTCGCCGCCGGTTCCATCGTCACGGCACGATATGCTTGGCTTGTCGGTTGAGAAGTCGGACTTTCGTGATGGCAGCGCGGTAGCTGGACGACTCGTCACAGTGATCAAATCACTGTCACGCTGGTCGCCGATGCATGGTAATGCGGAGTTCAATTCAGGACCCGGTGTACTTATCCCAACTACAGTCCGAGGAGGCGCTGTGTCAAGCCGGCGAACAGGTGACGGTAGTAACGGAGAAGTATTACTTGACGGAGACGGAGCAGACAGCTTTGACGAGAACTGGTTGGCTGGCGCGACTCCTAGCGGGGTGATGGGAGGGGAGGCGAGGGAAGGAATTGCGGGAGACGGTCGCGACACGGGACTCAGAACGCACGTCTGCGGCAGAATACCGAGATTCCAGGGTCGCGGCTCGCTGTCGTCGCCACGCAGTGTGCCGTCCAGTTCGAGCCGTTTCCTGCGGCCAGCCAGGGATGTGGAGAAGGCGGCACCGTGCAGCACCGCGTGTGACGACTTGGACGACGTGCAAATGAAAGTAACGGTCGGAGGCAGTAAGGTTTCGCTGTCGTGACCATCAAGTGGGCTCGAGTAGGAAGCAGTATTGCTACTACAACTGTTACTTTCAGATTTGAGTGTGGAAGCAGCTCGTAATGCAATTTCCGTGAAAAGAAGAATGTCGTGCCATATGGAAACGACATGACCGCCTCGCACGAGGGGCAGCAGGCTTCCCTGAGGTGCGTCTGTGACGATCATTTTTTGTACCTAATTACAGCTATGATATGTACGACTAGTAGCGTATGTGCGTAAATAAATACCTTCTGAGTGACGGTGGCGGTCATGGCGGAGAGCTAACAGGGGAATGGGAGAGTTTGGTGCTGGTTCGCACGCCAACAATGAATGAATCGGCAAAATGAGCAGACGATAGTAGTGGCTGGGCTTCAGCTGAGAGGACAGCTCAGTGTGCAGGGGTGTGATATTTGAGTTTCCAACGAAGCCCCACCCAAACGCAAAGAACTGTGAACCAGCCGCTCTGACATGCACAACATCGCATTTCACCGCAAATAGTGAACTGATACGATGGACGTGTCGAACACATGCAAGGAGGAGATGGGAGTTACAGACAAGGGGTCAAGACCGTACGCATCGCACATTCGTGCGAAACTTTCATGCACGCTAGCCACACCTGTACAATGTAATCAGACCCCACCACCGTCCAAAATATCGACCGCGTGAGCCCGCAGTTCGGTGCATACCCACTTCCTCAAGTGGGGTTGAAAATAGACCGAAAGAAAATAGCGGTGGTTATTACAACAACACAGAACTCGGCTCTGCGCTTTCCAGGGAACTACAGTGCTAAATGCGGGCACTTTCCGCCCCTCCGTCCCTCCGACAGGGAAGTTATTACAACAACACAGAACTCGGCTCCACATACACCCACGTGTCACTGGAAAAACCTGACCGAAAAAAGCGTTCCACCAAAAAGCGTTCCCACTATCTACTGTACGGAGAGGAGAGACATCCTTCTCTTTTTTACTGTAACGGGGTTTGCGCGTTTGGGCCAGTGTTTGCAGGATGTCAGCGACAATTCCTCAGAGAGTGATACAGAATCAGTGAGTAAATTTGGACTAACGCGGGAGGGTCGACACACACACACCAGAATCAGCCTCACGAGATTGCTTTCCGCCGTCCCCTCGATCTCCTCCGCGTTCTTCTCTCCACATTTTCCGTCAGTTTTAGTGAACATCCAAAGCAGCGAGGCGATGCCCCGAGGACACGCGGCGCTGGAGAGTGGGGAGTCCTTCAGCCCTATGTGTGGGACAGTTTTGCACCGCGCTGCACCCTATCTTTTGTGTTCATATTCACACGTATAAAATTACGACCGTGAGTTACACCCAACGATCGTTTCGATCCTTCTACAATAATTTCAAATAAATACCAAAACGTCAACTCACATTCTGCTTGCAAATGCTGCAAAGTAAAAATTATAGGTAAATAATCCCATTGGGTGCTTGTGAATGATAATGCTTACATGTAAAAATGCATTTTTCCTATTTTCATGACTTGCATGCATGTTTAGTGTATAGAATGAATCGGTCTGATATTAGTTTTTTTGTAAAGAGATTTCACTACAAAAAAACCAATATATTTAGTGTAGAAGCTTTTAGGACGATTAATCCATACTAATAATTTCCCATGGAATCAAATCATCCAAAGGCTAAATAAAAAGTGAAAACCAGCATAATTTTCTTTAACAATGCATTAAAATGAACGAGTATAATTTGCTAACGATAAATTGCTTGATTGTTAGATAATTTAATAACATGGCATATAAGTTTAAACGACCATTGTGTTATTTTTCTTAATTTGTTTTAGTATGCTCTTATTGATTCAACTTTTGCTGGTCAAACACTTACCAATTTCACTTATAGGCACAACATATCGCGCAATCATAAGCAACGCTTCAATCACCCCGTACAACTAGTAGTCACTCATTATGCCTCTTCAATCACCCCGTACTCATTATTGTCTCTCCACAGTTTTCCTTGTATCAACAACATCAATATTCATGCAATGATATGTTTGCCATATAGCTAAACATTTTATGATATTTGATTTCAAATTGGTGGAATACTATTGCTACTTGAGAAGAAACGAGGAATGGATGAACTATGAATGAATTGGGTACAAGTACTAACCCTAATTGGGTTGTACCCCTTATGGGCTACCCCACTATAGCCTACACAATATGCATGAGCTATAATGTTCTGACACACCCCCATAGGCAAAGTGGGGGAGAACAAGGGGTCACAAGACCAGTCAAGCAAAGCAAAGCAAAGCAAGCTCAGGGTGGATCACAAAGTCACCACACATTCCGAGCACAAGTTCAAGGCCACAAGGCCAGTTCACATGCAGGAGTACATATATATAAAAAAGGCTAGACAAGCAAGAGCAGGTATATATACATATAACAGTACAAGCAAGGTCAAGAGGTGAGCAAGTGAGGCAAGGTAGGCACAAGGCCCAGCTGAGTACAAAAGCGCTGATGGTCACAAGGCGCAAGCGCCTTGGTGAAGATATCAGCAGTGTTGGCCTGAGAGGCCACGTACGCAAGTCGCAGCTGACCACGCTGCTGTAGCTCACGAGCAAGGAAGTAGCGGAGAGCAATGTGCTTCGTTCTGTGCTCCAGTCTCTGCTCTCGACACAAGGCCAGCATGGCCTTGTTGTCTACGTACAGCACTGGAGGAGAACGAGGCGGCTCTCCGAGGTCAGTCAGCAGGTAGGTGAGCCAGCGAAGCTCCTGTGCAGCCATGGCCCCAGCGTAGATCTCAGCCTCACAACTGGAGCCGAGAACAGAAGACGAGCGGGTAGCCCGCCACGAAACAGAACCGGAACCAAGGCTGAAGGTGTAACCCTGTGACGACCGCTGCGTAGCCTGGTCGTCAGCCCAAGAAGCGTCTGCGTGCCCAGTGAGGACCACTGGACTCTGCCCTCCAAGCACAAGCCCCATGCCCGACGTACTGCACAAGTAGCGCAACACCCTCTTCGCTGCAGCCATGTGCTCCGGTCTGTGTCTCCCAGGAGCAACATAGCGTGCGAGAATGCTAAGAGGGTATGCAAGGTCAGGTCGTGTGCAGGTCATCAGGTACATGAGGCAGCCAACAAGCTCTGGGTACGGGCCACTCGACTCTACGGACTCATCCGAAGGCAGAGCTGAGAGCGAGTGGCGAGTAGGCAGAGGAGTGGCCTGAGGCGAGGAGTACGTGAAGCCGAAGCGCTGAAGGACCTGCTGCACCATGTGTGACTGAGTCAGGGTAATGGTGCGGCGTGCTCTGTCCCGAGTGATCTGCAAGCCAAGGTAGCTGCGCAGTTCACCCAGGTCTGTGCACGTGTGTCTCTTCTGCAGCTCGGACTTCACGTGGGCGAGTCCAGCAGTGTCAGCTGTGGCAAAGACCAAGTCGTCGACGTACACGAGGATGTAGAACGGCGGCAAAGAAGTGTCGGTGCGCAGAAACAGCGACGGGTCGGCAGTAGAGGGAGCAAACCCAAGAGCCGCAAGTGTAGTCCTCAGTGTGTCGTGCCACTCACGCGGTGCCTGGCGGAGACCGTAGACTGGCCGCCGTAGGCTCCACTGGGTGCCAGGAGGAAAAGACCCAGTGAAACCAGGTGGGCGACGCAGCCAGATCTCCTCGTGCAGGCTGCCCTGCAAGAAAGCAGTGCTGAAGTCAAGAGAGTGTAGCTCGTAGTCACGGTGAGCAGCTACGTGCAGCAGTACCCGAAGAGTGGTCATCTTCGGGGTGGGAGAGAAGGTCTGAAAGTAGTCAACTCCCTGCCGCTGACTGAAGCCACGAGCCACGTAACGCGCCTTGAAGACAGGCGGAGAACCCGGCGGTCGCTTCACCCTGAAAATCCACATGCCACTGACGATGTTCGCCCCAGGAGGGGGAACAGCGTCAACGTAGGTGCCTGTGGACTTCCAGGAAGCCATCTCTGCGTCCATAGCTGCCTGCCACTGAGAGGAGTAGGGACCCTCTATAGCCTCCGCGTAAGAGCGCGGAGTCGGGATGTCAAGTGCATCCGGGTCTCCCTCAGGGGTAAGCAGTACGGACACGAGATGAGGTGAAGCAGCGGCCAAGCACTGGAACTCCTCCTGCCTGTCCTCAAGGACGTCCGTGCCAAGGGCACACTCACCCCCGACGGACGGAGGACAGACAGACTCAGACTCAGCAACAAGACTGGCGACGTCGTCTAGGCGACAGCGAGCAGCAAAGTCGACGAGCTCAGCAACTAGGGCAGACGCAGCAGTGGACTCAAAGGAAGGGTCAGTGACAACAGTAGCAAGGAGACGCGTGACAGTAGGACTGGCAGCACGAAGAGAGTCCGACTCCGGGTCGGCAAGAGCAGGAAGAGAAGACTCAGGAGGAGAAGGCAAAGGGGCACGCAGAGGAGCAGTGGACGGACGCAGAGACATCCGGTGCGTGCCAGGGACAGGAGGAGGACGCTGACGCGAACCGCGACCACTAGTGCGAGCAGCACGGACAGGTGACGCAGGGCGAGACGCAGGCTCACGACGCTCAGCAAGACCTCCAGTAGGACCAGTGTAGGGAGACGGAGCAGGCAGTGGGGAGGCCGGCTGTAACTGTAACTGCGACGGGACAGGCTGTGGACACTCTAAGGGAGGAGGAGGACCAGTAGAAGACGGGAGACCAAGAACCTGCTGAAGGAGCGGAACGAAGTACGGCCGAGGCCGCGCGGCGACTCCAGACACAGTAGGGACAGCACCAGCACCCCCTGTGGCAGCACCAGCACCAGTAGCAGCTCCAGCTCCAGTACCCCCAGCAGCACCAGCAGTACCCCCAGCAGGACCGCCTCCAGGACCGACAGCAGTAGCCTCCGCGCCAACACCCGCAGCAGCTCCAGCTCCAGAAGTACCCGCAGGTCCAGCAGCTCCAGTACGCCCAGTACGAGCACCTCCGGGACCCGTGGCACCAGCTCCCTCAGCAGCAACAGAAACTCCAGTACCCGCAGCTCCTCCAGCTCCAGCAGCTCGCCTCCAGCGCCGGGCAAACCACTCACGCAGCTCCTGTGGAGAGAGTGGCTCCCGGCGAGAAGAAGCACCCGGAGAACCGCCAGGCACAGCACCAGTAGGCCCAGCTCCCTCAGGCTCCGCACCCCCAGGCTCAGCACCTCCAGGCGTAGCACCCCCAGGCTCAGCACCCCCAGGCTCAGCACCCCCAGGCGTAGCACCCCCAGACTCAGCACCCCCAGGCTCAGCACCCCCAGTCGTAGTACCCTCAGGCTCAGCACCCCCAGGCGTAGCACCCACACGCTCAGCACCCCCAGAGTCAGCACTCCCAGGCTCAGCACCCTCAGCAGCACCAGAGTCACCAGCGACCTCGACAGGCTCAACAGCGTCTACTTGGGACACACCTGAAGGGGCAGGACCCTGAGGGGGGAGGGGGTCTACCGGGGGGGGACCTGGTACAAGGAAGAGCGGTGGCGGGGGGAGGGACGGAGTGCGGTAGGGGAAGAGGCGGTAGTAGGGGACTGACTCGTCGAACGTGACGTCCTGGGAGGACAGAATACGGCGAGAGGTGGGGTGGTAGAACTGCCACCCTGGGGCGTCAGGGGGGAAACCCAGGAAGACGCAAGGAGCAGCACGAGGGGACAGCTTGTCCGCAGACAAGTCGCGGACAAACGCCCGAGATCCCCAGACACGGAACGCAGACGCATCGCCAACCTTCCCCATCCACAGTAAAGCTGGGGAGGTCTCCGGCATGGAGACCCTGGGCTGAAGGTTGATCTGATGCGCTGCGTACCGAACCGCAAACGGCCACAGAAAATGGGGGGCAGCCGCATGCATCATGGACGTACGGGCGACGTCCATGACCATGCCAATGCGGCGCTCAGCAATCCCATTTTGCTGTGGAGAGTCCGGAAGCGTGAAGGTCTGGCGGATGCCTCGTGCACGACAGTAGGCTCGCAGAAGGCCAGAGGAGAACTCTCTGCCTCTGTCAGAGTGCAGACGCAGAACAGGAAAGTCCGAGCCGAAGCTCCGCCTGAGCTGGAGACGAGCTGCGCGGATCCAGTCGATCAACACCTCAGTGCCATCACCCTTGCTGCGCAAGGGGAAGACTGTGGTGTAACGCGAGTAGTCGTCAACCACCAGCAGGAAGTAGCGCTCGTGACCCTGTCCACGGACGCGGGCCGGGCCCCACACGTCCATGTGAAGCGTCTGCAGCGGGGCCTCTGTCGGAGGAAACTGGGAGGAGTGAGGGGCAGCCCGCTGCCGCCCCTCGACACAGGGGACGCAGGTAGGGCCAGGCCCCGGAGGAAGGGGAGGGAGGGACCGGGGAAGACCAGAGACAAGGACACGGAAGGCCATGCCTCGGAGACGAAGCAGGGAGGGGTGACCAAGGCGGTGGTGCCAGAGGAGAGTCTCGTGAGACAGGAGGCGACACGAACAGGGGGCAGACTCAGGACCAGACCTGGACGCTGCAGCAAACACCTGACCCGACGCAGCTACCTGACCAGACGCAGTGACTGGAGGAGACTCAGTGGTCAGGGTGTACAGGCTAGACCCCGGCCGACGGGTAAACGTGGCCAGGTGTCGGCCTGTCCGAGCGTCCGTGCAGTGGGTCACCCGCTGACTCGCAGGAGTGAACTGGTGAACCCCCGCATCCTGTAGGTCAGCACCACTCACCAAGTTCGTAGAGAACGAGGGAAGGTAAAGACCAGACAGGGTGCCAGAGGGGGCCGCCGGACACGGGAGGACAGTGGAGAAGTGAGCAAGGACAGGACCCCCAGAGGGGTCTGCCAGAGAGACTGCAACTGGCCGGCCAAGCGGCGTGAGTGTGGTGCGGTCTCGAAAGAAGGAGCGAGAAGCCCCCGAGTCAAGGGTGAAGGTGTGGGAGGCCGAAGCCGACGCAGAACCTGAGAGAGCAGACTCACCAGCACCTGAGGGAGCAGACGCACCTAGAGCAGCAGCCTCGCTAGCACCTAGAGCAGCAGCCTCACCAGTACCTAGAGCAGCAGTCTCAATGCCCGGGTCGGGCGGAAAACACCGGTAACAGTCACCCTCATCACTAATAGTCACAGTATACATGGCAGCAAGAATAGCATCAAAGTCAAGGTCAAAGACAGCTACACCCGCCCTAGACAGCTCACCCCAGCGGGGGATCTCAGTGGCCTCAGGGAACTGGTGACGCCAAGCGTCCGTCAGGCGGCCAAAGCAGCGCTGGGTGGAGTGCGCACCCCCGCACTGCTCACCCGCGCGGTCGCCGGTGCGTAGGACGTAGGTGCACGGGCCAGTACCCCCAGGCCGCTGGCGAGAAGCGTACCACTCACGGAGCTGCTGAGGGGAGGGGATGTCACGAGTGCGCTGCTGCTGCTGCTGCTGCTGGCGCTGACCACCACCGGAGCCGCCCCTCTGTGCAGCGCCACCCCGACCAGCTCCACCTCCTCCGCCGCCTCCTCCTCCACCGCCGCCACCTCCGCTCCCACCGCCACCGCCACCGCCGCCTCCGCCTCCACTGCCGCCACCGACACCTCCGCCCCCGCCACCACTCCACCGCCACCCCCACCCCCTCCACCGCCTCCACCGCCGCCTCCACCGCCCCCGCTAGCTCCTCCAGTGCCCCTGCCCCCCTTGCCCTTGCCAGGGCGACGTCTCCCGCTAGGGGTAGACGCCGCACCGACCGACTCAAGCCCAACGAGGTCGGCCGCAGCAGCAGAGGCAACAGAGGGCAAAAGGGGGGAGGGGGAACACCCCTCAAAGATGGGGGTGCGAGGGTCACCACGAGAGGCTCCTACAGCGACTATGCTCTTCTCTGCTGCTAGGAGGGACTTCTCGAGGAGGTCAACGGTGAGAGTGGTGGGGCAAACGGAGAGGAAGTGGTCCCTGACTACGCGAAGGGAGTCAGGGAGCCGGGTGCCTATGTAGTAGAGGGTGATGTACATGGGGGGGGGGGTTCTTGGCGCAGAACTCAGCAGGAAGCGCAGCGCGGTAGCGAGTGTCACTAGTGCGGAGGTGCGTAATGAGGTCAGCGACTGTGGGAAAGGCAGCAAGGTCAGGGAAGAGGTACGGTAGCATGAGGCGGCTCAGTGCAGCAGTGGCAGGGGAGGAGTAGCGCATAACTACAGCGTCGTACAAGGTCTGAGCACTCTTGTACTGGCTAAAGTGCGCACGCTCAGAGGTAGGCAGGTGGCGACGCACAGCATCGCGAGTGGCCCACTGTGAGCGAACATTAGCGTCGGCATCAGCAGCAGGGGCAGGAGAGGCACCAGAGGTGAGGTCAAAGAGGGAGAGACCGTCTGCCCTATCGCACTGTAGGAAAAGCTGCAGGTCATCTACCCAGACGTCAAAGTCAATGGCCCGACCCTCAGCGTCAAAGGCGAGGACACTAGGGGTAGCCATGACAGCAGTAGACTAGCAGCGCGAACAGTAGGGTGAGGGCAGTGCAGGGACAGAGGCGCTGCACTTACCGGACAGGGCGACTCGGGTGGCTCAGCGGCTCGGCGGCTCGGCAACTCGGCGGCTCGGGCGGCTCGGGCGGCTCGGCGGTACGGCGGCTCGGCAGCAAGCACGGCTCGGCGACACGGCGGCTCGGGCGGCTCGGGCGGTACGGCGGCTCAGGCGGTACGGCGGCTCGGCGGTACGGGCGGCTCAGGTGGCGCGGCGAGGCCGCGTGGGGAGCGGCGGCGGGGCCGAGTGGAGCGGCGTCGGCGGGTGCAGTCAGCTGCGGCAGCAGCCGCGGCCCCGAGGGAGGTGGTGGCGGCTGCTGCTGGCGACGGCTGCGGCTGCTGCTGCAGGGACGGCAGCGGCCGCTGCGGTAGGGGCGGCGACAGTGGGCCGGAGAGGGCGGTGCGAGGGGCCGCGGAGGGCGGCGACGGGCCGTAGGGGGGGGGGGGGGGGGGGGGGGGGGGCGTGAGGGGCCGCGGGAGGGGCCGTAAGGGGCGTAAGGGGCCGCACGAGGGGCCGGAAGGGACGGCGCGAGGGGCCGTAAGGGGCCGTAAGGGGCCGCTGAGGGCGGTGCGAGGGGCCGACGGGCGACGCGAGGGGCCGTAAGGGGCCGTAAGGGGCCGCGCGAGGGGCCGTAAGGGGCCGTAAGGGGCCGACGGGCGGCACGAGGGGCCGTAAGGGGCCGTAAGGGGCCGCGCTAGGGGCCGTAAGGGGCCGTAAGGGGCCGCGCTAGGGGCCGTAAGGGACGGCGCGAGGGGCCGTAAGGGGCCGCTAAGGGCGACGCGAGGGGCCGTGAGGGGTCGTGAGAGGGCGCGACTGTGGGAGCGAAGCGCGCTCCGGGCAGGAAAAAAAAATTTCGTGGTGGGCCCTAGGAAGCGTTCCCACTAGGGAACCTGCTCGATACTATGAGAAGAAACGAGGAATGGATGAACTATGAATGAATTGGGTACAAGTACTAACCCTAATTGGGTTGTACCCCTTATGGGCTACCCCACTATAGCCTACACAATATGCATGAGCTATAATGTTCTGACACTACTGTCAGTAGAGCTACACTGTGAGATCCCCGATCGATCCTAGGGGGGGTTACAGGCGCGTTTGCCTGGGGGGTTATGGGCGCACTGACCCGCTACTGAAACAAGCCCTTTTATCCCAATGGTCTGACAGCTACCTCCGCAAAAACAATTCTATGTTTCAGAGCTTCCACATGAGCGTTAACAAAGGTTGCGCACATTCCATTTGATCATGGTTAAAATTTCATGTGCTTATGCTGGAAAACCTGTGTTTTCTGAAGTATGACCACACAAGCGGAACTACACCTGTCTACCGAATTTCCCAGGCAAATGCTGTCCGTTACTGTATATATTACCTGAGAAGTGTACCCGAACCTGCTTTTCACGAGCTTGAGGCCCACAGATGTGTCATTTTGACAGGCGAGCAGATGTGTGAAAACATTCCCCACTCTAAGGACGTGGGCCCAATCGACTTTGATCAGCTCTGATCGGATCGGGTTGGGTCGGATCGGATTGCTTGTGATCGTTTTTCTCGCGCCTTCCGATCAGAGATGATTTTCCTCGAATGTTTTGCGCTCTTGCATGAAAACTGTCGGCCCATAACCTGGTAGTTGCATCCCAACTTTGGCGAGACGGACGAATCTCAGTATCATGGTAATGTCGCCAACATCGCCCGCACCGCACAAGGTCCGCACGATGGCTATGGCATACAGTTATCGCCGATCTGGGTGTATTCGCAAGGATTTTCGAGACCTCATGGCGAGACGTGTTAGATTTCGCGTACGTCGCCCAGGTCGCCGATCACATGCAATCAAGTGATTGGGGCTGATTGTGTCTGATCAGGTCTGATCGGGCTGTTTGAGGCGATTGATTGAGTTGGCGCGATCAGCTGATTGCCCCCGATTGCCAGAAATCTGTTTCCCGCCTTCCTCGAAGCTTTTGATCGCCTCTGATCGCGCCGATCAAAGTCGATTGGGCCCACGTCCTAACCCCCCACCCCGCCTCCCCCCAAACACCACCACCGAGCTCCCCCCAACCCCCTCCCATTCACCCTGCCTTCCAGCCCCCTATTCCCAGGTAGAAACCCCTTAAAGGCGGGGTGCAACTTCTTAGGAGTAGTAGCAGGACAAACATGGAGTGTGCGTAACGAGACCCTTATTGGATGAAAAAAATGGAATCTCGGAGAAGACAAACTTCTCGCCACAGAACTGCCTGGGACAACCAAGTTCCAAGCTATAATACTTCGAAGTTGAAGCTGATAGTTGGGCCACGGCTTTAATTAGGATGCGGCACCTCTAGCACCGATCTTGCGATCGATCCTGCGGACGATCAAATGTTTTAGGAGTTTAAAATGGTTCCGAAATATTTAAATGTTTTTAGCAGGATTTCAGTACTGTTGAATCAGCGATCCTGCGATCGATCGTGCAAAATTGCTTGAGTTGTCGCATCCTTAGACTACACTGATATAGGGCAAAGGTGAAATCCTGGTTCTGCTCACCATCCAAAACAAGTGGGAGTTTGGGTGTTCACGTCTGTGAGCTTCGTCCATTGTCAAGCTCGACAAAGGCAGTGCGGGGCTTCACATTGGCTGCATGCCAAGTGGCCGTGCCTTCACTGTGTCGGCAGCTCACACAGTCACTCACATTCCCCACGACACCAAGAAACCAGGCCTCACTGCACGTGATCAGCACACTGGTTTACTGTACAACCTCAAACGAATATGCCAGGGATATTATGAGAATGGTAACTAAATAAGGATTAAAAAAACGCACGGCACGTGGTAACTCGTTTCACGCATTTTGTTATGAGTTCAAAAAAAAGAGAGGGTGCTGAATTCAATATCGGGAATGTGATTAACAAATATTAAACAAATAATGGAGTCTAAGCGGTGATTTAGCGAAAAGCCAGCTAGGCGTAGTCTTTGGGATCGCGAGGTTTAACCCTGGTTCGGGGTTGTCAAACCCGGAACCACTACAATATACAATCGGGAGGCGAAATTGTCGGACCGAGCCTGGTTTTCCATAAGCTGGACTTGTACGCGCATAGTATGGCCTAGTAAATAGTTATGACAAAATCGTTACTCTTTGGTAACTCAACATTAGCGAATGATAACGGCAATTGTGAGTGGAAGCTACACGATAAATGGCCCCGCCCTTGTTGGGCGAAGGCGCTTGTGCAGTCGGGTGCGCGGGAAGGGTAGTCAGCTGCCTTCGGACCAGGGTCCACAATATCAACACCATCCCTGATTTCATGATGTTTTTATGCGTTTGCCCTGTAATTTTGAGATAATGTTGATTTTTACCCTGTTACTTCAGGATACTGTCTTATGTTTTGCTTGGAATTTCAAAGTGGCCGTGATATTTTGCCCTGAAGCGTCAGGATGAAAGTGATGAACGCCCTGACACGAATAAAGGATGGTGGAGGGGGGTGTGGGGGAGAAGGGAGGAACTGTGTTTGTTTTCCCCCTGAATCTGGTCCTGCATTGGCAAAATGATTCACGTTGCACATTTGTTTACGCATGCACTTGTACGGGATGTTCTCTCTGTCAGATTTATATGACAGAGCTACTGTCTGAGACCTCCCCAGCCTTGCTGTGGACGGGGAAGGTTGGCGATGCGTCTGCGTTCCGTGTCTGGGGATCTCGGGCGTTTGTCCGCGACTTGTCTGCGGACAAGCTGTCCCCTCGTGCTGCTCCTTGCGTCTTCCTTGGCTTCCCCCCTGACGCGCCAGGGTGGCAGTTCTACCACCCCACCTCTCGCCGTGTTCTGTCCTCCCAGGACGTCACGTTTGACGAGTCGGTCCCCTACTACCGCCTCTTCCCCTACCGCACTCCGTCCCTCCCCCCGCCACCGCTCTTCCTTGTACCAGGTCCCCCCCCGGTAGACCCCCTCCCCCCTCAGGGTCCTGCCCCTTCAGGTGTGTCCCAGGTAGACGCAGTCGAGCCTGTCGAGGTTACTGGTGACTCTGGTGCTGCTGAGGGTGCTGAGCCTGGGGGTGCTGACTCTGGGGGTGCTGAGCGTGTGGGTGCTACGCCTGGGGGTGCTGAGCCGGAGGGTGCTACTACTGGGGGTCCTGAGCCTGGGGGTGCTGAGCCTGGGGGTGCTACGCCTGGGGGTGCTGAGCCTGGGGGTGCGGAGCCTGAGGGAGCTGGGCCTGCTCGTGTGGCGTCTGGCGGTGCTGAGCCTGGAGGTTCTCCGGGTGCTTCGTCTCGGCGGGAGCCACTCTCTCCACAGGAGCTGCGCGAGTGGTTTGCCCGGCGCTGGAGGCATGCTGCTGGAGCTGGAGGTTCTTCGGCTGCTGAGGGTGCTGGTGCCGTGGGTCCCGGAGGTGCTCGTACTGGGAGTACTGGAGCTGCTGGGCCTGCGGGTACGACTGGAGCTGGAGCTGCTGAGGGTGTTGGCGCTGAGGCTACTACTGTCGGTCCTGGAGGCGGTCCTGCTGGGGGTACTACTGGTGCGGCTGGAGGTCCTGGAGCTGGAGGTGCTGCTGGCGCTGGTGCTGCCGCTGGGGGTACTGGTGCTGTCCCTGCTGTGTCTGGAGTCGCCGCGCGGCCTCGGCCGTACTTCGTTCCGCTCCTTCAGCAGGTTCTTGGTCTCCCGCCTTCTACTGGTCCTCCTCCTCCCTTAGAGTGTCCACAGCCTGTCCCGTCACAGTTCCAGTTACAGCCGGCCTCCCCACTGCCCGCTCCCTCTCCCTACACTGGTCCTACTGGAGGTCTTGCTGAGCGTCGTGAGCCTGCGTCCCGCCCTGCGTCGCCTGTCCGTGCTGCTCGCACTAGTGGTCGTGGTTCGCGTCAGCGTCCTCCTCCTGTCCCTGGCACACACCGGATGTCTCTGCGTCCGTCCACTGCTCCTCTGCGTGCCCCTTTGCCGTCTCCTCCTGAGTCCTCTCTTCCTGCTCTTCCCGACCCGGAGTCGGACTCTCTTCGTGCTGCCAGTCCTACTGTCACGCGTCTCCTTGCTACTGTTGTCACTGACCCTTCCTTTGAGTCCACTGCTGCGTCTGCCCTAGTTACTGAGCTCGTCGACTTTGCTGCTCGCTGTCGTCTAGACTACGCTGCTAGTCTTGTTGCTGAGTCTGTCTGTCCTCCGTCCGTCGGGGGTGAGTGTGCCCTTGGCACGGACGTCCTTGAGGACAGGCAAGAGGAGTTCCAGTGTTTGGCTGCTGCTTCACCTCATCTCGTGTCCGTACTGCTTACCCCTGAGGGAGACCCGGATGCACTTGACATCCCGACTCCGCGCTCTTACGCGGAGGCGATAGAGGGTCCCTACTCCTCTCAGTGGCAGGCAGCTATGGACGCAGAGATGGCTTCCTGGAAGTCCACAGGCACCTACGTCGACGAGGTTCCCCCGCCTGGGGCGAACATCGTCAGTGGCATGTGGATTTTCAGGGTGAAGCGGCCGCCGGGTTCTCCGCCTGTCTTCAAGGCGCGTTACGTGGCTCGTGGCTTTAGTCAGCGGCAGGGAGTTGACTACTTTCAGACCTTCTCTCCCACCCCGAAGATGACCACTCTTCGGGTACTGCTGCACGTAGCTGCTCACCGCGACTACGAGCTGCACTCTCTTGACTTCAGCACTGCTTTCTTGCAGGGTAGCCTGCACGAGGAGATCTGGCTGCGTCGCCCACCTGGCTTCACTGGGTCTTTTCCTCCTGGCACCCAGTGGAGCCTCCGGCGGCCAGTCTACGGTCTCCGCCAGGCACCGCGTGAGTGGCACGACACACTGAGGACTACACTTGCGGCTCTTGGGTTTGCTCCCTCTACTGCCGACCCGTCGCTGTTTCTGCGCACCGACACTTCTTTGCCGCCGTTCTACATCCTCGTGTACGTCGACGACTTGGTCTTTGCCACAGCTGACACTGCTGGACTCGCCCACGTGAAGTCCGAGCTGCAGAAGAGACACACGTGCACAGACCTGGGTGAACTGCGCAGCTACCTTGGCTTGCAGATCACCCGGGACAGAGCACGCCGCACCATTACCCTGACTCAGTCACACATGGTGCAGCAGGTCCTTCAGCGCTTCGGCTTCACGTACTCCTCGCCTCAGGCCACTCCTCTGCCTACTCGCCACTCGCTCTCAGCTCTGCCTTCGGATGAGTCCGTAGAGTCGAGTGGCCCGTACCCAGAGCTTGTTGGCTGCCTCATGTACCTGATGACCTGCACACGACCTGACCTTGCATACCCTCTTAGCATTCTCGCACGCTATGTTGCTCCTGGGAGACACAGACCGGAGCACATGGCTGCAGCGAAGAGGGTGTTGCGCTACTTGTGCAGTACGTCGGGCATGGGGCTTGTGCTTGGAGGGCAGAGTCCAGTGGTCCTCACTGGGCACGCAGACGCTTCTTGGGCTGACGACCAGGCTACACAGCGGTCGTCACAGGGTTACACCTTCAGCCTTGGTTCCGGTTCTGTTTCGTGGCGGGCTACCCGCTCGTCTTCTGTTCTCGGCTCCAGTTGTGAGGCTGAGATCTACGCTGGGGCCATGGCTGCACAGGAGCTTCGCTGGCTCACCTACCTGCTGACTGACCTCGGAGAGCCGCCTCGTTCTCCTCCAGTGCTGTACGTAGACAACAAGGCCATGCTGGCCTTGTGTCGAGAGCAGAGACTTGAGCACAGAACGAAGCACATTGCTCTCCGCTACTTCCTTGCTCGTGAGCTACAGCAGCGTGGTCAGCTGCGACTTGCGTACGTGGCCTCTCAGGCCAACACTGCTGATATCTTCACCAAGGCACTTGCGCCTTGTGATCATCAGCGTTTCTGTACTCAGCTGGGCCTTGTGCCTACCTTGCCTCACTTGCTCACCCCTTGGCCTTGTTTGTACTGTTGCATATATATATACACGTGCTCTTGCTTGTCTAGCCTTATATATATATGTAATCATGCATGTGAACTGGCCTTGCGGCCTTGAACTTGTGCTCGGAATGTGTGGTGACTTTGTGATCCACCCTGAGCTTGCTTTGCTTTGCTTGACTGGTCTTGTGACCCCTTCTTCTCCCCCACTTTGCCTATGGGGGTGTGTCAGATTTATATGACAGAGCTACTGTAGGCTATAGTGGGGTAGCACATATGGGGTACAGTTTTCTAGGGTTTGCATTTGTACCCAACTTTCCCTTAGTCATCCTCATTCCTGTTTTCTTAATTCACACTCTCGTTGGTACGCTGCATTACTAATCATGGACTTGCAATTCTTTTTTGCCCTGAGATATCACGATAAGGCCTACAGTTACCTTGAAACTTAAGGATTGCCATATGGTTTTACCCTGAAAAACCAGGGCATTTTTTCCCTTTTCAATAGTTGCCTTGAGGCCTCAGGGTGCCCTAAATCCTAGCACAGGTCCTGCCGCGGACTATGCGGGGACTGTACGCGGAACATCAACATGGTTAACATTTGCGGTTGGTGTCGACCTGGGCGGTCGACAAGCACGCGACGAGTTACCCGACCGACGAGGTTCTGCAGAATTGTGCGATCATCGTCCAGATTGTTGTGGCGAAGTCGACCAATACGGCAACACGTGATCGGCGTAGCTCATCAGACACAACTGTTGGCGTGCGGCCAATTTGGCATCTGGGTGATGTGCGTGACGGTGAACGGTGTGCTCAACCGTCTACAAACATATGCGAAGTGTATGTACGCATGTGCTGTCACCTGCGGTTGCAATACTGGCATGCCGCCCTGCTGCAGCATTTGCAAGCCGCCTTGGTGTAGCGCTAGCAAGCCACTGTCCTTGCTGGGTTGGCAAACCACATTTCTCCAGTGTTGGTGCGGTGCCAACCTGCAGCGCTGGCATGTCGCCAACTTTGCTGCGCTGGCGATCGACCTCCCTGTTTGCTAGGCTGCATTGCATCTGATGTAGTTGTTGTAGCTATTGCAACTATCTATCATTGTTGTTCTCAACTTTTGCTAGTGAACTTCTAAATGTTTTGGGCTGTTAACTCACAAGTGCTAGAGAACACAAGCTAATCCACAACCACTCCAACCACTCGTGCCTCCACCTATAGTTCAGCTCCCACCGGTGTAGAGTGACTCTCCGCAGGAAGAACCCCCCCCCCCCCCCTCCCCCCCCCCGCCCCCTCGCCCCTGTAAATACTAATACGGAATATATATTTGAGTAGAAAACCGAGCCATTTTACCTTACAAAAAAGTCAATAACGATCAACAATCAATAACAGCAACAACAACAACAACAACAACAACAACAACAACAACAACAACAACAACAACAACAACAACAACAACAACAACAACAACAACAACAACAACAACAACAACAACAACAACAACAACAACAGTGACAACGACAACAACAGCGACAACGACAACGATAACAGCAGCGACAACGACAACGATAACAGCAACAACAACAACAACCATCACAGCAACAACAACAACAACAACAACAACAACAACAACAACAACAACAACAACAACAACAACAACAACAACAACAACAACAACAACAACAACAACAACAAAACAACAACAACAACAACAACAACAACAACCACAACAACAACAACAACAACAACAACAACAACAACAACAACAACAACAACAACAACAACAACAACAACAACAACAACAACTGTAGCTTGACTCGTTTGCAAAACGAGCGGAAGTTGGCCCAGTACGGTTCGTAGGTGCGAATCGTTGAGTCGGCCCGTGTATGTGTGGTTATCCGGAGCAATTCTTGCTTGAGCCGCTCAAGTAATCCTACACCAGTTACGTGAAAGGTCAGGTGACGAACGACACTCGTAAGGCGATAATTGGGCTATGAGGCAATCCATCGCCAGAGAAAGCACTAGTGTGGGTGCCTGCGGTGAGGCATTGGCTCCCATGGCTGAGGTGGATATGAGCGGTAATACAAGGGGCCCACATAGGCGGGGCGGGTTGTAGCAATGGCCACCAGCTTGCTCCGGGCCAGTGAGGCACGACAAGCGTGAGCGATGCTCGCGTCCGTTGGGCATGGTGCAGCACTGCTGGGACGATGTGGGGTGGTGGAAAGGCGTATCCCTGCTCGATGTCCCACCGAATGGAGAAGGCGTCGATGGCCTCTGCGTCAGGGTGAGGTATTTTAGAGCAGAAGCGGCCCAGCTGTGTGTTGTTCCCGTTGGCGAATAAATCGATGGAGTGCGGCCCCAAACGTCGCTCGATGAGGCGGGACCATGGTGCTTTGATTGAGTTGTCGTCTCGATAGACCATTTTGGAGAGTTCGTCCGCTCGTGTGTTGAGTTCGCGTGGGATCCATTCGACCATCAGGCGAGTCCTCAATGCCATGCACGTTTGAATAATGGCTCTGCATGTTGTGGTGAGGCTGGGGCTTCGCGACCCGCCCTTACGAAGAATGAAAAATACCCCTTGATTATTAGTTCTGGCTAGGACGTGTCGATTGTCTATCCCTTCCGAGAACGTCCGGAGAGCCCATAGCACTCCGTCCATTTCCCGTTGCGTGCTGGAGGCCGTTCTGAGGTGCTCAGGCATGGTCGCGTTTGCCTCGATTCTCTTTTCTGGAAACGTGTCAAGTGTTGCTCCCCAGCTGTGTGCGCTGGCGTCCACATGGATCACTGCATCGTAGCTGCGCGGAACATGGAATGGGGCGCCATTGAAGTTGTCGAATTCTTGCAACCAAAACTCGAGTTCCTCGATGACGGCAGGGACCAATGGCACCTTGCTGTTCCAGGAAGGTGCCTCCTGGATGGTATGCAACAGGTTCTGGCTAAATGCGCGTGCGGTTGCCCCAATGGCGAGTGACATCGATGCGAGCATGCCAGTGACTCTTGCGATGTGGCGGATCAGGACCTTGCGCTTGGCCTTGCCTGCCATGCATAGTTCTTGAATGGTCGAGCGTAACGATGCACGCCGCTCGGGACCGATGGAGAACTGTCCTCGCTTCGTACCCAGTTCAACACCCAGAAAGCGCAGCTGCTGGATAGGCTGCAGATGTGATTTCTTGGAATTGATGACTAATCCTTCCTTGTTGAGGTCCTGCACCACCATCTGACCCGTGGTTCGAGCCTCTGCTTCCGTGTTGCACAAGAACAGGATATCGTCCACATATAGGATGACTCGCACCCCGAGGGCCCGCCAACGACGGGCGAGCTGCTTGATCAGTTGAGTGAAAACGAATGGGGCTGTCGCCAGGCCGAACGGGAGGGACCGAAAGACGTATGAGCGTCCGTCGTATTGGAATCCCAGAAACTTCCAACAGGATGGGTGGATGTCCACATGGTGGTATCCCGATTTGAGGTCGACCGCGAACATCCAATCGCCTATGCGAACAAGCTCCGCCACCCGACTCAATCTCTCGTACTTGAATTTGGGGATGCGCAGATTTTGATTAACCCTTCGGAGGTCCAGAATCAGGCGGCATTTGTCCCGCTTGACTACCACATTTAGTGGGCTTATGCATATCTCTTGGGTTGCGGGGGCGAGAGTAGCCGCGCCACTATCGATGAGCTCGGCTATGGCCTGCTTGGTGAACTTGGAGTGGGATAACGCCCCCGCATGATTGTCTTGCTGAAACGGCATGGGGGGTCCCTCCTTCCATGGCATCCAATAGCCATTCAAAACCACTGAGAATATGAAGCTACTCTCGCACCATGAGCTCCACCACGGAAAAGCCGCGCGCAAGCGCCCGCGCATGGTCGTGACGAGCTTGTCGGTGACCGCGACCTCATACAGGTCATGCTCCGCGATTGATCCGCTATCCGGTGTATCAGTGGACCATGGGGTTTGGAGGCAACATGGGACACTCCTTATAAGCAAGGGTCTGCGGCGGTGTACGTTCCGCGTGACATTCTATCTCTTTCTCTCTTCTCTTTTGAAACCTTGTCCTACACTTGAGACCTTTTGCATGCCTGACAAGTACTCGGGTGTCCCGCCGTGTGCCTAACACTGAGGCGCTCATCGAGCAACTCCTTGTTTGGTTTGCTCGTTCCATTGAACCATCAGACTTGCGCTCATTTCCTCTCTCCTTTTTTTTTTTTTTTTTTTTTTTGTCGCATGACCATTCTTGCCACGCACCAGGTTTGTTGCTTGGCCATCCTTGCTGCCTTCCCTTGCTTGTATGCCATAAAACCTTGCCATGCGGTGTGAGCCTCTGGCATCATTGGACTCTTCAAGTCCCACCCTTTTTTCTTCTTCTTCTTCTTCTTCTTCTTCTTCTTCTTCTTCTTCTTCTTCTTCTTCTTCTTCTTCTTCTTCTTCTTCTTCTTCTTCTTCTTCTTCTTCTTCTTCTTCTTCTTCTTCTTCTTCTTCTTCCTTTCTCTCTTCCTTAATGTGCTCGCGTTCGATCCTGACGGCCGTCCAGTAGAGTTCGCCACCTGGCTCGACGACCTGCAACTGTTCCTCCTGATTGATGCCAAGGACGATGTTTCCCTGTTCGATTAGGTGTCTTGCACTGCCGTTGCTCCTGCTGACACTAAGCCTGCTCTAGACCGCTCCCAGTGGCAGACCCGCGATGCTGCTGCGCGCCTAGCTATTCGCAACCATCTGCCGATCACAGAGCGCATGCATTTTAGCCAGCACAAGACTGCCAAGGCACTGTACAACGCTGTAGTTGCCCGCTAATCTTCCCCGGCCACTGCGGCCCTAGGTCGACTTATGCTACCCTACCTGTTCCCCGACCTGTCCTCGTTTACCACCGCTGAGGACCTCATCTCTCACCTATGCGCTAGTGACACTCGCCTTCGTGCCGCCCTTCCAGCCGAGTTCCTCGCAGAGAACCACCCCCCGATGTACTTTACTCTCTACTTCCTCATCACCCGCCTCCCTGACACTCTTCGCTCAGTCAGGGACCATTTCCTCGCCCTTGACCCCCATTCTCTCACTGTCGACGACCTCGAGAAGCACCTCCTAGCAGCCGAGAAGAACATTCTAGCTATAGGTGCTGCTCGTGGTACTCCCCGCACTCCCCTCTTTGAGGGGTGCTCCCCCTCCCCTCTTACCACCTCCTACGCCTCCGCAGCTGCTGCTGTCGACCTCCTTGGTGCTGAGAAGGTCGCAGCTGCTTCCGCTCCGAGTGGGAAGCGCAGCGGTTTCAAGGGAGGCAAGGGTGGCAGGGGTGGCGGACGTGGCGGTGGAGGGGGCGGTGGTGGAGGCGGCGGGGGCGGTGGGGGTGGTGGCGGTGGTCGTGGGGGTGGAGGTAGTGGTGGGGAAGGTGGTGGTGCCGGGAGCGGTGGCGGTGGCAGCGGCGGTGGTGGCGGAGGTGGGAGTGGTGGTGGCGGCAGTGGTGGGGGCTTGGGTGACGCCGGTGGTGGCCAGGGACAGCAGCAGCGTCAGCGCCAGACCCCTACTTCCCAGCAGTTTCTTGACTGGTATGCCGGGCGTGGGGCGTCTGGGGGTCCTGGTCGCTGCCCCTATATCATTCGCACAGGTCCCCGCGCTGGTCGCCAGTGCACAGGGTTTCACACTGAGTACCGCTGCTTCGCTCGGCTTAGCGACGCCTGGCGCGTCAAGTTTCCTGATGCTACTGAGTTCCCCAACTGGGAGGACCTGCTTAGGCGTGATGTACCTATCTTTGATCTTGACTATGAGACTATTCTTGCTACCATGTATGCATTGACTGTTAGTGCTGAGGGTGACTGCTACTTGTGTGTGCCGCCTGACCCCGGTATAGCCCTAGGTATAGCGCCTGTGGCACTAGGTGCTTGTGAGTCTGTTCCCCCTGGTACTACGTCCGCACAGGCCTTGCACACCTTCACACTTGACTCCGGTGCTTCCCGCTGTTTCTTTCGCGACAGCACCGCAGTCACTCCCCTCCCTACACCTGTTCCTGTCTCACTGGCTGACCCCTCTGGGGGCCCAGTGCTTGCACGGTCTTCCACTGTGCTTCCGTGTCCGACGGTCTCGTCTGGTGAGCTGTTTGGTCTCCACCTCCCCTCGTTCTCTACGAACTTGGTGAGCAACGCCGACCTTCAGGATCACTGGGTTGACACCTTTACTCCTGGAGGACAGCGTGTGGCGATCTGCACGTGCTCCCGGACCGGCCGTCACCTGGCCACGTTCACACGTGCGCCTGGGTCCAGTCTGTACACCCTCACCACTCCGTCGCGCTCCACCCCTTTGTCTCCCCAGCTGTACGCGTCTGCTCAGGTAGCTACCCAGTGTGAGTGTCGCCGGCTGTCGCACCACACTCTCGTGTGGCACCACCGCCTTGGTCACCCCTCACTGCCTCGCCTTCGTAGCATGCACTCTCGCTTCCTGGTCTCTGGCCTTCCCAGGTCTCTGCTTGCCCTCCCTCCCTCGCTTGCGCCGCCCTTCTGTGCGGAGCACGGCATCCACCAGACGTTCACGCTTCCGGCCTCTCCGCAACAGAATGGGATTGCTGAGCGCCGCATTGGCTTAGTCATGGAGGTCGCTCGTACCTCCATGATCCATGCGGCTGCCCCCCATTTACTGTGGCCGTTTGCGGTCCGGTACGCCACGCATCAGCTCAACCTCTGGCCCCGTGTCTCCTTGCCGGAGACCTCGCCCATACTGCTGCGGACAGGGAAGGTTAGCGATGCGTCGCGTTTCCGGGTTTGTGGTGCTCGTGCCTTTGTCCGCGATACCACCGCAGACAAGCTCTCCGCTCGCGCCATTCCCTGCGTCTTCCTTGGCTTTGTCCCTGACGTGCCTGGCAAGCAGTTTTACGACCCCACCTCGCGCCATGTCTTTCCATCTCAGGACGTCACCTTTGACGAGTCCGTCCCCTTTTACCGTCTCTTTCCCTACCGCACTGCCCCTTGCCCCTCCCCGCCGCTCTTTCTCACCCCTGGTCCTCCCCAGGTACACCCCCTCCCCGCGCCAGTTCCTGCTCCTTTAGGTTTTTCTTAGGTAGACCCTCCCGTGCCTGCGCCTGCTGAGGTCACTGGTGACTCAGGTCCTGCTGGGGGGTGGTGCTGTCTTTTGGGGTGCTGGGCCTGGGGGTGCGGAGCTTGGGGGTGCTGAGCCGGGGGGTGCGGAGCTTGGGGGTGCTGAGCCTGGGGGTGTGGAGCCTGCGCGTGAGGACCCAGGAGGTACTGAGCCGGGGGGTGCGGAGTCTGGGGGCGTTGAGCCTGAGCGTGAGGAGCCTGGAGGTGCAGAGCCTGCACGTGAGGAGCCTGGAGGTCCTGAGCCTTGGGGTGCTGTGTCTGGAGGTGCTGAGCTCGGGCGTGAGGAGCCTGGGGGTACTGAGTCTAGGGGTGCGACGCCTGAGGGTTCTGAGTCTGCTGCTGCGCGGTCTCCTTGGAGTAGCCACCTTCATCCGCGTGTGCCTCTCACCTCACAGCAGCTGCACGACTGGTACGGTCCCCGTCAGGGTCGCGCTTCTGGAGCTCGGGGCTCTGCTGCTGGAGGTACTTCTGCTGACGTCACTGGAGCTGGGTGTGGTGCTGGTCCTTTGTCTACTGGAGGTGCTGGAGTCGTTGGTCCCGGAGGTGCTCGTACTGGAGGTACTGGAGCTGCTGGGGCTGGAGGTACTGTGTCTGAGGGTGCTACTGCTGGAGACCCTGGGTCTGGGGGTGCTGCTGCTGGAGGCACTGAGGCTGGAGACCATGGACATGTAGGTGCCGGTTCTGGGGGTGCTGCACCTGGTGGAGCTGGTCCTGGAGGAGTTGGCGCTGAGGGTTCTGGAGCCGCTGGAGGTGCTGGAGCTGCTGAGGGTACTGGAGCTGCTAGAGGTGCTGGAGCTGCTGGTGCTGGTGGCACTGCACAGCTGCGCCTGTTCTTCGCTCCGCCGTCTCCGTCATCTCAGCCACCGCCGGACTATGCGCTTCGCCAGGTTCTCAGTCTCCCTTCGTCTACTGGTCTTCCGTTACACCCTGGCTCGCCGCTGCCTGCTCCTTCTCCTTACACTGAGCAGACAGGGGGCCTTGCTGAGCATCGTGAGCCTGCGTCACGTCCTGTCTCGCCTGTCCGTTCTGGTCGTTCCGGTCGTCGTGTTCCTCGTCCGCGTCAGCCGGCTGTCCCCGGCCTCCCTTGTAGTCCATCGTCCTTCCTCTCCTCCGCAGCGTGATCCTCTGCCTTCTCCCCCTGCGTCCTCTCTGCCTGACGTTGCAGACCCTGAGTCTGACCAGTTTCGTACTGAGCACCCTACTGTCACTCGTCTGTTAGCCATTGTGGTCACTGACCCGTCGTTTGAGTCCACTGCTGCGTCTGCCCTAGTCGCTGAGCTTGTCGACTTTGCTGCTGCCTGTCATCTAGACTACGCTGCTAGTCTTGTTGCTGAGTCTAAGTCTGTCTGTCCTCCGTCCGTCGGGGGTGAGTGTGCCCTTAGCACGGACGTCCTTGAGGACAGGCACGAGGACCTTGGGTGTCTTGCGGCCACTGCGCCTCATCTCGTGGCCATGCTGCTTGCCCCTGAGGGAGACCCGGATGCACCAGACATCCCGACCCCGCGCTCTTACGCTGAGGCGATCGCGGGTGAGTACTCTTCTCAGTGGCAGACAGCCATGGACGCAGAGATGGCATCCTGGAAGTCCACAGGCACCTACGTCGATGAGGTTCCCCCTCCCAGGGCAAACATCGTCGACGGCTTGTGGATTTTCAGGGTGAAGCGGCCGCCAGGTTCTCCGCCTGTCTTCAAGGCTCATTACGTTGCTCGAGGCTTCAGTCAGCGAGAGGGAGTTGACTTCTTCCAGACCTTCTCTCCCACCCCGAAGATGACCACTCTTCGGGTGCTGCTGCACGTTGCCGCTCAGCGTGACTACGAGCTTCATTCTCTTGACTCAGCACAGCTTTCTTACAGGGCAGCCTGGACGAGGAGATCTGGCTGCGCCGCCCGCCTGGCTTCACTGGGTCGTTCCCTCCTGGAACCCAGTGGAGCCTCCGGCGGCCGGTCTACGGTCTCCGCCAGGCGCCACGTGAATAGCACTACACACTGAGGACGACACTTGCGGCTCTTGGGTTTGCTCCTTCGACTGCTGACCCGTCGCTATTTCTGCACACCGACACTTCGCTGCCGCCGTTCTACATCCTCGTGTACGTCGACGACTTGGTCTTTGCCACTGCTGATACTGAGGTTCTCTCCCTTGTGAAGTTGGAGCTGCAGAAGAGACACACGTGCACAGACCTGGGTGAGCTGCGCAGTTACCTTGGCTGATCACCCGGGACAGAGCACGCCGCACCATCACACTGACTCAGTCACACATGGTGCAGCAGGTCCTTCAGCGCTTCGGCTTCACCTGGTCCTCGCCACAGGCCACTCCTCTGGCTACAGGTCACTCGCTCTCAGCTCCACCTTCGGACGAGTCCGTAGAGCCGAGTGGTCCTTACCCAGAGCTAGTTGGCTGCCTCATGTACCTGATGACTTGCACTCGTCCTGACCTTGCATACCCTCTTGGCCTTCTGGCTCGCTACGTGGCTCCTGGTCGGCACCGAAAGGTGCACATGGATGCTGCTAAGAGGGTACTGCGCTACTTGTGCAGTACATCAGGCATGGGGCTCGTGCTTGGAGGGAGGAGCTCAGTTGTTCTCACTGGGCACTCAGACGCTTCTTGGGTTGACGACCAGGCTACTCAGCGGTCGTCACAGGGTTACACCTTCAGCCTTGGCTCTGGTTCAGTTTCTTGGCGTTCTACACGCTCGTCTTCAGTTCTCAGCTCCAGTTGTGAGGCTGAGATCTACGCCACAGCCATGGCTGCACATGAGTTACGCTGGCTCACCTACCTGCTGACCGACTTGGGAGAGGCGCCTCGTTCTCCTCCAGTTCTGTACGCCGACAACAAGGCCATGCTGGCCTTGTGTCAGGAGCACAGACTGGAGCACAGAATGAAGCACATCGCTCTGCGTTGCTTCCTGGCTCGAGAGTTGCAGCAGTGGGGTCAGCTTCGTCTTGCTCACGTGGCCACTCGGGCCAACACTGCTGATATATTCACCAAGGCACTTCCGTCTGGTGATCATCAGCGCTTTTGTACCTTGTTGGGCCTTGTGCCTACGTTTCCATACTTGTTGTGGACTTTGCTTGTACTGTGATCTATATATATATATGCCTGCTTGCTTGCTTTTGCTAGGTAGTGATCACTGTACGGTTGCTGTTCCATATATACCTCTGCATGTGAACTGGCCTTGTGGCCTTTTGCCTGTGCTTGGAGTGTGTGGTGACGTTGTGATCCACCCTGAGCTGCTTTGCTTCTCTTGACTGGTCTTGTGACCCCTTGTTCTCCCCCACTTTGCCTATGGGGGTGTGTCAAACATATCTATGTATGTTATAATTCTGGGTAGGCTGTAGTGGGGTAGACTATTTGGGGTACAAACCCTTAGGGTTCTCCCTTGTACCAAAATCACTCGACATTCTAGTCACCTTTCCATGCCTAAGTTTCTAAGAGTTATCATCGTTGGGGCAGCGGGTATTCGCTGTTTCAACGGCCCCATCAATCTCGGTTGCTACTACATTGATACAGTCTAACATCTCTTTAAGCATCCGCAACACATTTCATACCGTGTTCATCTGTACAAATGCATTCGCTCATGTTGATGCCATGCTCGATTGTACCATCCGCCATATTAATCGACGATGCTGGGACGGTCGGAACAAAATCATGGTTTCAACATGATACGTATTGGTTTCACTTTTAGGATCTCATTCATGAGTGATTTTTAGGTATTTGAGGCATTCTATTGAATAAGGTGCAAAATGTCAGAACTAGCAGGTAGAAACAGTAATGAGAAAAGGAGTGATTGCACTAGCAGCAGTTGAGATACATATAGGAAACCCTAATTGGGTTGTACTCGCTATAGAGTACCCCACTGCAGGCTAGACAATTATAACATTCTGACACACCCCCATAGCCAAAGTGGTGTGTAATCAGCACAATAAGCAAGCAGAGCAATAGTTCACAAAAAATTAGCAAAGCTAGAGGCTATCACAGAGGGCAAGTGATGTGAGGATCTAGGATCGAGCTCAGAAAAGAGAATGTGAATTGAATTGAATGATCACCTGGGTACAACACGAGGCTATATATAGGCTCGACACAAGGCCCCGTAACCAGGTGTTACGCGAAGGTTCCGCGGGTCGCGAAGCGTCCCGAACAGATCCTTCCCGAATTCGGTAGAAGGCAATTCGGTGGCAACCGAAAAGCCAGAATTCGGTGCACGCAACCTAGCTCGGTGCTATAACTATAACAAAATATAGGAAAGCACCTAGCCTAGGAAATCAAGCAATTCAAGCATGCATATAATTATCCTTCGCTAGAAATAGCATAATAAAGTAAAGGCAAGCAAGCATAGCTGGCATAAGCCGTCGTACTCTCACACGTCCCCCCCTCAAAGCTGGGTGGCGTGAGATACACCCTGCTTGACAAGATAGTCCTTGAGAGCACGGCGTGCGTTGCCCATATCAGCTTCTGCAACCCAACTGTCCTCAGTGGGGTCGTATCCCTTCCAGCGTATCAGGAACTCGAGGGTCTTGCCGCCGCGGCGCCGATGAGAGAGAACGCGCTCAATCTCGTACTCGGGTTCATCCTGCACAAGAACAGGTGGAGGTGGCGGTAGCTGCCGTCCCTGGAACTGTTGGTTGGGGTCCTTGTAGGGTTTCAGTAGCTGCACATGGAACGCATTGTGAAGCTTCCACGTATCTGGTAAGCGCAAGCGGAATGTAACTGGTGTCACCTGTGCCTCCACGAGAAATGGACCACAGAAGCGAGGCCGGAGTTTGGATGGGAGGTGAGACAGGTTCAAGTTGCGCGTGTCAAGAAGCACCTGATCTCCGACTGCTACTGAGTGATCTCGTCGCTGACGATCGGCATACTGCTTCTGGGAGTTCTGCATCGTGGTGAGACGTCGCTGAGTCTTCTCCCATAGCTGCTGCATGGTGGTGACGAAGTCATGTGCGGCTTGGACGTGTGCCGGTGTAGTTGGCTGCTGTGGGGTGAGTGGTTCCCGTCCGTAACACAGGAAGAAAGGAGTTTTCCCTGTGGCCACATGTGACGCGTTGTTGTAAGCGAACTCTAGGGTCGGTAACTGTGTGTCCCAGTGGCTGACGACGTCTTTGCAAGCTGCGCGCAGTAACTGTTCAACCACCTGATTGAGTCGCTCGGACTGTCCGTCAGTCTGTGGGTGGTATGCTGAGGACATCGCAAGTTTAGTCCCCAATAATCCCATGAGCTCCTTCCAGAACTTACTCGTGAATTTGGGGTCTCTGTCTGAGATGAGTATAGCGGGGATGCCGTGGATGGTGATGATGCGGTCAAAGAAGAGGCGAGCAGTTGCTTCAGCTGTGGCGGTGGCGTTGGTCGGTATGAAGTGACCCATTTTGGAGAACTTATCGATGACTACGAGGATGGAATCATGTCCCCGTGAGGTCGAGGGAAGTCCTGTGATGAAGTCGAGACTAACGACCTGCCATGGCTGCTCCGGTACGGGTAGAGGCTGAAGTAACCCTGCTTTTTTCTGTTTGCTGCTCTTCATCCGCTGGCACGTGTCGCAGGAGGTGACGAACTGCTGCACGTCTGCTGCCATCCGAGGCTAGTAGTAATACTTCGCTATTCCCGCTAACGTCTTGTTGCTCCCGAAATGTCCCGCGTATGGTACGTCGTGAAACTCCTCCAATAGGATCTGCCGTAGCGGGGCGTAATTCGGTACCCAAATCTTTCCTGAACCCTTCCTTACCGCTAGGTCTTTCTCCCACTGTAACAGCTTCTGGTTGTGTGCTGTAGTGATCTCTGCGTCCACGGAGTACCCATGTTGGAATAGACCCTTGAGCAGAGGGTTCATCCCGTCGAGCTGGATGCCTGCTACATGTCCGGGGCGGCTCAACGCGTCTGCCTTGTTGTGTAGCCCGGGCTTGTAGACGATGTCGTAGTGGAAGTGAGTTTCCAGGAAGTCCACCCACCGCACCTGTCGTCGTGAGAGCGTCGGCTGCGACTTCAGGTATTTGAGACTGCAGTAGTCAGTATAGACTGTAGTCTTGGCTCCCTCTAGGTAACACCTCCACGCCTTGAAGGCTATGACTATCGCTAAGGCTTCCTTGTCGTGAATGGGGTAGTTTAGTTCTGCTCCGTGTAGCGTCTTACTGAGGTAGGCGATGGGCTGTAACCCGCGTCCGTGATCCTGCATTAGTACTGCTCCGACTGCCTGGTCACTAGCATCTGCTTCAACCACGTAGTCCTTCTCGGGGTCCGGTAGGATGAGTACTGGTGCTGTGGTCAGTGCTATCTGTAACCGCTCCATGGCTTGCTGATGAGGAGTATCCCATTTGTAGGGCGTATCCTTTTTCAGTAGATCGGTCAGTGGCGCTGCTATCTTAGCATACTGCGGCACGAACCTGTTGTAGTAGTTGGTGAAGCCTAGGAACTGCTGCAACTCCTTCACGTTCTCCGGAACTTTCCACTTTTTAACGGCTTTGATCTTCCGCGGGTCCACGTGTACGCCCTCGGCACTCACCATGTGCCCGAGAAACTGCACCTTCTTCAGGGCGAAGTCGCTCTTCGACAACTTCACGTAGAACTTGTTTTTCCGCAGGATCTCGAACACCTTCCGCAGATGCTCCACGTGCTCCTTCATGTTCTTGGAGTAGATGAGGATATCGTCCAGGTACACCACTACACACTCGTCCAGCAGGGGCCGTAGAATATGGTTCATTTCCGCCTGGAACGTTGCTGGTGCGTTGCAGAGTCCGAACGGCATCACCAAGTATTCGTAGGAGACGTATCGAGTACGGAACGCCGTCTTGTGGATCGAGTTGTCCGCCATCTTGATCTGCCAGTATCCCGACCGTAGGTCCAGCTTCGAGAAGACTGTTGCACCACGCAGTTGGTCCAGTAAGTCGTCGATGCGCGGTATGGGGTATTTGTTTTTAATTGTCTGTTTGTTCGGTCGGACTTAGTCGGTATGGTGCACGTGAGACGGGTTTCGCACCTGGTTCCTCCACGATCTCGTGCTCGTGGGTGCGTGCTGGAGGTACGCCTGCAGGTAGGTCGTCGGGCATTATATCCTTGTACTGCTCCAAGACCTCCTTTACTGCTGCAGGGAGCTCGGAACTCGGCTTCTTCTCCTCTGTTGCTGCCATGACCAGTGCTAGGTAACCCGTGTTACTCTCGTTCACCGTCTGTTCGAACCGTGCCAATGTCGTTTCAGGTACGTCCCCTGTATCCGTCCAGCTTTGCAGTGCTATCCGCTTCCCGTTGTTGTAGATGCACACCTTGCTGTTGACCCAATCGATCTCGGGGTTGAACCGCTTCAGAAAATCTCGCCCCAAGATAAAATCTAACCCTTTGATGTTGGTGACTGGTAGCTTCGGCTTCCACCTCAACGCACCTATATGCAGCTGCAGTGATGTTTCGCCGTGGATAGGAAGTTTCGTACCGTCCACCATGGTTGCTGAAAACTGAGTCTCCTCCGCCTTCTCTCCAATTTTCTCCAATGTTCCACGGTCACACACCGAGTGAGATGCGCCGCTGTCCACCAGTGCCTGGAGGCGTCGCCCATTGCATAACACCTCGAGGAGTAGTGGTTTCTGCTGCGCTGAGTAGCCAAAGAGGGTCTCATTAATAGGATCATAGGGTACATCAAACTTAATACCTTCCCTATTTCCTATACCCGACTCAGCACTTTCCAACTTCACCTGGGGGGTAGGAGGATTTTTCCGAGGCTTGTATAATTTCTCCTGAGCCTGGATGTCTCCTCTAAGCCTTGGCAGCTGTGTAGGCTTCACCTGTGGGCAACGGGGAGCCTTAACACTGTTCTGCGGGGAGAGAATATTAACTCCACGGAACGCACGACCCTTTTCTACGCTCCGTAAAACTTTGCCCAACTTCTCAGGTACCTGAATAATTTCTAAAGGCTTTTTCTTGGCCTCTAAACCTCCCCTGAATTTTTCAAAGGCTTGAAAACCACGAGAAGCAATATTCTTCGTTAGAGTATCTTTATAGGATACTTTTAACGAATTCTTACTTTCGTGGGTGTTCGGCTGGAGTTTCCCGGTCGGTGCAGAGTCTTTTTTCGCGGAGCCTCCATTCGCCTCGGCGATTTCCCCTGATGCCGGCCGGTCGTGACGTTTTAGATTCGCGCCATCATTTTCTCATTTTTTCACCCGCTGCGAAGTTGCCACGTCGTCTCCTTTTCCTGCTTTTCGGATCTTTACGCGATCGCCAGGTCGATCCGCGGCTACTGGCGATTCCCGTTTTTTTACTTCGGGGGTGCTCCACTGTTTCCGTCCCGGAGTGCCGCACGTGCTTTCTTCATTCTGTAGCACGACAAAAACTGATGCCCTGTTGCGCCGCAAAATTCGCATTTTGTCGGCTGCTGCTTCGCGTCGTATTTGTCGATATCCATCGGTTCGGCGAACGTGGGGGGTGCCGATCGCTCCGTGCCGAATGTACGGTTCGGCGTGAAGCGTCGTGTTTCGGGTTGACCTCGAGTCAGCGCGTCGTATCGCTCGGCAGCACGCACGATGTCCCTGTAGCTGTTGTAATTCGCCGTAATCACCTGCCGCCGAATCTCCATTTTTAACCCTTCGGTGTACGCCTGGATTTTTTCGCCTTCGGTCAGGTCGGTGATGCGGTTGAACAGTAACTCCATCTGCTGTGTGTACTGTGCTACACTACTGTATTGCTTGTGTCGGTGTATCTGCTGCCGCGCCATGTAGGTCGTATTAATTGGTTTGAAACGCTCGATTAAATCTGCCCGAAACTGCTGCCACGTTTTCTCCCCGCGGGCTACGTCAGTATAGTAAATCCATTCGAGAGCCGGTCCACGTAACAGTGTCGCTGCGAGCCGAATCCTTGCTGCGTCGTGTTGCGGGGTCGAACAGCCAATGGCCTAGAAATAAATTTCGAGGGTGGCCACGAATCGCCGGACGTCGGATCCCTTCGCGCTTGGATCGAACGCCTTCGGGAGCCTCGGTCGTGCTGCTTCTAGGTTCGGCGACAGTGGTGCCATTGGTCCGTGAAATGTCGGTGTTGCCACTGCTGCTGGAGTTGTCGGTGCTGCCGTCGCTGCGGTCGCTGCTGCTGCGGTGGCGAACCCTGGTTGGCTTGTCAGAAAAGCCTCGAGTCGACGAAGCGTCGCCTGCGTCTGCTCCATGTCGGTGCGGAGGCTCGCGATGTCGCTCGTAGTCGCGTAGTTGTCGCCTTGGCCCTCCATGCCTGACATCAACGCGTCCGAAAAACCGAATCGAGGGGGAGCGAAAAACACGGAACCGGTTTTACGTACCCGAAATCGATGTTTAACTGCGTCGCCCCCGCGGTTTTTTGAAGACTGGTTTTTAGCGGTCGAAAGAACTTCGCGTGTAAACGGGCTCTGATTACCAAGTGTGAGGATCTAGGATCGAGCTCAGAAAAGAGAATGTGAATTGAATTGAATGATCACCTGGGTACAACACGAGGCTATATATAGGCTCGACACAAGGCCCCGTAACCAGGTGTTACGCGAAGGTTCCGCGGGTCGCGAAGCGTCCCGAACAGATCCTTCCCGAATTCGGTAGAAGGCAATTCGGTGGCAACCGAAAAGCCAGAATTCGGTGCACGCAACCTAGCTCGGTGCTATAACTAAAACAAAATATAGGAAAGCACCTAGCCTAGGAAATCAAGCAATTCATGCATGCATATAATTATCCTATGCTAGAAATAGCATAATAAAGTAAAGGCAAGCAAGCATAGCTGGCATAAGCCGTCGTACTGTCACAAGTGAGGAGGAGGAGGGACTGTGAGGGGAGAGAAGATTGGAGACGACGGTAGAAGCTGCAGACACACGGGCAACAGGAGCGCGCACACAGTGGCTACCGGGACAGCGCCCCGGACTACTGGAGTAACTGGCTCGGCGGCTATGAGGAGCGGCAAGAGCAACGGACCCACGGGCGACAGGCACAGCAGGCTCTCTGGGCTACCGAGAGCACGACGGCTCCGGACTACTGGCGCTGCAGGCGACACGACGGCAGCCTCCACACAACCTCCCCGACCGTCCCACACCCCTCTCACACACCCCCTGCTGAAACCCTAGCTCCACTCCCACGGCACCCCCCTTAAACCCTAAACCCTCGGCTCCCACATACCCACCCCCCTCAGCGACAGCTGCAGCAGTGGGAGACGGAGGAGGAGGAGGAGGAGCTGCAGGTTACCCACACCGGTCACCCCCATGCCCGCCACCCCCAAACCCTAACGCAGGCAGGAGCGCGGGAAGCAGCAGGGGCGGTTCACGGAGGGAAAGGGAGGCGGCGGGGGGGTCTCCTGGGCGCCACGAAGGAGCAGGGCGCGGGCCCCCCGAGGGCGCCACGGCGGGTGACGGGAGGGGGGCCGCGCACGGGCCCCCGAGGGCGGCTCGACGGGCGACGGGAGGGGCCGCGCGCGGGCCCCCAAGGCGCCGCGACGAGGCGACGGGAGGGGCCGCGCGCGGGCCCCCAAGGCGCCGCGACGAGGCGACGGGAGGGGGCGGCGCGCGGGCCCCCAAGGTGCCGCGACGAGGCGACGGGAGGGGGGGGGGACGCGCGGGCCCCCAAGGCGCCGCGACGAGGCGACGGGAGGGGCCGGCGCGCGGGGCCCCAGGGCGCCGCGACGAGGCGACGGGAGGAGGACGACGGGGGGCAGCGCGCAGGTCCCCGGGGGCGCCACGACGGGCAGGAAACCGCCGCGCGCCTCGGGGCGCACAGCGGGCAGAGAACCGCCGCACGCCCCGAGCGCACGGCGGGATGAAAAACGTCACGCGCTCCGAGCGCGCGGCAGGAAGATAGGGTCGCGCACCCGGGGCGCACGATAGCAGTAGAGCAGCGGAAGCATCGGGCGGGGCCCACCCACAGGATCGACCCAGGAGGGTCGACCTGCTCTGATACCATGTCAGAACTAGTAGGTAGAAACAGTAATGAGAAAAGGAGTGATTGCACTAGCAGCAGTTGAGATACATATAGGAAACTCTAATTGGGTTGTACTCGCTATAGAGTAAACCACCGCAGGCTAGACAATTATAACATTCTGACACAAAAAAGTTCAAGCGGGTGCCTCAAAGAGTGTTTTTAAAAAATCACCCTTGAAAGGATACTCCCAAAAAGTGAAACCAATTATGTAGGGTTGCTACGCAACCCAAAAAATGGACACAGGATAATGTTGTTGTTGTTGCTGTTTTTTTTTTCCCCCTCTCTTCAGACTGATACGGTGCCACCTCTAAAGACTATTTGGCGGAGGGTTCACTGAACGCAACAAGACGTTTCGTCGAAGGCAGTACTGCCTCATCTCCCGCGCTAGTTGGCGGTGCTCCAGCAACAATTTTTGGTTTTTGTCAGGAATCCAACCGTTTTAGCCATTCAGATCCTGGGGTTTGAGATTGGCGAACTACGATGGCAAGCCTCGTCGTTACCTATGGTTACTGGTCAATTGGAATTCCGCGAATTTCGTTTCGAGGCGGGTGGCTAACCGACAATCTGCACAATTGAAGGCACGCACCGCCGGGTCCGATCCGCATTTGGTCGGCTGACGAGAGGAACGATGGATGGATCAAAGTTGAGAGAGGGTTGGTTGTCTTCGGTGCCTTCGATTGAAGCCCAAGAAGAAAACGTTACAGCACCGTAAAAGGGTCTTTCTTTGAAGCACGGGCGAAACCCCTCTCCCTGACACCCAGACCAAGCCATCACAAACAACGCCTGCTGGCGTACGTGTACCCCAATCGAGCGCGCCCGCTGCGCGCAGTATTCGGTTCGGTGTACAGTATCCAGGTTTTGAGGTCCAGTCAAGGGTAGGGCATGAAATGTGCAAACCGCGACCCACGCTCAGCTGCCTGCTGATAACAATCCACTCTGCTTCAATTTGTAGCTTATATCCTCCCCCCTCAGTTCGTTTGCCCACCCACCGTAGAATCTGTCCAAAAGCTGAGGACCTTGGCCTGTTGTCTCCTAACATTCTCGGACCTCACTTCGTTCCAGTAAAATTTTCACCAATGGCTCGCCACTTTCTAGCCCTTCCGCGACTTCTTCCTCTTACACTTGCTCTGGCGTCCGCGCTCCTTGCCACGACGCCACCAACGTGTGCTATATCGAAACTGGAGATGCTGAATGAGATGGTCGTTTTTAGCGAGGACGAACCCTTCCTGTTTGAGAACATGGACGAGAGACTCTCCGCAGCTGCTCTATCCGAGAATCCTGATTGGCTACGCGATGGCGAAAGCACTCATCTTGTTGTAAGCTCGCCTGTGGTACCGAATGGAGAGGTGGAGTCACAGGCTGCCGTACGCGAAGCGTTGGAAAGCCCGTCGTATGTCGTCGGCGTTGCGCACGGCGACAGTGCAGCAGGGAAGATCCTGTCGCAAACAGACGGCAGCCGTCACTTGAGAGGCAGCGGGGATATGTTCTCATCGCAAAGTCGTTGATGAAAGAGGCGACGTTACTGTCTTCCAGATCGGAGCACAAAAGAGTCTTCCCTACATTGCAAAGCTTGCGTCCGGTTCAACCTAAACCGGTTTAGAGAACAGACACCACTCACGCGCAACCTACATGTCGACGGCTGGCACCGCGCAGCAGCCTTGTTACGAGTCATGGTATCCCCTTGCCTCTGTGAGCGACTCTCGCGCTGACGAGGCGACGGCGAGCGTGGTGAACACGAGGAAGTCTTCTCCGTAAATCGTGCGTCGATCTCGAGGAGCGACCTTGAGCCTCGCTCAACAACACATATCGCGTTTCTGTTAACGCGGCGCACAGAAGCACAGAACTGAGTGAAGAATCTCTTTGAATACGGTTATGATACATGTTCTTCTGTGCGGCTCCCTGCAGACGAGGTACTTTAAGTAGGTTTCTCGTAGGCCTGAATAGTATGATAGCCTAGCTCGGCTGCAAGCGGTTGACTTTATCCCTTGTAATTTTGTCTGCGAAGTGTTGGCTCCTCGCCATACTCTTTGAGAACCAGCCTCCTAGTGTTTGTTGAGTAGATTGAGCGTTAAAAGTGGTAACCAAAAATATATTTCCCTCAGCAGCAGGTTATGTTGCTGCATAGCTGGTTGGAGGTCTTAGCTGAGTTGTATAATAGATAGCATGCATGCACCAATGATTGTCTAAGGTAATGAAGTTAGTGGGAAAATGCAATTTAAGCTTGATTTGCCTGGTACGGTTCTTGTATGTTCATCGTGGTCTAATGTGTTGTGTCACAGTGTACTACGATGCAATGAAAAACAGTATTACACCGTATGGATCCGTCCTGAGAATGATAAATGGTATGGCTCGAGCAGTTGTGAAGGCATTAGTTCCCGCAATTTGTTGTCTAAACAAAAATTTGCTGAAATGTAAGCAAGTTATCAGCAGCTGTACGGTGTTATGAATGAACTTGCAGAGTGCGCAGAATAACGAATAACGAGAATGTTGAATACTGAATGACGATGGAATGAAGGCGACGGTAGGGGAAACCCTAGCTAGGCGAAGAGGTCGGGCGAGGATGGCTCGAAAAGTGTTGCGATTGGTGCGGGGGCGAGTTGTTGCGGGAAGGTTGGCCGAACCATCTGACACGTGGCCCTCGGGTGGTACTCGTTAAAAAGTGGGAACAGTAAAAAATCGCAGTTCCTTACATACTGTAAGTTCTGTACTTTTTTCGTGAAGTGGTAACCACTTCTCGGTATTTCTGGTTGGGGAGACTCTCCGCCACCCGCAAACCCCCTAATTCCGCTCCGCCCACCCACCGTACCAAAACAGATTAGGTAACATCGAGATCTCCTTTCCTAAGATCTTCTGGCCTTGGTCTCTGTTTAGCCAAACTGCGTGGCTGGGCTACATACACATGCATATGTGAGCTGACCGTCGTCCTTGATCAATCTGGCTGCGTTTCATTCTCTCGTTTTCGCGGTTTTCCATTTGCACTGAGGGTACACAAGAATTCGTTCGACCCCTGGTGCCGCCATGGGGGATTTTTTGCGGAAAGACTTGGCTGGCCCACCAGGACGCACTAAGGCTCAGAATCGTGCGACCGTTCAACAACTTAAGCTGGTACAATCCCTTGTTTCTCTTGGCTTCTCAATGGTTTTGTTTGTTTCTCTGTTTGTTAGTTCATTTGGTGGTTTTTGTTTCCCGTGTTCTTGTTTTGCTTTTACCAAGATATGCTATTCTTATCCCCTCTTCTCTCTCTCTCTCTCTCTTCCCCCCCCCCCCCCCCCCCCCCCCATCTCTCTCTCTCTCTCTCTCTCTCTCTCTCTCTCTCTCTCTCTCTCTCTCTCTCTCTCTCTCTCTCTCTCTCTCTCTCTCTCTCTCTCTCTCTCCCTCCCTCCCTCCCCCGCTCTATCTCTCTCTTGCTCATTTTCCAGATCGGTCAAAGCCATCCGACTGGCCTTACGCCAAGCCTTCTGAAGCTGTTCGAGCCGCGGCCTTCCTTGGAGTTCAAGGCTCCACTGGAGAAGCGGAAGATGCCGGAGCTAACGGGTGAGTCCTCTAGCCATAGCCTGCGCTTAGCTCCTGATGAAAAATATACAGTATCCCACACTTGTGTTTGCGTGTAATTCGTTGCAACTCGCCTTGTCGCTTTCCCGTTCCTGATTCGCGTGTTCCATCCTCCACCCGTGGTGTCTTCAGGCCTTGCGCAGTTTGTGGACCAGTTCGCGGAGCAGAACGAGACGGAGTACGGCCCGCCTACCACCAAAGGAGAGACCAGAGTGCGTAGCTCCTAACTCACATCCATCTTTCTTGCGGTTGGAGTCGCATCCTGCTCATCACCCCTCTTCGTCGTTCAGGCGACGCTCGGATATACTGTCCACGTTGCACGATCTCGATCGTACCCTTGCGTGGGGCCACTAGTTAGTACCTGACTCTTCAAGTGTTGGTCTCGGATTGTATCTTGACGTTGATGGCTCATCGTGGCGGGGGTGATACTCTGTCGGCCGGGGCGGGATTGTTGTCTTGGAGTTTTATGACGTGAGGGAATGAGGGGGGTTGGGGACTGGTGGGGCGTGGGGGGAGGGTTGGAGGTGTGAGTATGACTGGGGGGTTGGAGGTGTGAGTATGACTGGGGGGTTGGAGGTGTGAGTATGACTGGGGAAAATGTTACGGAGGGAGTGTGTGTGTGATGGAGTGTGTGCATGCGTGCGTGCTTGTATGTGTGCGTGTGCGTGCGTGCAGGAAGAGAAGAAGCAGCGGATTCGCGCGGCGAAGCTGGAGAAGGGCCGCAAGCAGGTCGAGGAGGCACTCGCCGAGTGTAAGCGCATGCATTGCTTTCTGCTTACAGCCGATTCTCTATCTTCTTCCTCCGTCCTTGCAGCCAACTCCCTCGCAGGCTTTAAATTTCAAGTTGTTTTTTTAACGTTCCCTCCGTGGTTACAGCCAACTCTTTCGCAGGCTGTCGCTGTCGTTGTCATCATCTCACCTCGGTTCCTATGTGCGTCCCACCTTTCCGCGTCTTCTCCAGACAACCCGGCTGCCGACCCCAACATTGAGGGCGACCCTTACAAAACCCTTTTCGTGGCTCGTGTCGTAAGTATTGCCCCGCTTTCGCTTCTTCTCCCGTGCTATCTCCATCTCCTGCTTCTCGTTTCCCCTCCATCCCTCATCTCCGCCTGCTTGCGATCCCGTCACATACGACCTGGTCCCGTACTTCATCGTCAGCTCCCAGCACTCTTTGCGTCTCATTCGTTTGATGTACGCCTTACGATGTGTTTGTTCTTTCTGTGATTTCCGTCCCATTTCCCGACCCCTGCCGGTTCCCACCAGAGCTACGAAACCACGGAAACTAAGATACGTAGAGAGTTTGAGGCATATGGGCCAATCCGCAAGGTAAGCCCACTCATGCTGCCGCGTTGCAGCACCCGCGAATGCAACACCGCACTCGTCTCTTCGCCGCTCTATCCGCTACTGCCTGCTGTCGTGTGTTTGTCTTTGTGTGCGTGCTAATGGTTACACCGATGTCTGGCTTTTGCCTGCCATTGTGCGTGTGTGTATGCATGTGCAAACGCGCGCGTGTGTGTGTGCATGTGTGTATGCGTGTATGCGCGCGTGCGTACGTGTGGCATCAGGTGCGTGTGGTGACGAGCACAGTGGACAACAAGCCGCGCGGCTACGCTTTCATCGAGTACCACCACACACGAGACATGAAGAGTGCGTCACCTCTACCCTCTCGGTTTTCCTCACCCGCATGAATTCTCGTCGCTCACAAAAATTCCGTTCTTTGTGAAATTACCCACCTTTCTATCCTACACGTTGCGCTCACTCATACACACCATTCTCCCTGGGTCCTCTCCCTTCCTCTCTTTTCTTCCCCACTCCCTCTCTGTCCTCCCGACCTCGGTCCTCCCCCGTCGGTCCTCCGTGCAGCGGCGTACAAGCAGGGCGACGGGCGCAAGATCGACAACCGGCGCGTGATAGTGGACGTGGAGAGGGGGCGCACTGTGCCCAACTGGCGCCCGCGCAGGCTCGGCGGAGGGCTGGGCTCCACACGCATTGGCGGCGATGAGGTCAACCAGAGGCACTCCGGGAGGGACCCTCCTGCTGTTGTTGCGCCGCCACCGCCGCCCCGCTTGGAAGAGCGACCGAGAGAACGGCCTGTCGAAAAGTGCGGGAAGCAAGGGAGGGGAGACTGGAGCGGGGGGGGGGGGGGGGAGGGGGGGGGTGGGGGGGCGAGGGGGAGTTGATTTTGGGAAGAGGACATTGTCCGACGTGGAAAGGCCCGGGGGGGAATTGGAATGAGTTCTTAACGCCTTGTTAGACTCCTTTCCTTCTGTGCTCAATTTCACCATGAGCTTTCTCTGTCCACCCCACATCTTTTCCCTCTGTCTCCTTTCATACTCGGCCTGCATCGGTTTCCTGCTTTCACTTACATTCGTTCGGGCCACTTATCCTTCATTTCCTCGCGTAGCCTTTTCCCATCCCTCTTTCACCTCGCGTTTTGGGCACACCATCCTTCCACGTTTACAATTCTTCGTGTTCCCCTCCCACACCCCCTCTACCTGCCTCTTCTGCCTTCCCAACCCACGTGCTTCACCATTGTTTGATTCCCGTCTCCCATCTCGGACTATGGTTCCAGGGCGGCGGAAATCGGCCCTCCTGAACGAGCCGAGGCTGTGAAGAAGGAGGAGGCTCCGCTTGAGGAACGGGCGAGAAGCAGGGAGCGCGATGCGGAAAGGGGCAGGGAGAAGAGCAGGGAGAGGAGCCGCGAGAGGAGCAGGGAGAGGGACCGTGACAGGGGCAGGGACAGGGATCGCAGGAGGGATCGTGACAGGGACTATGATCGCAAGGACAGGGATAGGGAGAGGGACAGAGACAGGGACTACGACCGCAGTTACCGCTCACGCTCGCGCGACCGAGAGAGGTACGCTCCCAGGTTTGTCTGAGCTGGGAAGCTCAGCCGTCTAGGCATTGTCATCCATTAGAGGCCTCAAGAGGAAGGCGAAGTTGAGCATTTGAGTTTTGAATGACTGCTGCAGTTCGGGATGCAATTGTCAGATGCGTTTTTTTCAAGCACGCAGATTGCATGTTGCCTTTTGTCGTTTGCTCTCCTTGCAGGGATCGCTAAAGTGGGAGATGATGGCAGTGTTGCAGCTTGTGCAGAGAGTGTTGTGCGCGTGCTAGAACCTACGATGGTGAGAATGGTCGCATGCCTGCACTGTTCGCCCTCCAGTGCTTCGCCCATCATCATACCGCTAAGGCAGCGTGGTTCATCATTCTCGCTGCTGTGAACCTGCCGCTCACATCTGCAGCCTCCAGGGTGCTTCACTGCAGTTCTCCGTTGTAGCTGTTTGGGTAGGTGTGGCCGCTGGTTTGGCTTGTAGTGGTGTAGAGGGGTCAGGATGAATTGAGGAGAGGGGTGGGGAGCTGAGGGGTGGGTAAGTGGCTGTCTAGAAGCATGTGCCAGCTTTGCTGAAGCTTTTGTTTTTCGTTTTGGGCCTGGTAAGGGCCTTCCAGTGTGTGTCAAGTGGTTCCCACAAGGACCTTCACCACTGCGACTTGGTTGCCCTCGGCACGGGACCCTCTTGATTGCGTGCATCTCATCATCCGGATTCTGACAAACCAGAAATGGTAATGAATTGAGACAAGGTATTTTGCGTGTCTCCTCCTGCATTGCATTTTTTTGTTTAGTTTTGTTTTAGTCGTCGCACCTGGCAGTTTGTAAGTATTCGTGTACTCTCCTCTGGTTCTCAGACTAGGTGTCCCATCCAATTCAGGACCACAGGTTGATGGGTGGGTCAAACCCTTAATCCTTTATAGAGTATGCTCATGTAGAGCATTCAGTTCAGAGGTGGTAACAAAGTAGAGTGAAAACAGGCATAGGGTGTTGTACCACTAGATGTCAATGCAGTGTTGTTGGAGCAGGAACATCGATTGGTATGGTGTGTGCATCTTCTGGAATTAGTAGTCAGTAGTAGAGCACTCAGTTGTCAGGATCGTGTGACAGTTTTGATGACTGATGTGAGGAAAATTTATAATTTTAAAGTGTAACACTTTTTCAAATTTCGTATTGTGAAAGCGAGGACGTGGCCAACGCAGCAAAGGTAGCGGCTCGACGCTACTCACCCCTCTTTTGCTTACAAAAGAGGAACGTGATTTCAGTAGCTCCACCCACGTTCTTCATTTCCAACTTCTAGTTTTACTTTCCTAGTTCTCGTTCATCCTGCCGAAGACACAGTCCCTCCCGCGGTTCAAGTCCCCGTCAACTCTTCTTACCGACATTCTTCAACACAACCTCGCGAGTATGGCTCCCGCCAACACTACACTTAATCGAGAGGCGGAAAAGACGACTACCCCGGGTAATACTTCGGAGCACGCGAACGCGTCCGGGGCACCCGACCGCCGCGGAAAACGCCCTGCTGAGGACAATTTCGGCGAGGGCCCCTCAGGAGTCGAAGTTCTGCTCGGGAGCAACTCCCGAGCCCCCTCTGAAGAAGCACGCGCAACTGTTTCACAGTTGCGCGTGCCCCCTGCTGACGAGCGCGTGGCTGCCAGGCAGCCGCGCGATCCGGTCAAGTCAACGGGGGCTGACGCGGACGGCGACGTTGGTCAGCCAGGGCCCACTCTGCAGAAGCGGCAGAAAGCAGCGGCCTCAGCAGAAACTGCCCCAGTCAACCCCCTCGCGTCCCTCACTGCGCAGCAAATGCATGCGCTACTCTCGATGTTACAGCAGAACGCGCCGGTTACAATCGCAACTTCATCCGACTACATTTCAACACCTGCAAAAAATGAAAATCAGAAGGAAGTCACCGCCCCTCGCACCAACAAGGCGGCTCGCGTCAACGAGACCACTGCCGCACCACTTCCCGCGCCCGCACCTGCACCGATCGCCGCTCAAGACGACAGCGACGACTCAGAGAATGAAGATGGTGAGGCCCCCAACAACATTACCCGCCGTCGTATTATTGCACCCGCACCTGTTAGAATCTAGCAGCAGGAATGATGCATTGAACAGAGATGTGGGTACATATGCTAACCCTAATTTGGGTTGTACCCCTTATGGGCTACCCCACTACAGCCTACACAGCATAAGCATGATTATAGTTTGACACACCCCCATAGGCAAAGTGGGGGAGAGCAAGGGGTCACAAGACCAGTCAAGAGAAACAAAGCAAGCTCAGGGTGGATTACAACGTCACCACACACACTGAGCACAAGCAAAGGGCCACAAGGCCAGTTCACATGCAGAGGTATATATGCAACAACAGCATCACAGTGATCTCTACCAAGAAGAGCAAGCAAGCAGGTATATATATAGATCACAGTACAAACAAGGTCTACAGCAAGTGAGGAAAAGTGGGCACAAGGCCTAACAAAGTGCAGAAACGCTGATGATCACCAGACGGAAGTTCCTTGGTGAATATATCAGCAGTGTTGGCCCGAGTGGCCACGTGAGCAAGACGAAGCTGACCTCGCTGCTGCAACTCTCGAGCCAGGAAGTAACGTAGAGCGATGTGCTTCGTTCTGTGCTCCAGTCTGTGCTCCTGACACAAGGCAATGGCGGCCTTGTTGTCTACGTACAGCACTGGAGGAGAACGAGGCCGCTCTCCCAGGTCGGTCAGCAGGTAGGTGAGCCAGCGTAGCTCCTGTGCAGCCATGGCTGTGGCGTAGATCTCAGCCTCACAACTGGAGCCGAGAACAGAAGACGAGCGTGTAGACCGCCAAGAAACAGAGCTTGAGCCAAGGCTGAAGGTGTCACCCTGTGACGACCGCTGTGTAGCTAGGTCTTCAACCCAAGAAGCGTCCGAGTGCCCAGTGAGGACAACTGGGCTCCGCCCTCCAAGCACGAGCCCCATGCCCGATGTACTGCACAAGTAGCGCAGTACCCACTTAGCAGCAGCCATGTGCCGGTCGGTGCCTACCAGGAGCCACGTAGCGAGCGAGAAGGCCAAGAGGGTACGCAAGGTCAGGACGAGTGCAGGTCATCAGGTACATGAGGCAGCCCACTAGCTCTGGGTAGGACCACTCGGCTCTACGGACTCGTCCGAAGGTGGAGCTGAGAGCGAGTGATCTGTAGCCAGAGGAGTGTGCTATGGCGAGAACCAGGTGAAGCCGAAGCGCTGAAGGACCTGCTGCACCATGTGTGACTGAGTCAGTGTGATGGTGCGGCGTGCTCTGTCCCGGGTGATCTGCAAGCCAAGGTAACTGCGCAGCTCACCCAGGTCTGTGCACGTGTGTCTCTTCTGCAGCTCCGACTTCACCAGGGCGAGAGCCTCAGTGTCCGCAGTGGCAAAGACCAAGTCGTCGACGTACACAAGGATGTAGAACGGCGGCAGCGAAGTGTCGGTGCGCAGAAACAGCGACGGGTCAGCAGTAGAAGGCGCGAACCCAAGAGCCGCAAGTGTCGTCCTCAGTGTGTCGTGCCACTCACGTGGCGCCTGGCGGAGACCGTAGACCGGCCGCCGGAGGCTCCACTGGGTACCAGGAGGAAACGACCCAGTGAAGCCAGGAGGGCGGCGCAGCCAGATCTCCTCGTGCAGGCTGCCCTGTAAGAAAGCTGTGCTGAAGTGAAGAGAGTGAAGCTCGTAGTCACGCTGAGCGGCAACGTGCAACAGCACCCGAAGAGTGGTCATCTTCGGGGTGGGGGAGAAGGTCTGAAAGAAGTCAACTCCCTCTCGCTGACTGAAACCTCGAGCAACGTAACGAGCCTTGAAGACAGGCGGAGAACCTAGCGGCCGCTTCACCCTGAAAATCCACATGCCACTGACGATGTTCGCCCCAGGAGGGGGAACCTCGTCGACGTAGGTGCCTGTGGACTTCCAGGATGCCATCTCTGCGTCCATGGCTGTCTGCCACTGAGATGAGTACTCACCCGCGATCGCCTCAGCGTAAGAGCGCGGGGTCGGGATGTCTGGAGCATCCGGGTCTCCCTCAGGGGCAAGCAGCATGGACACGAGATGAGGCGCAGCGGCTGCAAGACACTCAAGGTCCTCCTGCCTGTCCTCAAGGACGTCCGTGCCAAGAGCACACTCACCCCCGACGGACAGAGGACAGACAGACTCAGACTCAGCAACAAGACTAGCGGCGTAGTCTAGGCGACAGGCAGCAGCAAAGTCAACAAGCTCAGCGACTAAGGCAGACGCAGCAGCAGACTCAAATGTTGGGTCAGTGACAACAGTGGCTAGCAGACGTGTGATAGTAGGGCTAGCAGCACGAACGCGGTCAGACTCAGGCTCAGGAACGGTAGGCAGAGAAGACACAGGAGGGGACGGCAGGGGAACACGCTGCGGAGGAGAGGAAGGACGACGAACTACGAGGTGGGTGCCGGGGACAACCGGCTGACGCGAACGAGGAACACGACGACCGAAACGACCAGAACAGACAGGCGAGACAGGACGCGATGCAGGCTCACGACGTTCAGTAAAACCCCCTGACTGCTCAGTGTAAGGAGAAGGAGCAGGCAGCGGTGAGCCAGGCTGTAACGGAAGACCAGTAGACGAAGGGAGACTAAGAACGTGGCGAAGTACAGAGTCAGACGGTGGCTGAGACGACGGAGACGGCGGAGCAAAGAACAGGCGCGGTTGTGCAGTGCCACCAGCACCAGCAGCTCCAGGACCCCCAGCAGCTCTAGCACCTCCAGCAGCACCAGACCCCTCAGCGCCAGCTCCTCCAGGACCAGCTCCACCAGCAGCAGCACCCTCAGAACCAGCACCCCCAATCCCAAGGTCCCCAGCCTCAATGTCACCAGCAGCAGCACCCCCAGACCCAGGGTCTCCAGTAGTAGCACCCTCAGGCTCAGCACCTCCAGCCCCAGCAGCTCCAGTACCTCCAGCACGAGCACCTCCGGGACCAGCACCACTCCCAGCTCCAGTGACGGCAGCAGAAGTACCTCCAACGGCAGAGCGCTGAGCTCCAGAAGCGCGACCCTGACGGCGACCGTACCAGTCGTGCAGCTGCTGAGAGGTGAGAGGCACACGCGGACGAAGGCGGCTACTCCAAGGAGACCGCACAACAGCAAACTCAGAACCCTCAGCGCCAGCACCCGCAGCAGCTCCAAGACCTCCAGCGCCAGTACCCTCAGCAGCTCCAGAACCTCCAGCTCCAGAACCTCTAGCACCAGCACCCGCAGCAGCTCCAGAACCTCCAGCTCCAGCACCCTCAGCAGCTCCAGAACCTCTAGCAGAAACAACTCCAGTAGCAGAGTCACCGGCTCCAGCGCCTCCCGCAGCAGGGCCCCTAGCTCCAGCAGCGCGACCCTGACGGCCAACGTACCACAAACGCAGCTGCTGTGGGGAGAGAGGGAGTCGACGACGAGAGTGCAGCGGCAAGGTACCAGCGGAGCGACTACGGAGACGGCCGCCCCAGGGAGACTGCTCACCAGACGCCTCAGCGCTCCCAGGTGCAGCACCCCCAGACTCAGTACCCCCAGGCTCAGCACCCCCAGACTCCTCACGCCCAGACTCAGCACCTCCAGTCTCCGCACCCCCAGGCTCCGCACCTCTAGGCTCCGCACCCCCAGGCTCAGCACCCCCAGTCTCCGCACCCCCAGGCTCAGCACCCCCAGGCTCCGCACCCCAAGGCTCAGCACCCCCAGTAGCAGCACCCCGAGCAAGACCACCCTCAGTAGGACCTGAGTCACCAGTGACCTCAACCGGCGCAGGCAAGAGAGGAGGGTCTACCTGAGACACACCTGAAGGAGCAGGACCGGGAGTGGGGAGGGGGTCTACCTGGGGAGCACCTGGAGCGAGGAAGAGCGGCGGGGGGGGGAGAGGGGCAGTGCGGTAGGGGAAGAGACGGTAAAAGGGAACCGACTCGTCGAACGTGACGTCCTGAGAGGGGAAGACACGGCGCGAGGTGGGGTGGTAAAACTGCCAACCAGGCGCGTCAGGGACAAAGCCAAGGAAGACACAGGGAACAGCGCGAGCGGAGAGCTTGTCTGCGGTGGTATCGCGGACAAAGGCACGAGCACCCCAGACCCGGAAACGCGACGCATCGCCAACCTTCCCCGTCCACAGCAGTGTGGGCGAGGTCTCCGGCAAGGAGACACGGGGCCAGAGGTTGAGCTGATGCGCGGCGTACCGGACCGCAAACGGCCACAGAAAATGGGGGGCAGCCGCATGGATCATGGAGGTACGAGCGACCTCCATGACTAAGCCAATGCGGCGCTCAGCAACCCCATTTCGCTGCGGAGAGGCCGGAAGCGTGAACGACTGGGTGATGCCGTGCTCCTCACAGAAGGCTGCCAAGAGGTCGGAGGAAAACTCACCACCTCTGTCAGAGTGCAGACGCAGGACGGGAAACTCCGTCCCGAACCGCTCGCGGAGCTGGAGACGAGTAGCGCGGATCGAAGGGATCAAAACATCAGGGACCTCACCCTTGGTGCGCAAGGGGAAGACCGTGATGTAACGCGTGTAGTCGTCGACGACCAGCAGGAAGTACCGCTCGTGGCCCTGTCCACGGACGCGGGCTGGGCCCCACACGTCCAGGTGGAGAGTCTGCAGGGGAGCCTCTGTGGGAGGGAACGAGGAGGAGTGAGGAGCGGCGCGCTGCCGCCCCTCGACACAGGGAAGACAGGGAGGAGCAGGCGAGGGTGGCAGGGGAGGGAGAACCCTGGGAAGACCAGAGACAAGGACACGGCGGTGCATGCTGCGAAGGCGCTGCACCGAGGGGTGACCAAGGCGGTGGTGCCAAAGGAGGGTCTGGTGCGACAAGGCGCGACACGAGCAGGGGGCCGACAACTGACCTGACGCAGACGCAAACGCAACTACCTGAGGGGACTCAGTGGTCAGTGTGTACAGGCCCGACCCCGGCTGCCGAGTGAAGGTAGCCAGGTGACGACCCGTCTGAGCACACGTGCAGTGTGTCCTGGACACCCGCGTCCTGGAGCGCAGAACCCGCCACCAAGTTCGTAGAGAACGAGGGGAGGTAAAGACCCGACAGCATGCCGGACGGGACAGCAGGACAAGGGAGGACAGTGGAGGAGGTCGCACGGACTGGACCCCTAGAGGGGTCTGCCAGGGAGACTGGAACCGGCCGACTGAGCGGCGTGAGGGTGGTGCTGTCGCGAAAGAAGGAGCGAGAAGCACCAGAGTCAAGTGTGAAGGTGTACAAGGCCTCAGCAGGCGCAGTACCAGAGAGAGCAGACTCACCAGCACCTGGAGCAGCAGCCTCACCAGTACCTAGAGCAGGAGACACACTAGCCCCTAGAGCAGCAGCCTCACCAGCACCTAGAGCAGCAGGCTCTATACCTGGGTCAGGCGGTACGCACAGGTAACAGGCACGGTCAGCACTAGTAGGCAATGCATACATGGCAGTGAGAATAGCATCATAGTCAAGAGCAAATATATCTACCCTCTGCCCAAGCAGCTCCACCCAGTCGGGGAGCTCAGCCTCGTCGCCAAACTCGGTACGCCAGGCGTCGCTCAGACGGGCGAAGCAGCGGGACTGTGTGTGACTGAGCGTCCCGCAAGCCTGACCAGTCCGAGCACCAGTGCGAATGACGTACGGGCAGCGAACGGTACTCAGAGACCCTCTACTCTGAGCGTACCACTCACGAAGCTGCTGGGGCGTGCGAGACTCGCGCGGACGTCGCTGGAGCTGCATCTGGCCACCGCCAGTAGCAGCAGTAGTAGTAGTAGCAGCAGTAGCAGCAGTAACAGCAGTAGCAACAGTAGCAGCGCGGCCACCCCTACAACCCCAACTAGCGTACCACTCACTAAGCTGCTGGGGCGTGAGGGACTCACGCGGACGTCGCTGGAGCTGCATCTGGTCACCGCCAGTAGCAGTAGTAGCAGTAGTAGCAGCAGTAGCAGCAGTAACAGCAGTAGCAGCAGTAGCAGCAGTAGCAGCGCAACCACCCCTACAACCCCAACTAGCGTACCACTCACTAAGCTGCTGGGGCGTGAGGGACTCACGCGGACGTCGCTGGAGCTGCATCTGGCCACTGTCAGTAGCAGTAGCAGTAGCAATAGCAGTAGTAGCAGCAGCAGCGCATGCAGGGCAGGCGCCGCAGGCAGGCAGGCCAGCAGGCAGGCAGGCAGGAGGTAGGCAGGCAGGCAGGCGGCAGCGCACGAACAAGGTAGGTGCTCACCAGTGGCAGGCAGGGCCGGCGCTCAGCGCGGCCGCAACAGCGGCCGCAGAGTAGGGCCGCGTCGGCGGTAGGGCAGGTCCGCGACAGCTGCTGCAGGGCGGGGCCGTGACAGCTGCAGGGCGGGGCCGCAACGGCGGCAGAAGGCTCCGCGGCAGCTGCTGCAGGGCGGGGCCGCGACCGCGGCAGGAGGCTTCGCGGCAGCTGCTGTAGGGTAGGGCCGCGACCGCGGCAGAAGGCTCCGCGACAGCTGCTGCAGGGCAGGGCCGCGACGGCGGCAGGAGGCTCCGCGGCAGCTGCTGCAGGGTAGGGCCGCTACTGTAGTAGGGCGCTCCGTGGCAGCTGCTGCAGGGGCGACGGTGGCAGTCAGGCAGGGGCGGCGTCCAGGGGCAGCCGCGAGGAACAGGGGCAGCCGCGAGGAACAGGGGCAACCGCGGCGCGCGGGGCTGCAGCGCGACGCGCGGGCAGCGAACGCGACGCACGGGGCTGCAGCGCGACGCGCGGGCAGCGGGCGCGACGCGCAGGGCTGTTGCGCGACGCGCGGGCAGCGAACGCGACGCGCGGGGCTGCAGCACGACGCGCGGGCAGCGGGCGCGTCGCGCAGGGCGGCGACCTGGCCTGACGGGCCTGCAGGGGCGGCTCGCTGGCCTGACGAGCCTGCAGGGGCGGCTAGCGGGCCTGACGGGCCTGCAGGGGCGGCTAGCAGGCCTGACGGGCCTGCAGGGGCGGCTAGCGGGCCAGACGGGCCTACAGGGGCGGCTAGCAGGCCTGACGGGCCTGCAGGGGCGGCGCTCTGGCCTGACGGGCCTGCAGGGGCGGCTCGCGGGCCTGACGGGCCTGCAGGGACGGCTAGCGGGCCTGACGGGCCTGCAGGGGCGGCGCACGGGCCTGACGAGTCTGCAGGGGCAGCGCGCGGGTCTTACGGGCCTGCAGGGGCGGCGCGCTGGCCTAGGGCAGCAGTAGGCAGCGCGAGGGCTGCAGGACGGCGCGCGCAGCGCAGCACGTCACAAGGCAAGGCAGGCAGGCAGGCAGGCGCAGGACAACACGTAGGGTAGCGTGGTAACCGCAACGGTAGGTGGGCCCGGAAAAAAAAGCACGGTCCTACGGACCTAGTGCTCTGAAACCATGTTAGAATCTAGCAGCAGGAATGATGCATTGAACAGAGATGTGGGTACATATGCTAACCCTAATTTAGGTTGTACCCCTTATGGGCTACCCCACTATAGCCTACACAGCCCAAGCATGATTATAGTTTGACAGCACCCTCCCTCCCACCCCTCCACCCCACACCCGCATCCACCACCTTCATGCGAAAAGGTGTGCGCGATCAGGCGGAGATCTTTTCTGCCATCCAGGCGCACCTGAAGCACGTCAATTTCAAGCTCCAGCACGGCGACATAGAAAGCGCCCTCACCAACGTCGCGGAAATTGAGACGCTCATCCACAAGCGCTTCGAAGTCCTATTGGTGGCGGACGAGGCGGGGTTTGAAGCTGCCGATCGTTTTCAGCTGTACCAGTCCAAGAGCGTTTTGACCTCACGCTCGTACAAGCTCGCCGTCGCCGATGTGGCGGCTCGCAAACGCGCACGGGCCGGCTACACTCGCGGCAACCGCATGCCCACCCGAGATGGCGACACGGAAGGCAAGGGCATGCCGCCCGCAAGCTGCCACGAACCCCGTTTCAAAGGGGTGTGCTTCCGCTGCGGCCAGCCCGGCCATATGGCGAATGCTTGCCCCATGGGAGGGCGAGGCGCTCAAGGCCCCTCACCCGTGGTGTGAGGAGGCACACGGGGCGGCGCCCCTTGCCACTATGCCGGGGGGCGTAGGTGGGAGCACCGGGGGTGCGTAGTTGGTAGCTAGCATGAGCTAGGGGCTGAAGGCCGTAGAAATTCCTAGCCGGAAGGGCGGATATGGGGGTAGTACGTGCTATGTACCCATGTGTGGAGGCAAGTAATAAAAATTATCTTCTTATTGTTAAAAAAAAAAAAAAAAAAAAAAAAAAAAAAGGGAAAGCAAGAAAGCTTAACCAAGGCAGCCACCCTGCAGCATGAACAGCCCTATGACTCAGAAGGAAAGAGTAAGGAGGACGGAGGAGGAAACCGAGATGGGAAAGAAACCAGGAGAGTACGGGGAGAGAGAGAGAGAGAGAGAGAGAGAGAGAGAGAGAGAGAGAGAGAGAGAGAGAGAGAGAGAGAGAGAATGAGAGAAAGAGAGAGAGTGAAAGAGAGGGAGAGAGAGAGAGAGAGGGAGAGAGAGAGAGAGAGAGAGAGAGAGAGAGAGAGAGAGAGAGAGAGAGAAAGAGGGTGATGGAGTGAGGCCTCACAGACGAGGAGGCTCGTGATTAAAAAAAAAAAAACAGACCCCCATCCCGGCCAAGAGGCCCGCCTAAGGATGCGCGGCAGCCCGTAGGGGATCGTAAAAAAAAAAAAACAAAAAAACAAAAAACAAAAAACAAGGAGACAAGGAAGGTTGAGCAATACCTTATTCATAAGCCCACGGGTCGTCCCCATGACCAAAAGGCTAATCACCTAATACACCCTACCCCGGCTGCCCCCAACGTGCAGTGGCAGACGACAAGTGGCAAGATGCGGAGTGGGACCCGTACGAGAACGCGGTCATGGACGGCACGGTGAAGGTCATGCGCAACCGATTGCGGAACCAACTCCACTGGTGGATATCGTGGTGCGACAGCATTTTCATCATCTCAATCATTGCCAGGGGTTATTGGCTGCCTTGGAAGAACACCGAACCGCCACCCTTTGAAACCGCAAACCACGCAGGTGTCCACGCACACACGACGTTCACTCGTGAGGCCATTCGCGATTTAATCACATCAGGCGCGGCAATGAAGGTCTCCTCGCGGACCTCGCTCTCGTGCATAAGTCCACTCAACGTGGTGGAACAACGCGACAAATGCCGCCTCATCTTCGACCTACGCAAGGTCAATCAACAATTTCAAGTTCCCAAATTCAAATACGAAGGTTTAAATCGGGTCTCAGAGATCATTAGACGCAACGACTGGCTGTTCACCATCGACCTCAAATCGGGTTACCACCACGTCAAGATACACCCCTCATGCTGGAAGTTCCTAGGCTTCCATTTTGAAGGCGAGTTCTACTGCTTTCGAGCTCTGCCGTTCGGATTGGCAACAGCACCTTTCGTCTTCACCCAGTTGATCAAGCAATTGGCCAAACGCTGGCGTGCACGTGGCGTGCGTGTAGTACCATATGTCGACGACATGCTATTCCTCTGCGACTCCGCAGAGCAAGCGCGCAAGACATGCACAGAGGTTCTACACGATCTGGGGATGGCATGTTTTGTGATCAACGAGAAGAAATCGCGCCTCCAACCGGCCCGTCAAACACGGTTTTTGGGGATGGAGCTTAACACAAAGTGCGGCACGTTCAGCATCGGGTCCGAACGGCGGGCACAGTTCCTAGAAACGCTCAACACGCTTATCTGCAAAGGGCAACGCGACCAACAAGTCCCAATTCGGCAAGTCGCTAGTATCACCGGAATGTTGAGCTCCATGTCCCTAGCATTGGGCACGACGGCACGCGCCTTCAGCCACGAGCTGCTACATTTGATTGAGGCAGCGGCGTCTTGGCACTCAAGGATCCGGCTACCACAAGCCGCCATCGAGGAGCTCATTTTTTGGCAACTGCACTTTGACCAATTTAACGGTGCCCCGTTTCACCTAAGCCATCAATTCGATGATGTGATCCACGTCGACGCGAGCGCTCACAGCTGGGGCGCCATCCTCACAAAGTTTGCCGACGCTTCGTACGAGGCAAGCGCCAGTATGCCAATTGAGCTCCTCCCAACCTCAAGCACTCAAAGGGAGCTCGAGGGAGTCCTATGGGCGCTGCAGACATTTGCGGCCCACATCACCAATGGCCATGTCTTGGTCCGCGTGGACAACCAAGGAGTCATGTTCATCTTGCGCAAAGGGGGGTCCAGCCAACCCCGGCTGACACTGACATGTCAAGCGGTCATACAGTTCTGCCTCAAGAACCACACACGTCTGGCGATCGAATGGATCCCAAGGGAGCTAAATGCCCACGCGGACGAACTGTCCAAAATCCAGGACCATGACGACTACTCTCTGCAAACGCCATGGTTTCTCCTGCTGGAGCGTCGATGGGGTCCCCATACGATCGACGCCAGCAACAAGAAGCTGCAACGATTTTGCTCCAAAATACCGCACCCAAGCGCTACTGCAATCGACGTGTTCTCGATCTCATGGACAGGCGAGCGCTGCTTCACATTTCCGCCCCCCGGCTTGATCCCGGCCACGCTTTCTCACGCCAGGCGCACACAAGCCGAGTTGACACTTGTTGTCCCTGAGTGGCCGGGAGCAGCATGGTGGCCGCTGCTACAACCCTCCCCACAAACATGGGCCCTAGAAGTGATCGCATGCTTGCGTCTCGCTCAAGGAAGCCAGTGCCTTCGACCTGGCTCGCACGCAACGGCATTCTCCGGACTCGGCCTGCCACATAGCCCAATCATTGCCTTGCGTGTAAAAGACAACATGTAACTGATATTCGAATGTTAACTCTTTCAGGATTGCTGACCAAGCTTCAAAAGCAACTGTTACGAGTTATCACGCATGTTCGCGCGCCGTCCACGATCGAGACATACCAGCCATACTGGCTCAAGTTTCGCAGCTTCTGCACTCAAGTCAAGTTGGTATTTCTGCCAGCAACGGACCTCACGCTGGCACTCTACCTAGTCCACGCGCTGAACAACAAGGCCACCATATCAGCGATCAGCCTCACATGCTCCGCCGTGGCCTTCGCACATCGGATGACCGGAGAGGCATCCCCAACGAACGGCCCGTTCACGCTGCAAGTACGAGAGTTTGCTAAGCGACATGGCCCCCGCCCGACAAGGACCAAGGAACCCGTGTCACTCCATCAGGTGCACAACATGGCACGACCCTTCCTGGAGTCAACGGTGCCGGCGGAATATCAGAAAGGCTTGATACCTCTCTTGATGTTCGCAGCATTCCTGCGCTACTCCGATTTGATATCCCTCCAATGGAACGACATCCAGTTCGAAGGGGCGGCAATGTGGCTCCTAATCCCGTACTCCAAGACGGACCAGGAAGGCAAGGGCACGTGGATCCCGGTCGCGGCGACGGCAGGGCCTTACTGCGCAGTGAGATGCACACGGGAGTTCATTCGCATCGCAGGCCTCGCGAATACGCCACACGGGCCACTGATCCAGGTGTTCAACAAAGGGGCACAAGCCTCGCCGCATGACAAATCGCCTTCGTATACAACCATCCGGAGCTGGTGCCTCGAGGCTTGCAAGAAGGCAGGGCTGGACGCCACGCACATCGGAACACACTCTTTCCGCAAGGGCGCAGCAACAGCAGCAGCTGCCTTAGGCATCCCCGACCGGCTCTTCAAACGAATGGGTCGATGGCGAAGCGATGGCGCGAAGGACCTCTACGTCACCATCGCCCAAGACCAACTCATCGACCTCTCCACCCAGCTGCAGGACACCTCCACCGCCCCATCGCCTGTTAGCCACCAGCAGTCATTGGAGAGGCACCGCCGACCCATAATGCACTTGCCTCAGAAGACCCATTTGGAATGAAGCACGCTGCATTTGCAAGATGGACTAAGCAAAGCTTTCACAATATTATAATTTTTAAAAGTGTAACACTTTTTCAAAATTCGTATTGTGAAAGCGAGGACGTGGCCAACGCAGCAAAGGTAGCGGCTCGACGCTACTCACCCCTCTTTTGCCTACAAAAGAGGAACGTGATTTCAGTAGCTCCACCCACGTTCTTCATTTCCAATTTCTAGTTTTACTTTCCCACCACCCACCCCATTGTGTATCATTGATGGACGAGAACGTTGTAACTTCCCATTTGGAATGAAGCACGCTGCCTTTGCAAGATGGACTAAGCAAAGCTTTCACAATCCATGTGTGGTAACAGGAGTTGTTTGAGTTAGGTACGGGACATCAACAGCTGTGTAGCAATAAGTTGCAGTCTACTAGTATCCCGTAGAAAATAATAAAAAAAGAGCAAGCTGTGGAACCAGTTTGAACTCTGGTTCGAACTAGAGTAAGGAGGGCTGGGGGCAATGCATGGACTTAGGCCTAGGGAGGGGGGCAATGCATGGACCTAGGGGGGAAAGATGAATTGTGTGGCTGGGCAATGCAGGGACCTTAAGGAAAAGATGATTTGTATGATGAATGCAATGGCACTAGTTCTCACATGGTCAATAATTCCCTCTAATTCATCTCCATGAGCAAAGAAATTCTCCTGAAATAGGCTACTATTATTAATTCTCCGTACTACCACAAATTTCGAGAGACACCCGTCACATTCGTTTACTGTAGTGCTCGCAAGAACATGTATGAGTAGACAGACATCAACAACCACCAACCTGGTGGCTGCACCCACCTACCCCAACTGTCTGTCCTCTTCAGATGCCACCTCTATCAAACCTAGGTCCTGATTTCGATTCCTTGATCCTGATTCGCTGATTCTTGTTCTCCCCTGTCCTGACGGATTGTCTAGTACACCTGCAAGCCAACGGTCTCAAATGCAATGTCACTCATCCATCGAACAGAGACCTGCATTGAGCGCCTGGTACAATTTCGAGAATCGAGAGGCAATTGGTTGGATGGAGGTTGCTGCTCCTTGGTGTCAGTAATCGTTGCGACTGGTGTCTGTCGAACACGATAAGTTGTCGCGAGCCATGACATCCTGAACTCCCCTTCATTGTATTATTCCTTTCCCTGAGCACCTCCTATCCGTGCTGGAGATTATTCGAGCTACGGTTATTCGACAGACATTCGCGTGTTCTAACTTGCAGCAAATCGTCACGCGAACATGGCTAATCATCCACTATGGAACAAACTTGCAGTGGCATGGCAAAGAAACAAGACCATGCTTCAGATTGCAATCCCAGCGACGATCGCATTGGCTTTCATTCTCGCAGTTGCTTTACAACCGGCGACTCACGGCGCTCCTGAAGAGCTTGCAGCTGCATTGACAGAAATAGATGAATCCGATCCACAAAACAATATCCTGCCTGGCGGTAACATGCTTAACGTTGACGGATTGGGAGTCGATGGTCTAGACGTAGGTGCAGGTCAGCCAGCGACCGGAAATGGAGCGGCTGGTCTCCTTCGCGGAAACAGTCCTGCAGGAGAGGGAACGACGACTCAGTCGCAGAGTGAATCCAGTAGCGGAAAATTGGCAAGCGGGGATACAGGATCCGGTGGTGGTGTGGGAGCCGGCCAAGAGTACACGATGGAAGCCCTTCCCACAGCAAGACAAGTGGAAGGCGCCGCTGTGTGCCACGAAGAACAGTCTTTCTGGGTAAGCAAGCCGCGGCTCTTCTGATCCAACTAACTTAGCTCCTACCTGCTGCGTAATTGGAGGTAACTTCCTTATCCTGCAATTCTTGGGAATTACCGAGAGTGCGCCTCCTTCTGCAAGTGATTTCTAGTTGAGCTATAGTATCTCATTTCTAACTTGGCTGAAGATCGGGTTACCTGGTGGTTGTCCTGTTTCGCACATATTAAAGGTACCCCAACCCCTTAACCCTGAATCTTGTTCCAATGCTGATACTCGGTCGAGCTGATTGATTACCAACCTTTGTCTCTCCCTTCCTCCCCAGGTGAACTCGCGCCTGCGCACGGTGGCGTGCAACGCATCGCAGCCGTTGATCACGAATGCGCCTGACATGCTCAACAACATCTTCGTGCCGCTCTACGCCTGCCCCTTCCAGGAACGCCTCGGGCCCTGGGGCGAAGGCGGCAAGGTCAGTCACACAGGGGAGAGGAGGGCTTGGAACGAAATTTGAACCTGACGAGTTTTATTAATTAATATTATAAGAAATTGCTGTCTAAGAAGTGGAGGAACGAAATTTTGAAGATTCAACTTTCAATTTTTGAAACAGCCAGATAACTCACATCCCATTGCATGCACCCTTTTTCTGTCACCATTTTCTCCCCTCTTTTCCCTACCCCGATCCTCTTCCAGTGGATATGTAATGTGCCATCAGCAATCCAGCCCAATCCTATTATCTACAGGTATGGTAACATTTGTTTGTCTTCCAGCCAAGTCTCAATCAAGCCTATCAGGACCAGGTCTTACATCCATGCGCCACCAATGCTTCTTCCGAAGCACTGAACCTACCAACAATATTGCGTTATCGCGTAGCTCCTTGCGCCACAGAACAGAACTTCCCTAGCCCTTGTCAAGCGCCTAACTGGTTCTCAGACTCCAGTGTTTGAAAGCATGATCCGTGCTTGAAATTATGCCGCATTCTCCACCTCCAGGGGTGCACATCTTGCTAGCCTTCTGTAATCAGTCTATTGACTTTCCAACCTCATGTTCCCTTTTGCCTTCCCTTCTCTCTCTGTCCCTTGCATCACCAGCATTCACTCCAACGCAGCGTACGGCTTTGAGCTGGCGGCGTCCATAGCGCTGCACACGCGGCCGCATGTGTTCAGCTCGTCGCTGTCGGCGGAGCAGCAGGCGGCAGTGAGGGCGGTGGCGCACGTGGAGTTCCACGAGGCGGGGCTGGCGCTGGCCAAGGACGCCAAGCCCACGGACGTCTCGCTGCCCGACCTGCTGGCTGCGGCCAAGCACACCTACGTGGACGTGCTCTACCTCGCAGCGGACTGCCCCGAGTGTGAGGTTGCCTTCATCCGCCAACTCAACGCCTCCTACGGCTCCAACCCCGCCTCCGGCCTCTCCCGCTCAGGAGGCCTGCTGCCCTTCGGCCAGATCATGATGCTGCTCAGCCAGTAAGTCCTGTCTTGCACCTGTGTCTGCATTTGCATGCACCTATGCCTGCATTGCATTCACGTGGTTACGAGTTCAAGCCAGGCTGTGGCTGTTGCTGTTGCTGTACAGAGAATAATACCTGGTGGGACGGGGAAAAGGGTGCTGGTCCTGATTCCTATCTTTGTTGAAGTCTCACGTTCAGTATGATGCGCTAGTTTCTTGTGCCAAATTACTCAATGTGCATGTGTGTTCACTTGTGTGTGTGTGTGTGTGTGTGTACGTGTGTGTGTGTACGTGTGTGTGTGTGTGTGCGTGCGTGCGTGTGTGTGAGTGTGTGTTTTTGTGTTTGAGTGTGCGTGTGTGAATTCGTGGGAGTGTGTGGATGTATGCATGTGTGTGTGTCGGTTCATGTATTCATGTGTCTTTGTGCATGTATGCGTCTGTGTCTGTCTGCATGTATGTCTGTATGTGTGTACTTGTGTGCATGCGTCTGTGCATCTGCATTACTGTGCGTCCACATGGGAAACGGCATTGCGCGCAACCATTGATGTGATGCCTTTTTCTGTGCCTGCATGGGGCTGTGCGGGATGGCACTACGTGAAACAGCATAGGGCAGACGCGGCAGATGCTAGAGGTGGAGTACACGTTGGAGAATCTGGGCTACCGATTGTTCCACGTGGAGACCAAGCCCAACGGCCACCTGGAGGTGGCCTACATCCACGCCTCCCTTGTGCAGCCGCCCCAACCCGCTGACTGCCCCGTCGACACTGCCGGCCTCAAGTACCCCGACCACCAGCAGATTGACGATGCCTCACTGTGCCATGCTGAGTCTACTTATCAGGTGGGTCGTCGGCTAGAAGGAGTGGAATCTATGAGCTGACAATGGGAAATTGACGTCGGCATCGAAGGTTTGGGGGAATGGATCAGGACGAAGTGGGGAAGTGGAATGGCTGAGTGTAGGAGTTGTACATGATTCTTCGTGAAGTGTTGTTCCCCCCGTTTGTGTGTCAAGTTGACCTCTCAAAATCTGCCCCAGCGCTTGTTTACGGATGTCCCATCTGAGCTCTCTTCGTCCGTCGCCCTGTTGCCAGGTGAACATGGCGCTGCGGCGGGCGGCACTGGGGGCGGAGCAGCCGCTGACGCTGTCGCTGGCGGAGATGAAGGAGCTCATCTACGTGCCGCTCTACCCCTGCCCCTATGAGGAACGCATTGGCGAGTGGGGTGACGGCGGCAAGGTGCGCTCACGTTACAGATCTGTTTCTCACCTTCTTTGCAACTCTTGCTGTTATCACAATACCAAGGGCCAACAGCGTATTCTTGTGCTGCATTTACCACTGCAATATCATCTCACCCTCAGCATCCTTTGCCAATCGTCTCTGCATCCTTGTTTTACCATGACCCGTCTGCAGTGGATCTGCATGATTCCAACGGCGTTACAGTCCAAGCCTCTCGTGTACAGGTACTCTTTCCTCACCTCGTTTGTCATTCATTGAAACTCTACCTTTGTTCCACTGGATATTGGATCGGATGGTTGCTTGCAGCTTGGACCTTATGCCCTCCGTATTCTCCCTGTTTCCTGTCAACTTAGAAGTCTGTTTTTTCTATTCTTCCTGTTCTCTACTGGTTGACTACCCTGCACCAGTGTGGGGAGCAACGAGCAGTTTGCGTTTGAGCAGGGCATGGCGGAGTCGGTGCGCACCAAGGCGTTCACGTTTGACCCGTTCATCACGGCGACGCAGCAGGCGCACATGCGCTCGCTGCCCTTCCTGCACTTCCACGCCATCGGCGTGGCGGGCGAGGAGTCGCTGGCGTACTACCACAAGCAGAACCCCGACTACGACTTCAAGACGCTCGCACAGCTCATGCTCTTCCTCAACCATACCTATGTCGACGTGCTCAAGATCGACTGCGAGGGCTGCGAGGTCGCCTTTGTGCGCGACATCGCCCGCGCCTACGGCTCCGAACCCGCCACCCTCGCCAGCAAGGGCGGCGTGCTGCCCTTCGGCCAAGTGCTCATGGAACTGCACCAGTACGTTCACCTCCTTACTAATTAACCCTTCCGTCCAAACATAGCCATCTCCTTCCCTTTTTCTGTTTCTTGTGGTTTTTGTTCCTCCACAATCTCAATCTCCTGCACCCTATGCCCCTTGTCTTTCCCATCCTCTCCATCGGCTTCTTCTTTACTGCAATTGCAGCCATTCCTGTGTTACGCCTCCCCTCTCACCAGCCTTCTATTCCCTCCTCCCCTCGGCTCCCTCTCTGACTGGCATGGCAGGATCACGAACACCAAGGCGATGCTGGCGCTGCTGTACACGTTTGAGAGTCTGGGGTACCGGCTGTTCCACGTGGAGACGAACCCGCTGTGCCTCATCTGCATCGAGGTGGCCTACATCCACGACTCCCTCCTCCAGCCCGCCAACCCCCAGGCCTGCCCCAAAGCCCCCCTCAACGACCCTGCCACCCTCGCCAAAATCTCAGCTACTGGTAGTGCTAAAGCCGCTGTTGCTGCTGACGTGGGCAGTGCAGAAGCAGCCAAGGACGCTCCAGCAGCAGTTAAGGAACCTGAAGGTGCACCAGCAGCAGCTGCAGCAGCATCAGAGGCAGAGGCAGGTGATGCAACATCAGGGGCCATTTCCCCTGTGACGGATGCAGTAGACGGAGACTCGGAAAAGCCTGTTGTAGGAACAGGGTTGGGAGATGCAGAGGAGAAGGTCGAGAAAGGAGAGGAGGCGGCACATTTGGGAGGCGAGACAGCAGTGCAAGGTGCTGAGGCCGGTGCTGCTGATGCAACCAGTGCTGCTGATATTACCACTCCTGCTGATACTGCCAGTGCTGCTGGTGCTGCCAGTGCAACCGCCACCACTGACGCTGCTGAGCCTGATGCAAATGCCAAGAGCCCTTTAGAGTCTGGTTCTAGCTCTGGCAGCAGCGGGTTAAATTTGTTGGATCCAGACGATGCTAGTCCTGAGTCTACTGGTAACGCCTTGAGGCTTATCAACAATGAAAGCGGCAGCAGCGGTGGAGCTAATGCAGAGGGAACCAGCAGTAGCACAGTGAGCAGCAGTAGTACGAGTAGCAGCAGTAGCAGTGACAGTAGCATAGTGGCAAGTGGGGCGACGAGTGACATTGCATGGAAGGAGCCTCTGGGGGATAGCAGCCATGTGGATGGTTCTGCTCTCTGCCACGCTGACCGCTCCTATTATGTGAGCGCCACACGCACCCATTGCACAGCCAAGCTCTGAATTCACCCATCAAGACGAACCATTTTGAAGACTTTTGCATTTACTGTAAACCTCAATGTTATGTTCTGCGTTTTATGTTTTTTTCTTACACCCTCACCTTCCTGCCCATGCTATTTCATTACCTTTTCCTTGTTATCTTCCATACTTGAATTCTTGCTGTGCTGCCTTCGTATGTGTTTTCCCCCAGGTGAACTCGCGCCTGCGCACGGTGGCGTGCAACGCATCGCAGCCGTTGATCACGAATGCGCCTGACATGCTCAACAACATCTTCGTGCCGCTCTACGCCTGCCCCTTCCAGGAACGCCTCGGGCCGTGGGGCGAAGGCGGCAAGGTCAGTCACACCTGGGAAGGGTTCCATCTGAGTTGGGCATCGTTGGTTTGTCGTCCTGTAGCTTGGCTTTACCTATTCATCCTTTCTATCGCCATGATGTGTTTCCAACCCCCCTGCTCCCCCTTCACATCTCTTCCCACAGTGGGTGTGCATGGCCCCAGCTGCCTTTCAGTCAGCGCCAGTTGTTTACAGGTGTGTATCAGATACATCGCCCTCTGATTTTATTCTTCCCTGTCCTCTCCATTCTTCCCGTTCTTTGTCGCGTTCTCTTCCTCTTACCTCCCCCCATCCTCATCGGTTCTGTGCTTTTTTTTTTTGCCCTCTCTGTCCCTTGCATCACCAGCATTCACTCCAACGCAGCGTACGGCTTTGAGCTGGCGGCGTCCATAGCGCTGCACACGCGGCCACATGTGTTCAGCTCGTCGCTGTCGGCGGAGCAGCAGGTGGCAGTGAGGGCGGTGGTGCACGTGGAGTTCCACGAGGCGGGGCTGGCGCTGGCCAAGGACGCCAAGCCCACGGACGTCTCACTGCCCGACCTGCTGGCGGCGGCCAAGCACACCTACGTGGACGTGCTCTACCTCGCAGCGGACTGCCCCGAATGTGAGGTTGCCTTCATCCGCCAACTCAACGCCTCCTACGGCTCCAACCCCGCCTCCGGCCTCTCCCGCTCAGGAGGCCTGCTGCCCTTCGGCCAGATCATGATGCTGCTGGCAAAGTAAGTGCCGCACGCCTCATCTGTTGAGCTGTTCCCGCCTCTGCTGCTTAACCATATTTGTGACTTCTGTTTTGAAGATACGCTTCCTATTTTTTTGTTCTGGAGATTTCTTCGCCCACCCATGTGTTTGTTTTTTTCCACCTGTCTTGCATCACATCATCCAGTGTCCAACAAGTGCGGCAGATGCTAGAGGTGGAGTACACGTTGGAGAATCTGGGGTACCGGTTGTTCCACGTGGAGACCAAGCCCAACGGCCACCTGGAGGTGGCCTACATCCACGCCTCCCTTGTGCAGCCGCCCCAACCCGCTGACTGCCCCGTCGACTCTGCCGGCCTCAAGTACCCCGACCACCAGCAGATTGACGATGCTGCTGTGTGCCAAGCAGAATCTTCTTTCCAGGTATGCGCCACAAGGGAGTAACCTAGGTTTCCATACTACAGTGCATGGATCTGGGATCATAAGCTGCTACGTACGGAGGCCCATGCATGGAGCATAAATGCACTGGAGCATTTATGCTTTATGCTTCGTTCTACCTAGAGTCCTAATGCAGCTGTGGGGATCAGCATCAATGCCTCAGCTGTGTTACCTCACTCAACTTAAGTGGCACCACTTAATACTCTGGGGTGCCATGTGTTGCTGTGGGTCGAAGGAAGTGTATGAGGCGTAATTCCAGATCCCGAATTGGTCCAACCCCTTGGGTGCCTTGTTCATCCTGTCGACGGTGTCACCAAACGGTTGTAACCTGTGATCTCATGCTACTTGCTTTTTCCCTCTGTTGTGTGGACGCCCACAATCAGGTGAACATGGTGCTGCGGCGGGCGGCACTGGGGGCGGAGCAGCCGCTGACGCTGTCGCTGGCGGAGATGAAGGAGCTCATCTACGTGCCACTCTACCCCTGCCCCTACGAGGAACGCATCGGCGAGTGGGGTGACGGCGGCAAGGTGCGCCCTCTCCTCAGCCTCTCTGCTAATCAACCAACTCATTTGATTTCCTTTCTATTGGAGCCCTGCCTCTTTTTACCAAATTCCTAGCCTGTTCAACCTGGTTATGCCCCTTTCCTTGACCTGACATTTGTCATTGTGGCTTCGTTGTCCTGTGAGTGCAGTGGGTGTGCATGCTCGCGTCTGCACTGCAAAAGCAGCCAATCGTCTACAGGTACCTCCTCCCTTTTCCAATGCCTTCATGTGCACAATCTCAATCCCCCAAATTTCGTATGTCCCTAAACCCTGAGCCCTAAACCCGTTTTAAACCCTCAGTGCATGCCCCCATCATCCCTCCCCTGCACCAGTGTGGGGAGCAACGAGCAGTTTGCGTTTGAGCAGGGCATGGCGGAGTCGGTGCGCACCAAGGCGTTCACGTTTGACCCGTTCATCACGGCGACGCAGCAGGCGCACATGCGCTCGCTGCCCTTCCTGCACTTCCACGCCATCGGCGTGGCGGGCGAGGAGTCGCTGGCGTACTACCACAAGCAGAACCCCGACTACGACTTCAAGACGCTCGCACAGCTCATGCTCTTCCTCAACCACAGCTATGTCGACGTGCTCAAGATCGACTGCGAGGGCTGCGAGGTCGCCTTTGTGCACGACATCGCCCGCGCCTACGGCTCCGAACCCGCCACCCTCGCCAGCAAGGGCGGCGTGCTGCCCTTCGGCCAAGTGCTCATGGAACTGCACCAGTACGTTCACCTTTCTCTGTTCTCCGCCCGAATCGTTTTCTTCTAGTTTTTTTCTTCTTCTTGTGCTCATTCTTTCCCCTGAATTCCCTCTCTTGCAGTGTATGCCCCATTGCCTTTCCCACCCTCTGATTTACTCCTCATCACTACGGTTGCAACCATATGTGTGGTTAGGGCGTATCCATATTTGGGTCATGAGCACTGTTCCGGGCATGCGCAATTTGCGGATGACCCAAACAACATAAAACGCCACTTTGGGTCCTCGGAACTCATGCGACACCCGAATTGCCGTGAGGGTTTTCGCGCCAAAATCATGCTCCCCACAACAGTCGCATCTAATGGAGGGATGCCAGAACGGTTGTCGAAAGATCATTAACGAGACCCACGCAAAACCACGCGACACCCACCGAAAAAACGCAATTGTCAAAATTTCCGGAAATGTTGGGAGCGCGACGTGGGAAATTTTAGACACACTCATGGTCACTGGGGTCAATTTGCCGAGTGGTTGGGTGCAGAGGTGTAAGTCGTGGGACATTGCCCACTTGTGACACTCGACTGACGACCGCAAAAAAGATGGCAGTACAACCAGAATCGTGCAGTGATTGGTTGGGGGTGGGTCGTGCACGTCAGTCGCCCAACACCTGCACATTGACCCAAAGCTGGGGCCGCGCGCGGCTCGGCAGCCCACTTCGGGTCATGCGCAAATTCCGCATGACCCAAACAGTAGCCAGAACAGTGCTCATGACCCGAACATGGATACGCCCTTATTAGCCGTCTCCTCTCTGGCTCTCATTTCCCGCATTACCCCCTTCCCCCCCTCCGTCCCTGACTGGCATGGCAGGATCACGAACACCAAGGCGATGCTGGCGCTGCTGTACACGTTTGAGAGTCTGGGGTACCGGCTGTTCCACGTGGAGACGAACCCGCTGTGCCTCATCTGCATCGAGGTGGCCTACATCCACGACTCCCTCCTCCAGCCCGCCAACCCCCAGGCCTGCCCCAAAGCCCCCCTCAACGACCCCGCCACCCTCACCAAAATCTCAGCCACTGGTGGTGGAGGTGGTTCTGCTGCTGTTGCTGATGTCTCAGCCAATGTCGACTTGCCGGCTGCTGGTGAAGGTGCTGCAATGGGTGCTTCGGAGTCCACAACAGAAAGTGAAACAATCTGAGGCTGTGCCAAACTGTGATGGACAGGGCTTAGAACTATTTATATTTGTGCATGAATTTCCAAGGCAAAGGATGTAATGTTTAGTAGTCAGCCACTGTTACAATGTTGTAGGGCAAAGGCCAAGTAGGTTCTTTCTGTGGTTGTGGTAATAAGTCCTGAAACACCACTCTCATGGTGTAGCTTTCGCCGGGTGGTAACAATCTTTTTGTTTGCGATGTGTTTTTGTTCCCTCACCTCGCCTTACCTCATTCACCTCGGCGCTGCACAACGCATCTCCTCTATTCGTTATTGTCACAAATGCACCGCCCTCACTTGCTTGTTTGTTTGCTCATCTGAAGTTCCAACCCAACGTCACTCGCGCAATGAAATCTAGGATCATTCACTTCTAGCGATCAGCCAGCAGCCCAGACAAATCGGCATTAGCTGCGAAAATTGTCGTGTCGTGGCCCGTTGTTCGGTTTGATGATAGTCCGCTTTCATCATACGCACGTTTAGCGCCTCTCTCCCACTTGCGCGTTTCTAGTGGACTCCCCGTGTCGATTCATCATCCTTCCGGAGGGACCTCTCCGGCAACCTACGCTTTCGCCCCTCTGCGCCCAGCGCCACCGTGTCGTGTCAACATCCCGCGCTTAAATTTCAAACCGGCTGAGCCCCACAGCAATCCGTGGCCTCCACGAGCGCCACGTGTCAGCACGATATCTCGCTCCTCGGAATCGCGGCAGCATGGTGAAAGTGACCATGATAGCGCGAGCCACGGACGGCCTGCCTCTGGCGGAGGGGCTGGACGACGGGCGGGAACAGCGGGAGGTGGAGGTGTACAAGCAGCAGGCCAAGTCGCTCTTCAAGCGCCTGTCGCAGGGCCTACCGCAGGCGTCGCGCATGTCCATCGAGACTGGCCCTTACTTCTTCCAGTACGCCGCTGTTCCCCGCCTCTCGCGATCACTTTCCTCCGCCCGCGCTTTGCGCTCTCGCGTGGTGGTGCTCGGGGGAATTTGTGCTACCTGCGCGATAGACCCTCCCGAATCTTCCTCCTTGCTCATCCGTCCCTGTTCCCTTCCCCGCTTCTTCACAACCCCCCTCCTCATCCCCTTCCCCCGCTGCCCCCCGTTTCCCCAACGTACCCCTTCTGTGCCACCGCGTCCCTCCTCTCTCCTCTGACAGCTACATAGTGGAGGGCGGCGTGTGCTATCTGACGCTGTGCGAGCGGTCGTATCCGAAGAAGCTGGCGTTCCAGTACCTGGAGGAGCTGCAGCGCGAGTTCGAAAAGGTCAACCGCTCGCAGATCGAGACCGTCGCGCGCCCCTACTACTTCATCAAGTTCGGTGCGTGTGTGGGAAGGGGGGGGGGGGGGGGGGGGGCGGGCGGGGGGGACGCGGGGCTGGGCGCGCGGAATGGGGGGCGCGTGGCGGAGGGGGCGTGGGGAGGGGGCGCCCAGTAGGGCATGAGAGGGGAGAGGGGCGTGGGGAGTGTGGCAATGCGTGTGCGACAGGGGTCTTCAGGGCTCATTGCATCAACACAACTGTCCTTTCGCTTCTGTAAAGCGCTCAGAAAGTGGATGTCATGTATGGGTGCACTTGCACTTCCTTCTCATTGCCTTCCCTCTCCTTCCTCTCCACAATTTCTCCCCCCTTCCCTTCCCCTCCTCCTCACTCCCCGCCCCCTTCTCTCCCACCTCCTTTCCCCCATCTCTTAAGCCATCCTGTCTTCTGTTGCCTATCCCCCACCCTCCCGAGCAGACACGTTTATTCAGAAGACGCGCAAGCAGTACCTGGACACGCACACGCAGCGCAACATCGACCGGCTGAACGATGATCTCATAGAGGTGCAGCAGATCATGACTCGCAACATCCAAGACGTGCTCGGCACCGGGGAGAAACTCGACCGTATGTCACCCTGCTGCTTTGCCCACACGCCCCCTTTGCCCTCACGCCCCCTTTGCCCTCACACCCCCTTTTGCCCTCACACCCCCTTTTGCCCTCATACCCCCTTTGCCCACACACACTTTCGTCCACCCACACCGCTTCTGCCCATACACCCCACTTTTGCTCACTCACCCTCTTTCTCCTGGACATATTTGTTGTACCTCCTCATGGTAATCTCATCTCCACCAACACGCATGCACCCCCATGCTCTCCACACCCACCGCGCCTCCCCCACCCCCCCACGCCCCTTCCCCCCTCCAACCCCCTCTCCTCTCCCCCCCAACCTCCCCAGATCTGACGCAAGTGTCCAGCCGGCTATCTACAGAGTCCAGCGCATACGCCAAGAAGGCCAAGCAACTCAGCCAACAGGTGCGCAGGGGGCTTCCATATTCCAGTGTCCTGCCCTCTTTTCACGCCCGCGTTGCTCTTTCACTCCTTTCACTCCCCGCTTCTGTGTCACTGCGACTCACATTTTCCGACATTTGTGCACAAGCGCACATACACGAACATGGACACACAAGCACTCAGTTTCTTGGCTGCTCGTTCTCTCAGCTCTGCCATACACCCCTGCCCTGCGCATGCATGTGTGATTGTTACGACTGTCCCTGCAGGCTCTTTTGAGAAAATGGGCGCCCATTGCCATCTTAGTGCTCGTGGTCGTCATGGTCTTCTATGCCCGCCGCCTCTTCTACTCGTGATCCCGCCCGTACCGTATTTGTGATTCGTGCGTCATGAACCTTGAGCTGCCAACACACACCAGCAGCACAGCCGCGGTCGCAGCTGGGGCCTGCTTGTTCCACGTCACTGGGTACCTTGTGCAACGTAGTTCTGTTCTGTATAACCTATTCAACATGTGCTGCAAGGAAATTTTCAATGATCTGTTGAAAGAACTACAGTACATGATAATGAGTTGCGCACTAGATGTTTGGTGAGTTCCGTTCTGTACTACATAGTCAGGCCTCCTAGCAGTCATATTCTTGGTATACAGGTAAGTGCACACAAACAGTACAGCCACTAATCACAAGCTCATTGCAGTGCTTGTGCTTGAAGCACGAAACGAAATGGCAGCAGATGACACTAACGTGCCACCTGCTAGCTACCATAACAGCAGGCAATAGGGCTGCTGTTTCAGTATGCCTCCAACACAACCTGCTAGCACACAGCGCAGCTCAGCTCAGCACAGACAGCTCAGCACGCAGTCCTGGAGTCATTCGAGACATGCGTACAGGAAGCTTCATCCGGCGGCTAGCGGTGCAGCAAGCAGTCGGGGTGCATCAAGTCCCCGCAGTCCCGGGCAGTGCACTTCCACGCCATGCCACGGCCCAGTGCGAGGCACTGCGCACACGTGTACGTGCCCTTCTGCCGCAGCCGCAACACGTGCGTTGGCTTGCGTGGGTCCCGCACACCCACCTGCACAGGTTGGTTGGTGCATGCAAGACGCAAGACAATAGACGCCATAGTAGTTGGTTCAAGGAAATTTGAGAGAGAGAGAGAGAGAGAGAGAGAGAGAGAGAGAGAGAGAGAGAGAGAGAGAGAGAGAGAGAGAGAGAGAGAGAGAGCGAGAGAGAGAGAGAGAGAGGGAGAGAGAGAGAGAGGGGGAGAGAGAGAGAGAGAGAGAGAGAGAGAGAGAGAGAGAGAAAGAAAGAAAGAAAGAAGAAAGAAAGAAAGAAAGACCGCACACGAGGTGATTGATCTGCACACATGTTGATGCCCACACAAGGGGTCAACGTGGAAAATAGATGAGAACCTGGAAATGTTCTATGCGGAAAAAAAGGGCAGAAATGTGATCGTTTGGGCGTGTTCCTACGCCTCATATCAGGCAAATCTCAAATCAGGCTCGCACTGAAATTCCCCTATACCCCAAACCCTTTGCACATTTTATCAGGCAAGTCTGATATGAGGCTTGCTTGATATGAGGCGTGGGAACACGCCCTTAGTAGATGTGGTATGAATGCATACACTGGCAGGCAGGGAGGGGATGTGCAAAAGTTGGGGTGCATGGATGGCTGCATGGAGTATGTATGTCTGCATGGAGTATGTATGGCTGCATGGAGTATGTATGGCTGCATGGAGTATGTATGGCTGCATGGGGTATGTATGGCTGCATGGGGTATGTATGGCTGCATGGGGTATGTATGGCTGCATGGGGTATGGATGGTTGCATGGAGTAACTATGATTACCTTGTTCAAGGCTTCCAGCAGTGAGCATCGATCGCGCTCCCATGTCAAGTGGTGTGACCGAACCTCCTCCTGATCCCGCCCACCAAAGCAACAGATTGTTGGGAACGGGAAGGGGAGAGGAGGGCTTGGAGGGTAAAGAGACAAGCAGAGTGAGAGTGGCTGTCCAGGGAGGAGAAAGAGAGAAGAGCACTGTACCAACAGGGTTGGTCAGTCGGGGAGATGGGAGGGAAGCACTGCTGTGGTGTGAATTGGTGTGAATTGGTGTCCATTGGTGTGCATTGGTGTGAATTGGTGTGCACTGGTGTGCATTGGTGTGCATTAGCTTACCCATGAGCCCACATACCCCCTTGGAGCAGCAACAACTCACCAGCTGCTGCTGTAGCGCCTCTTTGGCTGCCTTGTTTGAGGCCAGCTCTGCTGATAGCTGCATTCGCGCGGAAGGGGGGTTTGGTTTGAAGGGGACGGGGGGGGGGGGGGGGGGGGGGGGGGGGGGGGTAGGAAGGAGGGATTGGGGTTGTGTGGGGTTGTGTGGGGTTGCGTTTAGGTCACCAAAGCAGGCAGTCACACACCCAACACCAACCCTCTCTTCAACACGCAGCACCAACACCAACAGCAGCACAAGCACGAGCACAAGCACGGGCACAAGCACAATCACAATCACAAGCACAATCACAATCACAATCAGAAGCACGAGCAGAATCACAAGCACGAGCAGAATCACAAGCACGAGCAGCACACACACAGAAGCCTCTTCTCCTCCTTCCACACCCACCTGCACCTCCCTTTCCTTCATCTGCGCCTCAGCAGCAGCCATGGCGGCCTGCAGCTGCTGCAGCTGCTGCTCCGCTTGCCCCTTCTCCGCCACCTGCTGCTCCAGCTGCGCCACCTTGCTGCGCTGCTCCTCCAGCGTCTCCAGATACAGCCGGCTTGATGAGTGCTCCGCCTGCCCCGTGGGCGGGGGGGGGGAGGAAGGGGCGTGATGAGGTGAGGGGAAAGAGGGAGGGGGGAGGAAACGGGAGAGTAACGGGGCTGCGAGCACTCGGGGAGCACAACAGAGGTGTGAGTGAAGAGCGGACATGGTGAGGAGATGTTTGGGGTGAACAGAAAGGGTGTCGTACGGTGGTAGATGAAACCAAGAACAGACATGAAAATGACTTCTTTCTGCTCATGTCCCACGCTCCCACTGTCCATGTGTCTCACAGTCCCTCACTCCGCTCTGGCATCTAATTCTCCAAAGGCCAGCATCCTCTTGGTCCCATTCCTTCCATCTCGCCCCAGCTTCCTCCCTTTTCGACCTCCCCCGCCCACCTCAGTGATCTGGCGTTGCATGTGCACCAGGCTCTGCCGCATCTTGAACGCCTGCTGCTCCATCGCCTCTACCTCCCCCTGCACCGCCTCGCGCCGCCGCTCACTCTCCTCCAACCGCCGCTCCACCTCCTCCCTCTCCTGCCGCTCGTCTGCCAGGCGCAGCTTCATGTCCTGTACCTCCTCCTCCTTCTGCCGTGGGGGAGACGAGACCGCAACGGATGGAAGAGAGGGGGAAGGCCGTTGGATTGATGAGACGATTGATGGACCAGTCCAGGGATAGCTGTACGTGTGCAGCGTGCGCCTGCTGCTCATTCTGCAATGGAGCAGGAGAATCCTGGAGTATGGGGAAAGGGAGGACGAGGAAAGCTGGTGGAAGCGACAGGTGAGTGAGTGAGGGGCGAGTGAGTGAGAAGCGAGTGAGTGAGAAACGAGTGAGTGAGAAACGAGTGAGTGAGAAGCGGAGGTGAGGTTGAAGGCAACAAGGGTGGTGAGGTGCAAGGACAGTTCGATAAGGAGAAGGGTGGTGCGTTGCGTTGTGAGTGCATGCATGCGTGCATGTGCGTGTGAGGGGTGGCAAGCTCCGCAATACAAGCACGAGGAGCGGGCCGCAAGTGGGGGGCGAGCAGGGAGGGGACCTGCGCCATGTGGGCGTGGATGAGGTTCTTCTCCTGGTCGAACTGCATCGCCAACATGTCCTGATGCCCGCACCCGGGGGCCGCAGAGGGGCACAGGGGGTCACAAAGGGGCACAGAGGGGCACATAGGGGCACATGGGGAGACAAAGGGGCACAGGGGGAGCACAGGAGGGGCACAGGAGGGCAAGGGAGGGAGGCGGGGGAAAAGGAAAAGAACAGAGGTGGATGAGACAAGAGCAGAATGGGTGGTGCAGGCGAGATGACTTTAGAGTCGACTCAAAAGTCAACTTGGATGAGACAAGAGCAGAATGGGTGGTGCAGGCGGGATCTAGTGAGCAGGAGAGTGAGAAGGCAGAGCAACGGGTGCAGTGCGGCCTTTGAACGGGCAAACAACGCCTGCCTGCGAGCCTTCTTTGCTCAACCCATGCATCCCCCGTGCTACTACTTCGCAATCTTTACCCAAGCCTTGGTCCCTCTCACCCTCCCCTCTCACCCTCCCCTTTCACCCTCCCCGCCTACCCTCCCCTCCCACCCTCCCACCCTCACACCCTCCCACCCTCCCCCCTCCCGGACACGCCAGCTTACAAGCTGCTGCAGGAGCATGTTGTTCTCCCCACGCACATGCTCCACCTCCGCCTGCATCGCACTGTTGCCCACCGCCTCTGCCTCCTGCCATGCCATGCCATGCGTACCATGCCATGCGATACCATGTCGTACCATGCCATACCATGCCATGTCATGCACTACGTGCCATTCGCCATTCGTCATGCGCCAAGTACCACGCGCAACCACACACAGCACACACCAACCAGCATAAGCGGGCCGGGCATGCAGCAGGGGCGATTGGGACGGCTCAAGGAGGATTCTGGAGTTGGAGCCAGCATGCACGCACGCATGGGAGCTGGGCACACTCCAAGTGCACTGTATGACAATGCAGGGGCTTTCGCTGGCAGATGCGGGATTGGGTGCTGAGGGATTTGTCGGCACACAGCGTCACGAGCACAGCACAGCACAGCACGGTGGTAATCGGCATGTGTGCGGGCATGTGTGCGGGCATGTGTGCGGGCATGTGTGCGGGCATGTGTGCAGGCATGTGTGCGGGCATGTGTGCGGGCATGTAGGATGATGGGGGGAGAGGAGGTGCAGCTTGTGGCTATGCTGTGCGCACCTGGAGTCGGCCCAGCAGCTCCTCCTTCTCCTCCTCCGCCTGTGCACAAAAGAGCAACGCATGTGCTCCATGGGCACAAGGCACAAAAAGCACGCCAGGCCCATGGGAGACACGCACAGTTCACTTGATCAGTCAATTGCTGGCACGTGATCAACAAGGGAGGGGGTGCACCATGCCACCATCCATCCATCCATTTACCTCCCTTTCCCCATCCGCCCTCCCTGCCTCGTCAGCACAAACAGCATCCCATATCTGGGTAAGTCCTATCCCGTCCCATCCCATCCCATCCCATTCTGCCTGTCTGCCCCTGCCGGCCGGCCTGCGTGCATGTCACCCACTTTATCAAGGAGCGCTTTGGCGTGAGAGAGCTCGTCCTGCAGGCTCGCCACCTCCAGCTTCAGCGCTGGCACGTCCGACGCCCGCAGCTCATCCTGGTGCCATGCCGTGCCATGCCATGCCATGCCATGCCATGCCATGCCGTGCCAAAGCATGCGCATACACATGCCATGCACATGTTGCGCCACATGAGAGGAAGGACGGAAAGGAGTCAGCGAGCCATTGAGGGATGCACGTATGGAGGGTTATGGGCCAGGGGTGTAAAGAAAGGCATGGCAGCATGGAGCAAGAGAGATATCGTGATGAGGGATTGAAAGGATCACAGATGATAACAGGCAGAGAGGATGGGGATGGGGATGGGGATGGGCATGGGCATGGGCATGGGCATGGGCATGGGCATGGGCATGGGCATGGGCATGGGGATGGGGATGGGCATGGGGATGGGCATGGGGATGGGCATGGGGATGGGCATGGGGATGGGCATGGGGATGGGCATGGGGATGGGCATGGGGATGGGCAGGAGTGGAGTGGAACGGGGACCTGGAGCTTCTTGGTCTTGATTCGCAGCTCGATCTGCTGCATGCAGAATGAGTTCGCCTGCACATTATGGGGGTGTGTTGGATCGCAAGGAGGAGGGATTGGGATGTGCAACGGCATGGCTGACAGACAGAAGCCGAGAGAAGCAGAGAGAAGCAGAGAGAAGCAGAGAGAAGCAGAGGGAAGCAGAGGGAAGCAGAGGGAAGCAGAGGGAAGCAGAGGGAAGCAGAGAGGAGCAGAGAGAAGCTTGACGGATAGGCAAACGAGTGAACTCTGAGAGCAAGAGAGGCAAGGCAAGAAGGAGAGAGGAAGAGGGATGGTGAGGGCGTGGGAAGGCACCTTCTTCTTCTCTTGCTCCAGACTGGCCAATGCCTCCATCAGCTGTACCCTCGCATCACTCTCGGGAAGATTAAGCATCTGCCCACCCAGTGAGCAGCGGGCAGGTGGGGAGAAGCACATGAGAAGGGAGAGACGAAGGAGTCAATGCACGTGCATATGTGGCCCCCATGCGTGCGTACATGTCACACACGCGCTCCTGACGTTGCACCAGGGAGCTGCACTTATGAGGCGCAAAAAGAGCCCTCCGGGCATCTTCTAAAGGCAACCAAGGGAGAGTTACAACTCTCTGGCACTATGTGTAGGGATAAGCATTTGCATGCTCACCGTTCCACTGCCCACCACACACCATGCTCCTGCGTGCTACCATCCTCTCCTCTGCATACCCCATCCGCCCCCTTACACAGCATTCTAACTAACACCCTCTCCCCTTCACCCCTTCTCTCCCCTCCCTCAACCCCCTCCCTCAACCCCTCCCTCAACCCCTCCCTCAACCCCCCCTCACCCCCCTCCCTCAACCCCTCACCTCCGCCCTCGCCCCACACGGCCACGGCGGGCGCTCACCGCGAGCATGGCGCTATCCTGGGCGCCGTTCTCCTGCGCAGCGTCCTTGGCCTCCTTGAGCTTGCTCTGCGCCTGCCGTAGCTGCTCCTCCAGGTCGCGGCACTGCTCCTCCAGCTGACCGCACTGCGCCACTGCCTCCTCGCCCGCCTGCCTCTCCTCCTCCACTGCCTTCTGCGCTGCTGCCTGCCGCCCGTGGGGGACATGGGAGAGAGGGGGAGACCGGGGGAGGGGTGGAGTGGGAGTGAGTGTAACAAGGGTGTGGAGCGGCAGGTAATGTGCAAGCAGGGTGTGTGGGGGTGGGTGGGGGAAGGGGGGCACGGGGGCAAGGAGGGGGGAAGGTGCATGGCGTTCATGGCATGGCACAAGGGCCCTGTTCGATAGGCAGCCTAATCCTTGGAGGGCTAGGGTTATGCTAGTGTTTAGGGGAGTTTTCGGAGCAACTTCCCCTGGGCTAACCCCCGCCGGACCAAATCGGAAGCAGCGCCTCCCGAGATCGGAAGGAGGGGGTCGTCAGGGGTATGCTGGACCCCTCCTTCCATCATCTTCATCGAGGGCATGATTCAAAAGTTTGCATCGCATGCCATAGGAACCAGAGTAAAAATCATGTGAAAAAAAAAAAGAACCAACACAGCTGGCGGCTGGTTTAGTGGTGGGAGGACGGGGACTTTTTCAGGGCAGAGATGGAATGGTTAGAGCATGGGTACGGGTGGGAAACATTTCGGGGAGTAAGATTTCGTATCCCCTCCCACTGCGAGCCCTAGCCTATCTTTTGGGCAACCTCCAGTCTGGGGAGGCGAGGGTTGGGCTGGAGCTGCGCTCATCGCTTGCCTATGTGCAAAGGGCATTGGATCTTTCCGGGGGGACTAACCCTTCTTGTAGAAGGTGCGTTTGACAGGCAAAGAAGGATTAGTCTGATTCAGGAGGGTTTGCCAGGTTCGGCACCCATTTTTGGCTGACCAGGAAAAAAAAAACACACACACACACACACACACACACACACACACACACACACACACACACACACACAAATTCGAAACAGCCCCGATTGTTCCGCGGAAGGGTTAGGCTGCCTGTGGAACAGGGCCAAGGTCTCGGCTCAGGCGTGGGATGGAGGAGCGCCTCCTTGCATGGCTCGCCACGGCCTTGCCCTGCTCGCCGCGGCCTTGCCCTGCTCGCCACGGCCTTGCCCTGCTCGCCACAGCGTTGCCTCTCACCAGGTCGGCTTGTGCCTTCTGCAGCGCCTCGTCCGTCGCTGCTGACCCGGCCGCCGGCGCTGTCGTTCGCTCCTGCACATGCCACGGGGCACGAGCAAACAGGTGGCAACGCAACGCATGAGGGAAAGCATCCAGGAGTGACATTCATCCGTGGCACAGAGGAGCACAAGTTAAGTTGTGCAACGGGCACAGGACTCCAACGTAGCACATGGACGGCCTCCATCCACTCCACTCGCATCGCATGACACACGACCTGCATCTCCTTGGCAGCCCGTGAGCACGACCGCTACCAACACACCGCACCTCCACCTGCAGGTGAGTGAGCAAGCGACACAACAACAGCCGCTCGTGGTGCTTGCTCGCTCCCCCTCCTCCCCCACATCCCCCAGCGCCCACCTGCAGGTCCTTGAGCTGCTGCTGCAGCGCGCGCTTCTCCTCGTCGAGGCGGTCCCTCTGCCTCTCCACAGCCTTCTTCTCCTCCTCCAGCCGCTCCACCTTCTGCTTGCTGCTCGCTGACTGCCATGCACACGCCCACGGGAGTGAGGTCGGGCGCAAGCGGACAGCAAGGGGAGGGGCAACGGGATGGGGAACGGCAAGGGGAAGGGCAAGGGTAAGGGATAAGGGAGGGTGACAGATGGGACAAAGGATGGAGTAAGGGATGAGGCAAGAAACACTCCTATGTATGCACGCACATGCACAGCACACCCACATGTGCAGGCCCAGGCAGCACCTCTCCCTCTCCATTCCCTCCCCTCTCTCATCCTCCCCCTTCACTTCCCCTTTCCCCTCCTCCTTTCCCCTCCCCCTTTCCCCTCCCCTTTTCCCCTCCCTCTTTCCCCACCCCTTTTCCCCTCCCCCTTCCACCCCCCCCTTTCCCCTCCCCATTTCCCCTCCCCATTTCCCCTCCCTCTTTCCCCTCCCCCTGTCACCCGCCCCTTTCCCCCCCCACACCTCAGCGACGAGCTGCAGTTTGGCCATGGAGGAGGTCTGGGCGGCGGACTGCAGGCGGCTGATCTGCGACACCCACTCCAGCTCGCGCGCCTTGCGCTCGCGCGCCGCCATCACGGCGGCCTTCTTGCTCTCCTCCATGGCGCGCCTGCCCTCCTCCACCTCGGCGCGCAGCCGCACCGCCTCCATGTGGCGCTCCTCCACCTCCTTCTCCAGCCGCGCCTGGGGAAACCACCAGTGCATGTGGGCGGGCGCAGGGGAAAGGGACGGGTCGAGATGGTCAAAGGGATGGGCCGGGGGAAGGGGGGTGCGGGGGGTGGGGTGGATTCGGGAACGGAAGGGACTGACAGAAGGACGAGTACATATGCCCATGTCCCTGTTGTGTTACCATCCCGTTACTCCCCCTTTCCCACCATCCATAGCTTTTCCACCAACATCTTCCCCACCATCACCTCCCCCAACGGCCATACTTCACACCACAGCACCAATCCCCACCTTGGAACAACCCTCTCTTCGTCCTTTCCCTCTCCTCCTCCCTCTCCCCATCTCCCTCCCCCCACACAGGCCCCACGCGCACCGTTTCCGATTTGAGCTTGCCCGCAGCTTCCTCGGCCTCCAGTCTCTGGCGGTTGAGCTCCGCCCACCCCGTCTGCAGCTCGCTGTTGTCCTCCTCCGCCGCCGCCTGGTGCGCAGGGGGGGGGTGGGGGGGAGGGTGGAGGTGGGGGGGGAGGGGGGGGAGGAGGGTAAGAGGGTACGGAGAGGGGACGGTTGAGTGGACAGGTGGGGAGATGGGGGGAGTGGATTGGCAGTGAATGAGTGTGCATGGGTTGGAGAGGAGGAGGAGGAGGAGGAGGAGGAGGAGGAGGAGGAGGAGGAGGAGGGGGAGGAGGGGAAGGAGGAAGGAGGGGGGGGAAGAGAGAGAAAAAAGGGGAGGGGAACGCGGGATAACATGGCTACAGCGCCAAAAGGCGGAAAGCGCCTGGTCCACGTACGGGCTCCCACAATTCTTCGTCCCCGCTATCCTTCCCTCCCCCCCACAACCTTTCAGGCTCTTGAGTGGTCACTCTCTTTTGCGAGGAGCGCAGCAGCGCAAGTCCTCGCACGGCACACGCGACCTACCAGGCTCTTCTGCAACTCTTCCGCCTTCTGCGCCTTCGCCTTCGCCTCTTCGCGCGCCTGAGAGGAAGAGAGGTGTGAGAGTGAACGGGGAGGAGTCGGGGGGTGGATTGAGCCAGTACCGACGCCCGACAATAGAAATATTATTTAAAGAGACAGTAGGGCATATGTGTGAACGGTTTCTTCTTCTAATACCGTCCCCGGATATCTGGCGCCGGAGGCCCTGCTGCTTGTTTCTGTACTTAGCTGCTACGGCCAACCCACATTGTGCACGGCCATTTCGAGCTCCTCCAGCTTCTTGCATAATTGCGCCACGTCGGCGTCCGCCATCGGTTGCCGTGCAGTCCGCGCGAGCGAAATGCAGCTGATCTTGCAGCCTCTTAATAAATTAAGAAAATGCACACTTCTACGTGCGCGCTCCTATTGCCTAGGTCTCGTCCCTATGCTTGCATGTCGCGCCTCTATGCTGCAAGCGCCGCTAGTCTGTACATAATGGAGCCGCGCCTACGGTGGCATAGAGACTCATGATATGCGGAAAGCTGACGAGGAGAAAAAGTGATGATGGCGGTTCATCGGTAGAGTGCCACAGGACCCTTGGCTTGATTGGGTATGCATGTGTCCATGGTGTGGACGGCATGGAGGGTGCGTGTGCAGGGTCAGAGGAACCCTCAGTGCCTTCTTGACCTACTGCAAGGGACGCATCAACTCTCAGAAAGTCAAACCTTACTGTTATCAAGTATACATTATGCACATCAGTTATGGGAACACTAACGCGAGCTATACGAGTGTGTGGCTCATTCGTTAACGGGGTTCGATGACCATGGTTACTTTCGTCACATGACTGTCTGTGTTCGTCTAGCAATCTCGCGATGAATAGACATGGATTTGACTTCTTCGCAGGACGTTACAATGTTAGTTCCGCGAACGTTGACCTAACCAACTGCTCAGCCACAAACCCGCCAGTGGCACATTGTTTGGCGATAACTCAGAAAGTGGTAACTTAGCGGCACACGACGAAGACAGACAGCTCTCCCCACTGGATTCTCTGTTCCCTGCCTCTGACAGATTCGCCATGGTCAGTTGCCAGATTGCGCCAATTTTTTACTTTGTTGTCGCGCCGCCCTGCCCTCTCCTCCTCGTCCCCTCCCGCCTTCTTCCCCTCGCTTCCTCCCTCTGCTCGCTTCCCTGCCTGCAGTGCCTCGAGTCGCTCGCGACTCCACCTGGTATCGCAGGCCAAGACGGGTGCATCAATCATCATTTCGCTCTGCTCTGCCTGCCCAGTAAGCTATCTACGACTTCGCAGAGCACCATCGGGCTCGAACCGTTTCACCTCTCGTGGCTATCTCATACATGCCGTGGGTTGCCTTCTGAAACTCACGCCCGTCCAGTAGTTTTGTATCTTCCTACTCTTGGCCTCTTTTTAGCAAGATTCCTTGACTAACATCCGCACTCTTTCGTTACCAGGACACGCAAACCCAACATCATCGAATACATGGCTCACAGGGCGATGTCGCCTTTTCAGCACAGCTGCGTCTTGCTTCTGCTCTCCGCCGCCGCATTAGCTTCACGGGCCGCGTCCGCCGACGTGGTCCCTGCGGAGGGGAGGCGATACGTCCCAGTGGGAACGACGGATTCGACGTTTAACTATGGGTGGAACCCCAAGGTCAACTTCACGGCGTGGGCCGAGGACCCTGCGAATCGCGTCTACGAAGGCGACGTGCTCGGTAAGTCAGTTGATCGTGGTGCGCTCGCCACTCCGTATTCGAGACTCGCAGCCCTCACACGAGTAGCTATAGCCGTCAGACATGCCCGTTCCATCCCGTCCCATCCCTCGCCCACTTCGTCCCCGTGTCTACAGTGTTTTACTACCCCAGGGGCGCCGACGAGGTGTATCGTTTCTCGCGCCTCGATGACATGCGCCGCTGCGTCTACACAAAGGGGACGCGCGTGTGCCGTGACGTGGACGGCGTTTCCGGCTGTAAGGTGCCTGTATCGGAAGGCACGGCGCTGTTCACGTCGGGCATGGTGGCGCGATGCAACTCCAGCATGCAGGTGAGCATGCAGGTGAGCATGAGGAGGCTTAGAAGGCGCGTCTCGGGATTCTTTTAGCAAATAAGCTTTAGAGGGCTTGGAGGATAAGGGTCACAGCGCCCATCGTTATTTCACCGCGCCGCTCACCCGCAAACGAGTCGTGTCTGCAAGCCATAAGCTCCCCACCCCCCCCCCTCCGCGACGCGCGGCGTGTGTCGCGCACTGTGGCAGCTAGCGGTGGAGGTGGCGGTGGAAACCGGGCCGCGCGACATCGTGGTGGGGTACCCTACGGGCGAGTACACGTGGCCGTGGAACCCGGCCGTGAACTACACGCAGTGGATGCTCAACAACACGCTCTACACCGGCGACGTGCTCTGTACGTCCTTGTCTCTCCGCTGCCCCATGCGCCACCTTGTCTTTTTTTACCCTCTACCCAGTCTCCTCCTCCACATGCAATGCGGCAGGCTTCCCGCTGCTGTCCTCGTCTCTCTCTCGCTCTCCTCCTTCATTGTTTGACCTAATGGCTTTCTGCCATTCCCTTGCCGTCTCTTCCCGCCCTTGCTATGCCGGTTTCTCGCAACCTGAGCTCACCCGTCCCTCTCCTCTCCGTGCCACCCTTCCCATTCCTCATTCCCGCTGCTCCTCGAGCAGACTTCAAGTACGCGGCACACATGGACGAGGTGTACATAGTGCCGACTAAGGAGGACTATGACGCGTGCAAGTACGACCGGTACACGGCGTACTGCAACGGCACGGACGGGGTGGGCGAGGGGTGCTTCAGCAACCCGCTCGACAACACCACCACCTATTTCCTCTCGGGGGTTTACAGCCACTGCACAGCAAGTCAGAAGCTCGCCGCCGTCGCCCTTGACGGCCCCACGGGTGCTTAATGCCCGGCTGATTGCCGATGACATCTGTGGGAGACGTGGCAGGCAGCAAGAGGTCGACACAGAGTCGACCAGGCGTAGCAGGAGATAGGGTCTGACTAGTAATTCAGCTCTGACGTTAGTCATTTTATGTTAGGTATTCTTGACAAACAGGATTGAAAGGAAACTTTGCTTCCAATCAACACATCCTCTACCTGTCAGGAGGATAAATGAGGCCTCTCAGCTGCCTTGTCACGAGCTGCAAGAGAATGTGGGTGAATGTGACTCAGAAAATTTCATGATCTATCTATTTCCTGTAAAGACTGGTGATGTTGCATCCACAACCACAAGAGCCCAGCAAGCCCTGGTTCCGCTTTCCTTCATGACTACAGTAGTGGGGGATTGATTTGAGTATGGAAGTAAGTCCCTTAATTTTGCATATTATGGTAGCAGACCAATAACACTCCACTCGTACTGTACATATCATTTGCCATCCTTTTGTGCCGTCTCTACTATACAAAGCACTTATTTGCAGAAATAAACAATGACTTATGCGGACGCTTTCTCCTCCACACCCGCCAACAAGTTCACTGCATCCACTGGTGGTCCAATTCGGCTAGCTGCATCCATGCTCCCTGCGATCAGCGAGGCACCCGCGCGTCCCCTTTAAGTGCCTCATAGAGACCCTCCAAACTCCACCCACGGCTGGACCCTGCAATCGAAGGGTGGTGTGGTGAGTGGAGTACACGTAGCGGAACATGACAGAAGTATAGGTGACAGAGGAGGGGGAGAACACGGAACAGCAGTCCCTGAGGCCACGTGTGGTAATGATTCCTCACGACTCACCCGCACTTGAGTCTCTGGGCTGCCAGCGCTAATCTTTGCTCCGCGGAAACCAGAGCATCCGCCACTGTCGCGTCCTCGTCCACAGCAGCAGAATCCAGATTCGCTGCTGCACCGCGATCCACCAGCGGGAACGCGCGGCCATCCCTGGCGCCAAAGGCGTTGGAGAGGCGCATGGCGGTTTGGGATGCGGGATCAAAGCTCGAAAGGGACGAAGACTCCATCAACGACTGCTGCACCCTTCTGTTGCCCACAGCCCCTCTTCCTCGTGTGCTCCCCGCTATGCGCACTTGGGAAAGCGAGATGCCGGTGCATGGCACGATGCGGCTGCATGCCAGGTCGATGCCGCGAATGATGCCCCGGCCCTTGGTGGCATCGGCCGTGGCGGTGACGTTCGTGTACGTGATGTTGAAGATGGAAAGTGCCTGCACACCCGACCCGCATGGCTCTGCGTCACAGTAGTACTGAGGAAGGGGGGTGGGGGGTTGGAAAGGGGAGGGTGAAGAGGGCAAGCATGAGAGACGGAGCAGGAGGGGCGGATGAGGGGGAGATGGCATGGGATCCAAGCGTGGGTTATATCACAGCGCAAAGCGGGCAGGAACAACGAAGTGATGCAGTCAATCAGAGCAACGGACATGATGGTATTACGAGGCACATGACCTTCCTGCAAGAGGCTCATGAGAGACCAAGCCAAAGTGACATGAGGGCAGGATACGGGGGTAAGGGGCGTCCGGGCATGGCACCTGGTCGATGACAATGGGGCGGTCGACGTTGAGCATGGTGATGTTCTCATACCGCACGTTGAACACGGAGCCACTGCCGCCCTGGTACGTCTTGATGCGCACCCCGTTGGAGAGCCCTGACAGCACCGAGTTGGTTACTGTCACGTTGGACACGCATGCAGTCTTGCCACCGTAGCCCAGACTCCCGATGCTGCACGCACAAGGGCGCACATGCGCAGCCATGCATGAGTACACAGGGAGCGCACATGAGTTGAGCGGTGCACAAGGTGCAGTGCGGTACCCACCGTGTGGCGGACACCCATCTATGCAGGCCATGGGACATCCACGCCCATCATGAAATCATGCTCCCGGTAGCCCCACACGCGCTTCCCCCTCTTCCCGCTTCACCTGATGCCGTGGCCGGCGGTGCACGTCACGTTGTTGATGCTGATGCCCGACGACCCCGCCACGATTGACACGTCGTCATCGCCTGGAGATCAGATCAAGAGCACGCAGGGGGATACACACGCGAGGCGGACGGGCAGGCAGCTTCGGCAAGATCCAGAAAGATAACCTCAAGCAGGGCGGGGAAGTGATACCTAAAATCACAAACTTGTTGAACGCTACAGCGTAGTTGTAACAGGACGGTAGAGTGCCCACCCACCTCCGTGCAACCATGAGTCGCTGATGCTGACGTTGCTGCACGCTGACACGTGGATGCTGTCCGTGTTGGGGCTGGAGCCAGGGCTGCGCGTCGCGATACCTCTCACCGCAGCGCCTACGCACGATCGCAGCACCAGATGCATCATGGGCGCGTTGCTGAGAAGGACAGCAGCCAGGGCAGGGGCAAAAGGGATCCAATCACGAGATCATTGGTACCAGGCGAGTTGGAAGGTGCTATCACGAGGCGGACGGAGTCGGCCGTCAAAAGGCTGCTTCAGAGGCACCGTCTATGGGACGAAGCGTCCTCAGAGAATGGTTGCGAGCGGTCCCGACATCATCCCTCCCAGAAGTCTCTGTCAGCCTCTCCAACGCTCACCTCAGTGTGATTCCCGTCACCACCACTCGCCGCATTTCCGCCAGCAGCAGCAGGTGCGGCCGGCTATTCGCCGGTCGCCGCCACAGCAGGTCACCTCCGCCGTCAATCCTGCCGGCGCCCGCGACAGTCAACCCGTCCACCCGCGTTATCACCATCACGGCGCCACGACCAGTTCGTTTCGCAGCATTCGGCTCAAACTGCAGCAGCCCGTCGATCTGCGATCGAGGGCCCTCGGGGCATATATAAGAGACAGAAGGAGGCGGGAAATAAGGAGCCAATCAGGATGGAAAGAGGCGGAAACCATGTGGGGACGGCAGATAGCGTGAGTTAGGAGAGGACGGCCTTACAACGGGTAAAGATCCCTACGATCATTGAAAGTATGCACGTCACGGATGTTACCTGGATGAGCAACCCGTTTCCTCGGCACGGCCCGTGCCATGTGATCCACGAAGCTACCAGGAACGTCCGTCCGGCGGGCAGGAGCAGCGTCGCCCGCTCCGGCGCAAGAGCTGCATCTATGGGGATCGTCGCGCCGGCGTCACCGCTGGCGGTTCCTTGGACCGGCATCGCCGCAGCATCCGTCGTCAGCTGACGTGGAGTCAGCTGCGAGGCCACCGCACCATCATTGCGCGCGGGGCTTGCACTGCCCTGCTGCTGCGCCACTCGTCGCTCGCCTTGCTCCGCCGCAGTTGAGGCAAGCGCCGCACTCGCTGCCAATCTATCGCCAGCGCTGGGAACCGCGTTTTCCCCCGAGTTTCTCTTGTCGGGCTTGCTGGGTTCCGTGTCGCTCGCGTCCGCTTGCTTCTTGAAGGAAAGCCCGCTGGGAGAGGAAGGCGTCGGCGCGGTGGGTCGAGCCGCTCGGCCACGGGGTGCGGAAACGGGTGCGCGATACGCGCACGCAGCGGCGAACGCGGCGTTGAGAGCTGCGGTGTCGTCCTTAACGCCGTTCCCCGCGGCGCCGAATGCCCGCGGGTCGAAAACGCTGACTAAAGGTGGCGGAGAGGAGGGACTGGATGATGACGCGGACTGCGCAGAGGTGGCGGGGAGGCGGACGAAAGTGAGCGGAGCAGACGTTGATTGCGCGGAAACTTGCGGGGTCGGCTCAAATGAAGGTTGAGGGAAGGTTGCGGAGTGTAGAGAAGGAGAAACGGCGCCTGATGTTGAGATGCTTCGTGCAAGAACGGTCGTGAGAGGAGCAGCAAGAGAGGCGACGGTCAGCGGTACTTCCGACGAGGCAGAGGCAGAGGTAGTGACTGGCGCAAGCGGATTTGGAAGCGAAGGCTGTGAAGACAGCCAGGGACTGGCGAGAGGATATGGCGGGATGACCTCGGCGGCGCCGGTACGGAAAGATCGATCGGAAGTCGCACCCTCCGTGGGCTGACTCACAGTCGGAGAGACTTCCACAGGTCTGCCGATCCAACCCCTTTTCTCCGCAGATGAAGATATGTCACCGGAGGTGGGCTGGCCTGGTTGGACTGCTACCGCCAATGGCTCCGGTTCGCCATGGTTACTATCTTCTCCAGCTGTTGCTGCTACTGGTGAAGCGGGTGATTGTAGATTGCTGAACGACGCCGATTGAGGCATGCCTGTCTCTGGATCTGACAGCTCCGTCACGAAATCCTCCTTCGCGTGATCGCTTATCGCGCCGTGATACGCGTCGGCCTCGTCTGACGGCGATGCGTTTGCCGAAACAAGATCTTCCGTGTAGCGGCGCGGCACTGGGGTCGCAGACGCGTCCACTGTGGCGGCTGCGTCGCGGATCTGGATGCGATCATCCTGCGAGCTCCGCGGTGCTAGAAGAACGAGATCCTGCAGGTTTTGCGGGTCTGACGAGGGAATCGATACTTGAAGCGGAAAGGTCAACTCAGTCGGCTTCTGTTGGGAGAGAACGCCTCGCGACGCCACAGCAATGAGGGCAACCACGGTTATCAAAGCGGCGTGCGATCTCACACGTATCGGCATTTGCGGGTATGGTTGTAGGCAGCTATGAACACGACTCGACTTCAAAGCTAGTATAACTGGGGCTGAGGGGATTATGACAACGAACAGACGCAAAAGCGTCACTTCAAGCTGCTGTTTTTGTTTCCCCAGACCAGCTTCTCTCCGTCTCATGTCTCCATTTCCAAATCTGCGAAATGCTTCTTCTCATCCCTGCAGCGCACCGTGCGTGGGCGCGGAATCTCTAGATTTTGCCGCACGGCACGGCTCTGCGCGATGCGGGTGGCGGTAATCTGCCAACTTGTTTCGCTACAGACATCATCTCAGTTTCACTCAAAGATGTGTAAGACTATTTACAGGTCATTCGGTTAATCAAGGCCGTTTTGCTTATGTTTTCCTTACTGAAGCAAACTGCAAAGCAAGCAACTGGCAAAGAAATGAGTTGGTTCAGAGAAAGAAAAAAACCAGTATTGGCCATTTGCATGTGATGTACCCAATTCTAAAATCTGCATCCTCTACTTGCAATTAAATAGATGGATTATTGTCTATTACATCACCGGCCAATTCCTCCTATCTTGCGCATAACAAAGCATTACAGTTAGTTTACCAATAAACCTTCAGGTCTGATTCGCGAACACAGCTTGATAAATCAATACAACAAACAATACATAAGCCAAGTACTGAATGGGACCAAATTGCCTTTCCTCTCCTCATCCTACCTCCATCCAAGTGCAGGTACTTCTATCACACGGGCTCATGGTTCTCCTTGGAAAAAAACTCTGGTTGCATTTACTGAGCGTGGAAAAGGCATGAATGGCCCAGAGCCGGGTGATGATGGTGGTGCTGAAGGCAGCGACGGAGCTAAGTGTTCATGTCTCAAGAGCCAGGTACTGATGGCTGTTGCATGCTGGACTGTTGACGTGGCTGGCTGGATGCTCAGAGGTAGCAAAGCATCGGTCATTGGGGTGGAAGGAAGTGCGGGTGCAGCATCAGGAATCTGCGATGCCATGTTGATCCAGTCCTCTGATCCTATTGACGACGCCCACGCAAGGCCACTCCTGCATGATAATGAAACCAGCGTAGCCAGGCAGAAAGAGTTGGAGTATTAAAAAACAGTGAAGTGAATCATACAATGCACTAACATGACGAGAAGTAAGCTTGAAGAGGCAAATGAGAAATCGGGGAATCTCACCCTCCACATTTCTTGTGTTCGGCTGCAATGCTGCTGGCTCTTGATCGGGAGAGGGCCCGCTCCCATTTGGGACCGGGAGACACATTGATGCTCGTGCCAAACGCATTCTGGTAAATGCCCTTCAACCCCTCCCCCTTGCTGTGCCGAATGTTTACATCGCGCATGGTGATCTTCCCACACGGCACTCTCTCACTGCACGCCAACTGGATGCCGCCACTGCTGGAGTAGTTGGTTGTGCCGGAGATGCTCTTATAAGAGATATCAAACACTGCCAGGTTCTCTGGGTGGCCAGCGCAGGGCTTCCTCTCACAGTAAAACTGTTCCATGTGATGGGCAGGGAAAGAGACACAATGCAGCACAGAATATCAGCACAGCAGGTCCAAAGGAGGGAGGTTGTAAGCAGAGAGAAGTGCAAGGCATGAAACAAAGAAGGGCGATGTTAGAATAGAGTTGTGTGCACATACCTGGTTGATGACAATGGGGATGGTCACGTCCCGCATCCTGATATTCTCATATCGAATGCCATGCACTGTGCCCTGGCCGCCCTGGTACGTCTTGATGCGCAGCCCGTTCTGCAGCCCCACCAGCGTTGCGTCCTGCACCGTCACACCCGACACACATGCCAGCTCGTGCTCCTTGCCCAGACTCCCAATGCTGCTCCATCACCACACCAGGATGGGAGGCGGGTGACAGGGAAGAGTTGAAGGTGGTGCCGGAAAGTGGATAAGGTGGCCATGTATTCCTGATGTCATGCATTCCTGGTGCCATGCATTCCTGGTGCCATGCATTCCTGGTGCCATGCATTCCTGGTGCCATGCATCCCTCCCTGATGCCATGAATCCCTGATGCCCGGCATACATGTGTTCTTGATACTATCGGGCGTGGCCAAGTGCATACCTGATGCCATGGTCAGCAGTGCAGAGCACATCGCGGATGATGATGTTGGAGGAGGAGCCAACAATCGACACGTTGTCGTCACCTGCTCAGGCACAAGGGGAGGCCACCCACACAGCCACATGGAAACCCGAGGCTTTGAGTGTGTTGAACGCAGTGTGTGAGAACGGAAGCCAATGCAGTATGGTAGCAGTGCCAGGCTGCACACAGCAGGGACAGGGGCGAATCTTCGCTTGCCCCCCTCGGGGGCTTAAAGTATTTTTGGGTTTTTTTGTGGTGGGGGAGGGGGGGGGGGGGTGTGAGGAGAAGAGGTGGGGAGAGGGGGGGGGGTTGGGGGCCCCTCAGCTCGTGCCCTGCAAGCACCACCCTGCCCTCCACAGCCCAGCAATTCCTGTCCCCTTACCCCACAGGCTGTCCCCTTTAACCCACTCCCTTGCGCTGCTCACCGCCGTGCAGCGTGCAGTTCTCGACGACGACGTTTTTGACGACGCCGAGGTGCACGGAGTCGGTGTTGGGGCTGTTGTAGGGGCTGTCCGTGGTGAAGTCGTGGATCCACACGTTGCTGCTGTACACCACTCTCAGATGCATCATCGGCGGGTTCCTGTCAGAGTGGGGGGACCAGGCAGACCCAGCAATGGCAGACGACGCGGGTGTGATTGATGCGATGGTGCTCAGTGGTGGGAGGGTGGGAGGGAGGGTCACGCTTGAGCAGAAGAGGGAGGAACTGTTGCGGTATGGACGGTAAGCGGTTTCAGCGGCAACAATGTCATGGCAGCAGCAGCATTGGGGCAGGAGAACGAGTGCAAAAACATTGCAACAAAATTGAGAAACACACAAACGAGTACACCTGCTCCTTGCCAATCGGTTCGTTCACTGCTACGGGGACAGACAATGTGGAAGGGGTAGGAAAGGTATGCACTGCGAATACAGTGCACGAGCAGCGGAGACCTTGTAATTTGAGTGTTCTGACAGTTGACAATGGGCATGGGTGGGGCAAGGCGCGTTTTGCGCATGGTTCCAGAGGTCCCACATTTCGTGGAAAAGCAGCAACTCACTTGAGCGTGATCCCTGAGACCTCCACCCCCTCGCACAGCTTCGCCTCCAGCAAGTACGGCCTGTGCGAACCACGCCCCCACACCACCTGCCCCCCGCCGTCGATCACGCCCGACCCCGCGATCACGAGCCGTCTGATCTTCTGAAAGCTGATGATGGGGTTTTGCGCCAGCACGCCGCGCGGATACGCGGATATGCGCCCCTCCACGCGGACCAGCAGCCCCGCGCCCCCGCACGGCCCCTTCCACACGAAGTTCTTCGACCGCACGAAGAACGTGTATCCGCGCGGGAACAGCAGCGTCGCGCGCGCCGGGCTGCTGCCGCTGTACCTGCACGCGGCGAGGAACGCTTGGTTCATTGCGCCGCTGTCGTCTGTGGTGCCGTCACCCACACCGCCGAATTCGCGCACGTTGTAGATGCCGTCCCTGGGAGCGGGGTCCGGCGGCGGGGAGCGTCGGGGCGGTGGCGGAGAGCGCCGCACGTACGGGGGAGGGGATCGGCGCCTTGGCGGCGGAGAACGTCGGCGATGGGGAGGCGGGGAACGGCTTCGACGCGGAGGTGGGGAACGACGCCTTCGAGGCGGCGGTCTGCGGCGAGGGGGCGGGGAGGCGCGCGGGGGAAGCGGAGGAGCCACGGGTTTCGGGGGAGGGGGACTACGGCGCCGGGGGGGAGGCTTGTGCCTCTTGGGAGGCGGAGGGCGGCGGCGGAAGATTGGGGGGAAACGCCTGGGAGGTGGATGGTGCTTCTTTGGAGGGGGACTGCGCGGTAGCGTAGGCGTGGTTCTCGAGGGCGGCGGGGAGGAGCGAGGAGGGGGGCGAGGAGGGGGGGGAGGAGGGGAGCGAGGAGGGGGGCGAGGAGGGGGGGGAGAGGGAGGAGGACGGGGAGGAGGTGATGGCGGAGGTGGACGGGGCGGGGGGGATGGAACAATTAGCGGAGGAGACGGCGGTGGCGGAGCAGGTGGGGGGAATGGCGGAGGAGGACTTGGTGGCGGCAAGGCGTCTGGCGGTGGCGGGGGAGGCGGGGGTGGCGAGTCAGCGAGTGTGCCGGCGGAAGTGGTGCTGTCGAAACCAGAAAGGAGCGCTGCGGAAGGTGGTGGGGGAGCCTGTAGGGGAGCGATAGGGGGCGGTGGAGGGGGAATAGCGGCCCGAGGGGGCGGAGGGGATGGCAACGATGTTGCACCGCTAGGTTTGGCCGGGCGAACGGGACGGCGGAAGGGTAGGAGGAAGGAGAAGAGAAAGCGGCGGAGGAAGTGATCGGGGGCAGGGACGGGCGGAGGGGGCGGGGGAGGGGGAACGGGAGGGGGAGGTGGAGGCGGAGGGGGAGGGGGGAGGGGAGGGGGAGAGGGAGGAAGATGAGGGGTGGAGTGCATTGTGGGAAGGGCAGGCGTGTGGGAAGGTGCAGGGATAGGATGCGGATACAGCGACGGAGGATGTGGCGGAGGCGGCACCGGCACTAGACCTAGCGGTGGGCATGTAGCGGCAGCGGGAACGAACGGAGACGGATCTAAAGAGAACTCCCCAGCCTCGCGGCCTGCATCGGCTGCCTCGCCGGACGTGGCAACGAGGTGGTTCGGTTTGACGTTCGACGTGAATACGGACGGCTGGACGTCCGGCAGCGGCTTGAACGGGTAGAGCAGGTGCAGATCCGAGGAGTTGAGCGGGCACGCCGTTGCGTTGAACGCCCACGCCTGCTTCTGCGCGGAGCCACTAAGGGAGATCCGCGCTGACTGTGGCGGCTGCTCCCGCACTCGGTGCCTGGCGCCGCTGTGCAAAACCACGCGGCGCGAGAGGCGCGGAGTGGGGGAGAGGGGCTCCGGGTGGTTGCGGACGGTCCTCGGGCCCACGCCGATGGACGGCTGGTGCACGCGGCGCGCGGCGGTCAGGTTTGACGGGAGAGAATGGTTGAAAAGCGGAGGGCGGAGGATTAGAGAGTCCGCGAAAGGAAGTGGGGAGGAACGGCTGCGGAGCGAGCAGTTGGGGATTCGAGTGTGCACGCAATGCGGGGGGGCATAGAAGCAAGCGGGGAGGGGGGAGCAAGCGGCGAGAGGCAAGGGCCTATCGGCGTGCCATACGCAGTGGTCGATGGTGCAAGGATCGCCATCGTCACATGCCGCTGTTGGGATTGGGGAAACAAGAATGGGACGATGGCGAATATTTGAGCGCGTAGCAGAACAGCAGTCGTCTTGTACAAGTAAAGCATGTCTCAACGACTTCACATGACGTGGCGCATCACCAAGTCCTTGCAAGCACTTTAGGAGCAGTGCTCCTATCAAACAGCGGCCGTGAGGCTCTCACCTGGTCGGACGACGGCAATGTCACACGACGAAGTGAGCAGGAAGCGGCAGTCGCCCGACAGCCCCGTGCAGCCTTCCGCGGGTGCCCAGGCGTCTTCCAGATTCAGCAAAGGACTGATGGCGAGATGGCGCACAAACAAGGTGAAACGGAGCAGCCGTTGGAACACGCGAGCAGCCAACGGTACTAGAAACAGTTATCATGTTAGGTGAAGTGCGATCGGCCGTGAAACACATCTAGTAAAGACCCAATCCAGGGTTTTCTCTATGCTGGGTACTAGAAGGAGAAGTGACTACTCTGTAGTGCGCACCTGACAGGATTCACGTCGATCTTTCTGAACAGTTCGCCCACGACGTCAAACACGCATGCTTCCGTCGGCGGATCTGCGCTTATTGCGTCGCCGTCGCTGTTTCGCTCGTGAGGAGGCACGGTTTCGCCTAGAAGCTCTCGTTCTCGAGGCTCAGGCTCTGCGTAGCTCACTCGGTCCCGCAGCGAGCTGCTGCGGTGAACGGCGGAAACCACGGGGGGTCCACATGCTAGCAGCGTGAGCAGCGCACATAGGAGAGGCAGACTGTGCTGTAAACGGACGACAACCTGCATTGTGCTGCACAGTCAGCTCGGCTGGTGGTGTGTCTGCTCGGTGTTCTCCACGACATCTCCGACGTGTATACCGTCACTATTCCATCCCCAAAAGGGTCACTTAAATGAACATTGACCCTACATACAAGCTACAATGTGCATTCGAAGTCGGTACTTCAAAGCCCCGGAGTATGTTTAAACCGCAAGGAACGGCAGCAACGGCAGCTGGTGTGATTGACGCCTAATACCTCGGAACTTCGCAGGGCACAACTGTCCTGATATCGTTAGGACAGACGGTCTAGTCTGGCAGTTCAGTAGTCCTTCACGCCAATGAAGTGCGTGGACAAGAACTTCATGTACCTATGGCACGAAGACAGAACACGGGACCAGCGCAATGCTCCTCTCATTCGCGATTTGAATCTTTGCAACATGTGCACAAATGCAGAAACGGAAGTAAATCCATATTCACGAAGCTTTGCACCATAGAACCACAAGAGAGGGCTTCTGCGTATGAAGCTGGACCTCCACATGGTTGTTCCCTACAACAACTCATGTCTCTCTGCTGTGGAGTCCTCCGAATTTGAATCTTGTACAGTATGTGGCAAACGCGCACGCGCACCCTGTTTGGGAACAATATCACCCTATCCTATTTTCGCCCATCCGGCTTTGACAACGCAATCCCTTGCCTGTATTGGAGAAAAGATGTCGGCCCGTCGGCCAACGTCAATACACGACCGACCGTCAACTGACCGTTGTCAAACGATAAACCCACTCGGGCTGGGGTCAACCCTGAACACGATGCGGTTTCCCGTGTTTAGGGTTGATTCATCCCTAATCGCATGTCATCCAGATGGGGTTTATTTTTTTTCTGACTGCGGAGTGCATTCGAAAAAATTTGCCGACGAGAATGCAACGCAGGTGATATTGGCACAGTTTGCGAGTACACTACGCTGCTCCTGTCTCATCAGAAGAATCCAGGGGGAGGCTGAATCCAGGGCTGTCGAGTCGAGCCAATTGGCCCGAGTCGTTTGGCAACAATGGCGCGAAAATACGCTTTTGCAAGGTGCAACTACTGTACGCTGGTGCGTGTCAGAGGGAAGGCACTCATTGGCAAGGCATTGCATGGCTGGCGATTCTTCTGAAGCGGAATTTGCTCGAAGATACCTGCCATCGTGGAAGCAGAAGCTGGTCGCCGTGTGTACACTGCACACTAAACTGGTCCACATGTACATATGAACGCCATTGCTTGGTGTTTGGTTGAAACGAAGGTGCATTAGTGCAAACGAGCCCAACATGCATAGAAACAGCTTGTTTTTGCATCTACTGAAGGCAATACAAACTGTAATGATACGGGAGAGGAGAACCAGTGTCAGGTCACTTTTCTACAACCAGCTCAGCATCCAAATTTTGTGGCACCACGCTGAACCGCATGCCACCTTGCAAATGTAGAATTACACTGGATCAGAAGGATTGCATCCAGGAATTACCCTGGATGAAGCCTGTTCTCCTTGCTCTTCTACTCCACGGGAGAAGGTAGAGTGAGCTTCTCGAAAGCAGAGGGAATGGTCGAACATAGTGGGGGGCGGGCATTAATTGATGAAGTCGAAGGAGGAGCTGGGGGATGCCCCGGCGAGGTAAAAACGGCGCGACGAGCGGAGGGAGGGGATCCACGGACGAGATAGCGATGCATTCGACACGAGAAGCGTCGTAACTCGATGGCGTGGCCAATCAGGCAACGAGCGGCTCGAGGAGGGGAGACGGCTCCGATCAGCGGTGGAGGAAGTGGATGAGATGACTAGGAGGAGAGCAATGAGGTACACGAGGCACGTCATGAGCGGATGCTGCTGCTTGCCCCAACAACCCTGTTGGCGCTAATGAAGCTCAGATGGTCAGGAACGCTATAAATCACCTCCAAAGTTAGGAGTAGTTTCAAAATGGTGTCATTTTACTGCATGCCTAGTGCAAATGGTTATCATTGAAGCAGCAGGTGTATGCGGTATTCTAATACTGGCATAATGTTCGAACCGAATGCTAAAGGCATGACCAAACACTATGTATGATCGACTGGACGCCGTAGCAGGCGGCATGGTGTGCAGGAGAGACGAAAGTGGGAAGGCAGGGCAATTGTGGCATGGATGCATTGCGATGGGGATCACGATTCGCGAAGTGATCAAGGCGGAGAGCGGGGCAGCTCGCACAATGTTCCAGTTGTTCTGATTCGCCGCGCGCTAGTCTGTGTTGTGTTGTGCTGTAGTGCAGTGTTCTGTGTTTGGCGCGAACGTCGAGGCGCAACCATAATTTGTCGGCAAAACATTCCTCATCTCCTTGCAGACCTGTCCTCGATTCGTTTGAGGACGTCCGGATCTCACCAATAATGTTACCCGTTGATTTTCTGTACTGTAAGCTAAGAGAGCATACCTAGGCATTGAAACAGGGCCCAATCTGGACAGCAAACCGGGAACCTTAGTTGAGGAGGAAATTGTCCAAAGCTGACTCCGGGAAAACGGGCCAAATAAGGATTGTAATCAATCCAGTACGGCCGCAATAAGGAATTTACAGTACACGTAAACTTCTTGTACCAGTATTCCTGATGTGCTGAAGGAAACCCATGCATATAACTGAGGTCTGGAACTGATTGGTGGGCCAGTCAGTCTCAATTTAATACTAGTCCATATACCGGTACGATGAGATGCATGACTTGATCTGGCTACAGTGTGTCGAGCACTGGCACACACTGGTTCTCCTGACAAATCACAAGTCCGTACTATCAGATTATTGCTCACCACATCCGTACAGCCTACATCCTGCCATCTCTTCCTACAATACTGCCTCTGATTTGCATTGCCCCACAGCAGAGCAACTAGAGGATAGACCAGGCCCCAAGTCCTCACAGCAGACTCTCCAGCACCTCCTCCTTTGTCTTCTTCTGTCCTAGCCGCCTCACTGTCCCCGAGCCATTCTCCCCAGCCCCATTATCGGCTCCCTGCCCAGGTCCTCCACTGTCTGCTCCCCCCTCGTTTTCTGCCGCGCTGTCGGCGCTCCCAGCACTGTCCGCGGCATTGTCAGCGGCAGGCACCAAGTACTTGGCCACAATGGCTTCACTTTTCACCATGATCGCCTCTGGCACCGTCGACAGCACCTCGTCCAGCGCGCTCACCGCCGCTGCCGCCTGCTTCGCCATGCGTGCACGCCCGTCTGGCTGGTTCAGGCGGAGCAGCGTATCCAGCCCGCTCAGCGCTTCCAAACACCGGTCCGCCGCCGCACTCGCCACCGCGCCGGCCTCAGGACTGCCGGGGAAGTAGCCGTCCCCTCCCGGCGTGTAGGCCAGCCCCGCTGCCGCGCCTTCCGCCGCGTACCGTGTAAGGGCACGCAGGTCTCCGCGGAGAGTGCCCGCGGGCCCCGCGCGCAGCAGGGCGCGCGCCTGGTTGAGGTCTTCGGGGGAGGAGGCTTGGTCGTCGACGACGGCCTGGACTAAGAGCAGCTGCTCGCGCGTCAGCAGCACGGACGGCACGAACGACTCCAGCGGATCCAGCTTCTTCTTCTTGATGTACCGACTCAAACCGCGCTGTAACGTGCTCGGCGAGTCGCCGTCAGCTGCGGCGGCTGGAGGTGGAAGAAGAAAAATGCCGTTTCCGCAAATGGCTGAAGCGACGCCCCCCAAAGCAAGCAGCGAAAGGCGGCGAGAGACCGTGAAGGCCGCTGGGGACTCACTGGCATTTGTCGAGTCCCTTTCAAGTCGCGAGCTGGTCGGAGATTGGACGGCGAAAGCAGGTGAGCGGGAGGAGGCATCAGCGAACGACGCCGACGTGTGTCGAGCGAGCCGAGCTGGCGTGCAGCGAGCGCGGGAAGGAGGAGAACGTAGCGGGTGGTTTGAAAAGAAAGGCCCGCGTGACAGGCACCACGGGAGCGCCGTGAATGGTGCGTGGGCGAGCGCCATTGCAAGGAGGACAAAGGGCGCGAGTGGCCGACGACCCTTGGGATGTGAGATGACACGTGCAGCTGATTCTTGGTGATGGACGCCCTAGTTCTGTGCTTTGATCCGATCGGCTCAGAATATTTCAGCGATATAAGGTGCTTCTGGGCTCGAATATAAACCTGACTCGGGTGTTCGACTAAAGACAAAACGTAGGCGTTTGTTTTGTTTTCTTTCATGTTGTTAACATATATCTGGGATGGAAAATAATCTCGCAGCTCATTGGTGAAAAGCGTATATGGCCGTAATTCGCCATACGAGACACAGATGTATTACGCTTTTGCTGATGTAACCAAAGGATCCAGTAGATAGGATAGGATCTGTTAAAGCAGCGGTATACATTTGGCGCTACTGTTTGTTTTGTACAGTGATGGAACTCCATTTCGCCCAGACGAAAAAAAAACTGGGGGAGCGAGAGTGTTGGCGAAAACCAGATGCACTTGTGTTGTGAGGGAACCAGAGTGGGGTTGGTTGTGAGTCACAGAATGGATGAAATGCCCTCGCCACCGAACTCACCACTCACTCTCACACACCAAGGAAAATAAGCGCCTATTACCTACTCCAGAAAGAAACAACCACGGCGCGCGCTAGAAGGTGCTACGCCAGCAGCGCGACCAGACCAGGCACGAAGTGGCGCGTGAGTTAGGCACGAAGGAGAATTAGCCAAAAGGGCGAAACGACTATAAAAATCGCGCGCCAGCAGCATCCTGTGCAGCAACTGTATCGCACTCACCTCTAGCCTCGCACGCGCCCTAACATTCCGCCCGATCCAGCATAGCGCGCTCCAGCATTTCGCGCTCAGGATAGCAGCGCACGCAAGCAAAACGCGCGCAGCAAGGGCGCTCGTAATATTCATAGCGCGCGCGGGTACCAGTGACGAATCGTGTTCTCCAAGGGGACACACCGTCTTTGCGCATATAAGAAGAGGTGGGAGCTGCGTCACGTGCCCCCAAACGCATTTGTGCCGTCTAATACGGGGAGCCCATTCCGCATTCCCCATTCCGCATTCCCCATTCCGCATTCCCCATTCCGCATTCACCATTCCGCATTCCCCATTCCGCATTCCCCATTCCGCATTCCCCATTCCGCATTCCCCATTCCGCATTCCCCATTCCGCATTCCCCATTCCGCATTCCCCATTCCGCATTCCCCATTCGGCATTCACCATTCCGCATTCCCCATTCCGCATTCGCCATTCCGCATTCCCCATTCCGCATTCCCCATTCCGCATTCCCCATTCCGCATTCCCCATTCCGCATTCCCCATTCCGCATTCCCCATTCCGCATTCCCCATTCCGCATTCCCCATTCCGCATTCCCCATTCCGCATTCCCCATTCCGCATTCCCCATTCCGCTCTCCCCCTTCCGCATCCCCCCTTCCGTGCCGCCCCTTCCGCGTTCCCCCTTCCGCGTTCCCATTTCCACATTCCCCCTTCCGCAATCCCCCTTTAGCGTCCCCCCTTCCGCCAACCCCCTTCCGCATTCCGCCTTCCGCCTTCCCCCTTCCGCGTTCCCCCTTTCGCGGTAACCCTTTGGCATTCCCCCTTCCGCGTTGTCCTTCCTCGTTCCCGCTTCCGCATTCCCCCTTCCCCATCCCCCTTGCGCATCCCCCCTTCCGCATTCCCCCATCAGGCCCCATGTTTCCCCCCATCAGGCCCCATGTTTCCCCCCATCAGGCCTCATGCTCCCCCCCATCAGGCCCCATGTTCAGGCCCCATGCTTCCCCCCCATCAGGCCCCATGTTTCCCCCCATCAGGCCCCATGCTTCCCCCCATCAGGCCCCATGTTTCCCCCCATCAGGCCCCATGTTTCCCCCCATCAGGCCCCATGTTTCCCCCCATCAGGCCTCATGCTCCCCCCCATCAGGCCCCATGTTCAGGCCCCATGCTTCCCCCCCATCAGGCCCCATGTTTCCCCCCATCAGGCCCCATGTTTCCCCCCATCAGGCCCCATGTTTCCCCCCATCAGGCCCCATGTTTCCCCCCAGCAGGCCCCATGTTTCCCCCCATCAGGCCCCATGTTTCCCCCCATCAGGCCCCATGTTTCCCCCCATCAGGCCCCATGCTTCCCCCCATCAGGCCCCATGTTTCCCCCCATCAGGCCCCATGTTTCCCCCCATCAGGCCCCATGCTTCCCCCCATCAGGCCCCATGTTTCCCCCCAGCAGGCCCCATGTTTCCCCCCATCAGGCCCCATGTTTCCCCCCATCAGGCCCCATGTTTCCCCCCAGCAGGCCCCATGTTTCCCCCCATCAGGCCCCATGTTTCCCCCCATCAGGCCCCATGTTTCCCCCCAGCAGGCCCCATGTTTCCCCCCATCAGGCCCCATGTTTCCCCCCATCAGGCCCCATGTTTCCCCCCATCAGGCCCCATGCTTCCCCCCCATCAGGCCCCATGTTTCCCCCCATCAGGCCCCATGTTTCCCCCCATCAGGCCCCATGCTTCCCCCCATCAGGCCCCATGTTTCCCCCCATCAGGCCCCATGTTTCCCCCCATCAGGCCCCATGTTTTCCCCCATCAGGCCCCATGTTTCCCCCCATCAGGCCCCATGTTTCCCCCCATCAGGCCCCATGTTTCCCCCCAGCAGGCCCCATGTTTCCCCCCATCAGGCCCCATGTTTCCCCCCAGCAGGCCCCATGTTTCCCCCCATCAGGCCCCATGTTTTCCCCCATCAGGCCCCATGTTTCCCCCCAGCAGGCCCCATGTTTCCCCCTGCAGGCCCCATGTTTCCCCCTGCAGGCCCCATGTTTCCCCCTGCAGGCCCCATGCTTCCCCCTGTAGGCCCCATCTTTCCCCATGCAGGCCCATGCTTCCGCCCCCTGCAGGCCCCCTGTACACCCCGAGCGCACACGTCCATAATCCCCCCATGCTAGCCCAATCATTTCCCAATGTTAGCCCCATGTTTCCCACGGCAAGCACGATGTTGTACCCTTGTAGGCCCCATGTTTCCCCTGCCTGCCCCATGTTTCCCCTGCCTGCCCCATGTTTCCCTGTGCAGGCCCCATGTTTCCCCCTTCAGCCCCCGTGTTTCCCCTTGCAGGCCCCCTGTTTCCCCCATCATGTCCCCTGTTTCCCCCTGCGAACCCCCTGTTCCCCCCATGTCAGATCCATTTCTCCCCCCTGATAGCCCCATATTCCCCACGTGATAGCCCCATGTTTCCCCCATGCTAGCCTCATGTTTCCAAGGCTGGGTTATGAGTGCATCGCTGCTCACAGCAGCATGGAAAGTGCTCACCAGCAAAGGAACCACTCAGACCGCATAATCTTACTCACCTTCGCTTGTCACATCCTCTTTTCCCACCCTACCCTTCCCTTCCAAGGTGCCAAGGTGAGTGCATCGCTGCTCACAGCAGCATGGAAAGTGCTCACCAGCAAAGGAACCACTCAGCCCGCATACTCTTACTCACCTTCGCTTGTCACATCCTCTTTTCCCACCCTACCCTTCCCTTCCAAGGTGCCAAGGTGAGTGCATCGCTGCGAACAGCAACGTATGGAGTGCTCACCAGCAAAGGAACCACTCAGCCCGCATACTCTTACTCACCTTTGCTTGTCACATCATCTTTTCCCACCCTACCCTTCCCTTCCAAGGTGCCAAGGTGAGTGCATCGCTGCTCACAGCAGCATGGAAAGTGCTCACCAGCAAAGGAACCACTCAGCCCGCATACTCTTACTCACCTTCGCTTGTCACATCCTCTTTTCCCACCCTACCCTTCCCTTCCAAGGTGCCAAGGTGAGTGCATCGCTGCAAACAGCAACGTATGGAGTGCTCACCAACAAGGGAACCTGGTGCCTGACCACACTCTTACTCACCTTTGCCACTCACATCCTCTTTTCCCTCCCTCCCCTTCCCTTCCAATATTGGGTGGTGAGTGCATCGCTGCTCACAGCAACGTGAGGAGTGCTCACCCAACAGAGGGTCCTCCCTTCTAGAACACTCTTACTCACCTTTGCCATTCACCTCCTCTTTTCCCTCCCTCCCCTTCCCTTCCAATGTTGGGTGGTGAGTGCATCGCTGCTCACAGCAACGTGAGGAGTGCTCACCAGCAAAGGGACCTCCCTTCCAGAACACTCTTAGTCACCTTCGCCACTCACATCCTCTTTTCCCTCCCTCCCCTTCCCTTCCAAGGCGCCGTAGTGAGTGCATCGCTGCGAACAGCAGTGTGTGGAGTGCACGCCAGCAAATGAATCACCCTGTCACCACACTCTTACGCACATTCGCATGTCACATCCTCTTTTCCCTCCCTATCCTTCCCTCCCATGGTTGGGTGGTGAGTGCAACGCTGCTCTCAGCAGCGTGTGGAGTGCTCACCAGCATGGGAACCTATCAGCCCGCATAATCCTACTTGCCTTTTCTCGTCACATCCTCGTTTCCCTGTGTCCCCCTCCCTTCCCAGACTGGGCGGTGAGTGCATCGCTGCTCATCTTAGCGTGTGGAGCGCTAAGATCCGACTGGCTTGCCAACTGGGGTCGCTCAATCGCCTGGTCTCTCTTGACCCGTTGGCCATTCGGGCTGCTCTCCTCGCTGGTCTGCCCCTTGCTGCCAACCCCGCCTGGTGGGTGCATTGCACGCTGCACAGGTGACTTCACCAGTTTACTCAAAATTCGCCTGCTGGGTGCCCTGCTGTGCATGCCCTTGGCATGTGAGCCGACCCAGAAACAACCTCCCCGAATGCTCGCCGCACTCCTCACTTCCACGCCTACATGCTCGCCCCGTTTAGCATCCCATGCTTGCGTCATGTTTACCCACAAGCTTTGCTCCCATGATTCCTCCACGCTATCCCAAAGATTCCCCCTGCAAGCCCCATGTTGCCCGCTACAGGCCCCATGTATCCCCCGTGCTATGTTACCCCCCTACTGCTAGCCCCATTTTTCCACCGTGCTAGCCCCATGTTTCCCCCGTGCTAGCCCCATGTTTACCCCCTGCTATCCCCGCGTGTTGCCCCTATTTGCCCCGTGTTTAGGTGCAGGCTAGCTTGCACACATACCCCTACGTCACAACTCCCTCACACAAGGCGCCACGTCCACAAAGGCAAAGTGGACAAAACCAACGATTTTGCACGAGGTGAGACAACGGTATTCCTCCCTACCCTGCCCTGCCGTTTAACCCCTGCCCTAAACCCCTTCTGCCCTGCCATTACCCCGCCACCATTCACTACCTGCTGCGCACCTCCTTCAGTCCAACTCCAAACCTGCCCTGCCTTCCCCCCATTGCCCTTGCCTCCCTCCCTACCCTGCCCTCCCCCTTACCATGCCGTAAGGTACCCCCCTGCTAGCCCTCCCTTCCCCGCCCTCCCCTCCCCCTAATCATACCCTAAATTACCCCTGCTAGCCCTCCCTTCCCTCTCATTGCCTGCCATGAGTTTCCACCCTACTAGCCCTCCCTTCCCCGTCATCATGCCATTAGTATACCCCTTGCTAGGCCTCACTCCCCCCTCATCATGCACACAGTATCCCCCTGCAAGCCCACCCTCTCCCGTCATCATGCCATCGCTAGCCAACCCTCTCCCATGCGGTATTCGCCTCATCCTATGGGCGGGCCCACCGCAATCAAAGGGGCTGGCCAGCCCTCTCCTATGCGGTTGGCTCGCCCAATCCGCTACTTGAAATGCATATGTTGCGAATAATCAATTTGGGTGCATGGTGTGCAGAATGGGTCGTCCGAGAAAGATCTCCTCCGCAACATGGAGATCAAGGGTACAAGAGATTGTAAAGGGCAAGGACCAGGCAAGCCTCGCGATATCAAAGACGATGCAAATTCCAATTTGCTACTTGCGGTGTGGTCTGAGCTCGCTGATGGGTGAGGGTCGAACCGCGACAGTGTCCGACTTGGTGTACTTCCTCTTGCACTCTGGGTCAGGGGCAAAAGATGCGCTCATGATGGCAGCAAAAAAAGCTGGTGAGTGGAGTATTCAATTTCCATGGCTTAGTGGAGTTTATTTGAGTGATACCCCACCTCCGTCTGTACTAAGGGAACGCATGTAGCCGACACTCTGACGTTGAAACCACGATTGGTCAGGTGCGGACGGTGAAGAGGCACAAGGGAGGGTGGAAGAGTATTTGACGAGGTTTGCTGAAAAATTTCAAGGAGGACGGGATCGTGCGGCTGGTCGGCCCGAAGCATTGATGGAAGGGCAACCTATCGCAATAGGAGGCCTGGTTTACGCGTTCCCTGCATTTCAGGGGAAACGTCCAGCGCGCACAGGGGGCGGGGCGACGGTTGATGGAGGGACGAGTGCGGACCATGATTCGCCATATGCAAATCAGCCACAGAATGGTATATGTGTGCGTCATCTAGTACAGTACGCTTTGAGGTGCGCATGTGGGAGTGCCTTCAATAATACATTTCGATCGGTAATGTTAATTTTGGAACCAACAGATGACCCGAATGACGTCTCAGCATCATTGAATGAGAGCGACGTCGTTGGTGAGGGGTGCATGGAGCAGCGGGAGGTGGTGATCGACATAGATCCGTGTGTCCCTCCCCAAGAAGGCGATGTTTCTATCACGGTGGATCCTGAATGTAGAGACCCGAGTGGATTGCCGGCAGGAGTCACCCACGTGGATACTTCAGACAATGCCGATCCACACACCGATGCGGGGTAAGATTCTGTATGGCCTTGTAGACTCACCTTGTTGCACTCCATGTCCCCAACTATCGGGCTTCCTTAATCAATGCTGCGCGAGCAACCAACAGTAACGGTTTATTATTGATGTCCACAATTACACACTCATGTATTTGGCCATCAACCCGGTTGTTCATGTGTGTATTCATTGTTTTTTTCTCGTCAACAATTCATCGATGCAGGAGCGCCCACGTTCAGGACAGTTACTCCGAGCCCAGAGTCGGACGCTGGCCTGCTCAACCAACCCTCACCGGGCTTCGCGATGTCGTATGCCTGCTGAACCCGATACACCTCATTCGGTTTTTCATGGTTATGACTCTTCATTGCACTGCGAGTGGAGGTTGTGGTGGATCCATGAAGCTACGCTCTTGGAAGCTGGTGTGGGCTGTCCTCGGACTGGTGTGGACCTGCGACAGGTGTGGAAAGTCCGTTTCGGTCTGGTCTGTCGATCGCAAGCCACCACCGAGCGCTGCAGACAAGCCTGGCCGGAAAAGTTTGCCGATGCTGCAACGGTTCCTCGCGTCTTTCGCACTTGCAGGTTTCGGTTACTAGGCTCTGTCGGAGGTAGGCAGGAATTTGGGTGTGCCAATCCCGTGTAAGAGAACGTTTTACAAGTACATGAGCGGGGCGGGTGGTTTGTGGGAAAAGATCATTGCTCATGCTACGAGGTGTATGGAAAAGGCGCGTGAGTGCATGCTAGCTCGTAAGGAGAGTGGTTATTGGATTTGCGTGGATGGTAGGTGGGGTCAGGTACGAGAGGCCGAGTGGTGCAGCGTCACATTTATGGATCCTTTTCACGCGTAGTTTATACACTGTGTGACACTACCCAAGACCGAAGAAGGTGTGTCGTCGACGCAACTAGAGGGAAGGGCTTTTGAGAGGGGGTTGGAAGACTTCAAGAAGTGGGGGTTTCCTGTGAAAGGTATCATTACTGACGAGGGGACGAGTTTCAAGGTTGGTATTCTTGGTACAGACATTGAGCATCAAATGGACGTATGGCACAAAGGTCGTTCGTTGTCACGAAAGTTCGTCAAGTTTTTCGTGGACGCCCGAAAGGACACGATCCGTGCCATTGAGGCAAAGACCATTGAAGATTGGTGGAATGACAAGCCGGATGATATGCGTGCCTGGTTGAAAGTTCATGGAGGTTGAGGTCTCAAAGGTATAAACAAAAAAACGCCCAGAATAAAACTCATAAAGGAGGTGTGTCGTGTGAGTGGTATCCAGTACGTGGATTTGTCTAAGGATGATTCGCCGTGGAAGTACCCTGAGATGCGACGAGTTACACGTATACGCCGCAGACACGGCAAAAGCATGGCGGCCACATCATCAGCCTCCCGCACGACTTGTCCCGAGGGGTCGTGCACAGGGGGCGGGGAGAGGGTCGAGAGAGTTGACGTTCCGATCACTCAGTCAAATGAGGAGAGCAGAGACAAGTATGATGCGACGACAGAGAGCTTTCTCACGCGTGAGAGCTGTTCCGACTTTGTTGCTATTGACATTCTGGAGGAGGGGGCCATAGAGACTGCAGTCGATCCTGGTCGGATAGATTTGCATTATTCGGATGTTAGAGAGCCGTGGGGATACGATCCACATCCCGAGCATGGAGTGCGGCCTTGCTCGGTGGCATCTTTCTTCATCATGCAGGCCTCTGCGGCGCGCCACGCCGATGCGACTCGTGGCATGGTGGCCGCCGCACCGAGACACAGATCCAGTGCTGATGAGACTGGTGAGATGTTTCACATTGCAATGATGTCCCTTATGCTATTCCATCCATGTTGTGATACATATGATCCATTAGCACATTTGCACATGAGCAGGGCCTCAGATTCACTTTTAGGGTCGTCACCCCATCAGGGTTCCCCTGCGTGTTAACTCTGATTTTCAGTGTCCAAAAAAAAAAAAGGCTGAAATGTCAGTGTTGCGAATTTTTAAAGCCTGATGCATCAGTGTACCTTTTGCAAAAACACGGACTCTCTATTAAAGTCCTACTTTTAGATAAATAGTCACAAGAGTTCTAGTTCTAATAGTCTCTAATAGGGGTCATGCATGCATCATCGTCGGAATCAGAGACATCGTCATCACCCCCCTGAGCCTTTGGCTCTTCTTCCCACTCCTGAAGTGCCTCCTTTCCCCTGCCACTACCCTGCCCCTCCCTTGCTGGAGCTGCTGCCACATTGACGTTGACCTGCGCTAAGCCCGAAAACAACAGATCGATGCCGGTCACAGCTTCGGTACGGTCTACATGCGGCTGGCGATGCGCATCACCGGCGTGTTCGCCGCTTGTTTCCGTGCCGTCAAGCTGCTCCACCATGGTAAGCAGCGCGGACGGCCTCGCATCTAACCTAGTGACAACTGCAGAGGCAAGGGATTGCCAACGCAAAACACAGGCTTCGGCTGGCTGCCTCTTGGTACACTAGGGTGAACGAGGGAAACCCTGTTTCAGATGCAAAGCTTGGAGAAGAAGGGGCCCCTGGATGGCAGAAACGGTGGATGGGTTGGGCGGCGTGGAGGATGGCACGGTGCTTGCCAGCACAGCCCAAACCTAACGCATCGCACGTGATGGGTACGGGGCAGGAACCTTGGCAGCCCGCCAGCACCACATGTCTGCCACGTTCGGATTCGCCAACACTGGATGCTGCAGCGAAACGGCCCAATGGTGTGAGGCGCCCCGCCAGAAAAACACCTCTCAACGTGAACCTAAGGCAACATTTCTAAGGGTGGTCCCGCCACGGGGTGCCTACATACAGGGAATCTGAGATTCCCTGCAATTGCGGTCGAGGTGACATGGCACAGGTGAGATTCGCTTTCAGTGTCGGTTTCGTTACAACGTAGTGGCATCAGTGTACAACGGAAAAAAAACCTGAAATATCAGTGTGGCCAATAAAAAAACGCTGAAAGATCAGTCCTACAAAAATCCCAACTCTGACTTTTCAGGGTAGCTTGAAAATCGGCTGCCAAAATCAAGAATTTCAGGGTTTTTTTCCTGATATCTGAGGCCCTGCACATGAGTCCTCAGAGAGCGATTTCGAAACCCCAAATCCCATGTATTGTCATGCCACTCCCACCAGGTACAAATGGAGCAAGTGCAGCTGGAGCAGACGGGGATAGAGAGACCACGGAGCACGCTCGACGCTGGGTGGATAGGGGCTCCCGTGGCGGGAAGAGGAGTGGGGCGGGCGCTGCAGTGCAAGAGAAGGTTATGGAAGATCCGGATGAGCTGATCGAGGAGGTGACAGTGGCGCAAAGGTTTAGTGTACACTTCCATCATGTGATGGCACGATGCGCGCTACGCTGGAAACAGGGAGTCCCAATGACTGCTAAGGATGTGGCCAAGGAGATTGGGAGTGCAGCTGATCATTGGGCTGGAGACCATTCGCGCTGTGGTGGGGGCACAGAGACACCTAGATGCGTGGCTGATAACTGGGGACCAGAGAGTGTACTGTACCAACATGGTTCTCGTACACATACCGCATTCAAGGAGTGGCTCGAGGAAAATTGTGGGGAGGCGGAGATGAGACCATATGTTCACGGGTCTTGCAATTGGATGAATGAATCATTTCATTCACTGATATGCAAGTATGCTCCGAAACGCACATTGTTTCGTGGAAGCATGAGGGCGCGGGTTGGTCTTACCGTGTTGCATTGGAACCATTCATTGGATAGGGAGGTTCGTGCAACCAAGATCAGGATGAGTTGAGTTACCAGGGTGCGGCGTGGTAAGAGCTTGCGAATCTTAGGGCCTATGAACTGGAGTTGGGTCGACGACATAATGCGAGAGTGGAATTGCATGACGCCTGTTGTTTCAGCGGAACCCGGGCCTGACACTGCCACCCCCACTGCACCGGCAACACCCGAGCCCCCTACGAAGCGGAGGCGTACCAATGAGGGACAACCCTTCACAGCCTCGCGATCCTTGCTTGGTAAGTCAATGAGGGTACATTTCGTCATCGTTTTTTGTCCCGTAACACTTGCTAATGTTACACATGGACATGTATACTCATTGATTGCAGGACCCCTGACCAACATGCGATGACGTCAAGGCGAACGAATTATTTGAGGGCTGCCATCCGTGTCTGAGTTTGTTATCTCAAAGTGTGTGTGATGCTTACAAACTTCGGTACACAATGTCACTGGAACCTCCTGCATGGTCAACCCCGTTTCCCTCTGCTGGTATGTTCTTCCCACTTGCAAAAGAAGCAGCTACTCTGCCGGTGCACGCACCCTACTCCCTCTGTCATGCTCATCTACCCGTCAGTCAACCATCACATCGCGCACCATTCCATCCTAACGCAACCTTGACCACCATGCTTATCCACACTCCACCCCATCCCACCCCGTCGTATCATCAGGTACGTGGCATTCCAGCCGGTGGCAGTAGGGGAGGTGGCGGTGGGGATGGAGATGCCGGACGGCAAATGGGAGGTGCTGACATGCGCTCTCGCGGGGCAGCAGGGGCGCTGTGCTCTCGCCCCCTCTCGGCAAGCGCCACCTCTCTGTGATTGGCTCTTCCAGGACAGTGGAGCTGGTGGCATGGGGGGACTGCGCGAGTGGCGATGGTGTGGATGCGAATGCAACCAATCAGAAGGGGGCCAGTGGCGGTTCTTCTACTGGCCGTGAGATTGGGAGTGAGCATGAAGGGGTGCGTGGTGGCATGCGTGGTGGTGAGCATGATAGGCTGCGTGGTGGCATGCGTGATGGTGTGCGTGGTGGAATGTATGGTGATGTGCATGGGGGTGTGGGTGATGGCATGCATGGTGGAGTGCATAGTGTGGTTAATGGCACATTGTAGCATTGACCAGCGTGTGATTGTTCTATTGTATCAAAGCATACAAGAGCTGCATTTGCATGTCAAGGTCCCCCTTTTCATTCTCCCGTCCTCCTCGGACCCTTTTCTCGACCCTCCTTACAACCAGGGCCCTAGATATCAGACTTTGTAGTCTGATTCAGAGTCCGTTCAGACTTTTTTTTTGTACCTAGTCTGAAGTCTAAGAATATCTTTATGTACCTTGTCTGATTTTTCAGAGTTTTGCTTTATGAGTTGTCTGAAATTTCAGCCTAATTTTATTAGTGTAGGCTGAGCCTCATACTTGTATCGGGGGTGCCCCCTGAAACCCGTAATACAGCGGTTTCCGCCAGCCTGGTGGCGTGTAGCACTCACCGTCAATCACGGGCGGGAAACCAAAATTTCCCGAGCGCGGCACCGCAAACTCCCGAGCAGGGTCCTCGCTAGGTTTTGAACCCCCCTGATGCGTCAGATGGGCCCATCGGGCACACGCTTGCCCTGTCACACCACTTTTGCCCTCTATCACACCGAAGAGTCAACCTGTCAGGGCAAAAATCCGCCCTGTCAAGGAAGAGATTCGCCCTGCCTAGGGTGAAGTGCGAAGGTTCGCCTTGTACAGAGCGAAGAGATTCGCCCTGTACAGAGCGAAGTGCGAAAATTCGCCCTGTCAGGGTGAAGATTCTAACTGTCAGGGCGAAGATTCGCCCTGCCTAGGCAGAGATTTGCCTTGTCAGGGTAGAGATTCGCCTTGTCAGAGTAGTGATTCGCCTTGTCAGAGCTGTAAATCTCGTTATTCTATGTTTCAGTTCAAGACAAAACAGAAATTGTATTTAACTCTGAACGTTCAGCGTAAAAAACGTAGTGTTGTCTGAATTTTCAGACTAGAAAAAATAAGTAACTCTGACAGCCAGACTAGGAAGAGGGGTGTACTCTGAGGCGTCAGACTACCTCAAAACGAATCTAGGGGCCTGCTTACAACCAGCCCAATGGAATGTGAGTTCAATCCTTCAGGCCCGCTCTCACCCCCATGCAACATGCAAACCATCCTTCTCTTCTCATCTCCTCGTTCCCCCAGCCCCGCCCCATTCTTCCTCATACCATACTCACCCCGCCGAGTCTCCCTAGACCCTCCTCCCTTTTCTTTTCTCACTGTTTCTGCCTACTTCCTGTCAAACATTATAAATGTTTCTGTTGTGTAGGCTACACTGGGTTAGCCTTTAGGGGGTATACTTTTCTAGGGTTTCCTACTTGTACTCCAACATCTTTCTAGTTCAACACTTCTTGTTTCTGACATGGTTCTAGACCTAGGACTTACCTAAGGGCCCACCATTAGAAGCGCCCTCGAGCGCCGTATCGACTTAGCGCCCTCGAGCGCCGCTCTCCTAGTGCGCCCTCGTGCGCCTCTCCTTCTCCTGCTGCCCGTGCGCAGCTCGCTAGTGCCGCGCGCGGCCTTTTTTTTAGCGCGCGTCGCCCGCTAGCAGCCCGCGCGCGGCCGTTTCTGCGCGCGCGCCGACCGTTAGCCGCCCACGCCGCCACGAGCAGCCCGCTAGCCGCCCGTCGACCGGCCCTTCTGGCCGCGCGTAGCCCGCTAACGGCCCGCAGCCCCGCCCGTAGGCCGCGTCGCCCTCGTAAGCCGCCGCCCGCGCGCGACTGCAGCCCACGCACAGCCACGGACCGCCCGCGCACAGGCCCACCGTCGCGCCGTGCCGTGTAGTCTAGTCCGAGCCGCGCCGCGCCGCCCTGCCCGAGCCGCGCCGCCCGAGTCGCGCCGCCCGAATCGCGCCGCCCTGACCGAGCCGCGCCGCCCCACTTGCTGCAACTACTGCTCATGTTCCTGCTACTGCTACTGCTGCTACTGCTACTGCTACTACTGCTACTGTCACTACTGCTACTGTCACTATGGCCACTCCTACTGTTCTCACCTTTGACGCTGAGGGCTGTCCGATTAAGTTCGATGTCTGGCTCGATGACCTTCACCTGTACCTCCAGATCACTGCCAAAGACGATGTTTCCCTCTATGACCACACGTCCGGCGCTGCTCCCGCACCTGCTGCTACTGCTGACAGTACTGCTCGCTCACAGTGGCAGACTCGTGACGCCCATGCTCGCCTAGCCGTTCGCAGCCACCTGCCGTTAGATGAGCGCGAGCACTTCGGCCAGCATAAGACCGCTAAGGAACTGTATGATGCTGTAGTTGCCCGCTACTCCTCCCCTACCACTGCTGCGATAGGCCGTCTCTCGCTACCCTACCTCTTCCCCGATCTGTCTGCCTTTGCCACTGTAGCTGACCTCATCACTCACCTCCGTACTAGTGATCTCCGCTACCGTGCTGCACTCCCCCCCGATTTCCTAGCCAAGAACCCCCCCCCCCCGATGTACCTCACCCTCTACCACCTGGTCACTCGCCTCCCTGACTCTCTTCGCGCTGTCAGGGACCACTTTCTCGCTCTCTCCCCCACAGACCTCACTGTCGACCTGCTCGAGAAGGAACTCCTAGCAGCTGAGAAGAGCATTACAGCTGTAGGTGCCTCTCATGGCGACCCTCGCACTCCCTTCTTTGAGGGATGCTCCCCCTCCCCCCTTCTCCCCTCCATTGCATCTGCTGCTGCTGTCGACTACCTCGGTGCTGAGGGGGTCGGAGCTGCGTTCGCTCCCAGTGGGAGGCGCAAGGGCGGCAGGGGCAAGGGGGGCCGGGGTGGAGGGGGCGGCGGCGGGGGAGGTGGTGGTGGAGGGGGTGGAGGGGGCGGCGGCGGTGGCGGCAGTGGTGGGAGTGGTACTGGTGGTGGGGGGGGCAGTGGCGGAGCCGGGGGTGGTGGAGGCGGCGGTGGTGGAGGTGGAGGTGGTGGTGGTGGCAGTGGTGGCGGAGGTGGAGCTGGTGGAGGGCGCGGTGGAGCGGTGCAGCGTGGCGGGTTCGGCGGCGGCCAGAGGCAGCAGCAGCAGCGTCCCAGTGAGCCCCAGTCGCCCCAGCAGCTACGTGAGTGGTACTCTCAGCGTGGGGGGTCTGGGGGTGGAGGTACCTGCCCGTACGTCATCCGCACAGGTGACCGCACTGGCCAGACTTGTGGGAGGTTTCACAGGGCGCAGCGCTGTTTCTTTCGCCTCGACGACGCCTGGCGCGAGCAGTTTCCTGACGCCTCTGAGCTGCCCCGCTGGGCTGATCTGCTTAAGAAGGGGATTGATATCTTTGCTCTTGATTATGATGCTATCCTTGCTGCTATGTATGCATTGACTATTAGTGTTGAGGGTGACTGTTACCTGAGTGTACCGCCCGACCCGGGTATTGGGACCAGTGAGGCTGCAGCTCTAGGTGCTAGTGCGTCTGCTGCTCTAGGTCCTGGTGAGGCTGCTGCCCTAGGTGCTAGTGCGTCTGCGTCTGCTGGTACCGCACCTACTGAGGCACTGCACACCTTCACACTGGACTCAGGTGCTTCCCGCTGTTTCTTTCGCGACCGCACTGCCCTAGAGCAGCTTCTTAGACCGGTTGCTGTCTCCCTGGCTGACCCCTCAGGGGGTCCGGTCCTTGCGACCTCTACCACTGCCCTCCCTTATCCTGCTGTCCCGTCTGGCACACTGTCAGGCCTCTACCTCCCCTCGTTCTCTACGAACTTGGTGGCGGGTTCCGCGCTCCAGGACGCGGGTGTTCACCAGTTCACCCCTGCCTACGAGCGTGTGACACACTGCACGTGTGCCCAGACGGGTCGTCACCTGGCTACCTTCACTCGGCAGCCAGGGTCGGACTTGTACACACTGACCACTGAGTCCCCTCAGGTAGCTGCGCCTGCGTCTGCGTCAGGTCAGCTGTCGGCCCCCTGCTCGTGTCGCTCCCTGTCGCACAGGACTGTCCTCTGGCACCACCGCCTTGGTCACCCGTCAGTGCAGCGCCTTCGCGGCATGCACTCCAGGTACCTTGTCTCTGGTCTTCCCAGGGTTCTCCCTCCCCTCCCACCCTCGCCTGCTCCTCCCTGTCTTCCCTGTGTCGAGGGGCGGCAGCGCGCCGCTCCTCACTCTTCCTCGTTCCCTCCCACAGAGGCTCCCCTGCAGACTCTCCACCTGGACGTGTGGGGCCCAGCCCGCGTCCGGGGACAGGGCCACGAGCGGTACTTTCTGCTGGTCGTCGACGACTACACGCGCTACACCACGGTCTTCCCCTTGCGTACCAAAGGTAAGGTCCCTGATGTCTTGATCCCCTGGATCCGCGCTGTTCGTCTCCAGCTCCGCGAGCGGTTCCAGTCGGACTTTCCTATCCTACGTCTGCACTCTGACAGAGGTGGCGAGTTTTCCTCTGACCTCTTGGCAGCCTACTGTGCGGAGCACGGCATCCGCCAGACGTTCACTCTCCCGGCCTCTCCGCAGCAGAATGGGGTTGCTGAGCGCCGCATTGGTCTTGTCATGGAGGTCGCTCGTACCTCCATGATCCATGCGGCTGCCCCCCATTTCCTGTGGCCGTTTGCAGTGCAGTACGCCGCGCATCAACTCAACCTCTGGCCCCGTGTCTCTGTTCCGGAGACCTCGCCTACCCTGCGTTGGACGGGGGAGGTTGGCGATGCGTCGGTGTTCCGAGTCAGGGGATGTCGAGCCTTTGTCCGCGATACGTCCGCGGACAAGCTCTCCTCTCGTGCCGTTCCCTGTGTCTTCCTTGGCTTTGTCCCTGACGCGCCTGGCTGGCAGTTTTACCACCCCACCTCGCGCCGTGTCTTCGCCTCTCAGGACATCACCTTTGACAAGTCGGTACCCTTTTACCGTCTCTTCCCCTACCGCACTGCCCCGCTCCCCCCCCCGCCGCTCTTCCTCACCCCAGGTGTCCCGTCGGTAGACCCCCTCCCCCCCCAGGGTGCTGCTCCCTCAGGTGTTTCCCAGGTAGACCTGGTCGAGCCTGTCGAGGTAGCTGTTGACTCTGGTCCTGCGCGAGGTGCTGCGCGTGCTGAGCCTGGTGGTGCTGAGTCTGGGGGTGCGGAGACTGCGGGTGCTGGGCCTGGGGGTGCTGCGACTGGGGGTGCTGAGCCTAAAGGAGCTGAGGCTGGGGGTTCTGAGACTGACCGTACTGCGCCTGTTGGCGCTCCCTCTTCACAGCAGCTGCGTGATTGGTACTCCCAGCGTTACAACCTCCGTCGTGGGGCTACTGGAGCTGGGGGGTCTGCTGGAGTCGGGGCTGGTGGCCCTGCGGGTGCAGTGTCGCAGCCGGAGCCTCCCTCCCCTCAGCGACTACGTGAGTGGTACGCTCGGCGCTGCAGCCTCCGGAGTGGAGCTCCTGGTTTTGAGGTACCGCCAGCTGGAGGCCCTGCTGCTACTGGAGGTCCTGGAGCTGCTGGAGGTGCTGCTGGTGCTGGTGCTGCTGGAGGGGCTGCTGGAGGTGCTGGAGCTGCTGGAGGTGCTGCTGGTGCTGCTGGAGGTCCTGGAGCTGCTGGAGGTGCTGCTGGTGCTGCTGGAGGTACTGGAGCTGCTGGAGGTCCTGGAGCTGCTGGAGGTGCTGCTGGTGCTGCTGGAGGTGCTGCTGGTGCTGCTGGAGGTACTGGAGCTGCTGGAGGTACTGCTGGTGCTGCTGGAGGTTCTGGAGCTGCTGGAGGTGCTGCTGGTGCTGGTTCAGCTGGAGGTTCTGGTGCTGTCTCTGCTGCTTCTGGGGGCACTTGATGGCCGCGGCCGTACTTCGTTCCGCTCCTTCAGCAGGTTCTTGGTCAGCCACCTCCTCCCAGTCCTCCTCCCTCCTTAGAGTGTCCTCCGCCTGTCCAGTCGCAGTCACAGCTACCGCCCGCCTCCCCACTTCCTGGTCCTTCTCCCTACACTGGTCCGACAGGCGGTCTTACAGAGCGTCGTGAGCCTGAGTCTCGTCCTGTGTCGCCTGTGTCTCGTCCTGTGTCACCTGTTCGTGCTACTCGCACTGGTCGCCGTGTTCCGCGTGAGCGTCCTCCACCTGTCCCTGGCACACACTATATGACTCTGCGTCCTTCCACTGCTCCACAGCGTGTCCCTCTGCCGTCTCCTCCTGCGTCCTCTCTTCCTGTTCTTGCTGACCCGGAGTCTGACTCTCTTCGTGCTGCCAGTCCTACTGTCACGCATCTACTGGCCACTGCTGTCACTAACCCTTCCTTTGAGTCTGCTGATGCGTCTGCCCTAGTTGCTGAGCTTGTCGACTTTGCTGCTCGCTGTCGTCTAGACTACGCCGCGAGTCTTGTTGCTGAGTCTGAGTCTGTCTGTCCTCCGTCCGTCGGAGGTGAGTGTGCTCTTAGCACGGACGTCCTTGAGGACAGACAGGAGGACCTTGAGTGTCTTGCAGCCGCTGCGCCTCATCTCGTGTTCATGCTGATTGCCCCTGAGGGAGACCCGGATGCTCCAGACATCCCGACCCCGCGCTCTTACGCTGAGGCGATCGCGGGTGAGTATTCCTCTCAGTGGCAGTCAGCCATGGACGCAGAGATGGCATCCTGAAAGTCCACTGGCACTTACGTCGACGAGGTTCCCCCTCCTGGGGCGAACATCGTCAGTGGCATGTGGATTTTCAGGGTGAAGCGGTCGCCGGGTTCTCCGCCTGTCTTCAAGGCTCGTTACGTTGCTCGAGGGTTCAGTCAGCGAGAGGGAGTAGACTTCTTTCAGACCTTCTCCCCCACCCCGAAGATGACCACTCTTCGAGTGCTACTGCACGTTGCTGCTCAGCGTGACTACGAGCTTCACTCTCTTGACTTCAGCACAGCTTTCTTGCAGGGCAGCCTGCACGAGGAGATCTGGCTGCGCCGGCCTCCTGGCTTCACTGGGTCGTTTCCTCCTGGTACCCAGTGGAGCCTCCGGCGGCCGGTCTACGGTCTCCGCCAGGCGCCACGTGAGTGGCACGACACACTTAGGATTACTCTTGCGGCACTTGGGTTTGCGCCTTCTACTGCTGACCCGTCGCTGTTTCTGCGCACCGACACTTCGCTGTCGCCGTTCTACATCCTCGTGTACGTCGACGACTTGGTCTTTGCCACTGCTGACACCGAGGCTCTCGCCCACGTGAAGTCGGAGCTGCAGAAGAGACACACGTGCACAGACCTGGGTGAACTGCGCAGCTACCTTGGCTTGCAGATCACCCGGGACAGAGCACGCTGCACCATCACACTGACTCAGTCACACATGGTGCAGCAGGTCCTTCAGCGCTTCGGCTTCACCTGGTCCTCAGCACAGGCCACTCCTCTGGCTACAGGTCACTCGCTCTCAGCTCTGCCTTCGGATGAGTCCGTAGAGCCGAGTGGTCCTTACCCAGAGCTAGTTGGCTGCCTCATGTATCTGATGACTTGTACTCGTCCTGACCTAGCGTACCCTCTTGGCCTTCTGGCCCGCTACGTGGCTCCTGGTAGGCACCGAAAGGTGCACTGGGATGCTGCAAAGAGGGTATTGCGCTACTTGTACAGTACATCGGGCATGGGGCTCGTGCTTGGAGGAGGGAGCTCAGTTGTTCTCACTGGGCACTCAGACGCTTCTTGGGTTGACGACCAGGCTACTCAGCGGTCGTCACAGGGTTACACCTTCAGCCTTGGCTCTGGCTCAGTTTCGTGGCGTTCTACGCGTTCGTCTTCAGTTCTCAGCTCCAGTTGTGAGGCTGAGATCTACGCCACAGCCATGGCTGCACAGGAGTTACGCTGGCTCACCTACCTGCTGACCGACCTGGGAGAGCGGCCTCGTTCTCCTCCAGTGCTGTACGTCGACAACAAGGCTGCCATTGCCTTGTGTGAGGAGCACAGACTAGAGCACAGGACGAAGCACATCGCTCTACGTTACTTTCTGGCTCGAGAGTTGCAGCAGCGTGGTCAGCTTCGTCTGCGTTACGTGGCCACTCAGGCCAACACTGCTGATATATTCACCAAGGCACTTCAGTCTGGTGATCATCAGCGTTTCTGCACTTTGCTAGGGCTTGTGCCCACTTTTCCTCACTTGTTGTAGACTTTGCCTGTACTGTGATCTATATATATATATATACCTGCATGCTTGCTAGATATAGATCACTGTGATGCTTGTGCTACATATATGCCTCTGCATGTGAACTGGCCTTGTGGTCCTTTACTTGTGCTCAGAGTGTGTGGTGACGTTGTGATCCACCCTGAGCTTGCTTTGTCTTTCTTGACTGGTCCTGTGACTCCTTGCTCTCCCCCACTTAGCCTATGGGGGTGTGTCAAACATTATATATGTTTCTGTTGTGTAGGCTACAGTGGGTTAGCCTTTAGGGGGTACACTTCTCTAGGGTTTCTTACTTGTACTCCAAGATCTTTCTAGTTCAACACTTCTTGTTTCTGACACTTCCCCCCCTTCCATTCTCCCAACCCAACCACCCCCGTGTCTTCCTCCCGCGTGCACGACCCGTCACACGGCAGGCATGACTGGCTTGGTTTCGCCTGCCGACTTTTGTGCGGCACACATGGCAGCACTGGAAGGGATGCTAGACCACTCCGCATCCGTTTCTGCTGCTGCTGGCCTGGAGGCAGGTGGAGGTGGAAATGGGGCTGCTTCGGATGGTGGTGGTGGTCTAGGTGATAAGCGCCTCTGACCAAGCAATGGCACTCCCCTCACTGGCAGGTCCACCAAGCATCTCACACTGCATTGCTCTCTTCTGCTGCACACCACGCCAGGCATGCAATTGCAGCAAGCTGCACGTGCGGCAGCTCCCAGCATAGTTGACAGGTTCTGTTTGTAGTATATTATACATCCAAACACTCCCACATGCGTGTTTGCGCCCACTGTGTCTGGGTTCAGTACATTGAAGGCCTTCAAGCTATAAACACTTTGCAACGTTTTACAAATGGAGTACTTACAACAGTATTGACTAAATACAAGGACCCTAATCACCCAACCCTGGATTCCACCATACCCCCCATGTTGCTAGTCATATGCCCGTGCTCGATTTTTATCCCCCTTCACCCTGTCGCTGTTCTTTTTGCTCATCTTCAGAACCAATCCTGAAACCTAGCGTCAATCGTTGTCGACACCCACGTCATTGCGAGAACATCAATGACTTCTGGCGGGCAACATAAGAAAGGAGTGGGGAACTTGGTGTAGGGAGTAGGCAAAACAAAGCAGCGGTGTGTGCAGGGATTGGAAGTCATCCCTGCAGGGGTGGATGAGAGGACAGGTAGGGAAGTGGGGGGACCTAATGTGTTGATCCATCGATGGATTGCGAGCGCAAAACGAAGGGTAGGGTATGGCAGGGTATGGAGCGGGATGGATGGGTATGGCAGGCGATGGATGGCTATGGTATGGGATGGATGGGTATGGCAGGCGATGGATGGCTATGGTATGGGATGGATGGGTATGGCAGGCGATGGATGGCTATGGTATGGGATGGATGGGTATGGCAGGCGATGGATGGGTATGGTATGGGATGGATGGGTATGGCAGGCGATGGATGGGTATGGTGTGGGATGGATGGGTATGGCTGGAGTATGGAATGGTATGGTACACTTCTGCTAAAGAGGGAATTGTAGGGCAGGGTATGGCAAGGAGCGGCAAGGTATGGCAGGGGAGGGGTGAGTTTGGCTGGCCTATGTATGGGTATGGGAGGAGATAGAAGGGTACAGCAGGGTACGTTGGAGGGTAGGGTGGGTGCAGATAGCAGACCGACTCACACTGCAGTGGATAGGTTCGGGTGTCTAATCCTTGGAACTGGTTGAACTTCCTGTGCACTCCCTCTGCAGCACAAGCAACGGTGGAGTCGCGATTACTTCACAGACAAGAAACAGCATGGTGGGGGAAGGACAAGGTGAGACAAGTTGCGAGGAAGGTCAGAGGAGGGGGTATGAGCCCAAGGAACATTCTAGAGGAAGGAGTGGTGATGGGAGGCATGAAGGGGAGACAACAAGGCAGGGATGACCAGAAGGTTAGAGGGCTTGAGGAGATGGGTAGGCGAAGTGGAGGGGTGAGGATGAAGAGGTGGGACTGAAGGGCAGAAAGTGCCTGAGAGGAACGGGAGGAGGGGAGGCGGGGAAGGGAGATGGAGGAGGCGGGATATTATGAACCAAAGGGTGATGGACAAGGGGCGGCCCTAAATTTTTGGCGCTGATGGGGGCCGTGCTGAGGGATGGAGGAGAAGGTGGGGGGGGGGGGGGGGGGGGGGGGGGGGGGGGGGGGGGGGGGGGGGGGGGGGGAGAAGAGAAGAAAGAGATCGCAGGGAGGGAAGAGGGGGAAGGGAGGGAGGGGAGGGAAGGGAGGAAAGAGAGGGAAGAAAGGGAAGGTTGATAAGGGAGGGAAGAGAGGGTAAGAGGGAAGGAAGGGAAGGGAGGGAAGGGAGGGAAGGGAGGGAAGGGAGTTTTGGGAGGGAAGGGAGGGAAGGGAGGGAAGGGAGGGAAGAGAGAGAAGGGAGGGAAGGGAGAGAAGGGAGGGAAGGGAGAGACGGGAGGGGAGGGAGGAAAAGGAGAGATTCTGAATGCAAGCAGGGAGAGAAGGGAGGGAATGGGGAGAAGGGGGAGAAGGGAGGGGTTGGAGGGAAAGGAGGGAGGAGAGGGAACCAGAGGGAAGAGAGGGAAACGAGGGAAGGGAGGGAAGAGAGGGAAACGAGGGAAGGGAGGGAAGAGAGGGAACCGCGGGAAGGGAGAGAAGAGAGGGAAACGAGGGAAGGCGAGGAAGAGAGGGAAACGAGGGAAGGGGAGGAAGAGAGGGAATCGAGGGAAGGGAGGATAGTGAGGGAACCGAGGGGAGGGAGGGAAGAGAGGGAACCGAGGGAAGGAGGGAAGAGAGGGAAGGGAGTTTTGGGAGGGAAGGGAGGGAAGGGAGGGAAGGGAGGGAAGGGAGGCAAGGGAGGGAAGGGAGGGAAGAGAGAGAAGGGAGGGAAGGGAGAGAAGGGAGGGAAGGGAGAGACGGGAGGGGAGGGAGGAAAAGGAGAGATTCTGAATGCAAGCAGGGAGAGAAGGGAGGGAATGGGGAGAAGGGGGAGAAGGGAGGGGTTGGAGGGAAAGGAGGGAGGGGAGGGAACCAGAGGGAAGAGAGGGAAACGAGGGAAGGGAGGGAAGAGAGGGAAACGAGGGAAGGGAGGGAAGAGAGGGAAACAAGGGAAGGGAGGGACGACAGGGCAACGAGGGAAGGGAGGGAAGAGAGGGAACCGAGGGAAGGGAGGGAAGAGAGGGAAACAAGGGAAGGGAGGGAAGAGAGGGAAACGAGGGAAGAGATGGAAGAGAGGGGAAACGAGGGAAGGCAAGGAAGAGAGGGAAACTAGGGATGGGACAGAAGAGAGGGAAACGGGGAAGGGAGGGAAGAGAGGGAAACGAGGGAAGGGAGGGAAGAGAGGGAAACGAGGGAATGGAGGGAAGAGAGGGAAACGAGGGAAGGGAGGGAAGAGAGGGAAACGAAGGAAGGGAGGGAAGAGAGGGAAACGAGGGAATAGAGGGAAGAGAGGGGAAACGAGGGAAGGCAAGGAAGAGATGGAAACGAGGGATGGGACAGAAGAGAGGGGAAACGAGGGAAGGCGAGGAAGAGAGGGAAATGGGGGAAGGGACAGAAGAGAGGGAAACGGGGAAGGGAGGATAGTGAGGGAACCGAGGGGAGGGAGGGAAGAGAGGGAAATGGGGGAAGGGAGGGAAGAGAGGGAAACGAGGGAAGGGAGGGAAGAGAGGGAAACAAGGGAAGGGAGGACAGAGAGGGAACGAGGGAAGGGAGGGAAGAGAGGGAAACGAGGGAAGGGGAGGAAGTGAGGGAATCGAAGGAAGGGAGGTTAGTGAGGGAACCGAGGGGAGGGAGGGAAGAGAGGGAAACAAGGGAAGGGGAGCAAGAGAGGGAAACGAGGGAGGGGAGGGAAGAGAGGGAAGCGAGGGAAGGGAGGGAAGAGAGGGAAACGAGGGAAGGCGAGGAAGAGATGGAAACGAGGGAAGGGGAGGAAGAGAGGGAATCGAGGGAAGGGAGGATAGTGAGGGAACCGAGGGGAGGGAGGGAAGAGAGGGAACCGAGGGAAGGAGGGAAGAGAGGGAAACGAGGGAAGGGAGGGAAGAGAGGGAACCACGGGAAGGGAGAGAAGAGAGGGAAACGAGGGAAGGCGAGGAAGAGAGGGAAACGAGGGAAGGGGAGGAAGAGAGGGAATCGAGGGAAGGGAGGATAGTGAGGGAACCGAGGGGAGGGAGGGAAGAGAGGGAACCGTGGGAAGGAGGGAAGAGAGGGAAACGAGGGAAGGGAGGGAAGAGAGGGAACCGCGGGAAGGGAGAGAAGAGAGGGAAACGAGGGAAGGCGAGGAAGAGAGGGAAACGAGGGAAGGGGAGGAAGAGAGGGAATCGAGGGAAGTGAGGATAGTGAGGGAACCGAGGGGAGGGAGGGAAGAGAGGGAAACGAGGGAAGGAGGGAAGAGAGGGAAACGAGGGAAGGGAGGGAAGAGAGGGAAACAATGGAAGGGAGGGCAGAGAGGGAACGAGGGAAGGGAGGGAAGAGAGGGAACCGCGGGAAGGGAGAGAAGAGAGGGAAACTCAGGAAGGGAGGGATGAGAGGGAAACGAGGGAAGGGAGGGAAGATTGGGAAGCGAAGGAAGGGAGAGAAGAGAGGGAAACGAGGGAAGGCGAGGAAGAGAGGGAAGCGGGAATGGGAATGGTTGAACGGGAGGCACGCGGAGGAGAACGGGGAGCTGTAAGGGGAGATCGGGGGTGGGAATGGGAGAACGGGAGGCACGACGGGGAGAACGGGGAGCTGTAAGGCGACGCCGCTTCGCGGATCAGCGGCGAGGCGACGCCGTTTCGCGGATTTGCGGCGAGGCGACGCCGCTTCGCGGATTTGCGGGGAGGCGACGCCGCTTCGCGGATTTGCGGCGAGGCGACGCCGCTTCGCGGATTTGCGGGGAGGCGACGCCGCTTCGCGGATTTGCGGCGAGGGGAAGCCGCGCGCAGATTTGCGGCGATGCGACGCGGCGAATGAATTTGCAGCGCGGCGACTTCGGGAGCGGATTTGCCGAGAGGTGACGCCGCGACGGGCGTTGAGGCGAGTCTACGAAGCGAGGTCTTATGAGGCGTCGCAAACCCTACGCCATGCTATGGACGGCATTTGACCTAAGCGAGCCCGCAAGCTTGATCGTGATGGCACAGATTGGTGCGAATAGTTAGTTTCCTTAGTAGTTCACGGGTAAAGTGGGTGACGGCTTGTCGAGGAGGGAGCACCTTCAGTATACTTTTGGCATGAATAAACTTTCGACACTTGAGTGGACTTGGCTGGTGGCAGGGTTGGGGACTCTTGGGAACCGTCGCTCGTGAGTGAAGTTGAGTGGGCCTGTAACTTGGTATCCACCATGTCCCTTTTATAAACTTTGGGCACCCCCCCTTCCAAATATATACCGCTGCTTTAAGTCTGAGAGGAGACAATGAAGTCTCTGTAGTGACCTTGTTGAATAATAATTGAAAGAGAACAAGATACTTGAAAGATAGGAGTACAAGAGATTAAATAGAAATCTAGCTAGCCATGTACTCTGAGGGGTACATTCCCTTATTAACTGTATTGCATAGCTACAGTAACCGCGACTGTTGCTATCCTCGACAGTTACCATGTTGCAGTGAATTAACTGTCGCGCGGTTACTGGATCGTCAAAGGTCACGACCGTTGCGGTACTGGTACAGTGGAGCAGCTTCGGGAATGCTTTATATAACCCTTCGGTTATTCCAACACCCCCCTTCATTCCTGAAGGTGGGCCATGTGGGATTTCTTGGTGATCCCGCAGAGGTCTGCGCAGCGTTGGTACTGCTGACGTGGCAGTTTCTTTGTCAGGAAATCAGCTGCCATGTCACCGGTCGGGCAGTACGTCAGCTTGACTCTTCCCTTGTCGATTTCATCCTTCACGAAGAAGTAGCGAAGGGCGATGTGCTTGGTGCGGTTGACGAAGCCGGGCTTGTTCGCGATTTTTATCGCGCTCTGATTGTCGCAGAGTAACGTGAAGTGCCCGTTCATCGTCACTTTCGCCTCTTGCAGGAGCTCCATCAGGTACAGTCCTTCGCGAACAGCTGCGCTAGCTGCGATGAATTCTGCTTCTGCTGACGAAAGAGCGATGAGTTCCTGCTTCTGAGAGTTCCAGGAGATGAGTCCAGCAGGTTGGAGTTGAAAGATGAATCCTGTGCGGGAGCGTCTGTTATCAACATCTCCAGCGTGGTCGGCATCTACGTAGCCATGGAGCTGCAGAGTAGCGGTGAGGTTAGCTTCGTAGGTGAGACCGACGTCGGGAGTGGAGATGAAGTACTGTAGTGCTCGGCGTAGATCCAGTAGATTCTCCCCTTCAGGTCGCTTCAGGTACTGTGCGAGTTGGCTTGCGACGTAGGAGAGATCGGGCCGGCACGTGACGGCGGCGAACAGGAGACATCCCAGCTGCTGCTGATAGAGACGATGGTTGTCGGGAGAGAGCGGTGTGGTGTCTGGCTCGTGGTTAGGAGGAGGAGTGCGATAGGGGGTGATGAGGTTGATCGGTGCGATGGCGAATCGCTTTGCGAGTGTTTCGGCGTACTTGGCGGCAGAGAGGTGTATGGAGGAGGCGGACTGAGTTACATTGAGGCCGAGAAACTGTGTGACGTTGTGGTTTACTGTCACCTCCAGCTTCTCCTTGATGTCAGCCTCAAACTGGTCCAGCAGCTCTGTGTCGTTGCCGGTGTAGAGAAGGTCGTCGACGTAGGCGACGAGGAGGATGAATTTCCCGCGCGATTCCCGCCTGTACATTCCGAGGTCGTGCGGCAGCTGAGTGAAGCCGAGCTCAAGGAGGACGGAATGGAGGTACTGCTGCCACAGACGAGGTGCCTGCTTAATTCCGTAAAGGGATTTTTGGAGGAGGCACACGGCGCCATCATTTTCTTCGAATGCGTGTGGTTGCTCGACGAAGATGGTGGCATCGACGGGAGCGTATAGGAAGGCGCTGCTGACGTCGATTTGTCGGAGCGGTCGCTGTTTGACGGCGTCGAGGCAGATGAGAATGCGCACCGAGGTGTGGCGGCCGACCGGAGCGTAGGTGAGAGTGAAGTCCACCAGGTGCGTTTGTTCAAATCCCCGCACCACCCAACGCGCCTTGTACTTGTCGACCGAGCCGTCTGCGAGAGTTTTGATGCGGAAAACCCATTTGCCGCTGAGAATTTTCCTCCCCTTTGCCGATGACCGAGGGACCAGCTTCCAGGTGCCACGTTTCTTCAGCGACGCGATTTCGGCGGCCATGGCTGTTCTCCATTTTCCACTGTCGGGGCCAGAAAGGGCTTGGCGGACGGTGGTTGGTTCCTTGGGCGAGGTGTGGCGAACAGCGACGGCGAGGCCGAGAACGCGAAGACCGGTTTCGTTAGTCTTTTCGTAGTGAAGGCGGTTGTAGTCGTGGAAGCTGGTAACTTCGACCACGGCGTCATCGCTGTCGTTGCCGAGGCGGAGGGTATCCTGCGACGTGTTGGGTTGTGGTAACTCGGCATCAGGTGATCGGCGCGCCTCACTGTTGTAGTCATGAGCCTCGCGTGTTATATCGTCAGGATCGGGTTGGTGTAGAGGTACGAATATCGGAGTCCCGAATTGGCTTGTGAGGGGGATGCTTGGAGCGGAGTCCATTGGGGTGACATCAAGTGCGTCTGCATCCTCGGCCAGGTCAGCTTCGTCGTGTGACGTGGCGAAGCTGCGGTGGCCCTCGAAGAGCCTCTCGGGCAGTTTGTCGGCTTCCTGGTGCTCCTTGAAAAGGGGGAGAGTCAGCTTCTCGTAGAAGATGCAGTCACGTGATTTCGTCACCTCGTGTGTCGCGTAGTCCAGCACGATCCACGCCTTGAATTCCTTTTCGATCCCGAGGTGGATGCCCCATCGTGCCCGGTCAGCGAATTTTCCGGTTCTCGCAGTGTGGGGTCTGTACTGTACCATGCAGCCAAATACCCGAAGCAGGCGTGTATCTGCTTTTCTGCCCGTCCATGCCCGGTAGGGAGAGTTGTTATTCTTGAGGCTTCGCGAGGACAGCAAGTTGTGCAGTCGAACAGCGTGATTCATCGCAAACGGCCAATATTTTGTTGGGATGGCCGACTGCTTCAGCAGAGCCCTCATCCGCGTGGCGAGGCTTCTGTTTGTCCGTTCTGCTACTCCTTGCTGTTGGTGAGCGTAGGGCACGGACACCAGATGCTCAATCCCCTTCTGCTTGAAGAGCTCCTTGAACTCGTCTGAGAAGAACTCCACGGCTCCGTCTGTCTGCCAGGCTTTGAGTTTTAGACCGGACTGTCGCTCAGCCCGCTTCATCCACGCAATGAAGCACTCGAAGGCCAGCGACCTGCAGTCGGTGTTGACGGCCCAGACGTAGCGCGTAGATGCGTCGATGAAGGTAAGTGTGTACTGCTCCCCGTCGAGCCCTTCCTGGCTGAGCACCATAAAGTCGCTGTAAACCTTGTCCAGCGGCTTGTAGCGCTCGTACCCTGGGGGCAAGTCGGGGAACGGCTGGTGGTTGAGCGACGCGGTTGGGCAGACGATGCACGGCGGGTTAGGCGAGTCCGCGGTGAGGGAACCGTCTCGTGGAAGGAGGAGCGCTTCGTTGTCGAAGACTCCGGCCTTGAGCGAGATTTTGAGCGTGGCATGGGAGGGATGTCCGAGCCGTTGGTGCCATGTTCCTGGGTCCGCACGGTAACCGACTGTCTTCTGATAATATTTTTGTCGTGCTGCTTCATCGTTTGCCTCCCCTTCAGGTCCTGCGTCGGCGGCTTTGTCGGTATCGGCGACGAGCGTGCGAGTTGCTTTTTGCTCAAGAAGCGCGCGGGGAATACCGATGATGTCGTCGGTGTCGCCGGCTTCGACTTGGTCTCCGGTAACGAGCAGGCACTGGTTGGGCCACTCCCGAACTGGGAGTCCCGTCATGGGGATTCTGAAGTAGCTGTATTCAGCGCCGATGACCTCAATTTCTTGTGGTCCGAGTACTGGCGGCTCCGGCTCCTCGGTAGGTTCGGGTAACTCCGTTGGCTCTCCAATAAATTCGTAGGTCTCCTCTTCTTCTGACTCTTCTGGCATTGGCTCGGGTGTATCAGGGGCGTATTGATCTGGGAGAGGTGGACCTCCCCAGCAGGTGCCGCGAGTTGCCCAGTATGGGTCGACGACGGCGACTTCCGCAGGAGGAAAACCAGCTACTTCGGCGTGCCCTTGTTCTGCTTCGGCCGAGGTGCCCCATCCTCCTTCGGCGCTCCATGTGTCTCCAGCTGTCTCTGCTTCTCCGACTGCTTCTCCTGCTGTTGCGCCAACTTCCTCTGCTGGGGCAGGGGGAGTCCCCCAGCCGGTCGTGCCAACTTCTCCCGTTGAAACGGCGCCCCACCCGCTTGCGGCTGCTTCTTCTGGAGTTAAAACTTCTCCCCAGGATCCGAGCGCGGGCTCGGAAGTGTTCCAGCCCGTCCAGCGTGTCTCCGCCGTCTTGTTTTCTTCGGTTGGTTGTGATGCAGGTCCTGACGTGCCGCTGTCTTCTTCCATTGTGGCAGGTCCGGTTTCTGCAGGGTTGGAGGTCGAGGCAGTCGGAACGGTGCGCAAGCGCAGAAGGCCGTCGGAGGCAGGTCGCTCGAGATCCATCTCGCCGGGATGTGACCATGTTGGCGGCTCCGTGGGAGTTGTTTTCAGTAGCAGTGTGCGGTGGGAATCGCCGGTGGTGCCCTGAGCCGAAAATTGCAGCACGAAGACTCCATCGTCATCGATCGCCTTTCCGATGTAAGTTTCGTTGTGGAAGAGCTCGAAGGTCTTCTCCTTCCGATTGCTGCGAATGTCGATTCCGCACCGCATGAGTTGAGCTGATGAGAGTAAGTTGTATTCTAGGTCAGGTGCGACGAGGACGTCTCCGATGTGAATGGTGAACCTCGTGTCATTGGCCTCGAGGTAGATTTCGCCAATCTCATATGCCTTCATTTTTCCGTTGTTGGCGGCGTTGATTTCGCAGGGTCGTCGCATACGCCGTGAGTTGCTGATGAACTTTGGCGATCCTACCATGTGTTGTCCGCAGCAACTGTCGAGGTACCACGTGTCCAGATCCTCGTAGCGCTGGCGGGTGAGGTTGGCGATCTTGGGTGTCACGATGCGATCAAAGTCGCCGGTGTACGGTGAGAGGGCGAAATATCTGTTTGCGGAAATGCTCGGCGGTGATTCCGGAGTAGGAGGGGGGAGCTCGAAGTCAGGAGTAATGTCTGAGGGGCGAGTGGACCAGGTAAAGACTGTTGGATCACTGTCTGGACTGGGCGCAACGTGGTTGATGGGATTGTCGCGAGCGAATGCTACTCGATCCCAGTAACGGAACCCTCTGTTGCGGCGAGCCATGCAGCTTATGATTGTCCCTTTTCCTTTGTCCTTTGCCGTGATGAGTGCAGGAGATTGACAAGTGCTGGCGACGGAAGGAGGCGACACAGTGGAGGTTGTGGCGGAAGGCTTTGTCTGTGCCGATGGTTGTTGGTTGGAGGCGTTGCGCCGCTCGTCAGCAGCCTGACGCTTGTAGCACTGGTTGATAGTGTGGCCAGACTTCTTGCAGTATTTGCAGAAAGCTCCCTTCTTTCCGCGTTACTCCCCTTGTGATGCTCCTGAGTAGAAGACTAATTTCTCCCGTTTGACATTCTTCTCGTTGTACAGGTCGATTTCCTTCTGCTCCGAAAGAAGCGTGGCGCACAGAGCCGACTCCGATATGGTTGCTCGGGCGCGAAGGAGTGACTGGCACTGTCGCCAGTCGGGGCCGAGGCCAGAGATGACCATCGAGATGAACATGTCGTCGGGGATAGTCCCACCGCATTTCTTAACTTGGTCGCGCAGATTGCGGCACCGGTTGACATACGGTCCCGCTTTCTCCCCTTGCTTCATTTTAACCGAAGTCAGCTGGCTGAGCAGACGACTCATCGTAACTGGATCTGTTGTCATCTATGAGTTGCGCAGGTGTTCCCAGGACGCGTGCGCGGGAGCCCATTCCGTCTTATAAGGACGGATGCCAAGCTGTTCTTCAGGTGAGAGGTTGCGAAGGAGAGCGGTGTATGCAAGGAGGGATTCGTGGTAGTATTGATGCTTCTCCTGGATGGTGCCTTCCGAAGGAAAAGGTAGACTTCCGTCGTAGTACATCCAGATCTGAGCGGTTGTCGCGAGAAGCTCGAATTCGAAACTCCACGTGTAGAAATCCTTTCCGTCGAAAGGAATTGAGGTCTTCAATTTTGAAGTCAATACAAATTTGGTTTGCATTGAAGCGATGTCTGACTGTGAGCGTTGTGAGTTGTCTTGTGCAGGAGCTGACCCTTGACGATTGTCGAAGGTGAAGGATCTCTCGGAGTTGACGCGGCGGTCTTCTCCAGGAAGAGGAAGTCCAGCAACGTCACGTGCGTAGCTTGAGCCGTCAATGCTCATTGCTTGATGGCTTTCAAGGGCGTTGATGCGTACGACTAGCTCCTCAACGACAGCGGTGTTAAAGTTTAGAAGAAAGAAGAGGATTGCACTAGCAAGAATGAGGATACAAATAGCAAACCCTAGAAGGGTTGTACTCGCTATAGAGCACCCCACTACAGGCTAGAGCATAAGATAACATTCTGACACACCCCCATAGCCAAAGTGGGGTGTAATCAGCAGAGTAAGCAAAGGAATACAAGCTCAGGGTGGATCACAATGTCACCACACATTCTGAGCACAAGTTCAAGAAGCAATAGTTTAAGTTCACAATTATGAGCAAAGCTAGTGGTAGTCACAACGGGCAAGTGAGGAGGAGGAGAGAGAGTGAGAGGAGAGGAGATAGGAGGCGACGGCTGAAGCTGCAGACACACAGGCAACAGGAGGCAGACTGGCACAGCGGCTACCGGACGAAGTCCCCGGAATACAGGAGTAACAGGCCCCGCGGCTAAAGTAGCGGCAGACGAGCAACGGACCCACGGGCGGCTGGCACAGCTGGCTACGACTGGGCTACCGGACGAAGTCCCCGGAATACAGGTGCTGCTGGCGACACGACGGCAACCTCCATTCAGCTTCCCCAAACTATCCCACTCCCCCCTGGCACATACCCGCTGCTACACTGCTAGCTCCACTCCCCCTTCACCCCCCCTTAGTACCACTCCACCGGCTCCAACACGTCCACCCCCCCTCAGCGGCAGCTGCAGCACAGGGAGACGGAGGAGGAGGAGGAGCAGGGAACAGTACACAGTGGGTGCACCCCCATACCCCGCACCCCCAAACCCTAATACAGGAGAATGGGGAGTAGGAGGGGTGGGGCACGAGTAGAAGCGCTGGGGGACAGTAGGGAGGGCAGGGGCAGCAAGGAGCGGGCCCACCACGGGCCTGGTAGGGTCGCCCGAACCGCGCGTAGGCGGCCTGAGCCGCGCGCGGGCCTGGCGCCGCCCGTACGGGCCGCGCGCGGGCCTGGCGCAGCCCGTACGGGTGGCGCGCGGGCCTGGCGCAGCCCGTACGGGTCGCGCGCGGGCCTGGCGCAGCCCGTACGGGTCGCGCGCTGGCCTGGCGCAGCCCGTACGGGTCGCGCGCTGCCTGTACGGGCCGCGCGCAGGCCACGACGGGCGACGGGGGGCGACGAACGGGTCCCCGTCGCCCGTCGCGGCGCCTCCCGAGGGCGACGCGACGGTTGACGGGGCCGAAGCCCGCCGCGCGCCTCGGGGCGCACAGCGGGCAGAGAACCGCCGCGCGCCTCGGGGCGCACGGCGGGCAGAAAACCGCCGCGCGCCTCGGGGCGCACGGCGGGAAGAAAACCGCCGCGCGCCTCGGGGCGCACGGCGGGAAGAAAACTGCCACACGCCACGGGGCGTGCGGCACCGAGTGTAGTGGTAGGAGTTGCAGCGGAAGCTAGGAGGTGGTAAGCCCACCCACAGGATCGATCCAAGGGGATCGACCTGCTCTGATACCATGTTAAAGTTTAGAAGAAAGAAGAGGATTGCACTAGCAAGAATGAGGATACAAATAGCAAACCCTAGAAGGGTTGTACTCGCTATAGAGCACCCCACTACAGGCTAGAGCATAAGATAACATTCTGACAAGCGGCGCTGACGGAGGTCACCGCTGATGGCGCGTTAGTCGTTGCTGGTGGTGGGCCCGGTGAGTCTGCAGTAGCTTTTCCTTCAGGAGCCATAGTATTGCAGACTTTGAGGTGTAATGAGTAACTTTATAAAGGGATTGTTCTGAGAAGAACGAGGACTTTGACGGATCCTATAATCCACTCTAGCTCTCATACCATGCTGATATAACAAAAAGATCCAGTAGATAGGATAGGATCTGTTAAGTCTGAGAAGAGACAATGAAGTCTCTGTAGTGACCTTGTTGAATAATAATTGAAAGAGAACAAGATACTTAAAAGATAGGAGTACAAGAGATTAAATAGAAATCTAGCTAGCCATGTACTCTGAGGGGTACATTCCCTTATTAACTGTATTGCATAGCTATAGTAACCGCGACTGTTGCTATCCTCGACAGTTACCATGTTGCAATGAATTAACTGTCGCGCGGTTACTGGATCGTCAAAGGTCACGACCGTTGACTTCCTCAGACGGTTGACCTTCGGGTGACCCTCGACATTCCGCATGCTCTATATGAGCTGTTGCGGTACTGGTACAGTGGAGCAGCTTCGGGAATGCTTAATAAAACCCTTCGGTTATTCCAACAGCTTTTTTCTACATTTTTTTTCAGGAAACCCTACTATAGTACTTCGTATGGCTATGTAAGTACATAGCATCTTATACATGGATGTGTTTTGATTGTTCACATGACGAGCTCATCTTTCCCCCAAGTTTTTTGAAGAACAATCCACCTTTGAAACCTTTGTAGCCCTTGCCTTTTCCATAATAACCTTCATGCCCATGGTGATGCACAACCACCACAGGCCGCGTGTTGTACTGAGAATAATGCCCAGGAGGCGGGGCCCCATAGCCATACGGGGCAGGAGGAGGGGCATAGCCATAAACCCCCCTCAAGATACCCAATCAAAACGCCCAGTCAAGACACCCCATCAAGACATCCCATCCCACACCCCATTTCTCCCCCCCCCCCCCCCCCCCCCCCCCCCCCCCCCATTCACAACTGCGTATCCACCATGTACGGGGCCTCCACCCAGAGAGCCCCGCCTTCCACATCGACATCGTCCCTCTCCCGGTCCACCAAATCTACGTTAATCCCCCCCATGAAAGACGCCGCTCGAAGCAGGATGACACGGGCTTGCGCACGTTGTAACGCCACCCCGATGAGCGCCTTCAGTGACCCTAAAAGATAAGCCAAAAACACGGAGTCGTCCTCCCGACAAGCCCCCCGCGACACAGCTAGCCCCACGTGTGCATCCCCCTGCTGACGAAGCCATAGCCGAAAACGACTGCCGAGACACCCCCACGTCTCTACTATCAGAGGGGTGAACTGCACGCCCCGATTGTGTGCAAGCAGAGGTGCGTAATCACTCGTTTTGCGACGCTCTCACTCTCTTGCCGCCACACCTATTTGACGCCTGCACTGTCCTAGCAGGAATGGAGACAGGGATAGCGGGTCCGCGACGCTGATCTCTAGAGCATGAGCCTCTCCAGCCATTGGTTGTCGCACCGCCACATCAACCCGCTTCCCCTGCAGCACCACACTATCCTCCATTGTCACCACCCCCCCCTCCGACGCCTTAGAAATCTTCGCCACTGCAAACTTCACCTCATCATGCACCCGAGATGGACCATGCTGGTGCTTGCATCTCAAGGCATGATGCGGGTCTGCTGGGTCAACATACGATGTGCCACAAACACACCTCCCCGCCACCTGCAGCTGCTGAATTGGGAGCCCGAGCCATATAGCAGCAGCAATGCCCCACTCGGCCGCAGTGAATGTGAGATCTGAGTGAGCCGGAACCGCCGAAACCCATGCACCCGCCCCCGGGCCCTGAAAGGATGTGAAACGGGCCAAGGTAGCATCGTCACGAGCTAAACGGCGCAGTGCCTGGAGCTCCTCTACAGCTAACTGCCGCTGCCGCGCCTGGAAAAGCCGAACAGGAGGGGCCGCTAGACACAGAGGTAAGCCCGGTATCTCCTGGCGGATAGTTGCTGACAGCTGCTCAACGGCCTTGGCAAACCACGGGTCAAGAAACTCTGCCTCTGTCGAAGTGGTGAGGTACTCTGCAAACATAGGACAGTGGGCTCAAAGAAGCCGCCGCCCGGATCCCGAACCCTCCGAGTCGCACAGGGAGATGCAGCTGCATGCGTGCGTGCCTAGACCGGTCGGGGTCCTGCTCCCAAGTGCCAGGTGGGAAAAGCTGCTCAAAGCAATCCTCTAAACAGCTGTCCCAATCTCTAAAAGCCTCAACCACCTCCAGACGCGGCAGCATAGTCCGGGCGAGGTACATCGGCCGCGCTGAAACTGCAATGGCGAGGAGGTGTGAAGCCATCTGGGGGTGGTCGAGCAAAGGGAGCCATGGCAGTGGCGCCTGCAACTGTCGAAGCCGCTCCCGTAGCCGGACCACCTCCCAAACCTCCTCCCCAATAGGCACGCCCACCGCAGTAAGACCCTCATCCACCCGCTGCATCCCCAATGGCAGTGCCCGCTCCACCTCCCTGCCCTCGCGCTCCCAAAACCGGCACTTGTGCTCCTGCACCTCCAGCCCCACCCACTCCAACCGCTCCCGCAGCACCCCAAAAGCCTCCAGAATCCTAGCCGCTCGCCCCAAAATATAGGTATCGTCTGCATAGCTGAGGCAGGTCCCCGAACTCCCTAGTAACCGGCTCCATCACCTGCTGTTGCGTGAACGCGAAAAGAAAAGGGCCTAGCGGGTCCCCCTGCCTGGATCCCCATGCCAACTCGAGGCTCTGTACGAAAGGGCCTGCTCGGAGGTACAGGTCACTAGGTGTCCCATAAAAAACACGCAAGAATGGGATCATCCCTGAGAAAGGCGACTCTCGCAGCCCATCGAACATCGCATGACGGTGAAACGAAGAAGGCGTTTGCAACGTCTATCTGTAGCGCACACGAGTTGGGGTGAGTGTCCAGTGCCGACCGGAAAGAATGAGTGAGAATCTCCGCCCCGACCCTGGTGCCCGCTCCCAGCTGGTTACACGGCAGGAAGTAGGAAACCATCGCAGGGCGGAGCGAGATGCAGAGAGCTCGAGCAAGGATACGAGGGAGCACCTCCCCGATCGCCACCGGTCGGACGTCGCTGTTAGGCTTGGAAAGCCCGACTAGCTTGGATGCGGCGAGCCACGGCCGAGCCCGCTCAGGGACCGGTCCCGCCACCCATTGGTTTAACACTTCCATCAGGTGGGAAAGGCAGGAAGGTTCAGTAAGGAAGGTGTCGCGCAGATGCTCTGCGACCCACCCCGATGGCCCTGCTGCTGAAGCTCGAGCGGCTGTATGGATAGCTCTGGCCAGGATGTCGGTCGTGAGTGAAGGCCGCTGAGCAGCATCGACGGTGAAATCGCGGACCCACTGTGGTACCTCGCCAGTGCTAGCCGGGTGCTTCTCTCGCAGCGACTGCACCATGGCCTCAGACGGTCGAGCCAACTCCCCTGCTGTAAGGCAGGCCAATCCATGGCTCCACTCCCCGACTTTGCACCGAGATCGGCACCGTGACAGGCGGATGGCATCCGGGTCCTGGTCAGAGCAAGTGTAGGAAAGTGGGCGAACTGCTGGGCGCGCCGCCACCATGGCAGAGTCGAACAGCTCCCGCCACCTCCCCTCCCAGAACGCACCCAGCCGCTCTGTGATCAACGCCTTCTGACCTATGCCTGGCTTGGGAGGCACGGCTAGGATGAGGCGCGGAAACGCCAAGAGTAGGAGGGTAGCGGCTTCATCTCCCGGTTGGCTCTTCAAGCGCTTTAGGATGCAACAGAGCGCGTCTAAGACCCCCGACCTGGCCCGCTGTGGGATCCGGTGCACTGTCCTCCCTCCAACCACCTCCACACTGAAAAATGTTTCCCATTCCCATGACGTAACCCCAGCCCACGCCTCGTCCCCAAATTCCCGCGGCGTCGGTCGCTCCTGCGTGTCGGTCTCCACCAGAGACGGAATCAAGCCGAGAATATGTGCACGCCTCTCCGCCTCAGCCGCTCGGCATACCCTCATGTGGTTCGCAGCGGCCCCCCGCGTAGCGAAAGTGTGGAAACACGTATCACACGGAAAACGGGGGCATGGGGAAGGCTGCCTGGGAGGTTCTCCATCCGCCTCTGACTCCTCCGCAGTCGCCATGGGGGTATCAAACTCCAAAAGTCGACACCACTCCTCCAACTGCTGCTCCTGGTCGTCCATCGATCGCCCCCCTGCTTGCTGCGCTCCTTGGGGTGCCCAGGGCACCCTCGGCTGCCCCCCTGGCTGCTGCGCTCCCTGAGGTGCCCCGGTCACCGCCGGCTGCCCCCCCTGCCTGCTGCTCTCCCTGGGGTGCTCCGGGCACCCTCGGCTGCCCTCCTGCCTGCTGCACTCCCTGGGGTGCCCGAGGCACCCTCGGCTGCCCTCCTGCCTGCTGCACTCCCTAGGGTTCCCTGGGCACCATCGGCTGCCCTCCTGCCTGCTGCACTCCCTGGGGTGCTCCGGTCACCCCCGGCTGCTCCCCTGCCTGCTGCTCGCCCTGGGGTGCTCGGGTCACCCCCGGCTGCCCCCCTAGCTGCTGCTCTCCCTGGGGTGCCCCGGGCACCCCTGGCTGCCCTCCTGCCTGCTGCAATCCCTGGGGTGCCCAGGGCACCCCCGGCTGCCCTCCTGCCTGCTGCACTCCCTGGGGTGCTCCGGGCACCCTTGGCTGCCCCTCTGCCTGCTGCACTCCTTGGGGTGCCCCGGGCACCCTCGGCTGCCCTCCTGCCTGCTGCACTCCCTGGGGTGCCCCGGGCACTCCCGGTTACCCTCCTGCCTGCTGAGCTCGTCATGTGAACAATCAAAACACATCCATGTATAGGATGTTATGTACTTACATAGCCATACGAAGTACTATAGAAGGGTTTCTACATTATATCATACTTCCATGTTTTGGAAGGGGATTCCGTACGCGTTAATAATGATGCGGAGTGGAGTGCATCTGTACTTTGGATCTGATCGGACGGATACTCGACAAAGGACTTTTTGGATTCCCATCGCATCGCACCGCGCACAGTGTACACCAGGGGCATCTTTCCTCCCACTCCCATTGGGTGCCCCTTTTCAGTGCCACACCGCCACGCCACACCACATACCAGAGCTCACAGTGACGGTGGGAGCAGTCACGAAAGGTGCCATAGATTTCCTAGCAGCCATCGTCACTATAAATAGAATCTATCAGCAGCGGCATCCTCGCGCTGGGGGACAACTTTCTCCGTTACAAGCAGCGCCTAAAGTAATCAGCTCCCATCGCGCCTCACAACCGCACAGACCCCATTCGGCTCTCTTCCCAGCCTGCCGCGACGACTCACCATGTCCTTCAAGAAATCCGCAAGCAGCCGGAAGCCGGCCGGCACGCTCGAGATCTTGGACGGCAAGAAGATCCTTGAGCTGGTGCAGGACGAGGCGGCATTCACGGCGCACCTCACGGCGGCCTTTGATGAGCTCGACGCCGACAAGAGCGGCACTTTGAGCCGCGCGGAGCTGCGCCCGGCGTTTCTGCGCATTGCGCGCCTGGGGGGCCTGCCGGAGCCGGGCAGCAGGGCGGAGTTGGACCGCGCGGTGGACGCGGTGTTCGGGCTGCGGGAGGGCGGAGACGACGAGCGGGGCGTATTGGGGAAGGACGAGTTCGTGTTGTTGTCGAAAGACGTGCTCACTGACATCGCCACCTCGCTCGCAGGTCACACCGCACCTGCGCATGCTCATCATCATGTCGCTGTCGCTGCGCCATTGTCGCGACGGCTCGTTCGTTCCTTGCGCGCGCGCATCTCCACCGTCCACGCGTCCGCCTCCACGCGTGGCTCATTCATGGGCCCATCGCAACACGTCTATGCTCTCCCCACTCTCCCTCTCGTCTTCCCTTTGTCAATCCCTCAGCGGAGCCGCTCCTTGTGCAGGTGTTCAACGGCGCGGCGCTGCGCCACGTGGCGGGTAGCGCGGAGCAGCGAGCGGCGGTGGCGGAGGCGGCGTTCAAGGAGATGGACAAAGACGGCAGCGGCAAGCTGTCGAAGCAGGAGCTGCTGCCCGTGCTCGCCGCGCTCGGCATCGACGGCATGCCGCCTCCCCAAGGTCTGCCGCCGCGCATACCGCCCCTGCGTCATTGCGCGTCCTCCTGTGCCTCTGTGCTGCACCGAACAACCACACGAGTGCTCGTATCTCGTCAGTGAGTCCCCTCCTCCGCTTCTCTCCTCCCTTTCAACACACCCCCCTCTCTCTCCCCTTCCCCCGCCTCCCCCCGCCTCTTCCCGCCGTTCCGCCAGTGGCGGACGCCATGCTGTCGGCGCTGCTGGAGGAGTACGCGGCGGGCGCGGAGGAGATGGAGCGCGAGCAGTTCGAGGAGCTGTTTTCACAGCTGGCGGCGGGCATGGCGGACCTGCTCGAGGCGCAGCCTGCCATCGCGGTGGAAGCGGCGGTCGTGCTCAACGGAGGGATGCTCAGAAAGGTGCTCGCATTCACGCGCAGGCGTTGCGCACCCACACGCACCGCCTTCCATCTCCCCAGTCAGATGCTTCCACCGCAGGGCTCCTTGCCTCCGTGGATTCCCGTCTTCTCCGCTCCCCCGTTCCCCCCTCAACCCATCAATCCCTCAAATCGAATGCCCGCCTCTGCTTCTTGTGCCCGTACTCTTTCTCCGATCTCCGCGTCGCCCGGCAGATGCTCGCGAGCAAGGAGCTGTTTGAGGAGGAGGCCAGCGCGCTCTTCGCTGACTGGGACGTCAGCAAGTCCGGCCAGCTGTCGCGCGCTGACGTCATTAGCGGGCTGCGGCGGCTGGGCATGGCGTGGGGGCTGCCGCCGCAGCAGGGCGGGGAGACGGACGCGCTGTTCGCGGACCTGTTCGCGGCGGCGGACTTCGATAGCAGCGGCTCCGTGGACCGCGATGAGTTCTCGGCGCTGCTCTTCGCGCTGCTCACGTCCATCGCGCAGCAGCTGGAGCAGAACCCCATCGTGCTGGGCGTGAGCGTGGTGGTGGACCTGCCGATGGGCGGCGAGGTGCTGGACGGCAAGAAGCTGCAGCAGCTGGTGGCGGACGAGGCGCAGATGGACGCGTTCCTCGCCTCCAAGTTCGACCTGCTCGACCGCAACAGCGACGGCCGCCTCTCGCGCGCCGAGCTGCAGCCTGCGTTCCTGCAGGTGGCGCAGCTGCTGGGGCTGCCGCCGCCTGGCACACAGGAGCAGCTGGACGCGTTCGTGGCGGGCATGTTCGCGAGCGTGGTGTCTGACGACCCCGACGCCACTGTGGACCAACATACCTTCGTGCAGCTCTCCAAGCAAGTGCTCTCTGCTGTCGCGCTCAAGATGAAAGGCACGCACCACCCAAAACGCCTCTCCCCAACCCCCTGCACCCGCCCCTCTCCCTTTCCTCTCCATCTCCCACACCCGCTCTCTCGCATGGTGCTTTCATGTATGTAGTATTTCGTTACAGCCAGGGGTAATCAAGGCGAGGTGAGACCCTACCGAGTCCCCCTCTACTTCTACTCTACTGGAATTCAATGCTGTGCTTTAGGGTTGTGAAGCAATTCCCGAGGTTCAACGCCCCGTCCGCTCCTCCCACCGGCGGGTCCTTAAACCGGGTCGCGAGGGTGAGCTTGGAGAGGTAGCTCATTGCCTGCCCCTGCTGCGGGGAGATGGCCCAGCACTGCCGAAACCGATGGAACAGCTTCGCAGCCTGGAACAACGTCGGATCCGCGTTCAAGTGCACACAGGCAGCTGCCTCGCCTATGAGTTTGAGCAAGGCCGGGACCTCTCCGCAGGGGCAGCCATAGGTTTCCACCAGGAGCGGGAAGACCCTTACATAGGCCGCCCGATTTGTAGTGGTCGGCCTTCTTGGCCACCATCCCATGCGCTGCCCATCCCATGCGCTGCCCATCCCATGCGCTGCCCATCCCATGCGCTGCCCATCCCATGCGCTGCCCATCCCACCTTACCACTCACCTCCTCTCATACCCTGTCCCACACTTCTCCATGTCTTCTTCCCTCTCCCCTCCCCCTCCACCCTCCCCCGCCCTTCCCCTCTGCCCCGTGCCCTGGGGATGCAGAGGACCCGCTGGTGCTCTTGTCGCTGGACGGAGCGCGCCTGCGGCAGCTGCTGGCGCCAGAGGCGGAGGCGGAGTTTGAGGGCATGGCGGGGGAGGTATTCACAGCCATCGACACGGATGGCAACGGGGTGCTTTCCTTCTCCGAGCTCAGCCCCGCGCTGCAGGCCATGGGCGTCGCCATGGGCCTCCCCCCCGCCGGCTGTAAGCCACGCGCCCGTCATTCTTTGCCTGCCCATGTGGACATGCTCCCTGCCGCTCCTCCTGCTTGCCTTCTCCCTTCCCGCGCGTCATTCTGTCGGCCCTGAATCACTGCACAACCTTCACCTCCATCTGCTAACCACGCGGCCCCTGATCCCCCCTGTCCCGGGAGCAGTGAGGGAGAACGCGGACACGGTGGTGGCGGACGTGGTGGCGGAGTACGGCCACGGCAAGCGTGAGCTGAGCCGCGGCGACTTCAGTGCGCTGCTACGCGACATGCTGGGGGACGTGGCGGTGCGCCTGGAGGAGCACCCTGTGCTGCTGGGCCACAGCGCCACCGTGCTCAACGGCTCGCGCCTGCGCAAGCTGCTGCAGAGTCCGGAGCAGCTGCAGGCGGTGGCGGAGGAGCTGTTCCGCGACTGGGACACGCACAACCACGGCAAGCTGTCCTGCCGGGACGTCTCCGCGGGGCTGGCGGGGCTGGGCCCGTCGCTGGGGCTGCCACCGCCCGTGGCTAAGGACGCGGAGGGGTTCTACCGCGAGCTGTTCGTGGCGGCGGACATGGACGACAGCGGCTTCCTGGACCACGCTGAGCTGCGCGGCATGCTGCAGTCGCTCTTTGAGAAGCTCGCCTCCGAGCTGGAGGCGAAGCCCCTCGTGCTCGAGTGCACCGTCATCTCCACCTGATGCGCGCAAGCGTGATTACTGAGGCCTGCTACAGTGGCTAGCCATCATTTGGTATCGGTGTCACCTACGGTAAGTTATGGTCCTATTGCTCACATAGGGCCATTTGAGAAGCATCCATGCACCGGTAGGCCATTACCATCCTTTTCAGATGGAACTCTAAACGTTTACACGCTCAAGGGGAACCCATCCAGGAAATGGCAGTATTTGTACAACCACTTCAACCCCAATGCTAAGGTGACTACATTCAATAATATTAGATTGGGTTTCATCAGGACTAGCCTAGTATATAAACAACACATCGTAATGCTACCACGATACTGGCAGTATTGCTTCCCTACATGTGAGCATGACTACAACAGCTAGTGACTACCGTACCTACAAGCCGCAACAGCAGTTAAGGGAAGTGCGACGCAGGGAACCTACCTTATGAGCAAGCAGCTGAAGAGCTCTAAAGATGTGGCTACCAGGATTTCAGCGGAGCAGCAGGGCACAGCAGGTGTCAGGGCATGTGGCGCAGGGTGGTGAGGAGGTCAGCATCGATGTGGCCCAGCCTGGCACACGCCACCACGGGCTCCGGTACCTCCCACTCATTGTTGCCCTGCCAGGGGGCACGCACGCCACGCCCAGTGGACGGGGCACCAGGTTGAGATGCATGAGAAGCGAGGGGTGTGCAGAGACAAGGGGTGAGTGATGATGAGGGACACATGCGTGGAGATGGAGAGTGACACAGGGCTGCCAGGGCAGGGCAGTCGCCTGGCAGTGCAGTGGCCTGGCAGGGAGTAGAGGGAGGCATGTGAGATGAGGCAGGCAGCACATGGCAGTCACCTGGGAGACGATGGCGATGTCCACATGGTGGGTGGGCAGCCCCGCCAGCACGCCCAGCAGCGGGTGGCGGCGGTCGTCCGGCACGCGGTGCAAGTCGACGTCCACCTCCAGGTAGTCGGGACCCTGGGGGGGGCACAGGCACCACAAAGGGGCCGCGGGGAGAGGGTGTGAGCTTGGGTCGAGAGGCCGAGGGATAGTGGGCGTGTGCTAATGAGAGTGAGAGGAGGGGAGAGGGAGAGAGTGGGTGGGGGAAGAATGCGAGGTGTGGTTGGAATGAGTGGATTGCAAGGGGGTGAGGACGGATGGCACGGCAAGGTTGCGCAGGCGTTACCCACGCACTGATCCTTGCACCAGGGTCACACATGCACCACTGCTGACCCGCAAGGTGAGCAGCAGGGCAGGTGGGTCAGAGAGAGTTACCCGGAAGAACATCTGGCAGGGATGCACGAGCAGAGACGCACTCTCATCCCCCGCTCCACTGCTCCCATCACTGCCACCCTCGGCCGTCCCCTCCTCCGCTTTCACTGCTGCCTCCTTGCCTCTCGCATCCCCTTCCTCCACGCCACTCTCCTCTGCTACCCCCTCCCGTGCCTTCCCCCCATCACCTTCCCCCACACTCTCTCCCCCCCCCTCCCCCGCGCTCTCCCCCACGCGCTCGCCCGCCCGTTGGCCATGGCCCGCGTGTGGCTGGGCGCGCTTGACGAGGGTGAGCTTGACGCGCTCGCGGAACGGCACGGACCCCCCCACACCCTCCGCCATGAAGCCGCGCGCCATGCCCTGCCATGCACACCGCACGCACAGAGATGTCAGACTTCAAGGCCTCATCGCCCGCTGTGACGCCTGCTGTGGGACACGTCTTGCACACATGCACACAACACCATGGTATCTCCTGGCCATGCATGCACGTGACGGCACTACAGACACATGCACCCTCATCACACCAGACACACCACGCAAGGCATCGCAGCACAGGACACACCACCATGATTCACCGCACTGCACCACGACGGGCGCACCTGCAGCAGCGGCAGCATGTTGGGCGGAGCAGAGAGGAAGAAATCGGTGCAGATCTGCGCATAGAGCACCACGCTCACGCCCTCCGCGCGCCCCCCTTGCGCCACCGCTGGGGGCGCCTCCACCGCCTCGTGCGCGTGGGGCTGCCTCGCCAGCTGCATGGGCGCCTGGCGGATGGCGGACCAGGGAACAAGGGAAGGGGGAGAAGAGTGGGGTTGCAGGGGATGAGCAACGTGGGCATGCAGTGAGTGAGTGAGTGGTATACCGAAAGAGGGGTGTGGGTACGCAGGGCCAGCAGCACCCCCAGCACGCGGAGCAGGGCTGACCTGGATGTTGATGACGAGGTACGGCGGCCACGCCGAAACCAGTGCCGCCACCTCGCGTGCACTCAGCGCACTGCCCACTGCGCTGCTGCCCCCCGCTGAATCAGCGGCGCTGGGTGCGGCGTTACTGGCGTCAGAAGCGTGTGGCGGGAGGGCGAAGGCAGCGGGGGAGGGGGCGGCGGAGGAGGCATGGGCGTGGGGGAAGGAGGAGAGGGGGCCGGGCAGGTGCACGAGGCGGGCGACGTGGGTGAGCTTGGTGGGCGCGCGGAACACGTCCACCGCCGTCACCACGTATGGCGCCACTGGGTGCGCTGCCCGCTCACACGCCGTGCTGGGGGCAGATGCGGGTGGGTTTAACGGGCGCAGGGGAGCGGGGAGAGGAGTGTGGGTGTGTGAGTGAGCATGAGGGTGTGGCGCATGGTTGATGCATGAGTGGTGGGCGCAGCAGCAGCACAGTGCACTCACGAGAAGTAGTCGGGGCCGCGCACGTGGAAGCACGAGGGCGCCACGGGCGTCCAGAAGTGCGTGCAGCTGTGGCTGTCCGCCTGGCCCCCCTGCGCAAACGACACCCCACCCTCGCCCTGCCACGAGCCCGCATCACTGCCGCCCTGCCCCACACTGCTGGCAGCCGCGGCGGTGGCTTCCGCCTCCAGGTGCGCGGCGTACTCAGAGGGCGAGAGGCGCGGCAGCTGCCCCGCCAGGGGCTTGCGGGATGTGCTGCGCACTGCAGGGGGGACGGGGGTCGGGGGGCAAGGAGAAGAGGGAGGGGAGGAAGGAGGGGAAGGGGAAAGGGGAGGGGAGAGAGAAGAAAGAAGGACAGGGATGGGAAGAGGAAGGAGGACGTGAGAGGTGGGCAATTCAGTGAGCCGATGGGTGCCTTGTGACCTGCCATGGATGCACGTACTGCCTCATCATCCCCTCCCACTCTCCCTGACGGCCCCCACACAGCTCACCGCTGGCAGAGAGGAAGAGGCCGGGGCTGTTGGCGCCCAGGGGCGACATGGCAGACAGCTGCAGCGAGTTGCAGCGCTGCAGCACACTACTGCCCGTGCGCAGGGGGGGCGGGCGCAGCGGAGACATGGGCACCGCGTGCGGCACGGTGGCAGACCCGCTGCTGCCCTTGTCCGCGCCCTTCCTCTCCGCCCCCCCTCCCTCCGCGTGGAACACGGCGGTGGCAGCAGCAGCGGCGGCGGTGGAGGCGGAGGCGTCGGAGGAGCGGCGCGGGGGGGCATGGCGGCCGGGGGAGGAGGGGCGGCGCAGGAAGGACACAAGGCGGTGCGCGGGGGGGGCGCTGGGGGGGCGGGGCGAGGGGGAGGGCGAGGGTGGCGCGGGTGCAGCAGCAGATGAGGAGGTGGAGAGGGAGAGGGAGAAGGGGCGGATTTTGATGGGGATGAGAGATGGGAGCGAGGAGGCGGCGGAGGGGGCAGTGTGTGCACCGGTGGACGAAGGGAGGGTGGATAGGTCGGGGGGAGCAGCAGCATCCGCTGGAACAACAGGTTCGGACTGAGCAGCAGGTTCAGTGGGAGCACCAGGTTCGGTGGGAGCAGCAGGTTCAGCAGGGGCAGCAGGTTCGGTGGGAGCATCGGGTTCAGTGGGAGCAGCAGGTTCAGTAAGAGCTTCGGGTTCGGTGAGAGCAGCAGGTTCGGCAGGAGCAGCAGGTTCGGCAGGAGCAGCAGGTTCGGCAGGAGCAGCAGGTTCGGCAGGAGCAGCAAGTTTGGCAGGAGCAGCAGGTTCGGCAGGAGCAGCAGGTTCGACAGGAGCAGCAGGTTCGGTAGGAGCAGCAGGTTCGGCAGGAGCAGCAGGTTCGGCAGGAGCAGCAGGTTCGACAGGAGCAGCAGGTTCGGTAGGAGCAGCAGGTTCGGTAGGAGCAGCAGGCTCGCCAGGAAAATCTGTTACAATGGAAGCAGCAGGTTTGGTAAGAGCAGCAGGTTGGGGGGGAACATCAGTGGTTGCAGGTAGAAGTGGTTCCAGTGTCGTGGTCATGGCAGTGACTGCAGCAGAAGCAGCAAGAGCAGCAGCAGCGGGTGGAAGGGCACTACTGTGAGCAGGTGAGTTGTGGCCAGCATCTTGAGCGGCAGCAGGCAAGGCAGCGCTGCCATCCGCCTCACCCACCATCGCCGCCACCGCCCCCTCGCTCGCCGCATTGCCAGGCAGCACGGCAGCAGGGGGCAGCACGGCAGGCAGGGCGCAAGCAGAGGAGGCGGAGGCGGGCGTGGAGGCCAAGGGGGCGATGGTGGGGGTGAGCTGCGACGCTGCGGGTGGGGGGGGGGCGAGGGGGGGCGTGTCGGGCGCAGCAGGGGGCGTGGATGAGCCGTCGCCTGGCCCTGCCTCTGTTTCCTCGTCCAACTCCTGCACAGGTGGCAGCTCGTGGGGTAACTTGGCGGCCAGGGGGGTGGCGAGCGCAGCAGGGGAAAGGGACGGTGGCGAGGAGGGCGCGGGCGGTTGCGATGGAGAGGCGGTGGGCGATGGTGCGGACCCTGACAGCGGGGCGAGGGGGCGGTCACGGCAGGCATGGGAAGGATAGACGATAAGCCAGATGAAGTTGCTGCTGAATGTACATGCATGCATGCATGTGTGTGTGTGCATGCATGCACGTGTGTGTGCGTGCGTGTGTGTGTGTGTGTGTGTGTGTGTGTGTGTGTGTGTGTGTGTGTGTGTGCGCGCATGCGTGTGTGTGTGTGTGTGTGTGTGCATACATGTGTGCATGTGTGTGTGCATGTGTGTGTGCATGCGTGCATGCGTGTGTGTGTGTGTGTGTGTGTGTGTGTGTGTGTGTGTGTGTGTGTGTGTGTGTGTGTGTCTTTGTGTTTGTGTGCACATGTGCATGTGCGTGCATGCGTTGAGTGACGTGTGTGCGCACACTCATGTGGGTCTGTGCGTGTGTGTGTGCGCGCCTGTGCATGCAAGCGTGTGCATGACTGGCAAGTGTGCGCTACAGTGGAGGCAAGGAGCATGGGCGACAGGCGAGGGGCAGCAGCAGCGCCCCCTTGGGCGTCGCACCTAGGGAATGCGCGTCTTCACCACTGCCCACGCTCAGAAACTCCTCCTCCTCATCCTCCTCCGCTGCTGCCTCACAGCCCCCCACCGCATCACCCTCTGCACCCTGCTGCTCCCGCCTCTCCACCTCCCCTTGCTGCTCCGCACGCTGCTCCGCGCCCCCCCCCTCCTGCGCTGCCTCTGCCCCCTGATCCTCCATGGCTTCCGCCCTCCCTTGCGCCTCCGCGGCCTTTCCCATCGCCATGCCTGCTGGCGCCTCGCTCCGCTCTGCGCAGCACGGCGGGCGTCAGGGCGCAAGGGCGGATGGCGGGACGGGCGCGGGAGGTAAAGGCGGAAGGGGTTGGCAGCAGAGCAGGAGGGGAGGGGACAAGCACAATGCGGGCTGTGGGGAGAGGGCGACGAGCGGGAGAGGGAGGGGAACGAGTCAAGGGAGCGGGGTGGGAGAAGTGAGGAGGGAAGGGTGGGAGTAGGGGACGTGGCGTGGCAGGGGGGCGGGGGGCTTGGCGGGACTCACGGGCCTTCATGAAGGCGTTGAGCGCCACGTTGGGGTGCACAGGGATGTCCTCCCCGAACACCCTCCGCCGCACTGACTGCCCCGCCTGCTCCTCCCCCATCGCCTCCGCTTGCCCCTCGCCCCTCGCGTCCCCCCCAGCGTCCGCCAACTTCTCCTCATCCGCCACGTGTCCGCTGCTGCCGGCCGCCTTCCCGCTTTTTCGCCTCAGCTTGGGGAAGCACGTCGCCTCCCCTCCTCCCTCGCCCGCCTCTGCTAGTTCCCCTTCCGCTTTCGCGCCCACCTCCTCCCCATCCTTCGCTGCCGCGCTTTCCTTCGTCGCACCGTCCTCCCCCTTCCCCGCGCCCCCCTCCTTCTTCCCCCACAGCGCCATCCCCGCCCACATGGAGCGCCCCTCGTCCGCGCGCCCGTCGCGCCTGTCCCCGCCGCTCAGGCAATTCATGGTCACGCCGTCCGCCGGCACCACCGCGCTCAAACACCCCATCGATGCCGCCGCGGCCGCCGCTTTTTCCTCGCCGCTTACCTCCGCGGCCGCTGTTTCCTCCGCCTCCTCCGCACCCGCTTGCGCCTTGTCCCCCTTCTCCCAGCCCCTTTGAACCTCCTTACCCGTTTCCTCCCCGCCTTCCCCCTCCCCAACCGCAACCACTACGCCTTTTCCGTCCTCCCCTGCTATCCCCCCTTCCGCCGCCTTCTCCCCACCGCTAGGTTGCGCGGAAGGGGAAGGGAAGTCGAGGTTCTTGCGCGCGGAGGGCGTGGAGGGCTGCAGCGACTCGATCTGGTAGCTCAGGCAGCTCACGGACGACAGCGACTCTGCCAACGGCACGGCGGGGCGCACGGGCGGAAACACGTGCATCAGCGCGCGCGTCCTAACAGCGCGCACACACCCAGTAGCAGCAAGCTCGCATACAGACCGGGAGGCCGGCCGGCAGGCAGGTCGGCAGCAGGACGGTAGGCAGCAGGCACGGCGGCAAGGGAGGTGGACGCACCTGCTCCGGCGCTCTTGAAGTCGTCGTCCACGTCAGCCGCCGACTGCGCGTCCGCGAACTCCTCCGCGTCCGCCATCGCCTCCTCGCCTCCCGCCACCGCCCCTGCTGCTGCGCCCGCGAGTCCGTCTGCGCGGCAGCGGGGGAAAAGAAGAGTGGAGAAAGAGGGAAAGGCAGAGGTAGAGGCGGCAAGATGGGTCACGGGCAACAGCCATGGGCGCACGGCGCATGGCGCAACAACATTGCGGTGACCTTCCAGCCTTTCTTTCCGCGCCTTCCCTTGCGTCTCAACCTCGGTGCGCGCATTGTCATTAAACCTGTCCGAGAAAAACAATCCCCCGCGACGCCCCTCCCCTTTCTGCCTCCTCCCACGGTCCCCACCCAACCCGACAACCACCGTGCGCGCAGCTTACCAATTGCTTTCACCGTTTTCCCCGCCTCCGCCTTATCCGCTTGCGCCTCGCCATCCACTACGCTGCCCTTCTGCGCCTTGGCGGGAGCGGCTCCGCTTTGAGACGCGCCGAGCACGTCCGGCTTGGACAGGCAGCACCCCATCCTCGCGCGCCTCGTGCCCCCCCTCTCGCGCTCCCGACTGCTCCACCCTGTACCGAAACAGCCAAAGTGCTTATCCGTTGTAACGGAGCTGCGCGTATCGAGTAGGCGGAGCATTGAGGACGGGGAGTGGGGGGAGCAGTGACCACGAGAGCGGGGACACGGAGGACAGGATATTATGCGGATTGCGAAATATGTTTTTATGGGTGCAGCAAGTACGACGGTGGGTCAGGGTGACAAGGTCTGAATAAACGACGGAAAAGAATCGCTCGGACAATAGGGGCGGTCAAGACTGCCTTTTTCGCGTGGAGAGACAACAGCGTTTAGCGAGGAACGTTTAACACGTGGCAAGGCACGCAGACAAGCTCACATGCAATCACGAGACGGCGATATATCCACGCATGCCCATGCTCCGGTTTGGCCGAACGGACTAGGGCTGACGTCTTCTATACGAACACCCTGACTACGGGAGACTGCAGCGCGAAAGATGCTAGGAAAGCAAGTTTGTGGTTCAGTTTGCATTGCCAACATTGGGAATAGAGAGCCTTGCAGGTGACGGGCTTCCCAATAAGCGCCCGTCCACCTGTCAGCTCCCTCTTTGCTTCTTGCTCTTCCCGTCTCGCCTCGCCTCGCCGCCAGCCCCACTCCACTTGTCCCTTTGCCTTCCGCCCAACCACCACCCTCCAGTCGATTCGGCTGGACTGAAAAAGCTTCGTGCACCAACCAGCGACTGATCGCGACGGATTGTTGCGACGTTTGCCCTCTACACTTCAATCGAAAGACTTGTCGCAAACACCCCCTGATTTCGCGAAGTCTAACATTGAGTCGGCTGCTCGTGGTAGGTTTTGCCACCACAACAGATTCTCGGCGCGCTTCGGCACTGACGACGACGGTGACGATGACGAGGGCTGATGTGACGAAGACTGTAACGAGCTGGAACGAGAGGTCTCCGACGTGGTATTTTTTATAAAAGACGCGTTCTCACTCAGTTCAGTTGCCTTCGACGGCACACTCTGCACTTTCTGTTTGTACACTGCAAGTCTGCAAGCAAGTTGTAACTGACTGAACCAGAAAAAAAAATATTTACAAATCATCAATCAACAAGGACGAGAAAACAGGTCTTGGCATGCTCTTTTTACAAAAGCCAATGTTCCATAATTGGCTTTTTGAGGCTCCACTACTTTGCCAACGACACTGCCAACTACTCCACGAATGAAACGCACGCACACAGTGTGCACGCCAGGGCCCTCGTTATCAGACCAATTTGGTCTGATGGTCTGCGTTTCAGACTTCATTTTCTTACTTCAGATGATCTGTAAGACTCTGTTTTTATTTTCAGATGATCAGTAAGACAAATGATTTTACTTCAGATAAATTTTCAGATCGCATACTATTCTTCATCTGAGAATCCAGATAACGAGTACGATTCCGTCTGAAACCATCATTTGTGCCCACTTGTCCATAGGGCCACTAGTTAGGGTATCTGCCAGCATCTATACATGCATGCGTAATGAATGCTTCTGTCCCGTAGCATCCGCGCTGGAGGAAACAGCACCGCTGGCAGCAGTTAACCATGTCAGATGCTGCCAGCACTTTGTCGCTGCGTGGGTGTCGGCGCCGATGCCAGCCACACCCAGGCACCGACACTGTCCTTTTGTGCGATGGGGTGACCTGTATCAGGCCCCACGTTATCAGGGCAAAACATCCTGATTACCCTGAATTCAGGATGCAGTTTTGAATTTACCCTGTCATTTCAGAATAGTGTAAATTTTTACTCTGAGGTCTCAGGATGTTGTTATATGAAATGCCCTGAACATTCAGAATGGCTGTAGTGTTCTTCCCTGTAGCGTCAGGATGAATGCAGAGGCCTGCCCTGACGCGTTTTTTTGTTGGGGGGGGGGGGGGGAGTCCCGTACCTGGGGAAATTTTCCCCGGGGATTTTTGTCTCCGTACGCAAAACGACCTTGGAACACTTATTCATCCATCCAACCATCCAGAAGTGGCCTAGTCAGTAGAAAGATACTTTCGATAGATAAGGTTCCTGGGATCGAACCCACCCCGTTCTTCAACTTTAACTCTGTCAACCAACCAATCTAAACCCTGAACACAGGGTTTTTTGCCCTGACAGGTCAGGATTGATTTCTGAAAAAGCCCTGAACATACAGGAAGGCTTCGAAAATTTGCCCTGACAAATCAGGGCATTTTTTACGATTCCGGAAAGGTGCCCTGAGGCCTCAGGGTGCCCCAAATCCTAGCACGGGCCCTGACCTATATGCATCGCGGATGCACGTAACTGTGGTTCCCCGCCCACACTCGCACCGCGTATCACTCTGCCGCGCTACGGGACGAGGGTTTGAGGGACCAGGCTGGGGGCACACCGTCCATCTTCTACATCCTTTTCTTCCGCTGCACTCGACTGGCCCCGCAGTGCAGTTTTCCACTTTCGCCATACCCCCTGATGGCCATTCCAGAGGAGTTAGACCTCCCTGGAGTCTCAGCGCTAGATTTTCTCACACGGGGCAAGTCGATCCCCGTCGTTGCATCCCGAGGATCCGGACACTCTGCCAGGTGTGTTAGGCGTATTGTCGTGAGATCTCAGGCTTAATCGTTTTGAAACCGCGTCGCGTTACATTTGTATTCATGCGGCCGCATCTCTGTCTTCCTCTATTCACCCGCCCATTCGTACAGGTGTGGACTGGGCCAAAGCACAGAGGGAGCTCAACACCTTCGCGACAATCATGAGCACCCACCAGGAGGATGTCGGCTTCGCGGAGGGCCTGAAGCACACGCTCTCCTCACCAGATTGGACAACGAGCTACCCCAACATTGTCCGCCTGTGGATCGCTGTAGCCGTGCTCCCGCTGAGCACTGTGGAGTGCGAGCGCGGGTTCTCGCGGCAAAATGTGATCAAGAGCTGGCTGAGGGGGAACCTGTGCGACGCCAAGCTTGGTGAGCTCATGACCGTGTCTCTTCTGAGCTACAACATGGAGTGGCCCGAGTTGGTGGCTCGGTGGCGCAAATCCAAGAAGAGGAGGCCTGCAAAGGATGTGTTGTTGGCGGGAGTGGAGAGGGAGAGCAAGCGCAATAAAAGAAGATCCGCAGCAGCAGCAGAGGCAGCAGCAGCAGCAGCTGCTGTGGCTGCGGCAGAGGCAGCAGCACGCGAAGCGGCAGCAGTAGCAGAAGCAGCCAGGCTGGATGCAGAGTTCCCCTGGCTCAGTCGCAAGGGGAATGCTAACTATCCTATTCCAGTGCCGTCTGATAGCCTAGACAGCTGTAGTGATGCTGATGATAGTGGTAGCGAGTCTGACTGATACGTAGAATGGTGAAATGATACTTAGTTTTCGCATTGTATGTTGTAGATTTGATGTAGTTAGTGTAGACCATGTAGAATAGTTCATCTGTCTAATAAGACTTGTGTTATTGTTTCGTCCTAGAGGTCAGACGAAAAAAAAAACGCCAATCTGAGCATAAGACGATTTTTTTTTTTTTTACCCATCCTGTCAGACAGGCTTGAATCCTAGCGAGAGCCCTGGTGCACGCATACACACACATTGTATCAAACGCAAGCAGACACAATTGCAGTCTGACTGTGGCGAAGAACCAATGCCCATGAAAAATCAACATGCAGCAAGGACAAACATGCGGGTCCAAGCGGGACCATTGTGTGAGCGCACCCGCATCTGGCAGCCATGCGCAGCACACGCACACCCCTCAGCAGAAGAACATGTGCTCCCTGACGCGGCCCTGCAGGGGTGGCAGCGGGCGCACCACCACTTCGCCAGCGCTGCGGCTGCTGCGGCTGCCGGAGCTCTCCCCCGTGGTGGCAGACGTGCCCGTGGCGGTGGAGGGCGCGGGGGCAGCAGGTGCGTGCTCAAAGGCGGTGGACTGCGAGCCCGAGTCAGAGAACTGGTCGGGGTCCATGTAGAAGCGCGCTCGGAACGCCACTATGTGCGCGTAGTACGCCGGCGGCACTGCCAATGGGGACACGGTGGGATAGACGGCAGAGAAACGACGAGTTCTATGATGTGCCAATAGATGCATGGGTGGAGATGCATGGGTGGAGATGCATGGGTGGAGATGCATGGGTGGAGATGCATGGGTGGAGATGGATGGGTGAAGATGCATGGGTGGAGATGCATGGTTGGAGATGCATGGGTGGAGATGCATGGGTGGAGATGCATGGGTGGAGATGCATGGGTGGAGATGCGTGGGTGGAGACGCATGGGTGGAGACGCATGGGTGGAGATGAATGGGTGGAGATGCATGGGTGGAGATGCATGGGTGGAGATGCATGGGTGGAGACGCATGGGTGGAGACGCATGGGTGGAGACGCATGGGTGGAGACGCATGGGTGGAGACGCATGGGTGGAGACGCATGGGTGGAGACGCATGGGTGGAGACGCATGGGTGGAGATGCATGGGTGGAGATGCATGGGTGGAGATGCATGGGTGGAGACGCATGGGTGGAGACGCATGGGTGGAGACGCATGGGTGGAGACGCATGGGTGGAGACGCATGGGTGGAGACGCATGGGTGGAGACGCATGGGTGGAGACGCATGGGTGGAGACGCATGGGTGGAGACGCATGGGTGGAGACGCATGGGTGGAGACGCATGGGTGGAGACGCATGGGTGGAGACGCATGGGTGGAGACGCATGGGTGGAGACGCATGGGTGGAGACGCATGGGTGGAGACGCATGGGTGGAGATGCATGGGTGGAGATGCATGGGTGGAGATGCATGGGTGGAGATGCATGGGTGGAGATGCATGGGTGGAGATGCATGGGTGGAGATGCATGGGTGGAGATGCATGGGTGGAGATGCATGGGCGGAGATGCATGGGCGGAGATGCATGGGTGGAGATGCATGGGTGGAGATGCATGGGTGGAGATGCATGGGTGGAGATGCATGGGTGGAGATGCATGGGTGGAGACGCATGGGTGGAGATGCATGGGTGGAGACGCATGGGTGGAGACGCATGGGTGGAGACGCATGGGTGGAGATGCATGGGTGGAGATGCATGGGTGGAGATGCATGGGTGGAGATGCATGGGTGGAGATGCATGGGTGGAGATGCATGGGTGGAGATGCATGGGTGGAGATGCATGGGTGAAGATGCATGGGTGGAGATGCATGGGTGGAGATGCATGGGTGGAGATGCATGGGTGGAGATGCATGGGTGGAGATGCATGGGTGGAGATGCATGGGTGGAGACGCATGGGTGGAGACGCATGGGTGGAGACGCATGGGTGGAGACGCATGGGTGGAGATGCATGGGTGGAGATGCATGGGTGGAGATGCATGGGTGGAGACGCATGGGTGGAGACGCATGGGTGGAGACGCATGGGTGGAGACGCATGGGTGGAGATGCATGGGTGGAGATGCATGGGTGGAGACGCATGGGTGGAGACGCATGGGTGGAGACGCATGGGTGGAGACGCATGGGTGGAGACGCATGGGTGGAGATGCATGGGTGGAGATGCATGGGTGGAGATGCATGGGTGGAGATGCATGGGTGGAGATGCATGGGTGGAGATGCATGGGTGGAGATGCATGGGTGGAGATGCATGGGTGGAGATGCATGGGTGGAGATGCATGGGTGGAGATGCATGGGTGGAGATGCATGGGTGGAGATGCATGGGTGGAGACGCATGGGTGGAGACGCATGGGTGGAGACGCATGGGTGGAGACGCATGGGTGGAGACGCATGGGTGGAGATGCATGGGTGGAGATGCATGGGTGGAGATGCATGGGTGATGGCTGACATGAAATGATCAACTGTGGCAATGGCTTAGCACATGTATCTGACAACAGGAATTTTATTTAGCAGAGGATGTGAAGGGAAAGAGAAGCACTCACCCACGGACACGGCACGAGTGCAGCGAGCGTATCTGCAAGAAGAGCAAGAGAAACATGGGCATGAGATGCGTGGGAGGGTGAAATATACTAGAGGATGAATAAGCAGTGCCGCAACGACCATGCAACACAGCAGAACTCAGTAAGCGTGCAGGCAGCGCAACTGCACTAATCGCCGTACACCTGGTGGCGCCCAAGACGTGACACTAGCATGCAGGGCGCGTGCATGGGTTGCGAGTGGCGAGTGCATACGTGTAGGCCATGGAGTAGGTCATGCGCTGCAGCGTGTTGGAGTCAAAGCCGTTCTCGTCATGCACCACGTGGTAGTGCGTGGGGCGGCTCGTGCCCTGCCATGCCCCACCCGCACACACCACACCACACGATGGGAAGGACAGTGGAAATGTGGTGGGCATGATGAGAGGTGAAAGTATAAAGAGAGCACATGTATGTGGGTGTGAACGACAGGGGGGTATGAAGGGTGGGAGGGGAGGAGCCATAGGTAGGCAGGTTCATGCTGAGAAGGACGCTGATGCACCATGGGACACAAGAACAATTTGCTACAGGACAATTCACAACACACATCAGCCCAGTTATCTTGGATCCCATTATTGGCACACCTAGCTCGAGCGCATGCATGAGATGAGCTGACATTTGCGGTGGTGCTGGAGCGGCTGACCTGGATGCGGGAGTGGCTGACCTGGATGCGGGAGTGGCTGACCTGGATGCGGGAGTGGCTGACCTGGATGCGGGAGTGGCTGACCTGGATGCCGGAGTGGCTGAGCAGGTAGAAGTCAAACTCGGTGGGGTGGCAGATGCCTGTGTCGATCACGGTGCCAGGCAGGGCGTTGCCGCTGCGGTCCGTGGTGCTGCGGTTGCGCGAGTCAAACGGGAAGAAGCGCGTGTGGTGGCGCTTCTGCACCACTGCAAATGTCACCAGCGGATTGTAGCTCTCCTCCAGCGATGCACACGCCTGCACCGCACACCACATGCACGCATGGGAGCACACCCACATCAATGCATATCTGCCATGGGCGCACTCAGCGGCTCGCTACAGCACCTTCCCACACCCACTGCAGAGCGGATGTGGCAGTGAGATGCACGAAGGCAACGAGAGAGAGCAACACTGCACACCTTCCTGACGCCATGCCTCGCTCTGACTGCTTCCTCACCCATGCGCTAGTGCCCTACCCATGCGTGAGAGCCCCACCCCTGGCTGACCTGCTTGATAGCCGCCACCTCGTATTCTTTGACTGCGGCAAACTGCCCGTCGCTCACTCCATCCCTGCACGACCACACACGGCCGCAAGGGAAGCGAGCAAGGAGGGCGGGCGGAAAAGGAGGGCAGTGTGGGCATGGAGCTGGTGACGCAGCGGCAGAGAGGCGGGACAATGATGGTGACGGAACGCACGTGCACAAAGCACGGGCAGGGAAGCAGTGCGGGCAAGACAAGCTGGCCATGCGCGGGTGGGCGTGGCGTGGATGATGGGGGAGCACAACACGTTGGAAAGGGGTCAAGGTTGCAGGGCGGACAAGTGCTGTGAGAGGCTCGGAGCACTTTGGTAAGAGACAAAGTGGGTGGGGCTACGCGGCAGGGTTGCAGTGTAGTGGGTCGCACACCTGTACATGACGACGCGCTGGGGCTTGTGGCCAGTGGAGCGGTAGAAACTGATCAGCAGCTCCCTGTGCCGCACACACACCCGTGGGGAGAGGGGCCGCACACACAGGACAGGCAGGCAGTGCCGTGATGGTTGGGGGAAGGCGCACGACAAGGCAGGTCAGCGCAAAAAAAGAGCGGGGCAGAGAAAAGCAGGCAGAGGTGGACAGAGGTGGACAGAGGTGGGTCAGGGCAGGGTGGCGAGGAGAAAGGTACCTGACCATGCCGCCATGCTGCGGCATGCCATTGGCGTCCTGCGTGCACGTGTAGAGGTTCTGGATGATCTCCACACGGTGCGCCTGCGCACTGACGAGCGCCCGGTAGCGCGCCATCTCGGGCCAGTCCATGGACGCCACCACCTGGTGGGGCGTGCCGTGCCCCCACACACACGGCCGGCACAGCAGGCACACAGCGCACAAGGAGGCGGTGAGAGGTAGGTAGCAACGGCGATGGCAAGTGGCAGCGGTGAACTGCAATGCGGGGGAGGGACGCAGAGGGTTAGAACGGGCGGCGGAGGGGTGCAGGCGAGGGGGCTCACAGCAGCAATGGATGGGCTGTTGTCCTCGCCTGGCGCGGGGTGTGTGACATCAGCACCAAAGAGAATGGTGTACTCCTGGCAGATGAGCGGGATCTGCCGCTGTATCGAGTCCACCAGCGCCGTGTTGCGCCCCCCCACCTGCTCATGCCATGCCATGCCATGCCATGCCATGCCATGCCATGCAGCCGCCACGGGACGTAGCACAGTTGAGCAACAAGAGCAGAACAGTGAGGCAAAGAGGTGGCATGAGCCGTGCGTGGGGGAGAACATTCAGGCAGGCTTGATTTGCACAAGTAGCTTCCTTCCCTCCCCATTCCTTCCCTCTCCCCTTATTTCCCTCCCCCTTCTTTTCCCTCTCCCCTTGTTCCTGTCCCCTTTTCTTTCCCTCCCCCTTTCCTCCACAGTCAACCAAGCAGCACACGTGAGTGTGTGGGGGGTGAGAGAGGGCACCTTGGCGTTGATCTTCAACGCCACATTAGCCAGATACTGCTTTCCCTTTCCCAGCTTCGTTGCAAGGCAGCACTGCACGCAGCACCGCACCACGCACACATGGGCACCACCACGGACACAGGAGGCCGGAGCGGGGAGAGACGGAAGAGGAGTGCGGGTGAGTATGTGTGCGGTGAGTGCGTAACACTGTGGAGCGCGCAGTAATGAGGTGCTTTTGAAAAGCGGGAGGCAACAGGCATGAGAGGGGCAAGGTGCGATTGGGAGGCTCACCTGCGTGACAATGCCAAGCTCCGTCTCACACAGCCGCTTCAGATTGCCTGCAGTGCCAACAGGGAGAGGGGGTGTGTGCGAGGGAAGGGATTGGTGGGGAGAAGTCAAGCAGGCCAATGCTGTGCGTGCAACAGGCATGCATGATGCATGCCGGCGTAGACCATAACTGGAGCCCACCATTTGAAGGAGAGGAGGACAACAGGTGGGAGGGGACGACGGTCGTTGCCATAAGTGGCTGCTGGGCTGTGTGACCGTAACGCAAGGAGGTGGGCAATGGCAGGGAGGCGAATGCGGAGCAGGCAGGGAGAGGGTGGGTGGGGTAGAGGAGTGGGGTACCATAGAGGGGCCCGTTGCCCTCGTTGAGGATGCACACCACGATGTCCACATCGGGCATGGGGCGCTGCGCAGGGGTCAGCTGCCGTGCCAGGTTGCGCAGAATCGCCTCCATCTGCCCCGGATGGCCCGCCGCCATCGGCACACACATGCGCTGCTCCATTTGCTGCTCGCACACACACATAGCATTGTTTTGTTTGAAAACCGACCGATGCTTGCAGTGGACACATGCATATGGCGGGAAAACGATCGAAGAGAAGGGGAACCAGACAAAAATGAAAATCGGGCAGAGAACAAATGGGTAGTGGGTCGCGCAAGAGCAGGTGCGAGTGGGAGAGACAAGGGAATGAGCAGCGGCGTGCAGGAAGAAGGTGGAGCACGCACGAGGCCGGTGACGTTGCACATATGCGCGAGGTCTCGGCCAAACTGCTCCGCTGCCGGGCGCGGCAGACGACTCAGGTTCACCAGAGCCCAGCGCCTCACCACCGCCCCCGTTAACACTCGCTGCAGAAAAGAAGGGGTAGCGGGATGAAATCATGTGTGGTCACCATGCTGGTTCTTCCTGCATGCATGAGGTGCAGCGCGTGCATATCATCATTCCATCACAGCTGCGCATGCACGATGGTCTAGTGCATTGCAGCGCCGTGAAATGCAGAGCAGCAGGGTGCAAGGCGCAAGGCAGAGCGGCACGGCGTGCAAGGCAAGGCAGCAGGGTGCGGGCGCTTACCTTGTTCATCATGTTCCAGGCGCCCACTTGCGGCACCACGGTGCGCTCTCCACCCGAGTCTGAGTACTTGAGCTGCAGGGGGCACGCAGTGCACACAGGGGCCAGGCGACCATGACGGCAGCACAGGGCAGCACAGGCAGCACGAGGCATGGTGTGGACGGAGAGGGCGGCATGGTGGAGAGAGCACAGGGGGCGTGTAGCTGTGGATTGGTACCGTGGGCGTGGGCAGCACACGAGCGTTGACGGTGGCCATCTGGGGCGCCACACGGATGCCAAACTCTGCCGCAAAGGGGTCGCGCTCATACGCGTTGTGCCGCACCGTCTGCCATGCATGCACGCCACGCCACGCCACACACACACGCATGCAGCACACGCAAGAGGTAGAGTAATCGGCACACAAAGCAACACATCGCAAGGAGATAAAAAATTTGAAGTATAGACAGAAGGGGGAGCTGTTTTGCTGGACGTCAAGTGAGCCACTCTGTCACATTCTCACACATCAACTCAATCTCCTTCATCCGTTCCCCACACATCCACTCCCTCCTCTTCCCTCCACACATTTCGCTCCTTCAACCCCCTTCGCTCCCCCCCATCCCCCCATCCAGCTATAAGCAGCATCCCTTTCCCCCCGCGGCACTGACCTGGTTGATCTCTCTCTCCCTCTCAAACGGCTTGCGGGCGGCGTGCACAAGGATCTGGCTCGTCTGCACCTCGTTGAGTTTCTTATTGTACCTCTGGCCCTCCACTATGCGACACACCTGTGCGCACACACACCCACCCATGCCACACACCCACAGGCAGATGCGCGTGCCGATAGTGCATAAGTAAGCACACAAGCGCATGGTGCATGCTTGCACACGCATGGTGCGGGGCAGGCAAGAAGAAGCGAGACGAACAGCACTTGGAGGGAGGCTTGGGGCGACGGCAGGCGGAGCATTGGAGAGAACACACGTGGCGAGCACAGGGAGCAGGGCGGGCGGGGGGGCAGGCGGGTGAGTTACCTCGAGCGGGAGGTAGTTGAGGCGGTCGCCCTGGCCGGTGGTGGCGCAGGGCATGTTGCGCAGCTGCAGGGCGAGGTTGTAGTGCTGGCGGAAGTACGCCTCCACCGTCACCACCTGCGTCTCCCCCTCGGGGGTCGTCAGGGGGAACCTGCACCACGGGCGGTGTGGTGCACACACGCCATGGGGAGGTGGGCACGCAGGGAAGGCGGCAGGGACGAGGGTGGGCGGGGGGGACACGCCAAGGACGACAAAGGAAGGCAAGGAAAGGAGTAACGGAAGGAGCGGTGGAGTGAGGGAGAGCAAGGGGAGGCGGAGCGGTGAGGGAGCGTGTACGTGAGGGCGTGCAGTGGCTGTGTGGTGAGCCCCGTGAGCTTGTACTTTCGCCTCATCTGCCCCCGATGCGTCACCTCTATGCGCACGCCCCTCAGCCCCTTGCGCAGCTGCGAGAGAAGGAAAAGGGGATGGGGAAGAGTGAGGAGATGGTGACGCACTAAGCAGGAACAGTGCACAGAGGAGGCGGGGAGAAGAAGAGACGACGGTTGGTTTCGCGGGGTGCAGCAAGAGCGAGTGGCGCGCGGGGTGGGTGGAAGGAGGCGTACCGCGACACGCTCGAAGTCGGAGAGCGGCTGCTGCAGCGAGTGGCGGTTGAGCAGGCGCATCACGAAGTCAGGCAGCATCAGTGGCTCCAGGAACGCCGTCGCTGCCATGTCTGCTCACGACCAGGGGGTGGGGGAGGAGGGGGGTGGGGGAGACGAAGGCGGAGAGGGAACCCGCGAAGAGAGGAAGATGGGGACGTGTGGCAGGCAGCGAGGAGGCATGAGGGCGAGAGGCGTGGTGGCGAGGAGGCATGAGGGCGAGAGGCGTGGTGGCGAGGAGGCATGAGGGCGAGAGGCGTGGTGGCGAGGAGGCATGAGGGCGAGAGGCGTGGTGGCGAGGAGGCATGAGGGCGAGAGGCGTGGTGGCGAGGAGGCATGAGGGCGAGAGGCGTGGTGGCGAGGAGGCATGAGGGCGAGAGGCGTGGTGGCGAGGAGGCATGAGGGCGAGAGGCGTGGTGGCGAGGAGGCATGAGGGCGAGAGGCGTGGTGGCGAGGAGGCATGAGGGCGAGAGGCGTGGTGGCGAGGAGGCATGAGGGCGAGAGGCGTGGTGGCGAGGAGGCATGAGGGCGAGAGGCGTGGTGGCGAGGAGGCATGAGGGCGAGAGGCGTGGTGGCGAGGAGGCATGAGGGCGAGAGGCGTGGTGGCGAGGAGGCATGAGGGCGAGAGGCGTGGTGGCGAGGAGGCATGAGGGCGAGAGGCGTGGTGGCGTACCGATGTTGAGAGTAAGCCCCATCTGCGTGGGGCGCACGCTCTGATAAAAGCCCTTCCACGCCTCCACACCGTTGCCAATGGGCGCGCGCGGACCCAGGTCCGGGCTGAAGAACGACCGCGCCACTGGCACGTACCTGCCACATGCCACGCGGGGAGAACCCGGCAGAGGGGAGAGGTGCAGAAAGTGGAACGCCGTTTAGAAAACAAGGACACGGCACAACACATGCGTCCGCACGATCTCCACCCACACACGGTACGTAACCCAGAGCGTGCAGCAGCGAGGGGCGTGCACGTACATGCGCGTGGGCTGCTCCCGCAGCACGATGTCTATGGCCTGCAGCACCTCCTGCGGCACCTCCGTCTGCCGCCCCGCCAGGAACTCCATCAGCTGCGACACGCTCGCGCTCGCCGCCAGCCGCAGCACCACCTTGAACGACCGGTCGCGCGGCCGACTGGTGGGGGAGGGACGGGTGGGGGAGGGGAGCGAAGAAGCATGTATGGCGGCAAGCGACATGAGGTACGAGAGGCCGCACAGTGCGCAACGCGCATGCAGGGGAACGACGTCAGCATGCGCGCTGGGGAACGGGTGAGGAGGTTACCGCGACTGAGCTTCCCCTGCCGCCGGGGCTGGACGGTCGTCGGGCAGAGACACCTGAAACTCCTGCGCCTCGAACGGTAGTGGCGCGGCCGTGTACACGTTTTTGACGCCGTCGAAGGCCAGCAGACGATTGCCCAGATGCGACGAATGATACACGCGCGACAACTCGCGAATCACCTCCCGATTAATCCGCTTGATCGCAATATCAGGGGAGATAACAACCTGCACGAAAGATTCGAGAATGAAGTGTATACTGGAGACAAAACATTTTGGAATTCGCATAACGCAAGCAGTTAGATAGTTGGTGCATAAAGCAAAAGCACGTTTCAACCGCTACCTGTCGCCGCTTTCTACAGTCTCACTCACATCGTAGTGAAAAATGACGAGGTCCGCAATCTGAAGCGGAAAATGGTTCACACGGATCTTCATAATCTGCCCGACAGTGCCCCCTCGGTCAGGGCGTCGCGGGAACGGAGAGGTGAGGCCGGAGGGGCGAGACAGCGCGAGTCCAGTGAGCTGCGCGACGACTGCCTCGGTGGACGGCGCTGCGGTGGGTGGCAGAGGAACGGGTGCAGGCGGTGGGACGGACGGCGCCGCCACTGGGCGAGGAGCAGCAGGAGCCGGGGGTCCCGCGGCATACGGTGCTGGAGAAGCGTACGGCGCAGCAGGCGCCTCGTAGTAGGCAGGCTGCGGCGCCGGCAGGTGCGGCTCGTATGCAGGCGGCCCGCGACCGCCTCCTCCTCGACCTCCTCCGCCGCCCCCACGGCCTCTCGCGCCAAAACGGCCTCCCTGACCTCGGCCTTCCCCTTCTGACGGATAGCCCCCCCGTCCACCAGAAGGGCCCCTGCCCCGACCTCTCATTTCCGGGCCCCCTCGGCGACCCCTCCCACGCCAACTGCCACTGTCTCCGGAACCAGACGACATGGCTCACTTTATCGCTTGAAGTTGGAATAACTGCCTACAGGGTGGAACGACACAGCAGAAGTGCGACTTCAATGAAGCCAATTCTCCAGTTGAAATTTGTTAGGCAAGGAACTGCCAAGGCATGTGTTCGCAACGGAACAATTGAGTGTGATGAACCCTGACTCCCGGGCTGGTGCTGAGAGGACAGAAACCGAAGCTGCAAGCCCAGACCCTAGCCTCCATACAAACCGACTGAACAGGCCTCCACCTCACTCGAGGCTGTCCACCTCACCACTGCGAGGGAACCGTCGAGTAACCTGAACGCTTTCATGCAAGGAAGGCATGTCATGTCACTCGAAAGGTGTGGTTCGGCACGGCACATGAAACCAAACCTCAAATAACTTCATGCATCGAATTCCCCATTATGGAGTTTCCCTGCAGTGAACTTTCAAAGCAGCTCAGTTTATGTTACGGGTGCAATGAATCGAAGTAGCGAGAATTGCACTAAGGTGTCAAATGAGTACAAAGATGTGAGCGAAGGCATGAGCGAACATTTATATGCGAAACATGCAAACGGTAACGCGGTGCGTGCGAGCTAGCTAGTGCTATGCTGGCAGCGAGGCTCGGGCTAGTCCCGAAGCGTAGGCCGACACGGCCGGGCCAGCAGTGCGAGGTTTGGCAAAACAGTGCGCGCGAAGTTGGCGAAGTCCCGTTAGCAGTAACGGGCGAACAACGGCTGTTGCTGTACGCGATGTAGTTGGGCTCCGTAAGGAATGCCGAGAAAATTCCTTACACTACCCCCCCCCTCAAGAAGCCCCCTCCGCTACACGAGTGCGTGTATATCGCGGAATCCCCGGCTCCTCAGGTACACTTGCAGGGCAGGGTGGTTTTCAATGTTGGCCAGGGGCACCCAGCTATCTTCAGTTGGCGTGCGGTCCTTCCAGCGAACGAGGAATTCAATCCTCCTGATTCCCGTGGGGTGGCGAATCCGATGACTCAGGATTTTTTCGGGTTCGATGATCGGCTCTGATGCAGGGCGAGTCATGGATGGCGGGCGGTGGCGAGGCAGTTAGCTTGTGGTTGGGATGTATGGGCGAAGCAAGCTGACGTGGAACAAAGGGCTGATGTACCAGTCGGTCGGTAACAGTAGGTGCGCAGTTACTGGCGTGATCGTGTGGCTGATTTGGAATGGGCCACAGTAGCGCGGTCGAAGTTTTGGTACGTCGGGCAGTCGCAGATTTTGCGTGTCGAGCAGTACGTAATCCCCTGACTGGTATGTGACTGGGCGGCGGTGGCGGTCAGCGTTGTGCTTAGCGATGATGTTGGCTTTTTTAACTGCTTCTGCCGCTCTGGTGCGGGCAGCTTGCAGAATTTCGGCGAATTGCTGTGCGCGTGGTGTTGGGTTGTCCGGACTCGACGTCATAGGATTTTGCCCGTAGTTCAGGTAGAAGGGGGACTGCTGCGTCGTCGCTGACGTGGCGTTGTTGTACGCGAACTCGATCAGCGGCAGCTGCTGCTCCCAAGTCGTGGGGTCGTCGCACGTGGCACGAATCAACTGCTCCATTGTCTGATTCGTCCGCTCCGTTTGACCGTCGGTCTCGGGGTGGTACGACGAACTGAACTGTAGCCTGGTCCCGAACTGCTCCCAGAGGTTCTTCCAGAAGTTGCTGGTGAACTTCATGTCCCTGTCGCTGATAATCGCTGCTGGTATCCCGTGCAGGCGAACAATGGCTGCGACGAACAGACGAGCGGTCTCCTCGGCTGAGATCGACTTTTTGCACGCAGCGAAGTGTGCCATCTTCGTCAACCTGTCAACGACGACCATCACCGCGTCGTTACCCCCAGGGTTCGAAGGTAACCCTGTGACGAAGTCCATGGTAACCTGCTGCCAGGCGCGCTCGGGCGGTGGTATCGGTTGCAATTGACCCGCCTTCCGCTTCCTCGAGCTCTTCATCACCTGACACGTGGGGCACGAGCCCACGTGCTGCTGCACGTCGGTCAACAGCTCCGGCCAGTAGTAATACCGTTGCAGTTGCTGTCGCGTTTTTTCTACCCCAAAATGTCCCGAGGTAATTCCGTCGTGTGCCTCCTGCAGTAGCAGCTCCCTCAGTAGTGAGTACGCGGGTACCCAGATGCGGTTGGTGCCTGTTTTTACGTAATAAACTACTTTAGCTTCTGCCAGTTGCTGTGAATTTCCGGTCGTGAAAAACGGGTCGGTGCGGTATCCGTGGGTGAATAGGCCTGTTAAAAGCGGGTTGGTTTGGGCGAGTAGGATGGCATGGAGTTGGGCGGTAGGGCGAGTGAGTGCGTCGGCGATGTTGGAGGCGCCTTTCTTGTACGTAACCGTGTAGTGGAAGTTGGACTCGAGGTAGTCCAACCAGCGAATCTGTCGCGGATTGAGATTTGGTTGGGCGCGTAGGTACTGTAGTGCTCGGTGGTCTGTCCGTACTGTCACGTCGGCGCCAGTCAGGTAACACCGCCAAACCTTGAACGCGTGCACGATCGCCAACATTTCGCGGTCGTGTATCGGGTAGTTGCGTTCGGGCGGGTGCAGCTTGCGGGACTCGTACGCGATTGGCTGGAGGCCGTTCCCGAAATCCTGCAACAGTACTGCTCCCACAGCGATGTCACTTGCGTCAGTGACGAGCTCGAACGGACGGTGTGGATCTGCGATGTGAAGCACGGGCGGTGAGCACAAAATGTTTTTGAGGGCCGAGAAGGCAGCTTGCTCTTGCTCCCCCCACGTGTACTCAACCCCCTTCCTCAGCAGGTCTGTCAGCGGGGCAGTCAGCTTCGCCATGTCGGGGACGAACCGGCGCACGTAGTTGACGAACCCCAAAAAACTCTGCAATTCGGTCAAGTTGGTCGGCGCGTGCCATGCTTGAATCGTCGCAATTTTCTTCGGGTCTATTTCCACTCCTGCAGCTGAAATAACGTGTCCCAAAAATTCCATGTGGTCCTGTAAAAACTCACACATAGACGCTTTTGTCAGTAGGCGGTTCTCACCCAGTATTTGAAAAACTGCTTCGATGTCCTGTAAGTGCTGTGCTCTGTCAGGGCTGTAAATCAGTATGTCGTCCAGGTATACTATGACGCACTTATCTAAGAGCGGGCGGAATGCTTCGTTCATGGTCATTTGAAAAGTGGCGGGGGGCGTTGGTCAGTCCGAAGGGCATGACGGTGTATTCGAAGGATCCTGAGAAGAAACGAGGAATAGAATGACTAAAGGACAGTTGGGTACAAAAGCAAACCCTAGAAAACTGTACCCCATATGTGCTACCCCACTATAGCCTACAGTAGCTATGTCATATAAATCTGACACACCCCCATAGGCAAAGTGGGGGAGAACAAGGGGTCACAAGACCAGTCAAGCAAAGCAAAACAAGCTCAGGGTGGATCACAAAGTCACCACACATTCCGAGCACAAGTTCAAGGCCACAAGGCCAGTTCACATGCAGGATTGCATATATATATATAAGGCTAGACAAGCAAGAGCAGGTATATATATATATGCAACAGTACAAGCAAGGTCAAGGGGTGAGCAAGTGAGGCAAGGTAGGCACAAGACCCAGCTGAGTACAGAAGCGCTGATGATCACAAGGCGGAAGTGCCTTGGTGAAGATATCAGCAGTGTTGGCCTCAGAGGCCACGTACGCAAGCCGTAGCTGACCACGCTGCTGTAGCTCACGAGCAAGGAAGTAGCGGAGAGCAATGTGCTTCGTTCTGTGCTCCAGTCTCTGCTCTCGACACAAGGCCAGCATGGCCTTGTTGTCTACGTACAGCACTGGAGGAGAACGAGGCGGCTCTTCGAGGTCAGTGAGCAGGTAGGTGAGCCAGCGAAGCTCCTGTGCAGCCATGGCCCCGGCGTAGATCTCAGCCTCACAACTGGAGCCGAGAACAGAAGACGAGCGGGTAGCCCGCCACGAAACAGAGCCGGAACCAAGGCTGAAGGTGTAACCCTGTGACGACCGCTGCGTAGCCTGGTCGTCAGCCCAAGAAGCGTCTGCGTGCCCAGTGAGGACCACTGGACTCTGCCCTCCAAGCACAAGCCCCATGCCCGACGTACTGCACAAGTAGCGCAACACCCTCTTCGCTGCAGCCATGTGCTCCGGTCTGTGTCTCCCAGGAGCAACATAGCGTGCAAGAATGCTAAGAGGGTATGCAAGGTCAGGTTGTGTGCAGGTCATCAGGTACATGAGGCAGCCAACAAGCTCTGGGTACGGGCCACTCGACTCTACGGACTCATCCGAAGGCAGAGCTGAGAGCGAGTGGCGAGTAGACAGAGGAGTGGCCTGAGGCGAGGAGTACGTGAAGCCGAAGCGCTGAAGGACCTGCTGCACCATGTGTGACTGAGTCAGGGTAATGGTGCGGCGTGCTCTGTCCCGGGTGATCTGCAAGCCAAGGTAGCTGAGGGATGGTTCGGTTTCGTGCCTTTTTTTTCTTTGCTTCCTTCCGGCGTTGTGCCTTGCTTTTTCCTGCTGGCTTCCTGGGCTCTACCGAAGGCCCACTCTTTGACTGGCGTTGTTCCAGAGCCTCGACTCGCTGTTGCAGAGGGCTGACCAGCGTTTTCACCAGGGCGATTAGATCGGTAGAGGGGTTAGCTTGAATCTCCACCCCCCGTGCTTGCTCATCCCGTACCTTCTCCCGTTTAGCCGTCACCCTTGCCTTCGAGTTGCGGCTGCGCTTTATCCACACTGCATGGTACATCAGCTCGCGTGCCATGCCGCGTGCCATGAAGTCAGCGGCCAGCTCCTTGAGGTAAGCGTCAGGAGCAGGGGTGTTGGGTGCTGCGTGGGTCTCGAAGAGGTGGAGGTCTTTTTCTAGGAAGCTTTCGAAACCGGAGAAAGTCCGTGCCGACCAGACCTCTGCGGCTGTCTCACACACAGCCTTCTCCTTCTCTTTGTACGCCATCAGGGTCAGCTGGGCCTTCGTTTTGAAGGTTTTCAGCTCCTTATCCAGGTCCTGGTTCAGCTTATCCTGTAGGATGGGGTCGGTTAGCTGTAGTTTGGGGGTTGAAATCCGTAGAGCGTGGGTGACTTCTCCCTGTCTGAACTGCTGCCGGAGTTCGCATAGGCCCTTTGCTACTTTGCTGAAAGTGCGCAGGCAGTTTTTGAAGGAAGCTAGCTCCTCCTTGAGTGCCTTGCACAAGAGCTCGGGCAAGGTCTTGAAGGGTGAGGAGGTGGGGGCCTCTGGTGGTGCTTTGTTGAGTAGCAGTGACTGCATATCTTCGAAGAAACGGTGCCATACCGCAGGGAGGTCTTCCCCTTCCGGAAGCCCATATGCCGCTTCCAACCCCTTCATGCCGGACTGCTCCCCCCGCATCAGAGCTGCTGCCGCCTTGCCAATCTCCCTCTTTGTCAGCTTCACATACCCCGGGGTGGCATGGGTCTGACTCATGGGGCTCATGGGCTGTTCTGCTTCGTCCTCTCCTCCACACGGGTCAAACTCGATAGGGCAGTAGAGGACTTGGGTCCCATCTCTGTTGGCATCTTCACCGATGGTCTCCTCACTGCTGGTTCCCTGACTGCTGGTTTCTTCAATGCTGCTGTCCTTCTGCTGCTGCTCGGGCTGTTGTGTTTGTGGTGTAGCTGCTGCTGCATCACCCTGTGCCTGTGATGATGGTGTGAGGTTGACCGGGCGGCTCTGTCCTTCCTGCAGTCTGGTCGTGGGTGGCAGCGTGGGTGTAGTTCCTTTAGAGGGAAGTTCTTCAGTGCCTTCGCAAGCTCGTAGGAAATCGTTGACACGGCTGCTCGTGACAACCAAGGTTTCTCCCAGCTTCATGGTTGGTGGCACCAAAATCTCTACCTCTGCTCCTCTTGCGCTTCCGGCTGCTAACGCAGGTTGTCCTGCCGTCTGCGTTGCAGCGGCTGCGCTGGTCCCTGCTACCTCTGTCATCCTCATTTGTTCTGTGACTGCTGCGTCTGTCCTGGGTTCTCCTTCCCGGTCCTCTCCCTCCCTGTCATTGTTTGCCGCTGTAGTGGTGGGCTGTTGTTCCACCTGCGCCTCTCTGGCTGTACCGGTCTCTGCTCTGCCTCCCCTTGTCTCCACTCCCTCCCTGCCACTGATCCCAGTATCCTGTATGAAAAGGCTGCTGGTGCTTCCCACCTGTAGCATGCCTGGCATCGGGCTGGCCTGTGCTGCTGGTGGGTTCAGCCATGGGTGTGGGGCGGTGGGAGTTGGTGTGTGGGCAGGAAGAGATGCTGCTGCTGCAGGTGCCTCTGTGGTCTCTGCTGCTTCCGGAGGCCTCACTAGTTCTCCGCTGACGTCCGCCGCTGCTGGGGTAGATTGTAACCTTCCCCGTGCTGTGACGGTTGCACCTGCATCTGTCCTGGTCTCCCGTTCCCTATCCGCTCCCTCCTTGTCTTTGCCTGCCGTTGTTGCTGTGAGGCGTTGTTCCACCTGCACCTCCCCTGCTGTACCGGTCTCTGTTGTGCCTACCCCTGTTTCCAATCCCTCCTTGCCGTTGATCTCGGCACCTTGCATGGAACGGCTGCTAGTGTTTTTTACCAGTAGCATGCCTGGCATCGGGCTGGCCTGTGCTGCTGGTGGGTTCAGACATGGGTGTGGGGCGGTAGGAGTTGACGTGTGGGTAAGGGGAGATGCTGGTGCTGTGGGTGCCTCTGGTGGGGAACGCCTCGGGGAGATGGTATCAAGGAGAGCTACTGCCCCCTTGAGCAGGTCGGTGTATAGGTACGTGTACCAGCTATCTGGCGTTCCAACATACCTTGTGTCGTCGACCAGTGAGATACTAGGTGTAGATGGGTCTGCGGGTGGGTTGATGGTTGGAGGTTCCATAGCTGGGGCTGTCGGTTCTAGTGGTGTCAGTTCAGGTGAGCTCGCCACTGCCGTGCTAACGGTTGTTGCTGCGACTGTTGGTGTGTTCATGGCTGTTGCAGCTGCCGGTGTGATTACTGGCGCTGCTGTGTTTGTGGTCTGTGTCATCAAGCCTGCAGCTGCTCTCCCCAAACTTGTTGCCGCTGCTGCAGGTGTGGTCACTGCTGTTGTGGCGGTTACGTTCGTGCTCATGGGTGCTGCTGTGGCTGTCGGTGTCTTCATCGCCTCTGTGCCCGCCGGTGTGATTACGGGCGCTGCTGCGGTTGTGGCCTGTGCCGTCATGCCTGCCGGTGCTGTCCCCAAGCCTGTTGACGCTGCTGCAGGTGTGGCTACTGCATCCGTGACGGCTGAAATCTCAGGCATTGCCTGTGTGCCGTGTTCATGAGCGCCTGCCCCTGCGCCTGATCCCGCTCCCATCTCCTCTCCAGCCATTGGCTCGGCGTATCCGTCGTGTCCTGAGCTGGCGGATTGGACAGAGGGAGTTTGCAGGGGGGAGTTCTCTGACGTGGCGTAATCCGCCCTTGGTACCTCTGAGAAATCCGATCTGGCCCCTGAAGTACCAGTGCCTGATGCTTTCCGTGCCGCTGCTTCTCTGAAGTTGACACCAAGCCGCCTCCTAATTGTGCTTAGCTGATGGTGAGTGTGGCTGCTCCTTCTAGAAGTTTGTGATCTCGTGCCAAGGTAAACCGTCATACTAGTAGCCGGCTTCCGACTCCTTCGTGCGATCTGAAGTACGTCGCGCGGCGTAGTTTAGGGTTTGATTTAAAAAAATAAGCCTAGCTGCAGCTGCTAGCAATGCCCAGTTTAAACTGGGGCGGCTTTACTACCTTGGCGGCTACTAAAGGTAGAGAGCGTGAGAGGAGGAGGAGGTGAGTGGCGAGTGAGTTGGGGAGGGGGGATTTGGGTCGAATTGAAATTGGGTGGGGGTGCTGAAAAAAAACGAAAACGAGGCGCGCATTTGACTCGCACGCCTCGGGGGTCAAGATTCGAGAATCGAGGGGGGGGGGGGGGGGGGGGGAGAAAATCGAGTTGACTTGGCGAGAAAAAAAGAAAATTCTCGCCAAGAAAAGACTCGCCTACTAAAATCGCGATTACGGTTCAGTGCGGTGACGCGATGTTGTTCGCGAAAAGCCCCGTGAGATACGCGGAAAAAAACCTATTTTAATCTATTCTTCTCTTTTCAAGCTAAGGAAACGCCCTAGGGCTGCTGAAATAACTGTTGCAAATGCATTTCGGCCACTGAATGGCCATCATCAGTGCTAACAGCAGCAAGAGTGGCGAAACCTAGCCTAAGTAGAGAAGACAGGGTTGGGGAAGAGAGTCCCATCCCCTGTAGTAGCGCCTCACTGAAATTACACAACACCCAAAGGCTATTCTATTTGCTTCAAGTGAGATAATCAACTAAGAAAACATTATGATGTGGTCTTAGGGCGTTGCCGATTATATTTTACTGTCCCTGTGGCGTGCTCTTGGGGAGTTTATACCTGCAGAGTAGTAAAGCGCAAGGTACACGTATGGCGCATGGCAGGGAAAAATGCTAGGCAGGGACATGACAGGAGGGGACGCATGGTGAAAATAGATATGCGTGGGATTTTGAATGTAAACCCGCCTAGGCAACGCGCGCACTGTATTGGGCTGTCGGTCAGTGTCACTATCAGCGTGCTCGCGTGTTTGCTCATGCCGGCAGTTGTGTGCAGTGCGCAGTGTTGCGTGGGGGCTTAGCGTGGGGCGAGTGTTGTTGGTGGGCATGCGTGTCTGCACTGGATGGTGTGATGATTGTGCATGTCTTGGATGATATGCAGGCGGGGATGTGTGCGATGATTGTTGATACAGGTGGGTTGTGTGAGTGTGTGTATGTGGGGAGAGAGGGGTGTTGGAAGGAATAGAGAGACAGACCGAGGCATGAGTATGAGTGGTATAGGTCATTGCATTGTCTTGAGAGAAGTCTGGAGGGGTGTGGGAGGGGAGGGGGAGGAGGGAAAAAGGAGGACATGAAAGAGATGGGGGCTGTGCGGCCAAGTGAGAGACGAGGTAAGGTGGGAAGAGAGCACTCAGTGGGAAATCCGATGTGGTGTGTAAGCGAACCCTGCGTCGCACTCATGCGGCACTGCACTCCGATGGATCTGGAGCATCCTCGCTTGTGAACGCAGCGCGGACTAGCACATTCCTGAGCTTAGGTGCTGCGCGAAAGCAAAAGAAAGGCTGTCTCGGGCAGAGCGTCTCTAAGGTTGCCTTGCTCACCTCGGAACGAAGCACGGATTTTACACGTGTGTGCTCGAGGCTCGGGTGGTACTCTAGTACGAAAGGCAGTACCCTGCTGTCGCGCTGTTTACCTTTTTCCGAGTGTTGCAGGCGCGCGTCCCTGTCGCTGTACTGCACCTCGTAAAAAATCTGTCGAATGAAAGTCGGGTGGTAGCCGCGTGCTTTCAAGCGTGCTGCAAATGCAGACTTCATACGTCGGAAACCTTCCTCTGAGGACTCTCTCAGGAGATACCTGTACAGTTCACCGATAATGAAGCCTCGCTTGCAGTGTCGCGGGTGTGCAGAGTGGAACGGGAAGTATTGATAGACGTTCAACGGCTTTTG